>PUFA01000168.1:3071941-3686330 GCA_003508835.1 Eonycteris spelaea
CTCAGCATAATTTTTTTCTGGGCCTCAGCTAAAGCATTCTCAGGTTTTAATAAACATTACAAATGGAAAGCCATCCGAAATCCTTTTGGCTATACGATATTTTATTTTTTAAATCTAATAACAAAGAACTAACTGTATATAGAAATTTCTCCATTTACTGTGGACCCTAGAGTCAAACATAGTGAATTTATGTATTCACCCTATTGCACACTTTAAATGTATTTGAAATATTCCTTTGTGACGATTTGTGATTAGCATGGTATAATGGAAAATGGGATTTTCATTTTGATTCTTGGAATTTCTTTTACTACTTCTATATTACTTTAAAGTAATATACATTAATAAATATTGAGTATTACCATATGCCACTGTATTTCGAATTTGATTCTTATATATACATCCAGAAATAAGTACTAATAATTCCATTTTATGAATGAAGAAAGTGACAGAGATATATAATTTTCCATCATCAACAGGTAAAGAGGAACTAGGATTTGAACTCAGTTCTATGACACTACAAATCCCACTTCTTTACCCCAAACTATGTACTGGTAGTAAAATGAAGCATAAGAAACTTGTCTTGCAGTTATTATGAAGATGAATGATAATGTATATAATTTCATATGGTTTAACTCTGTAAACCATTAGTGATTTTATATTCTCATTTCTGTGAACCATAGTAATTTTAAATGGAAAAAAACCCTGATATTTTTGGAATTTATAATATACTTATAGATTTCCCTAATACATTTAATTATAAAATACATAGTGTGGACAGATCAGTGCTAAGAACATATACGTACTGAAGCATTAGATTTTTAAATAAGAATTAGAGATGGGAACACCCATTTAGGTATTTACAAATAGTGGGCAGAGTCTAATTTTTAAATTTCTTATGGCACATTTTACCCAATGTTCCCTTCATGTGAAAGAGGGAAAGACTTAAAAATTCTGTCAGAAATTTTAATCAGCTTAACAGGAAATTTGTGTGTTCTTTTTAAAATGCATTTTTTTTTTTATTCAAGAAAATCAAGGTATATTCACAATCTTTTGTTCAACCCTCAATACTCTATATGACCTCCTCACATACTGGACATCTTATTCTTCATGTTTTCCTCTTTATCTTTACCATTTCTATTTTTGGGTGAACTCAGTGAGCACTTAACATGAAAGCAAAAAGCATAACATTTTCAAATATATCAAATTATGCCAAATGAGATGCAGTTTTGACACATGTATTTTAACTGATAAGTGACTGTTAGCATGTGTTTGTTTTGGCTTTAGAAATAGAGAAAGGAATAACTAAATTAACGTATTTTACTTCACACCAAAAAAGTTCAAAGAACTGTGATGGTTAATGAAACCATCCCCCAAACCGTATAACATCCTTAGTTCAGTCAATGCTACATTACAAAACCTAACATAAAGGAGCAAAGGAGCAGGATATCAGTGGGTCTTGTTTACCTCATGGGCGCTGCTCCTAGTCCTGCCAAGAGCTGGCTCTCATGCCAGTCCCAGCCTTCCCATTTAGAACCTTATTCTTTTAGTCCTAACACTACTATTCTGCACCTCCCACGAAGTTTCCCAGGAGCAAAACAAAGAAAAACAAACCTTATTCAAGTTTATGTCTTGTGTGAAAGAGGGAAGCTTCGACTTCTGTGTAATTTTTAGATTTAGTGTACCCCATTCAATCAAATATGTGTGTCCTCTTTGATAGCCACTAACCATGCTCATAGAATTTGAATATAAAGTTAGAATATCTACTTTAACGTTATGCCAAAGGACTCTTTTGCCCTCCATAAATATAGGTGTGTTTGCCTTTTCATGGTGTGCTTTACTTGATAGTCCCCATATCTGTGCCAGTAATCAGCATTGCGAGCCTATTTCTCATCTACAATTAATAATTGAAATAGCCAAAATCAGCTCTATTAATTCAAATTTGGATTCTGTTATTATATGTAACTACATTATTTTGAAAAATCAGCCAAATTTTTAAGTATTTTTCCAACATGTTCTAAATCATTGTAGTATTTTATCCCTTTTCTCCCCACTTCCTTTCTTCCTTCTTTCCTTCCTTCCTTCTTTCCCTTATTTTCCATTACTTCTTTCCTTCCTTGTTCCCTCTCTTCTCTTTTGTCCTTTACCCTGCTTTCTTTTCTTCTGTTTCTTTCTTTTTACCCTTTCAGCCTTTCTATGTTTCTATCAGTATTTTATTATGTGTGTTATATCAGGCAAGATCTTATCATGAAGGAACTCTTAATCTAACCCGCCAGCTGATTATTCAACTTACTCAGTAAACACTAATCAAGAAAATCTTAAAATGACATTTTTAAAGTACTGGAAAATTTTTAATTTATTGCTTACATACAATGAAGAAAACAAAAAATATATATATCAGATTTTTTTTTATTCTAGAGTAGATTTGTGCCCATAGTTCAAAGGCAAATGTCTTAAGAAAACTAGGCAAAGAAATGACCTCCCTCACAAAAGCTTTCGTTAGACCAAAATGATGTACCTGAATCTATTATTTTCATAGTGAAGATGCCAGCATTGAAAATGCTATATTTTCTCTATTCATGCTTTGCTTCAAGAGGTGTTCATCTACTTTTTTCTGCATCCACTAGTACTGCAGGTTGTGATTTCATCAGGACAACATTGCCAAGTACTCTCTTAAATGAAATTCAGGAGGAAATGAGCTAAAATGTAAGATGTTAGTTTGCCCGTGCCAATCTTCTACTCACAAAATTTAAGTGCTACTTGTCTTTGTAATTGCAAGTGTAGAGACACATCTTTCCTCTCCTAGAAGCATTAGTCATTATCAGGCAGGACAGCATTTGAATCTTAAATTATTACCAATCCATTCTTTGCTGTACAATTTGCTCTTCAGTGATTTTGGGAGGTCAGAGAAGGAAACAAATTTTGACTTTCTCTTGATTCAGGTAGAAATTATAAGGGTGGATTCAAATGTTACTTTTTTTTTTTTTGCAAATACCAAGAAATTACAATGCAAGTAATTTTTAAAATGCACATTCTGTGTAAATATGATACATTGTTTAGATTTTGACCAATTTGATTTGATTTTTTCCTTTTCTTCCCCCCCCTAATGCTAAGCAATTTTCAGAGAACATCATAATGTCAAGGGGCAAATGTCAAATGGAAGGATGAAGCAATAAAAACTTCTCAGTAAAGACAGGCTGGCGGTTGAGGGTGGAAAACCACCTCCTTTATATTTCATTTGAAATATATAATCATGAGCATGTATAAGAGCCAGTGCTTTTATGATGGTGAATGGCCCCTTTGTTTCTGCTTCCTCTAATGAAGATGAAGTTGAAATGGTTAATTTGGAAAAATAATCTAAACATTTCTTCAAATGGATTAAAGGTGGTTAAAAGTCTTTCTTAAAAATAATGTACAACAAATAAAACAACAAAAAACAAAAGAAACAATCTGTAAAAGTTTGACACAGTCTTAATCAGAAGCATCCTGGCCTTTTTTATCTTCAAGGAAAAAATTTAGTTTCATTTAATAGATTTAGGATACATTAGAAAAACATTTCTAATTATTTAAAGATCAGTTCATTAAACAACCTTTGATGATCTGTATATGTAGGCTAAGTAACATCCAAATACTGGCATTTAAAAATATGCATTATTAAATTCAGGTTGTTTTAACTAGCTTTTAATTGCATAATACTTAACAACACTCATTAATACCATTTTTTAAAGACTCTCTTTCTTTTAAATTTAAGGCCACATTGATTTGCAACACCCTCTATCACTTTATGAAACTACTAAGAAAGACAAAAACTCTGCCAAATAATATATGGCATAATGCATAAAGAAATTTTGTATTGTGCATGAGCTGTTCACTATACTTATTACTTGAAAATTACTTCCCTTCTTCTGCAGATCTTGGTAGTTTCTTCTGACTTTGTGTCAGACAATTCTTCCCGTGTCTTCAAAAACAGTGTAACAGTCTCATATACTCAATGCAGTGTCTTTCTTTTCTTTAATCCTATAAAGCACTTCAGTTTTTTTAAAAAAAACATGAAGTTGTCGTCATCTTCCCAATGATGGAATTGCTTTACTTCTCTTCTTTTCCATGTTTTTTGAATTTTAAAAGTTTTTCCTTTTCATATTGACAACACCATGTAATGCTTTAATTTTTTTTAAATAGCAATTAAACCCAACAAGGGTATAATTTGATGATATTCATATGCTAGAAATATGCATAGCTATGACCCAGTTCATCCTTGTAGGAAAATGAAAACTAAAGCATGGACTACTATCTAGTCAGAACAACTGTAGGCACCATAGATTTTTAAGATGCATTTTTATTAATGAATAATAAGAATAAAAATAATAAAATATTTATTTACTTTGTTAAAAATAAATATTCCAATAAGAGAAAAAAATGCATAAATCTCATAAGTATCATTAATAAGTGTTCTGGGAGCTTGGATGTACAAAGGAGATTGACCATAAAAAGCCACCAGGGAGTTGACTGTTTGAAAGCAAAGTGCTCAGAGGAAGTAAATAAAATTCTAGAATATTTCCTGCAAACTCAAAATCTATAAAGATGATTTACATATAAAAGGCTGATAAGTATAGAAAGAGTGCTGATACTTTGCTAAAAATGTTGGTGTTAAAAATATTAGGGTGGGAGAAGAGAAACTAAAGGAGCTAGTGTTGGGGAAATGGTAATTACTTTGTTACTGAGGGACTAAACCACAGGGGCAAGTCTAGTCCTCACAATTGCCTGAAAAGCATAGTCGAGGTCAGGGGTCAGCAAACTTCTATAAAAGGTCAGATGGTAAATGTTTTAGACTTTGCTGGCCACATACATTCTGTCATATATTCTTCGTTTTTATTTTTGAACACTTTTTAAAGATGTAAAAACCATTATTAGCTTAGGGCCCTATAAGAAGAAAGCATGGGCAGGATTTGACTCTCTGGCCTCAGTTTGTAGACCTTGGCTTAGATCAGTGGCTGTCAAATTTTAGCATAGGTTGAAATCATTTGGAGGGTTTTCCTAAAACAGATTGCCTCCCCCAGAGTTACTGATTCAGAAGGTCTTGGATAGAATTGATAATTTGCATTTCTAACAGGTTCTTAGCTGATGCTGATGCTGCAGATTCAGGAACTACACTTGGAAAATCACTGGTCTAGTGGTAAACGGCTTGGGAGGCATAACAAATTTAGGTTAAATCCTCACCCTTTCACTTACCACTGATAAGAACTTGGGCAGCTCACTGAACTCCATTAAAACGTCAGCTTCCTCAGCAATAGAATATAGAGAGATAGAAGGTTCTTATCTAGGCTCTTAAGAAGTTTAAATAAGATAATCATAGAGTACTTAGCACAGTGGTTGGCAGAGGAGTGATTGCTACATAAATGTTAACTGGTACCAGGTGAGAAACCATTCTGAGAAACTCAAAATGCCAATTATATTGTCCATTGAGCTGTTCATATACTTATTACTTGAAAATTACTTTCCTCTCTTCTGCAGATCTTGGTAGTTTCTTCTGACTTTGTGTCAGACAATTCTTCCCATGTCTCAAAACAGAATGTAACAGTCCCATGTTCTTTTGAATTTTAAAAGTTTTCCTTTTCATACTGAAACATTAGAAAGTATATATTCTTTCACCCTATATCAGTTTATTTGAGGTGAGGGACAATATCAGTAAGTTAAAGAATGGTAAAAAGGAAGTAGCAATGTAGGCATTAGTACATGTGAAACAGCATGACATCTTTCCGAAGATAGATTCCTAGAATAAATGGCTAGGTTTGTGATAGTCCATAAGCAAAACTTGCGATGAGCTGCACGCATACCAGGCTGGCTGTTCAAGAAGTAAAACATCTGGAAGTTCTCCTGCGGTAGAAACACGGGACTCAATTCTAGTGTCAGCACACACACTTAAGCAGCTACCGATATTTCTTGTCCTAATGTTCCAGCCACTGAGAGGCTGCTCAAGCCAATGTTTCTGCTACCTCATGCAGCTGTTAGTTGGAAACAACCCCTGATTCTGTTTGGGGTTCATTTCTGCTGTGTGGTAATGCCAGTAAATAGCTCAGCTATCAAAGGCATCTTTGGGAGTTGGTGGAAAATGGCCCACCTCCACCAAGACACAGATAAAAGGAGTGGGCTCCCCACGTTAAGGAGCCGGCCTCTCCTCTCTTGTGCCTGGTACGTAAATTGGGCTGACCACAAACAATCAAAGAATGAATGAACTTCTCCTAGCAACCACTTTTAAAAACACTCATGGAAATCCAATGGATTCATTGTCCTTGCCTTAGACTACTATCAGATGAATGTACATCTTCTAAGGCAGCTTTCTCACATCTAAGCAATTACCTGGAGATAAGGACTACAGAATTTGGGTCAGATAGGTCTGAACATACCTTGTGAATCCACAGGAAGATCCTGGCAAATTGTCAAACTTCTCTAAGCATTGGTTTCTTCCACAATCTCTCATGCTTTAATTATTCTAGTTTCATCCTTTAAACTTGCCCTAGTAAAGTCCATCACCCAGAGTACAGTTTTTGAAAAATAAATCATATCACTTCATTGCCCACTTAAAAATCTTCTGTGGCTTCAAGACACTTGACATTTTATATTAATTCCTCATCATGACCTGCAATATCGGATCAACTGTTAGCAGAACCACAGGCCCTACTATAGACCTTCTGAAACAGTTACTGTTTTTAAACAAGATTCCCAGATAATTCATATGCACATTAAAGTCTGAGAGGCACTAGCCTATAAGGCCCTCCTCATCTCCCCATGGGTGTCTGACTTCAGCCACCCAAACTCCCCTTCATTACTCCAGGTACTCTTTCAGCCCTAGAATGAAAGCAGATTAGGGCCTTTGTCCTCTGCCTAGAATATCCAGCCCCCAGATTAGCCCATGACTAGGCCTTTTTGTTATTTAAATCGAAGCTTAAAATTTGCTTTCTCAGAAACACTGTCCCTTTGCTTTTTTTCTTATTTGTTCCTACCCACTAGAATATAAGAATTATGAGACAAAATCTGATCTCTTTTGTTTATTGTTCTATCCCCAGTATATAGAACAGTGTCTGATATATAGTTTTTGGTCAATAAATAATTTTGACTAAATCAGGAAATTATATTTGCCTCTAAGGATTGTATCGTGATTAAATGATGAGATATCTAAGAAACATTAGTACATAGTGGTTGCTTACCCAATGTTAGTTCCCACCCTTTTCCTTTCTCCTCCTTCTTTTGTATATCAAATACTGGCACACAGTGGTGCCTGGATTGTACAGAGATGACCTCTGAAGAAATCTAAAACACTAGAGATCTTGAGAAGGTCTAGTAATTTCATCTTCTATTGACTTCTTTGAGCATCAGCGTCTTCTGAATCAATCCCTAATAATTTTCTCTAATATGTGGATCAGAAGCACATTTAGGAAAAGAAATGGCAAAAAAGGGAATAGAGGCATTTAGTCTACTAGATAGGGACATAGTTGCATCCTTTACTTGCATGGTCCTAGTTCTAGGTAAGGAAGATCCTAACAGAAATATGCAGCATAAGTGATTGTTTAAATATAGGAAACTTTGAGTGCTGAGAGTTGGAATCTATTCAATTCATTCATTTAATTTTTCTGACATTTTGGCTGTTATGGAATACAATGTGTGGTAAATATAGCCTATTATCTAGCTATGGTATTTGAAACACTTTACTTTCAATATGGTAGAAAATATGAGGAAAATATTGGAGGTTTAAAACTAAGGGAGTGAGTAAAGCTAGAGTATTATGAAATGTCAGGAAGAGTGAGCAATGTAAAGATGAGAAACAGTTTGGAGGGAGGCTTGTGGTGGCAAGACATTAGGCTTTAGAGTTAGATGAACACAGGTTGGAATTGTTTAGTAACTAGGTAACTATGGAATATTACTTAATCCCTGTAGCCTTTAGTATTCTAATCTGTAAGAAGCAGAAGATATTAATACCAGCTCACAGAGGTATAGGATGAGATCTCTGTGTAAGAGCTTCATGGTACACATGGCAGGCATAGCACTTGGCACACGAGAACCAATACATATTAGCAATTGCTATGGTTATTGGGGGTCAGGAAGGGACTAAGAGAGCAGCATTTATGCTGCTTCTTCATAACAAATATATGTAACTGATTTTAAATGCCCCTATCTTTTTTTTCTGATACACTCACACTTTCCTCAAGACATGCTTCTCCAAATGACTGATGGATGGGTCAGAAACACAGTTAGAAATGGGTATAGTAAAAAAAGAGAAGGGTCAGACTGCAAAGTCCTTTTTGTGCCTTGTTCAGATGGTAAAAAAAATTCATTCCTGTCACCACATACAATTGACTGCCCCTGGAAGTAAATGTCACTTAAAAACAACTAGAGAACACCTATGAAAGCAATGAAGGAGAAGCATGAGAGTAAATAGAGGAATAATTTTAACTTCACTCGAATCAGGTTTCTGTGACTGCTATATTAATTCCAAGACAATCCTTCATTTCCCTGGAAAACTAAAATAAAATTAATAATCCACTTGATATTACTTGAAAAATTAAACCAAAGTGGAACACAGATAGAATATTTTAACATTATCACAATAAGTGTATAATCTATATACTGTAGAACAATGGACATTGATATTTTATTGCAATAAAATGTCTGATTTTTTTCTTTTCTCACCCAAGAGAGTTTCCATTAATTATGTTGGTGGTAATGTCAAAATAAATTTAGCTTTTATCTGTGAGTTTTTTTAGCTTATTTTTTACTATAATAATGAGGAATATCCCAAATATCTTCTTATCTCTCCTCAAGAATTTTAAATTCTGTACTGTTTATTTCTCATTGAATAATAGAGCTATGAGCTATTTAGAATATTTCACTTATTCTCTCAGTAAATTGGCATAAATGTGGGAAAATAATCTGTATCATTTTTGATAAAGAAATAAATGTACTAGATGTACCATTCAAATAATCTAATCTGACCCTTACATTTTCCAGTGAGGTCTAAAAAACATGAATGATTTGCCAAAATACACAAGTATTTGGACTATAGCTGAGATCTGTTTCACACAAATCTTATTCTAAGCTCTTACATGACACCATATTGATTCTTTTGGCACAGATATAAATTATACTTTATATAACAAATATTGGGGACTCTAGGATTTTAAGCTTGAATTCCTGGTAGTTTGCCCTAGGCCTGCAGTTAATTCTAAAACGCTAAAATATAAACCAGTGAATGTCATTAAATCTCTTAATAAGAAGACAACTGTGTCATGAGCACCTTTATAGACAAAGTATATTAGTTCCCTACTGCTGCTATAATATGTTGGCAGAAATTTAGTGGCTTAAAATGAAACAAATTTATTATTTTGAGGTTTTAGAGGTCTGAAGTCCCAAATCAGTCTCAGTGGGCTAAAATCAGTCTCAGTGGGCTAAAATCAGCAAAGCTGCATTATTCTTGGATGAACTAAGGGAGAAACCATTTCCTTGCCTTTTCTAGCTTTTCGACACTGCCTGTATTCCTTGGCTCATGGCCCTGTATCACCCTGATCTCTGCTTCTGATGTTACATTTCATTCTCTGACTATAATTCTACTGCTTTCTTCTTACAAGGACACTTGTGATTACATCAGGCTCACCAATATAAAACAACATTATCTCTCCATTTCAAGAGCCTTAATTTAGTCACAAAGTCCCTTTTGTTATGTAAAGTAATGTATTCACAAATTTTAGGAATTAGGATGTGGACCTCTTTGGGGGAAATCATTATGAGGCCTACCTATCACACAAGGGTACTAAAATTCTATCAATTTTTGCCTTTACCTAACTGGCTCACTCTGTAACAAATTTATGTTGTAATTACTGATGAAGGGGAGGGTGGGAGTAGTTCACTTGTGTTTCCCCAACTCCATTCATTCTGGGCAGGCTGTCTAGTTTGTTGTGATTTTATAACAAAGCAGCCATCTATGAGAACTCTCACCTAAAAATGTAAACCTGTAAATGACAAATCAGCAGTTTCCTTATGTGAGTTTTATTCACCTTTGCCACATCTGTATGGGGTTAATATTGCTTCTATTCTAGTCTGAAAAACCTGGAAAGTGTTGTGTCTGGCTACTAAAATAAATGTCTTCTATGGACAACTGAAGTGCTAGCCAAAGGGGAAAAAAATGGCTGTCAAGAAGGGATTGCAGGTTTTCTTAGCTAGGCACATCACAAGTGCCTGTGAAACACGGTCAACACTCACAGCCCTCAGGAAAAAATATTTGGGTTCTGAATCTCACCCTACATTCCATATACAGCATTACCTTTACAAAAATTCTTTATAACATGAATTTCTATTTGGGAATTATACATAGATTTATTAAATGTTGGCTCCCTTCCAGGCACTTGCCATAATTCTAAGGATACAAAAATGAATTAGCCACTCTACCTTTAAGAAGTCATTATTTAATACAGTGGTTTTAAAAGTGTGGTCCATGGACCCATCAGCATCACTTGGGAACTTAATAGAAATACAAATTCTTGGGCCTCATCCAAGACTTAGTTAATCAAACTCTTGAGGATGAAGCGCAGCAATTTGTGTTTTAATAAGTCTTCCAGATGATTCTGATGCATACGATGGTTTGAGGTCTACTGGACTAATGTGTGAGATAGAAACATACAGATTGCAACACAATGTAATCAATGCTTCAATAATGGTGTTGAGTATGCAATCTGGAAACACAAATTAACTGGTTACAGGGGAAGTTAAGTAGGTTTCACATCAAAGATAACATTTGATCTGGGTTTGGAAGGATTAGTAGGGAACTTTCTAAAGTTGTCCTTGAAACCTTGATGTATTCTGAAACTGTTGCAGTTCAACATGGCTGATGAACAATATATGTGGGATAGAATAAGGGCAAATAAACCAAGGAGTTAAAAAGGAGTTAAATTTTGAAGGACTTTTTATGTCAAGCTAAAATAAATGCAATGATTATATATATATATATATATATATTATATTATATATATATATATATTAGTTAGAAGAGTCTGGCACCAATATGAACATGGATTAGAGAGAGTAGATATCAGTGGCAAGGGTATCAGCCAAAAGCTTAGTGCAAAAATAAAAATTAACAAGAAAGAGCTCCTTAACTATGGCAGCTAATAATTTTTGTAACATTTTATTATGAAGATTTTCAAACAAAAAGCAAAGTTGAAAGAGTGTTAAAGTGAGCACCCATATATCCACCCACAAGACGTTACTGTTAACATTTTACTAAGCTGGCTTTGTTATATATCTATCCGTCCATCCATGCATTCATCCATCCATTCCTCTATCCAACCATCAATCCATTTTGTTTTTTTGATTCATTTCAAAGTAAATTTCAAACATAACTTGCCTTTTGACTGTATGTATCAGCATACATATTATTCACCAGAGTTTAATATTAGATATATTTTTACCTTTTCAGGTAACATGTATGTACAATAAAATGCACAATCTTGAATGTACGTTTGCTGAATTTTGACAAATTGCTGTACTTCTTTAACCTCCATCAAAATATAAACATTACCTTTACTTCAAAAAGTATACCAGTTCCCATCAATTCTTATGTACACTCTTAGAAGCAAACACTGTTCTGATTTTCTTTCAACCATAGATTTGTTTTGGCTGTTCTAGAATTTCATATAAATGAAATTATACAATATGTATTCTTGTGTAAGGTTTGTCTCATGCACATAATTTAGTTTTGAGATTCACCCCATGCCATTGTATATATCTTAGCACATTCCTTTTTATTGCATAGTGATTTCTCTGTATGAGTAAATATACCACATTTGATATCTATTCTCTTGTTGATGGACATCTGAGCTGTTTTCAGTAGTTGGAAATTATTAGTAAAACTGCTATGAGCATTCTTGTACTTTTTTTATGAACACATGTTTATTTCTCTTGAGTAAATACCTAAGAGTGGCATTTTAGGATCATAGGGCTAGTACATGTTCAGTTTGTAAAAATCTGTGAAACTGTTTTCAAAGTGGTTGTACTCCATTTACACTTCCACCAAATTCTGTAAGGATCCCAGTTGCTGTAACCATGTAACCACACACAGGCTTCTTTTCTTTAAGATAGCTTTTTCTCTGATTGAAAGAGATTTTGCCCAGTAGAATGGCATTACCATTCACTTGCTTTTGTCCACCCTTATTTTCTCACCTTTGTACCTGCTCCCTTAATCATTAAGCCTTAAGACATAAGGTTAATCGAGCCTAAGGTTTATAGTTTGAGGACTAAGGGTGACCTCTGGGCTTTAGATGTGTTTCAGCCCAGGACCATTGAGGCAGAACAGCCCCATCGGACATGGAACCAGCCCATGGGACCAGACAGAATGACACCATGGCTGATACCAGAACCAGATACACCGATCAATTACCCAAGCCCCATTTAATCAGTAGCACCCATGATCCAACTCCCTTAGTTTCTATGACTACTGATTTTTCCCTATATAATCTATCCCCTCAAAACACCCAAGGAGTCAGGCCTTTGAGAATAGCTTGCCCATGTCTCTGGGACATGCAACTCTCTAAAATTCTTACCTCCTTTTCTATAAAACCTGTACATATCTGATTGATGTATACACAGGCAAGCAGACAGACCCTTTTTGCTCCAATAACATTACCCCATTTTCTTACTAGTTTTACAGTTGTCAGTCTTTTAAATTTTAGCTATTCTGATGGATCTGTAGTGGTGTCTATTTGTGGTTTTAATTTATATTTTCTTGATGGGTAATGAGGTTGATCACTTTTTCATGTGCTTATTTGGTCCTTTGTTTATCTGCTTTTGTGAAGTGTCTTTTCAAATCTTTTACCTATTTTTACTGAGTTATTTTTCAATTATTATTAGTCATAGGAATTCCGACTTTCCTAGATTATATTTGGTAATGCCAAGTAATTTAAGATAAGCATGTATAACAAAACAATATTGGCTGCCAACAGTGTATTAAGAAGAATCTTGAGATTGTAGAAATATTGAGCAGGAAAGCACATGATTAATTATCTGCCTGATATGTGTACAAGACAAAAGACAAATATATGTATTTTTTATGTTCTTGCCAGTACAGACTGAATGTGTCTTAGTCAGTTTGGGCTCCTGTAACAGGAGATCAGAGACTGGGTGGCTTTACAACAAATATTTATTTTTCACAGTTCTGGAGGCTAGGAAGTCCAAGGTCAAGGCACTGGCAGATTTGGCATCTGGTGAGGGTCCACTTTCTGGTTCACTGATGACACCTTCTCTGTTTGTCTTCACATCATGGAAGGAGCAAGATAACTATCTGAGGTCTCTTTCATAAGGGCACTAATCCCATTCATAGGTGCTCCACCCTCTTGACCTACGCACCTCTTAAAGGCGCCTCCTAATACTATTACATTGGATATTAAGTTTTGTGGTACAAATTTTATGGAGACACAAAAATTCAGTCTATAACAGGAAGATAACAGAATGGAAACTAATTTCTGAGGTAAAATACAGAGGACATGATCACAATATAGATGATGGGACTGAAAGAGATGGAATAGTTAAGTATGATTTTAGATTGCTAGCTTATATGATTGGATAGACTTAGCTGTAACTATACGAAATAAAGGAGAAAAAGGAAATATAATGAGTTTGGTTTAGGTATTATTATTTTGAGATCAGTTTGGACATGGAAGTATAGATGTCTAATGAGGAGTTGGACATAAAGGTCTACAAATCCTTATAGATGAGCTATTCTCCTCATTTGACAGATTAAGAAACTAACATCATGGACAGAAGGAGTAACTTGATCAAAATTCTAATGACAGATCCATGTGTAGAATCCTGGGCTCTTTGCTTCTTTTCCCCTACCACTCGAGGCATTCATAGATGGCATTCCCACAGCTGAAGTCAGAATTTTAGTTCAGAAAAAGAACTTTATTTGGTAAACATTTAAATCTTTTCTCCAAATAACTGCATCAAAGGAAGCTACCAGATGTATTCCTGCAGTTCATTAGCTGCTTTAATGCCAGCTGCTGAGTTTGCTCACCTGTGGTGATTAGAGTTCAGGTTGTTTCAAATGATGCCAAGTGCAGTTCAAAGTTATTTGGCTCTGTAATATTTTGCTCTTTAAAAGAGAATGAGATTTAGATGCCAATATGGTGTAGCTTTAATTGACTAACTGATATGAAACAGACTTGCCAAAAAACAAGTTTCCTAAAGCGAATGCAAAGGTGAGATAAACAAAATAATGGCTGTGACCCCTCATTGAAGCATGTTGGCTTCCCACATGGAAGCAGAGGAGACATGTGAAGTGCCATTCAATCTTGATTCTGATTTGTGTGCCAATTGATTTCCTGCCTACTATTCTTATGGAAGTCTTGAATTCCACCTTTCAGTTCCTAAAACCAAGACCAATAACTTCTTAGTAGACTGGCTACCAATATAGACTTGATCCACCTGCAGTTTTCAAGCTTTATTGATATCAATTCATTTCCAAGAGTCGATTTAGAATTCTTAGATTTAAAAAGAAAGTTCATGAATATAACTTTATAATAGGGAATACTTTAAGTTCCAGATGGAGGATATTTCATAAGTACAAATAAAAATATAAGCATACCAAATGGGGAAGGGTTGATATTGTGCTATGGCAGCAAAAATTAAAATGCTATATCTATTAGCTTATTACAGAGGTATCTCATCAGTGAGTAGAGTAGTAGAGAATTTATTTAAATTGAGATTTCAAATGAGAATTGAATAATAATTCTAACTAAATACAATCCCAAGTCCTCTTCTAAATTCACTCATTTTCATATTCAGCCTGTGGTTCATCAGTTTAGAATGGCTACCTGTGACTCTTCTTTCTTTTTTCCACACCTTTAACTCAAATAGAAACAAATGCTCATGTAGAAACAAAATTATTTGACTTTTTAAATAATAATAACAATAATAATAATAATAATAATAAATACACTTAAGGAATTATTTTTCTTCATCACCTTAGATCACCAATTGTCTGGATTTCACCATTATAATCAGGTCCCAAATTCACTTAATAAATATTTAAGTGCCAACTGTGGGCTGTGAACTGTCCTAAGTGCTGGGAATATGGCAATAAACAAAATAGAAAGAAAAAAATCTCTGGTGCTATTGAGTTTACATACTACTGGATAGTCAGAAATATTTATACAGTGCTTATTCTATGCTATTCATGTCCTAAGTGTTTACATATGCTGTATTAACTCATTTCTTCTTTACCATACTTTAATGCCTCATTATACAGATAAAGAAACAAGCACAGAGAGGTTAAGTAACACGCTTAAGGTCAGAGAGCTGGTATCGGAGCTGGAGTACAAAGTCAGACTCTAAATTGGAGGCGGAGTGCTGTTGTAACAAAAACCTAAACATGTGGCATTAGCTTTGAGAATGGCAGCATACTGAGGCCAAAAGGCCTCAAGGTTACTGAGTAGGCTATACGGGTAGGGGAGAAATTTTCAATGAAGGTTGCCATAATGGTGACCCATATAATGTGAAGACAAATAGTTTGATAACCTTGTCATCTGAAGAAACATGGAAAATAGAAAATATACCTAATACACTTTGTAGATTTTGCTAAGGAAATTACCAGGCATACTATTAGAAGTGCCAACTTTTTTCCTTTAGCTGCACTTAATAAGATATGACTGTAAAGAAGATGAACTGAAGTAGGAACTGTTCAGTTTTCAAGCAGATAAAGGAAATAGTTCCAAGTCAGAACCTTTTGGGTCCCTGGCAAAAGATACTCAAAATGTCTTAGCAGAAATATAAAATCCAGAGTTTTTTAGTTAAAATGTGATTTTAAGGTCAAGAACTCAAGATCCTTTGTTGTTAAAAGAACTTAAGACTTATAGACCCTCTGAGCTAGATTTAAGGGCTTTAAAAATTTTTTTTAAGGTATGTCATAGCATCTGACTCTTGATCCAGTGTGCAGAGGGACCTATCTTGAAGAGATATATGGGTGTGGCTTTGTCTAACGAGCAAATTATAATTTGAATCACAAGAATGCACAAAGCACAAAGTATTTAAAGAAATTATATAAATGAAAAGATGAGAGGCCATTCAAAAAGGGGCCCCTAAATCCTTATGGACAGAAAGAAGGCTGAGAAGGCTATGAAATGGATTATTTCTTATGGAAATGAAGAATGATTCATAGGCTAGAGCCAGAAGCTTTGTGCCTGGAGCCAAAAGGCATGGAGAGTGACTCTCTGAGAACAGGAATGGCCTTTATCAGGAACTGGCAATATGTTCTTGGATGCAGTTCAGTTTTGTTAGGAAACAGATATTTGCCTCTTGGTTTTTCTTTCTCCTTTTGAACAGAAGTAGCTATTGTGGTTCTTTTGTCCCTTTCTCATCACTGTATGCTGGGTGGTGGTTGGGAAAAGCAGCATATAACATCTCTTTAGTTCATGTCTTCACGTTGAAAGGACTCATACCTAAAGAGCTTTATCCAGGGCTGGACCTAATTTAGAAGACAAGATCCTAGAATCCAAACCTTACACCCATGCCATATTAAAATGCGAATTGGGGAGGGGTGTTTTATGTGAGAGTTACATGACTCTTTGGGAGCCATGTGGCAGACTGAGGGCCCACCTCCAAAGCTGGCTCCCTGGTAAATGCTTCTTGACGTTTACACTCTTGTGCAGTAGTTTTCAAGACCTCCTTCTTCGATCATTCCTTTACCTAGCATTCTGTTTTTGATTTATGAATACAGTGTCTATCTTCTTTAGTCTGCCTAAAGATACTAATTTGAGTCATTTTCATTATTTTTAAGGGCAAAGTTTATTTTTTTTGTTTTGTTTTGTTTTAAAGCCTTTATTCCCAATAGTCATTTTCATTTAAAGTGATGTTGCCTCTCCAACCCTGAATTAACTCTTGTTTTATTTAGGGTGATTACTTTTCTGCATGTGTGTGTACTATGTATTTTTTCATGTTGTATCCTTTCTCCAATTAACAGCCGAGGTTAGGTTGTCCATTTGTATTTAAGGATTAGACAGTAAATAGGCTGACTGGAGATGCAGATTGGGGCTTGTCAAACAGCAAGCTTCATTTTTAAGATCACAGTTGTTTCCACCTCAAGACATTTGGACTTATTGCTGCTTCTGTCTGATAACTCCTTGGAGGATGTTGGCGTGCCTAGTTCCTTCTGGTCATTCAAATGTTTCCTCAAATATCCCATATTCTGCCATGCCTTCCCTGACGAAAGTATTTAATATTACCTACTGCCATCACTACACACACACGCTCTATCCCTCTACATTATATTCTTATTAGGATTGATTACTATTTTAAATGATCCTGTTGGTTTGTTAATTTCATCTGTTTATCTGCTTAGCTGTCTCTTACACTGGAATGGAAATCTGTAAGAACAGGATTTCATCTGCTTTCTTTCCCACAATGTCCTCAATTCTTAGAACAAGGCAATGCATATTGCATATTCTTAATAAATATATGTTGAGAATTAATTAGGCCTAGAATTAATAAAGGCCTAGTCAACCATTTTGATCTGGAAGTCTCACATACATATCTTAACTCCAATCAGTACCCTAATAGCAACTTTAAGAAAATGACTGTAAACTGTTATAATACTGTTGACATCTGCTATAAAACCCTGTTCTTATGACATTACTACTGGATCACAAAAATTCATGCTGAGGAGACTACTTTTAGCAGATTTTTAAAATAAAGATGATTTCATTCTGCAGTTGTCTCTTAGAGCAGACTGAAGCAGTGAAGAAAAGAGCACAAGAATTAGGTCAGAACACCTGAGTTTGAATCAGGGCTCCGTCATTTATTAGTGTGTAACCTTATTCAGTAGCTTAAATTCTCTGAACCAGTGTCTTCACATGTAATTTGAAGATAATAATGCTCACATACATAGTTGAAGTTCTGTGTGAAAATACATAGTGCATGTCATGAAGTAGAGACAATGAGAAATTCTTTACCTCTTATACTATATTTTATCATTAGAAAGCAATTCTTTTATGTCTAATTTAAATCCTTTCTGCTCTTTGTTCTCTGTTGCTAATAGAGAATGATGCTTCATTCAAGTTTTACATTTTGTGGCTTCATACAAATTTTAGGATTATTTGTTCTAGTTCTATGAAAAATGCTATTGGAAATTTGATTGAGATTGCATTGAATCTATAGATAGCTTTGGGTAGGATGTATATTTTAACAATATTAATTCTTAATTCTTCCTATTCATGAGCACAGAATCTTTCCATTTGATTTTGTCTTCTTCAATTTCTTTCATCAATGTTTTATAATTTTTAGTGTATAGATCTTTAATGTCCTGGGTTAAATTTAATCTTAGGTATTTATTGTTTTTGACGTAATTGGAAATGAATTTTTTTCCAATTTTTCTTCCTGATAGTTCATTACTAATGTATAGAAATGCAATAGATTTCTGTATATTGATTTTTATCTTCCAACTTTGCTAAATTCATTTATTAGTTCTGACAGTTTTGGGTGGAGTCTTTAGGGTTTTCTATATGTAATATTATGTCACTTGTAAATAGTGATAGTTTTATATCTTCTCTTCCAATTTGGATGCCTTTTATTTCGTTTTCTTGCCTAATTGCTGTGTCTAAGAGTTTCAACACTATGTTGACTATAAATGGTGAGACGAATGGGCATCTTTACTTGTTCCTTAGAGGAAGCACTTTCAGCTTTTCACCATTAAATATCATGTTAGCTGTGGGCTTGTTATATATGACCATTATTTTGTTGAGGTACTTTTTCTGTGTACCTACTTTGTAAATTTTTTTGTAAATACATGTTGAATTTTGTCAAATGTTTTTTCTACATCTATTGAGATGATCCCATGATTTGTATCCTTAATTTTGTCAATATACTGTATCACATTGATTGATTTATGGATGTTGAACCATCCTTACTTCTCTGGCCTAAATCCCACTTGATTATGGTGTATGATTCTTTTAATTGTGTTGTTAAATTTAGTTTGATAAATTTTGTTGCTGATTTTTATATGTATGATTATCAGGGTTATTATCCTTTGTTTGGTTTTGGTATCGGGTAATACTGGTCTAGTAAAATGATTTGGAAGTGTTCCCTCCTCTCATGTTTTTAGGAAGAGTTTGAAAAAGATTACTTTTTTTAACTGGTAAATCCACCTTGTCCTGAACTTTTGTTTCTTGAGAGGTTTTTGATCACTGATTCAATCTCATTACTACTAATTGGTCTGTTCATATTTTCTTTTTCTTCATGATTCGGTCTTAGAAGTTTGTATGTTTCTAGGAAGTTATCATTTCTCTTAAGTTGTCCACTTTGTTGGCATGTAATTGTTCCAGTACTCTCTTATGATCTTTTGTATTTCTGTGGCATCAGTTATGTCTATCTCTCCTCCTTCATTGGTGATTTTACTTATTTAAGTCTCTTTTTTTTTTCTTGGTGTGTCTAGCTAAAAGTTTGCTAATTTTATTTATCTTTTTAAAGAACCAGCTCTTGGTTTTATTAATCTTTTTTATTGTCTTTTTAGTGTCTATTTCATTTATTTCTGCTATGATCTTTGTTATTTCTTTCCTTCTACTAACTTTGAGCTTTGCTTGTTCCCTTATTTCTAGTTCCTTGAAGTACAAAGTTAGGTTGTATATTTGAGATTATTTTTTTTTTTTTTTGCAAAATATATTTATTGCTATGAATATATCTTTTAAAACTGTTTTTGCTGCATCCCGCAAGTTTCGATGTGTTTGGAGGCATCACACTCTCTGATTTCAAACTATATTGCAAAGCTATAGTAATCGCAACAATATGGTATTGGCAGAAAAACAGACACATAAATCAATGGAACAGAATAGAGAACCCAGAAGTAAACCCATACACATACGGTCAATTAATGACAAAGAAGCTAAGACTATCTAATGGGGAAAGGGCAGTCTCATCACTAAATGGTGTTGGGAAAAATGGACAGCTACATTCAAAAGAATAAAACTGGACCATTATATTACATCATACACCAAAACTAACTTAAAATGGATTAAGACTTGAATGTGAAACCTAAAATCATAAAAATCCTAGAAGATAACATAGGAGATAAGCTCCTTTACATCAGTATTGGCAAAGATCTTTAGGATTTGGCACCAAAAGCAGACAAAACAAAAGTAAAAATAAATTAATGGGACTACATGAACTAAAAAGTTTCTGTACAGAAAAGGGACAATCAACAAATAAAAAGGCAACCTACTGAATGGGAGAAAATTTTGCAAATCATATATCTGATAAGAGGTAAATACTCAAACTATATAAAGAACTCACACAACTCAACAGCAAAAAATAAACAATCCAATTAAATGAGCAAAGTCTCTGAATAGACATCTTTCTGAAAACATACAGATTGCCAACAAGCGCATGAAAATATGCTTGACATAATTAATCACCTGAGAAACGTAAATGAAAATCATAATGTGATAACACCTCACACCTGTTAGAATGGTTATTATAAAAAAATACAAAAAATAACAAGTGTTGGTGAGGGTGTAGAAAATAGGGGAGCCCTTGTGTGTTGTTGGTAGGAATGTAAATTGTGCAGCCACTACAGAAAACAGTGTGTACTTTAGTCAAAAAATTAAAAATAGAACAACCATATGACCAACAATTTCACTTTTGAGTCCTAACCTGAAGAAACAAAAACACTAAATCAAAGTAACATACACACCCCCATGTTCATTGCAGTATTATTTACAATAGTCAAAACATGGAAACAGCCTAAGCATCCACTGATGGGTGAATGGATAAAGAAATTGTTATATGTGTGTGTGTGTGTGTGTGTGTGTGTGTGTGTGTGTGTTTATAATGGAATATTATTCAGCCTCAAAAATGAATAAATCATTGCCATTTGCAACAACATGAATGGGCTTTGAGGGCAGTATGCCAAATGAAATAAGTCAAACAAAGACAAATACTATATTATCTCACATGTGAAATTTAAAAGAACAAACAACACAAAATCGACTCACCCTCCCCCCTAAAACAAACAAAAACAAAAACAAAGTCATAGATACAGAGATGCAGAGAACAGATTGTTGGTTGCCAGAGGCAGGGGTGGGGTGAAATAGATGAAGTGATTCAAAGTTATAAACTTCAGTTATAAAATAAATAAATTATTGGATGTAATGTACATCATGGCAATTATAGCTAATAATACTGTATTGCATATTTGCAAGTTGCTAAGAGTAAATCTTAAAGTACTCATCACAAGAAAAAATGCTTGAACTATCTATGATGACAGATGTTAACTAGACTTATTATGGTGATCATTTTACAATATATACAAATGTGAAATCATTATCTTGTACACCTGAAACTAATATAATGTTGTATGTCAGTTATACTACAATAAAAAAGTTTTACATTATTTTCTAATGTAAAGGGGCAACCTGTTTTATAAAGTCTTATTGAATATAGCTATGCCCATTTTAAAAAATATGATCTATAGTATGGCTGCATTCATACTACAATAGCAGAATTGAGTAGTTGTGAGAGAGACTACATGAAAGCTTAAAATATTTAGTTCTGGCCTTCTGGAGAAAAAAATTACTGATTCTTGTTCTAATCCAGTGTCAACCTAATTTTTAAGAAAATATAAAATTTAAAACAGAATTTCTCTTTTTAAAAAGTAACTGTCTTCTTAAAAAAAACCAAAAATGTGTAGAAATCTCAGGCCATTGACATACAAAGAATAATTCTCATTAAAAAGCCAATTCAGCAAAATCTAAAAAGCTTCTTCACAGCAAAAGAAGCCATTAACAAAACAAAAGGCAACCGACAGATTGGAGAAGATATTTGCAAACAATACCTCCAATAAGGGCCTAATATCCAAAATATATAAAGAACTCATATGACTCGACAACAAAAACACAAACAATCCTATTTTAAAATGGGCAGAGGACTGGAACAGATACTTTTCCCAAGAAGACATACACATAGCCAAAAAAATATATGAAAAGATGTTCAACATCACTAGCTGTAAGGTAAATGCACATCAAAACCACAGTGAGATACTACTTTACACCCATTTGAATGTCTATTATCAATAAGACAAGAAATAACAAATGTTAAGATGTCCAGAAAAAGGACCCCTCATACACTACTGGTGAGAATGTAAATTGGTACGGCCACTATGGAAAACAGTATAGAGTTTTCTCAAAAAATTAAGAATAGAGCTGCCATATGACCCAGCAATCCCTCTTCTGGGTATCTACTTAAAAATTTGAAAATATTTATTCGTAAAGACATATGTACCCTATATTCATTGTAGCATTATTCACAGTGGCTGAGACATGGAAACAACCTAAGTGTCCTTTGATGGATAATTGGATAGAGAAGTTGTGGTACATACATACAATAGAATATTACTCAGCCATAAGAAAGGATGAAATACTGCCATTTGCGACAACATGAATGTATCCTGAGAGTATCATGCTAAGTGAAATAAGTCAGATGAAAAAGGTAAAGAACCATATGATTTCACTCATACATAGGATATAAAACAGAAAATAACAAATAAATAAACAAAACAAACAAACCAATAGATACAGATAAAAGAATGAAGTTTATCAGAGAAGAGAGGGCTGAGGAGGAAATGAAGAAGGTAAAACGGGTCAAATATGTGGTAATAGAGGGAGGCTAGACTTTGGGATGATGTGCTATAGAACTGTACACTCAAATCTTATATATTGTTATTAAACAATATCACCCCCCATAAATTTAATTTTTTTAAAAAAAAGAAAAATCTGAAAAATTGTAGTTATTCAAGGGAAGGAAAATCTTTTCTGTTAGAACAGTGGTTCATAACTAGGAGCAATTTTCTCCCCATTGGATATTTGGTGATGTCTGCTGATTTTTTTTGTTGTTGTCGTAACTAGGGATCAGGGTTCTGTTGGCATCTAGTGGGTAGAGACCAAGGATGCTACAAAATATCCTACAGTGTACAGGATAGTTCTCCACAGCAAAGAATTGTTTAGCCCCACATGTTATTAGTGCTCAGATTGAGGTCGAGAAACCTTGGTATAAAATGGGTTATATATATATGAATTAATAGTTCCTTTGGAATCTGTTATTGTTTCTAGTATGGCTCCCAAAACTTTTATGTAAGCTGACTGGCTCTCCACGGAGAATCCAGACATTCACCCAAATAAATCTGCCTTCTATTTATGACTTACTGTCAGGTCAAAACCATATGATTATTTTTCATTGGGACACAGATGTTTTAGTTGTTCCCACATCAGATTCTCAGGTCTCTGCCAGCACCTGAAGTCCTGGAACAAACTTCCTCAGCCCCTAATGCTGTCCACTGTCTGGAAATGCAGCTAACATTGATGTGCTGCTGCTAGCCATCATTAGCCAGCATTTCCTTTATTCTCTCCTTTACAGGTCGATTCTAAATATAGGCTAACATCTTTGTTTCCTCTTCTAATCAAGTAATAGAGGGAATAAGAAGCAGTAAGCACTCTGTGGAAATTGGAAACAGTGTTTTATCCCCAAAATAGCATTCAGACACCTGAAAATACTTTGGAGAGAACATAATAGTTATAATGAACATTTATTACATATCATTTTCTCTCCATTGAAGAGTAAATTGACAAATCAACAATTTAGTGCATCCTCAATGGTTTCATCATTAAAAATGTTTTTTTTTTTTTTTTTTTTTTTTTTTTTTTTTTGCGAGGACCCTACTAACAAAGGATCTCTGTGAATACATCAGGTGCATAACATGCCCCAGATCCTCTTATGCTGCCTCTGAGTTATATTTGGGTTTTTGTGCTTCAATACCAAGCTCGATTAATTTCTAGACACAGTATGCTATAGTTGTGATGTAAAATAATATCTTACTCTGAGTCTATTGTCTTCTTTAATGCTACAAATATTAATCAGATAGGTGTCTAACAGCTTAAATTATTTAAGTTCATGTGATTGACTCTATTCCCCCTCCCCATACCCAATGACATGCATAAACAGGAAGTACAGCCAAGCACTACTGGTTTGTACAAAGTTCTGGTTCTTGTCTATTGTATGAGCCAGGTTCTCCAGAAAAACAAAACAAATAGAAATCTATCATCTACCTATCTATCTACCTACCTACCTACCTACCTACCTATCTTCTATCTATCATCTAGAGGAAGAAAGATTTGTTATAGGGGATCGACTCATGATAATGAAGGCTGAGAAGTCCCAAGATCTATAGTACAAAAGCCTGCAAACCAGGAGAGCTGACGGTGTGAGTTCCAGGCTGGGTCTGAAGGCAGGAGGAAGCCTATGTCCCACCTCAAGACTATTAGGCAGAGAGAGCAAATTCTTTCTTCTTCAGGCTTTTGTTTTGCTCAGGGCTTCAAAAGATTGGATGAGGGCTGCACATATTGGTGAGAGCAATTTGTTTTTCTCAGTCTACCAATTCAAATGTTAATCTCACCTGAAAACACTCATAGACACACCTAGGATCATATTTAATACAACATCTGAGCACCTTTTGACTCAATCAAGTTTGCACACAAAAAAGTTAACCCTCAGGTAACTTAATACTATTAAAATAACAATGCTATTAAAATAACTTAATGCTATTGAAAAAAAACTATGGAATAGATTCAATAAAATATAAAAACAAATATGTATGCATACCCAAAATTTAAACCAATTTTCATGCCAACAGCAAGTTAGGTAGGAGGATATTCCCCTTATAAAAAACATTTGAGAAAATATTTTAAAATCTGTTGAAATAGATTCTTGAGAATAGCTTCTTTCCACCTACTGATATTTTTGTTTTTCTTAGCTAAGTTAAGGACTGGTTTAATTTAAAGAAATGAATCATCGATATTAGAATTTTGGATTATAGAACAATTGAGGTGAGGTTGGCTCTTGGCTGTGTGCTCTGGCTGCTGATCAGTTTAGCATTAAGCTTTGACTTCCACCTCTGCTTCTGTATCTCATATATCTTCTTGGTGATGGGTGGAGCAGATAAAAATAAGATTAGTTTGATAGATCACAGTTCTGGAGTGCCACATTCTATTAATGACTCAAGACCCTACCACTAATCCAAGGACTGGAATTTTATAGTCATTTCAGAAGGCAAAATGTAGAGAATTGGCTTGTTAGCAGAAAGTGAAAAGAGCTACAGAAATTCAAGGTCATTTTTATTATGCAGGCAAAGTGGCAATAATGCATCACCATACTGAAGTTTAGAAAGTCTGGATAAAAACAAACATTTGCCAAGAGTGTAAGAAAACTACTTCAGGAATAGTTTTGCACAGATCAAAAAGAGATGCCCATTAGCACCCAAGTCTCTGTGTCAGATAAACCACTTAACACCACTGTCAGATGACAAGAAGAAAGTAACAGGTGCATTTAGTGGTTAGTTTGAATTGAAAAAATAGCTCACCGCAATTCCTTTTGGTAGAGAAATATCCTATTAAACCCAATATGATTAAAATTTATTTTGAAAAAGTTTAAATGCAACTAATTATAGCCAGCTACCAACTCCATGGTTTATTCTTCCAAAATAACATTTGTATAAATATCCCAAATCATGATTAAGGAGGGTCTAGAATACTCAAAGAGATAACAATCACATAGTTCACATTGATTCACCAGACAGCTTACTTGGACCAAACATGATCAGGGATCTAAAATGATTTAAGAGATTTCTGCAGGGACCAAGTAACATTTATATGATAAGCAATCATGATATGATAAAATAGGAAGTGGGAAGGACTGTTGGGTGCATTCAACTCAACTTTGTCTTTTACATAAATTGTGTGGTTCAAATAATACACTTCATACCAATGAACATGGTAGTTGAAAGAAGTCTTCAGAGAATCTATAAGTACACTAACAATTATATGGTGGTGAATAACATTTAAAGGGACAATTTTTAAGAATTATCTATAGAACTGGTAGTCTCTTTATTTTTTTAAATAATCTTGGGGGAAGCAAATCCTCAACTATAAGAATTTATTTAAAAATCTGAGCTAGGTTCATTAAAATAAGTAGAATTATTCATATAAAATAACTCCCGAAAACATAGAGTAACCTTCATAATTCAGAGACACAAAAGAGAAAAGAAATAATAGATATATAAAATAGGTAACTTTAACACATTTTTCTTGATCTTAGAAAGCTCAAGTGCATAGCGTATTAGTAGTTGTATAAAACACTAAAGATTTTCATAAGGTGACTATTCCAGTTAAATAGAATACCTAAAACACAGGTAATGGAAAGTATACTTTTCTTTTGAGTATACATGGATCAAAAACTGACCATCTGTTTAACACAGTAGTCCTCAGGGATAGACACATCAAGAAAATGAGTAGGCTATTCATTAGTTAGGAGAAAGAACGTATATGTATTTGACAAAGTTATATCCACAATATATAAAGAACTCTTGCAACTCAATAATAAAGCTTTTTAATTAAAAATAGTTTAAGAGTAATTCCCAAAGGAGTGGTCAATAAGCACATGAAATAGTTTCTAACCTCATTAGTTATCAGGAAAATACATATTAGAACCACAGTGAAATACTACTACACCCTCACTAAATTGAGAGAAACTGACAATAAAATTGGCAACATCAAGGGTTGATGAGGGTGCAGGGCAATTAGGATATTCATATATTTTTGGTGGGATGTGATATTGTAAAACTAATTTGTAAATTATTTAAAATTTAAATATATGTCTACCCTATGACCTGGCAATTCCATTTTTAGGTATTAACTTTAGAGAACAGAAAATATGTGTCTACAAAAAGTTTTGCACAGAATGTTTATAGCCATTTTATTCAAAATAGCCAAAAACTACAACAACAACAACAATAACAAACTTCAACAGGAAAACAAACTGACATTTTCATCTAATGAATTTCTGTTCAGTAATAAACAGGAATAAATTACTGATATTTACATCACTATCAGTAAATCTCAGAAACATTATTTTGAGATAAGAAGCTAGATAAATAATGATTATCACTCAATGTTTCAATTATATGAAGTTCTAAAACAGATAAAACTGACCAGTTGCAATGGAAATCAAAGAGGTGGTTGTCTATGGAAGGTGAGACCTGATTTCAAGTAGACATGAAAGAACACCTGGGGTGATAGAGAGTTGTATATTGATAAGACTTTGAATTACCTGGGTTTACACATTCACTTAATCTCTTGGGAGTGCACAACTTAAGGTCTACACATTTCACAATGCATAAATTACAGGTAAAAAAACAAATACCAATACAAAATTATAGATGAAGCCAGTCTGGCAAAAACTTGTTGAATTTGGCTGATTGTCATATATGGGTTGTCACTGTACTGTGTTTTGTTCTTTTGTATATTTGAAATGTTTAAAATAAACCTTAAAATCAATCTTATTGTTACCTCTTGTTATATCATATGCATAAAACACTAATGAAGCAAAATCTCAAAATGGAATGTCATGCTATTCCTTCATTTCCATTGAGACTTGAAGGTGAGAGTCTTGTACCTAAACTACTGAACATCAGAATTGAACTTCCCTCCACCTGTCTTCCGAGAATGCTAATAAGCCCTCGGACACGAATTCAACTTTTTGGATTCTTTGACTATGGCAATGTGGTAGTGAAAATAGATTACTTCTTGTAATCTCTATTAATACTATAATTCCCTCAAGTAATGATATTTACAATGATGAAAATAATGTTAAAAGAAGACATAGGTCTCTACCTATGATAAAAGCAATGCATAAAAACAGTGCACTTGTATACAAATGTTCCTTCAAAACAAATCTGTTAGTCCCTTCTTCCTAGAGAGTTTCAGTCCTAACCTCTCCTATATAAATTCCAGAGCTGCCATGAAGACTATTCGCTTTATCTTTAGCCCTGTCTACCACTCAAGTGCTTCTGTTCCCTCTTATAAACAATCTAGTGCTCAATAAGGGTAGTTATGAAAAGAGATGATCCTTTCTGTCCAACTCCAGATACTTGATATGTCCCAGTTGCTCCCTCTTTATATCAGTACTTTGGAAGTCAGTAAAGCCTAGAAAATTCTGTGCTTGTATATGCTTACAAACTGTGCCCAGGCTTCCTCAAATTAAATCTCTCTTTGCACACCCCTGTCCTCATGAGCAGGTGTTGAGATTTAGAGTCATAGAGAATCATTTACCTGAGTATAGAACATTTGCTTTAAACAGAAAAAAATCATATGATTCCTTCGTCACAAAGTATTTTCCAAGCACTTCTCTCAGCAGAAATATTCCCAGTCTTTATACACTTTTATATACCTTTGAAATTTCCGGGCTCTTCCTTTAACATCTCTCTGGAAATCTCTTGTTCTTTTGGTTCTCTTTGAAGACCTACAATTTATTCTAGATGTAGAATGTCAGATTCTTGTCTAAAATTAGCTCCTCAGGGAAAACATTGTTTTTCTAGATTTCAGAAGGAAGACTTACACTTCTAGTTTCTCAACTTTCTATCATTTAATTAGAAATAGCTAATGTTTTGCCTTTCCTTCACATAGCAATATGTATACTTACCAAGAAGTTATGAAACTTTAAAAACATGAGTTTAAGCAAAATATGTTAAATCTACTACTTTCATTTCTACTTTGATTTGTTTTCACATGCATACAGAATAGTATTTAGATGATAAAAGTTTAATGCATCCAACGATGGGCTCAAAAGTAACTGAGACTCTGTCAGCCTACATGTCTGTTCAACCACTATATAGTGCTATTTAACTTCATTAAGTAGCCTTGAAGCACTTCAAGAAGTGAAAAAAATATTGAAATCAAAAAATTTCAAAAACATAATCTTCATTAATTTGGATAAAGTTTTAGAACTGAATATATTTTATTTGACATATTTGTAACCTGGAAAATTTTAAGAAGGTGAAACTAGGTCTTAAAACTCTATTATTTTATTGTACTATGGTGGAACATAGCCCCATTATTTTTGACTCCATCAATAGTTGTTCATTGATTATCTTCTATGTGCCAAACACTAGGTGTTAGACACTAGGAAAATTAAAATGGCACAACCCCTTCTGAAATTTACTGTGCATTTTGCAAACAGATTATATAATCATTACACAGCATGATAAATACTATGTAGGTACAGGTAAGGTGATTAGTATTCCTTTATGTGGACCTGGGAAATAGCTCACAGAGAAAGTGATACTTCGGGTGAATTTTGAAAATGAGTCAGATTTCACAAATCAGAGAACTATGAAGACCAGAATATCAAAATATTATATGATACTCCCTATACGTAGACATGATATCCTATTCTGGTCTTATTTCTATTTTACTCTTAATACATAATTATTATTAATATATATTTCAAGCATGTAAAACTATACAGAGAATAAAATAATACAGGTCTCCTACCTTTTTGGCACCAGGGACCAGTGCCTATGAAAATCTAATGCCTGATGATCTGAGGTAGAGCTGTGGAGGTGATGCTAGTGCTGAGGAGTGGCTGCAAATACAGATGAAGCTTCACTCTTGCCTGCTGCTCACCTGCGGCCCTGTTCCTAACTAGCCACTGACAGGTACCAACCAGTCCACGGTACCATCACATCATTTAGCTTTATCAGATCCTCTTATTTTTGCCATATTTGCTTCAGGTCACGTTCTTTTAAGAAACAAAATATTAATTCTTACAGATAAAGTGACACCTTCTGGGCACCTATGGCTGACCATTTCCCTAACCAGAGATAACCACTATTCTTATTTGAGGTTTAACCATGCCGATATATGTAATTCTAGTTCTAGCTAATTAGAATGATATCATATAAACATATTATACTTTATTTTCGTACATGTCTTCTTGTGCCCATATACATGACTTTCTCCTGGATATAAACTTAGGTTTGGAATTACTGGATTTAGGAGAAGTGAGTATCTGACAATTTAAGTTTGTTTTCTGTCCTTGCTAAATCTTGGTTTTGTGACACTTTTAATTTTTATTTATTTGCCAACATCTGAATTTGAAATGGGAATATCATTATTATCTTAATTTGCATTTCTGTGATTGCTAGTGAATTTAGTGCCCTTCATGTGTTTCTTGGTCATTTGTATTTCCTCTCTTAAATTAATTATCCCCATGCTTTCCTTTGTTGTTTTAGTACCTAATTATATATTTGTCTATCCCTAAATTTAAATTAATCTGCTTTTGAACTTTATGTAACTAAAATCATATTATATACACTTTTTTGAAACTTGTTTCTTCTGGTCAACATGTTTTAGAGATTTATCAATGTTGCACCTGTTTTATTTCATTAACTTTATATACTTTGTTTCAGATCATTGTAAGAACAGTATCATAACTTACTTAATCTTCCATTGTTGATGAACATTTGGATAGTTTCAGTTCTTTGTTTTATAACAAGGCTTCTGTAAATATTCTTGAACCTGACTTCTGGTACAAATGGAACAAAATTCTCTTAGGTATACACATGATAGTGGAATTAATAGGCCATAGTAATAGATATGTTATGTATATTCAAATGTAATACGTGATGCCAAACTGATTTTAAAAATAGTTTTACTGCTTTACATTCCCATCAGAAGGGAATGAGCCTGTCCATTCCTCCACACACTCTGGCCATCACTTGATATTGTTTGACTTGTAAGCAACAGTAATTTTGCCCATCTGTAGGGTGGAAATGGTGTCACATGGTGAATTTACATATCTCTAATTGTTCATGAGATATTGCATTCTTCCTGTGTTTGGGTCAATTGTACTCTCTTCTGTGAAATTTCTTTTCCTTATACTTATTTACCAATTAAGGTTTTTGTTTTGTTTATTTGCTTTCTTTTCATTTTTTCTTTTTCTTTCTTTCTCTTTTCTTTTTCTTTCTCTTTTCTTTTTCTTTTTTTTTTTTTTTTTACCATTTTCTTACTTATTTGTAGGACTTCTTTATTCTGATATAAATTCTTTATTGAGTATATGTGATGCCAATTTGTTCTTCTATTTTGAACTTTAGCCACTTTCTTTATAGTTCTTAAAATAAACAGAATTCCATGTAGGTAAATGTCCCAGTATTTTTCTTTATGAATTACACTATTTATGTCTCATTAAGAAATCCTTCTATGATCTAAGATCATAAAGATTTTCTGCTCTCTTTTCCTCTAAAAGTTTTATGGTTTTGCCTTACATATTTAAAGCTTTAAACCATCTGGGGTATGTATTGGATATGATATGAGCTAGAGATTTGATCTAATTTTTCCACACGAATATTACAAAGGTCACTAGAGAAGCTTTATAGTTTTGAAATCATGAAGTTCAATGATTTATGGGTCAAAGAACAAAATGTAAGGGAACTTAACTTATATTTAAAACTGAACTATGATAACCCTTTGGAATTTGTTGAGACATGTCATAACCCAGTGTGGTATGATTTCAAACTATTTTGTGCACTTAAAGAGTATTCTGCAACAATTAGGCAAGGTGTTATAAATATGATTTAAAATGTGTTGTTCAATATTCACATCCTTATAGATCTTTTATCTGCTTGATCCATCAATTACTAAGTGATGTGCCTAAAAAATATCTTTTACTATTATTGTTGATTTTCCTATTTTACCTCAATTTTATTAGCATATATATGATATTATCTTAACATACAACCTTTTCTTTTTACTAAGTACAAGTTTATAATGTGTCTATCTTAAGGCGAACTGAACATTTTATAATAATGTTCATCAACATCTAGCAGTGCTTTTTGCCTAAATATTTTTCATAATATAAATATAACTAATTTTTTGGTGTAATAGTCACTCAATATATCTTTTTTCTACTCTTTTACTTCCACCTCTCCATATTTTTATTATTATAAACATTATTTATATAAATAACATTTAGATGAACCTTTTCCCACGGTCTGCCAGTCTCTTCTTTTTACTTGACTTTTAAATTAATTTTTCTTTATTATAAGTATGGATATATTTGGAATTTTTTCTTACATTATTTTGTGTTGTTTTCCCCCAGCATTTTCTATGTTTTGTTTTCTTTATTTTCTTGCCTTGTTATTTTTCACTATATTTTAGCTCTACTAATTTGGTTATTATATAATTCATTTCTATTATTTTAATGTAACTATAAATTATATATGTAAAATACATGTGTGTATATATATATACATATAAATGTATGTATGTGTGTGTATATCACTAAAATCTCAGATTAATTAAGACCTTATTTAGCCTCTAGTGAATAACACAAGAATCTAATCTTAGAACATAAAAAGATATATAAATTCCTCCATATTATCCTTAATTAAACTATCCCAATTTATATACTGTTGTTTTCAGATATTGTTTTATCTTATGTTTTATAATGCCAAAATATTGTCGTAATAGCTTTATGTGACAAATGGTTTTTTATATTTATCCACATTTTTCCACTTTCTATTTTTTTTTGTTTGTTTAATTTGGAGTCTCGTTGTTATCATTACTCTTATATTTGTATTTATATGCACTCTACTTTGTATTTTTTCTTAACCATGCTTTTTTGTTCTTTTTTCTTGTTTTTTGATCATAGTTTCTTTAGTTCCCCTTCCCACTTTTTTTCTCTTCTATGTTTGACAGTTTTACAACTTATTTCTGTTTTTGTTAAGTTTGCCCTTGAATTTTAATAGGCGTAACTGGTGTAGAAAGTCCAATGTTGATTAACACTTATATCCTCCTCTTAATATAAGACCTTAAAGTACTTAACTGTGATGATTTATTCCCATCTTATATGTCATTACTTTTTTTTATGACTTCCACTTTGATATTTTTAAATCTCTTAGATTAGCCTTATGGTTACTATTTGCCTATATGCTTGTTTAGATTTACCAAGTTATGTATTAATGTCTTTGTCCCTTATTCTTCTTATGTCTCAGGAAGTCTTTCTGAGATTGTTCATTTTTTCCAGAAGTATATTCTTAAGTAGCTCTTCTGATAACTTCATCTTTATGCAAAAAATGTCTTTATTCTGCTTTAATTCTTGAATTCAAAATTTGCATTCTTTTTCTCTCAGCCCAGTAAAATATGCCAGCTGCTTTCTGGCTTATGTTATAGCTACTGAGAAGCATGTTGTTTGTGTAATTATTATTTCATTGCAGAAAATCTATTTTTTTCCTCAGGTTATTTTGAGTTCTGTTCCTAATTGAGATGGTTCTATTATGTTTACTGAAATCAATAACCTCTTCCCGTCCATGTTTTCCCTCTATTGTTTATTTGTTTTCCTGATGGCAGTTTCCCCGTACTTCTATGTTCTAAAATTTTAGATTGTGAGCTAAAATTTGGGAGTGTTTATCTACAATAACTCATTTATTCCAGGTTAAAGTGTCACTCTGGAGTTTATTTGCATTTTATTTATTTATTATTTATTTTTCTGCTCATTTGTTTATTTTGGATAGGCACACTCAAGGAATGTCACCCGTGCTGCAGTACAGGAAAATTTTTATAGTAATATAATTTTAAAATCCTAAATGTGGTCTGTGGTTATCCATTCTTAGGGAAGCTAGTGTTTTGGGGCCACCTGAGCAATATGGAGATAGAAAAACTTCCTCCACACAACATTCGAGCGTAGGGTGGATATTTTGTTGTTGTTAGTCCTCCATTGTAGGACAGTGCAATCCCACATGAATTCTGGCTTTATCCTGAGGGATCCAATTCCCTATGGCTTATCCTCTCATGCCAGTGGGTGTAGAAGTCTTAACTAATGAGACCTCCTGGTTTAACTACCTCCTTTTTCCCTCACTCCACCCCACTATCGAGCTCTGCAGCATAGCTCTCAAGTTTCTTATTTTTTGGCTTTTAGTTCATCTTATATCTTTCATTAAGCTATCCATTTTATCCTTCATTTCTAGCTTTTTTAAGAAGAATATTTTCAGATTTTCTCACGTACCATAGTGCTGGGGATAGAGGTGTTCCCCAATTATATTCCATAGAATTCCTACTCACCCTTCAGATCCAGCTCAGAAGTTACATCTTCAGTGATGTATTCCTTATCCCTGTTACATGCTACCACACTACATTGTAAGTTTTCTATTTCACATTATTTGTAATTTGTAATGTACATTATTTTTCAATTCTGATTAATCTTTGTTTACCCCATAATTTATTCAACTCTAACATGAGATAAAACATTATATTTTGCTCACTCATAATGGTCCCAGAGTCTAGCACAGTTCCAGGCACAAAGTTTGTGTTCAGTAAGTATTTGATGAACGAATGAATGATGAATGAATGAATATTGAGAACCTGGAGAAGAATAATGAAAAATTAGCACATATCAATCAAGTGTTGGAATGTAGGCTCTGTAATATAAGATGAAACTGATTTTGAGAAGAAGAAAAGAGCCTAAAGGAAAAATATTGTCTGCTGAAAGTGTTGGAGAAATACAGGGAAGAGAAATGAATTGATGACTAGCTTTATAACTTACCAGGTGATTTTGGAAATATTGTTCATCCTTCATTATTATTATTATTTTTTTTTGTGATCGATAATAATGCTTACCTGGTAAGGTTGCTATGAACACTAAGTAAAATAAAAAATATAAAGTGGCACCTAGCGCATAGCACAGATTTATTAATAACCATAGTCCTTCTTCACCTGGGAAACTTTAAAAAAGAATTTACTTATATTGAAAAGAAAGTTAGACTCATCCTTAAGAAATCACTCCTAAGTATAAAGATGTGTAAGAATGAGCCAGTGAGCTTGGGGGTGAATTATTGCTTCTTCTGGAGACCTACAGTGGGGCTGCTGTGATTATGTACAATGGATTTGAGTCATCCTGTCCTGAGGTATGGGGTGGTTTAGGTGACTATTTAATTCTTTCTACCTATGAGTCTTGATTAATTGCACATGTCCAGGGAGAACAGCAAAGTTTCCTTAAAGAGTTCTTTCTCCCTCAACTGGCTGAAATGCTTCTTTTACATTTAAGTGTTAGGATCAGGTATTCAAATCACTTCTCTCTCTCTCTCTCTCTCTCTCTCTCTCTCTCTCTCTCTCTCTCTCTCTCTCTCTCTCTCTCCATAAACACTAATATGCTGAGAGTTGCGTTATCTTAATGAGGCATCTTGATAATGAAGTGCTTCACCTGTGATCCTGAAGAAGGAAAATCAGCCTCTGGCCATATGGGGACAGCTGTTCCCACAATCTCAGTGTTCCCACTGAACATGAACTTCCTTCTAGAGAGAGCATGCAGGACTCCTCCTAGCTGAAAGATGAGGAGCAGAAGAAGAGAGAGAACTTTTAAAAAATCTATTTAAATTACAATTTTAATATCTCTCCTCGTGGTAGTTTCTATACCAAAGTCCTTGACCTCAATGCAATAGTTTAAAAGAGATAAGATTTTGCAGAGATATTAAATCTCACTTTACATTTTGTCTACTCAGAGAGTTGACTTTATGTATGTACAGAGCAGAAGGTTACCTCATGATACGATTTAAAAGACATTGTAAACTACCTTTCGTCCTGAAATGTAAATGTGTGCAATATTTCACCATTGCAATCGATTCCTACTTTAAAAATACAGATGCTCCTGGACTTATGATGGGGTTACATCCCAATCAACCCATTGTACATTGAAAATATTGTTAAGTAGAAAATGCATCTAATACACCTAATATACCAAACATTGTAGCTTACCTTACCCTACCTTAAATATGCTCAGAACACTTACATTAGCCTACATTGGGCAAAAATATCTCGCTGCTGCAGCCCAGCACCACAAAAGAGTATCTTACCCCATATCACTAGCCTGGAAAAAGATCAAAATTCAAAATTCGGTTTCTACAGAATGTCTAGCCCTTGCACCACTGTAAAGTCAAAAAATCCTCAATCGAACCATTATAAGTTGGGAACTGTATGCATATTAAATTTTCTACACTGGGATATCAGATGTGTATAAAGCAAGTTGCAAATTCCAGGTGGCCCATAGGAGATGAAATAATCCTGAAATATTTTGCACCCACTCTATTCTTTCCAGTCAATCAAACGTTACATGAATGTTCCCATTGCCATGAGCAAACAGTATAATTTACTCCCTCTTTAAACCGTGATTGGTTTAAAGCACAGTGATAACACAGTATTCCTCTGGTCAAAACCATTACTTTATATTTGTGTCAGGCTTTACTTCTACACAGAACATCATCTAGTGGAAAAGAGAGGGTCTTCTCTTCTTCAACTGAACAAAAATACTGCCAAAGCCATTTGGTTCCCATTAGGGAAGCCAGTATGAGGACTAAGCCAATACACAAAGAAGGGTGGAATCAGAGAAATACAGGTTTTGTTTGCCACATCTGAAGCCTGAAATCTTAGTTTCAGGAGCCAATATGGTTTCTTCACCTTAAACAATGAAACAAACAAACAAACAACCAAAAACAATGAAACAAACAAACAAGCAAACAAACAAACCCCATGGGTTGAGGTTCTGTTACTCACTAGTAAATCCACTTAAAAAACAGACCTTGCTTTTTAATTGTTGGTTATTAATGGATAATGGTTCTGTTCTCTTCTAGTTTCCTAAGGTTGGTGTAACCTTATTCTGATATACCCCACAATGGCAGTAAAGGGTGTTGGAGGGTGGCACCTAGGAAACATTTCATTGAGGAAGAGATGAAAGTGCTCGTCCTGAAGAACAGTTTTTCAACTTGAATTGATTTGACTTCGTGAAAAATTTTCCTTTTTTCATGAACAAAGAAAAGTTATTACAGACAAGTGCTGCACCACGACCAGTGCTTGTCTAGTATGAGATAACTGCATGTGCAGTATCCATAGGGTCAAGAACTAAGATGCTTTGGGTGAGGGTGGAGGACCAGTTTCTAAAGCAGATACTTCAGGATTTGGTGATAGCAAGCACGTTATGTGTTATATAAAATCATGCCACAGATTTATCTGATGTCACCTCAACTACAAACTCAGTGACATTTTAAAATTAAATCCTCTCGCTAAAGTTTAAACAGGCCTTTAGGTAAAAATGTCAAATTTATCCTCAGGGTTGTGCAGCAGCACGCCTCTAATACATAGTCTTTAATATATTAGACCAATCGTTCTTGTTCTCTTGCTGCTTATAAAGATGAACTCTTGTTGGTCCATTAGTTAAGTATAGATATGAATATATAATTATGAATGTATATACAAAATCTGCATAGTTTGCAAGTGATTGATCCCTCTAAATTGTTTCTCTACTTTTACTTGTTTCAGAGATGTTTTCCATTTCATCCATTCATTTATTCATTCATACATTTATGAATTCCACAAATATTTATTGAAACCCTACTATATATAAGGTCCTTTGCTAAGGCTCTATTTTTAATATGAACTCTTAAACAGATTTTGTTTTCAAGGTGCTTAGAGTCTAGCAGGAAGATAAGACTTGAAGAACTATCATGAGAGAATACGCTAAGTTTCAAAAGAGAGGCTTGAACAAAGGCATGTGGCTTCTGGGGTGAGAGGAGTTATTTCCACTTGTGAAGGTAGGGTTGGAGGTTAGACATGATTTCCTAAAGGAAGCGGCATTTGGAAAGCATCTCTCAGAATGGTGACACAGCCAGGGTGAGACTGGAGGAAAGCACATTTCTATCTGTGAAGAAAGTATTAGCATGGAACATGTGCTCAGAATAGAGTGGTTCAGTTTTGGCAGGAGCATAATGTAAGTGAGGATGCAAAGTGTGAATAAGAGTGGGTCTTGAGAAGGCTTGGAATGGTGACTAGAATGCATGTTCCACAATAGCAAATGATTCGAAACTATTCAACAGAAATAACAAAGATAACACTTTTCAGAAAGAAACTAATAATGCTCTGGGAATCCTTATTTATTTACTTATTTACTATTTATTTTATACCAAGGGAAGAAGTGCAATATAGCAGTAACTATCAATCCACATGTACTAACCTTTCACTAAATTTTTCTCATTCATAAGAATTTATCTTTTTTAACCTCAATGTGCTTTACACAAATTTTCAAATACAATGCTGTTTCTTAAACTTATCCAGTTTAAAAAAAAATCTTCTGGAATGTTTATTTTAAAAAGTGGCATATTACAAGTGTTATAACTATTTAATGTTATATTTAATAGACAATATATGTTTAGATTTACTTACATTTTTCTTTGTTCACTATGTTTTTCCATCCTAGACTATCCTTCTGGATTCATTTTCCTTTTTTTTTCAATAATACATTTTTAATAGTTGTTTTTATGTTATTTTTCTGGTAGTAAACTCTCTGTGTTTGTGTTTCTCTCATTAGCGTATTTAAAATATAGCTTTTCTAAGTGCACCATTCTAGAATGACGGTTATTATTTACCAACCCCTTGAAAATACTATTTTATTGTCTCTGGCTTTTACTATGGCTGCCTGCTGTCAGGGTGTCATTTGTATGTGATCTTTTCTCCCTGTCTACTCCTATGATCTTTGTCGAAGCTGGCATTTTGCACATTGCCACAAGTGTCTGGTTCTGGACTTCCTCTTATTGATATTTCTTAGCTGATCGTGTGGATTCATATTTTTTGTTCATTCAGGAAGATTCATAGTCATTACTGCTTCAGATATTACTTTTCCTTCATTTTCTCTATTCTCTCCTTCAGGTCCTCTGGTTAAACTTAGGTTAGGTTTTCACATTCTGTCTTTTATATCACTTGATCGCTCTGCCATATTTTCTACCTTTTTATCTCTCTCATACATTTTATAGTGTTTTCAGATCTACCTTCCACTTCTAGTTCATCCATTTTCTTTGGTGGCATCAAATACTGTTTAACCTATCTGCTCTTTTATTTTGTTTAGTTTCAACCATTACTCTTTTCATTTATAAACCTGTTTTCTTCTTTTTTAAACTTCCCTAAATTAGTTTTGAATGTACATCATTTACATTTTTGTGATGCCACCCTTTATTTCTTTAAACACTCCATATTTTGTATACTGAATCTGAATGTCCAGTGTCTGATGTCCTTGGTGATCTAAATCTATTTATTATATTATTATTATTATTATTATTATTATTATTATTATTATTATTTCTGACTCTCATTCCTGGTGGTTAGTTTCCCTGTACATTTTGTGATTATTATTGTTGTCTTATTGCGATATTATTTTATTCTGAGGAAATTTTGGAGCCTGAATTGTGTATTCCATGTAAGAGAAGGTTCATGTTTCCACAGAGATCCTGGCAGCGTTGCAGACCTGAGACCACTTTAGCCCCTTCCAGGCTCTCAGGTATAATCCAAACACCTCAGGTTCAGCTCCCCTTCCTTGCTTAATATAAAACTAAGTCTCCAGACCTCAGTGCTGATATCGGCACTTACCCTCAAGCTACACCATTTTAAACGTACACGTACAGCTCATATATAAAATTTGAGCTCAGTATTTTTGCTTCGGCTCGTGGATATTTGCTTCACTTACTTCCAGGTCAGCAATGTTATAAAAATTATGTTTTATGCGAATCTACATTTGTTTTTTTGCCTTTCAGGAGGTTCTTTTAGAGTCTCTAAATTGGCAACTACTAGAAGCTGAATGATAGGTATTGTCTGTGGCACAACAACCATAGAGGAATAATCAAAATAGTTTTTCCAATATCGATGAGACAAACTGGAATATTGTAGAACAAATGAAAATTAATTTGGCATCTGATTTGTTCAGTTTAGTTATCTATACGATTCTTGCTACTTTGTGCTGTTTGGATACAACCTAAAATATTGTATTAATAAGTTGTTTAAAATATCCCTGTTTTACAGAAATAATTGGGCTAGCAGGAACACTACTACTTTAGGGCTTTTTAAAATTTCTATTTTCTTTATTCTAATATGTTTTAGTGTGTTTAAAGGAAGAAGAAAGAGAGAGTTGATCCATTAAGATATTAAAGACCTGAAGTAAGACAATAGATGCCACTTGTCTAGTCTTTCATTAGTTAGTCTTTATCCATTTATGCATGAATACTTTCAGATAGATTTATTTAATCAGCCATTAATGTTTATAGAGTGTCTGCTACATGGCATGTGCCATTCTTCACAGTAGAAAACACAGCAAGCAACAAAAGGAAATGTCTACACTTACACATCTTGCATCCTATGATCAAGACGTAAAAAAGGGAAAGTAGCAAAATAAATGGTATGATAGTTAGGGACAAAAATAAACCTTGAAAGAGGAATAAAATATGACGAGGTTTACAGTCTTAGATGGGTAGATAGATTTACTGCTTCTGAGCACTTTACTAATGTACCTTGGAGTCAGAGCTAATATGTCACTGCCATAATCAGGTGAACAGGTTGTTTAGGAAAGCTGGCATTATGTGCTGAATTGTGCCCTCCCCAAAAGTGTGTCAGCATCCTCATCTCCAGTATCTCAGAATATGACCTTATTGGGAGATAGGGTCTTTGCAGAATTAAGTTAAAATGAGATCGTTAGGTCCTTACTCCAATGACTGTGTTCTTATGAAAAAAAAAAGAGGGGGAAATTTGGACACAGAGACAGACGCGTACATAGGACAACACCATACGAAAGTTAGAGTTGTGCTGTACAAGGCGAGAAACTACCAGAAACTAGGAGAGAGGCGGTCAGAGGGAGTACGGCTCCACTGACATCTTGATCTTGGACTTCAGGGTTCTACAACTGTGAGATGATAAATTTCTGTTGTTCAAGCCATGCAATTTGTGACAGTAGCCCTGACAAACTAATACATCTGTAATTCATTGTAATTGAAGCTTAAAATTACATCGGATGATAGGCGATGAGCTAAAAGGTTCTAAAAGTACTTATAACCTACAATAAGCCAGGCAGGCAGGTTTTATTCAACATTATAATGTTTCTTATATGCTAGTGAATATTCTAAGTTCTTTGTAAATATTAACCAATATGTATCCAACTAGCAATCCCATTATATAAGTTCATTTATTATTCCCATTTTAAAGATGTGGAGTGAAAATTTGGTCATGCCATCTACTTCCTCTTCCCAAGAGAAAGAAAACATTCAAACAAACCTTACACGGCAGTGAAGATATTCTTGGACTTCATACAGGAGATTTTCCTGAGGTTTCCTATAACACGTGTACATATATGCATAAAGTCCTGGGGGTTTTTTTGGTGATAGCGAAAGACGCAGGAAAAGGACATGCCCAAGATGAGAACACCTGTGTTCTAGTTCTGTCTCCATGTTTCTTTGGACATCACTTAACTTTTTTCTGTCTCCATTCCTAGCCTTCTCTTACTAACTGAGTCACTGTAAAATTAAATCAAAAATAAATTTAAATTTAAAAAATAAACATCAAAAAGATATAAAGTCTCTAACCCATAGTTTGCTGTAAGGGTTTATATTTTGAGGGAATATCATTTCGATATCCTCCAAATAATGTGTTAATTTATACACTCGCTGTGAACATTTAGATCTAAGAAACTACTTAAATTATTTACAGTATACTTGAAAAACTTTGGCACCATCTTACTGGAATGAAAGGTACACATGTAATCTAGTTTCAAAGAAATAAAAAATTTATATCAAGCTATAATTCATGATGATTCATGTTGGATAAGCATAAAACTAAACAAATATAGTTCTTTAAGCAAAACTTTAGATTCACACTTACAGAGTGAACTATGTATTAATCTCAGGACTCTTGCTTTAATTCACAGATGGCATAGAACCTAAAATGAGAATTATATTGTTTAGAATGATAGTGAATATAATCACGACGGATGGGAAAGCATTGTGATGGCTTCTTTTCACCAAGATTCTAGCATGGAGAAGGTGTTGGTTTAGACCAGGGGTCCCCAACTCCTGTGCCATGGACAGATACCAGTCCATGGCGTATTGAAAAATGGGCTGCACAGCAGGAAATGAGTAGCAAGCAAGCGAGGCTTAGTCTATATTTGCAGCCACTCTCCAGTGCTAGCATCACCGCCTCAGCTCCATCTCAGATCATCAGGCATTAGATTCTCATAGGAGCATGGGTTCCTGTTGCCAAAATGTTGGGAACCTCCTTCTGGTCCAGGTATCACATGGGGCTTTGCAGAGTAACCTCTTCAGCTTTGGCTTTTTCAGTTTCTTCCTATAAAAGCTCATGCTTATTGTCTGGGGCAGGGCTGGGGAGCAGGTACCATACTGTTTTCTCATTTCCAATTTTCATCCATCTTTTCCCTAAGAGCCCACCTTCATCTCTTCCTTCTCTTTAGCATATGACTACATTTTTCATAAAAATCATTTCATGTAAATAGACAGCCAGGCTCATTTGTCCAATTTTTCTTAAGCTTAGCTGGGACACTCTGGGCTTATTTAATATAATTGAGGAACTAGACATTCAACACTTACCCAGGATAAATGTATTAATGTTTAAAACCAAGAACATACTGAGACAATGTGTAGAATATGTTTAAATTTTGATTAAGAGGTAGATCCAAACGCCCGTGCGATAAAATGAGTAGCAGCACTGAGCTGCACTGTCTGACAAATGTGCTCCTAGTTACTTCCTACTAACAGATACTTATTTAGCTGCATAAATAAATCTTGGAGACAGTAATTTAAAGACAGTGAATATTGTAAACTTGCCTTTGGAAGGAGATGTAATTGGTCTAGCCCTGCATAGTTAGCTCTTAATTACAACAACAAACTGAAGTCACCTGAATCACTCATGCTGTCAAAAAAAGTTTCTACAGAATTCACTTAAAATCAACAGATTCCCTGCCATTCATTTATAATTTAAAAACAGAACACATGATTTTAAGTTGGCCCCTCAAGCATTCTGTATGATGAGACAAAGGCTTATTAGTCATAGATCTATCATCAAATAACACTTGAACATGTAAACCATTGCTTTCTTTGAAGTGAGAGCATCAGACAAATTACATGTTAAAGTAATAATAATAATAATAATAATAATAATAATAATAATAATATAAAAACAACTTGATAGCTCTAAAAGAGCTTCATTTTGTCTTAAAAGACACTCAGGCAGGTCTCTTCATGGTGTGGTTTAGCAAGAAGGATGAGAACAGAATTTTCCTCCAATAGAAATCTAGGCTGACAGAAGCACAATTGTTAAATGAGATAGGAGTATTTTCTGATTGTTTTCTAGCTAATAAATCACATACTGGGATTAATCTCAATCAGTATAATTCCAAATATCACACATTGAACAGTAACAACTTGTGCCTACTTCTTTGCATATCTGGTTCTGTAAGCATAACCTTGAACTAAAAGGCACAAATTCACATCAAAATTTGGTGAAGTTCTTCTGTACTTAGAAAGTTGAAATGTCACATGCATTGCCTCTTCATAATGGAAAATGTCCTAGGCTGGAAGTCTCAAATTAAAAACCCAAAACTGAGTGTAATCTGTTCAGTACTGGGATGATTAGGGGTTTCTTGCTTCCCTTGTTCTGGGTCACTACAGTTCTTTTTAAATTAATGTAGGAACCTTTATTTTGGCACTTAGCATATACCAGCTTTTCTATCCAACTGGATTGTTAGCCCTTTTCACATGCCTGGGACATATGTGGGATGGGTTTTGTCTCCTGAGAAATTTATCTTCTTATTTGATCATGGTGGTGATGGCACTGCAATGGAGTCCCCTCCTGATGAGTAGAACCCACTAACAGGAACCTTTGTAGGAATCTATGGTCTGGTCAGTATATTTTATTTGTTTTCAGAGACTAAAAAATAATTTGTTTAGAATGTCTCTGTCCATGGGAATGAAAGAATCGAGACAACTTTATAGCTAATATTATAAGCATGGTTTCTGAAAGATTCCAGCTCTGTTTTAAATAGGGAGACACAGCCTTAAGCCTGAGGCAGTTTTTTAGAATATTTAAACTAGGTAATTTCTGTTTTAAATAATAAATAATCTCAAACTAAAAATACAATTATTGTTGTTAGCGTTTCATCAAATACTTACCCTTTTTCCTTTATACACAGTTGGAGTGCATTTTCTATCCTCTCTTGAAATTAGATGTTGCTGTGTGATTAAGTCTAGAAGTAGAAATGTGAATGAAAAGGATCCATACTGTTTCCATGCCCAGCCTAAAAAATTCTACTAGTCAGAACCACATTGGCTGGGTTCTTGAATAACAGTATGAAGCAGATTTACTCCAACTAGGAACATTTCTATCCTGATACAATAAACATACATTTATTGCATAAGGCCTTTATTTGTTTGTATTTTTTTCCTAAGTGCAGCCTATCTTATCCAAACCAATATGTAGACTATAAAACTTTAGAGGCAAGATTTTTTTTTTTTGAGGTCAAAAAGTGGAGGACATATGCATGGTGGGGCCAAAACATTTGGTAAAACTGTCTACCTTGGGGAACCTGGAAGGTAGGTCATCTGCCCTCAGAGTCTGCACCTCTAGAGAAGATTGTGTGGGAGCCAGAGAACACTAGTGCGTGTTGGCTTCTTCTTGCTATATTTGACAAGGTATTAAGAGAAGATGCTGAGCTTAAGACAGACCTGGGTGATTTACACACAAAATTTGGAGAATGCTAATGACTTCTGTACTTCAAAGATATGAGACAGGTCTGAAAAAGAATTAAAGACAAATTGAAGTGAGCAACTGAAACCCATCAAGACTTCTCAGTGTAATGGTAGGACTCGGTTTACGGCACAGCTCACATGAAGAGCGCTGTCTTCCCTCCTGTGGTTGCCAATGAATTTAGAGACAATCATGGGACAAAGAAATAAGGAGCTCAGCTTTTTCTGACTTATTTCTTTTAGCCCGATAAGCTCAAAATCCATCCAGGTTGTCGTGAATGGCAGTATTTCATCTTTTCTTGAAACCTATATACTTTTGTTAACCAATGTCACCCAATAAATTTAATAAAATTAAAAAAAAAGAAGGCAAGAATAAGAACTTTATCTAGGAGAGAACCATGGTTTGGATGCTGGCACATGGAAATGACTGGAAACAGATCGATCAGAAGCCTTTTAAATTTTAAGCAGATTATTTTGTTGAACAACAAAGATTATATGATCCTGTCCTGAAAAAGCCTGTGAGTTTACAACAGTGTCTCAACCTGCAAACATGTGCAGCAGGGAGTAGGTTGTAAAAACTGTAGCTCCCAAAGAGAACTTATTCCAATGCCCACTTAATAGGTTGCTGTGGTATGTAATGGACCAAAGAATACTTCCCAAAAAGGGAGCCAAACACCATATGGAGCCAGAGGCCATAGACAATGAATAGAGGTTCCATAGTAACTGCCCATCATGCTATGAACCAGGGAAACGTCAATGTGTTTTCTTCTATTTTCTGAATGAGAGATTTTATTGCAATATGCAGTTATCCTGCCTGTGTGTGGTATACATCTGTATGTGTATGTACACACTTCCTTTACTTTTGCCTACTCAGTATCACTTCTCTTATGGTTAGGAAATAATTAAGTGGCATGACTTCAAAGCAGCAGATATCAATAAGATAAGGGCAGAAGAGGAGAGCAGCTCTGTCGGTGAATACAAGATGGAGATTCCCTTGGGAACGGGTAGAAATAGTGTATGGTTGAAACCAAGTGGTTATGGAAGGAGGACAAAAAAATAACGGATGGGTTAATTTTACATATGTACACTGCTGGAATATAGGAACATTGGATTAAAATGGTCCTCTCCTTATAGGTATGCTGCATCTAATCAAACTGCTGGATAGGGGCACTAACAGGCATTCAATGGGCATTTTATTGACATTCAATCATGACAGTAAAATGATCCCTTTTCTCTGTGTACTCTTTCAGGAAAGCAACTGTCTGACCATAAAACATGTGACTCATGACTTTTTTGTGTGAGATATATTTGGAGTGCATGAAACTATAGAAATTGTGACCAGTGCTGCTGGGTTTTGTAACAAATTTAAGAAGATATTTCATATTACATAAATAATTCAAATTGGCCCTGTGTAATATTGTTTCAGAAGCATCATCTTCGGCCATAATGATAATGCATTGAGAACACTCAGTTCATTCATTTGTTCCCCATTCTTTCATTTATGTTCATTCATATCTTTAGTCATTGTCATTCAGAGTGTGAAAAAATATGCTAAAAAGAATCTATAGACTCATCCTTTTTGGTATCATTTATTGATTTAAATATTTTATGTGACAGTTTGGATTTATACAGTAAATAAATGCATGACTTAAACAGGGTTTTGTAATGAATTCTGTAAATATAACACACAACTATCATTCCCACTTTGTTTTATAAGAATCCCAGGTTTTTATCACTCATTTTTCATATATAAATTTACCTTGTTCTGCAGTCTGTAAATACAAAGACATTTCTCATAATGAAACATGCTATTTACATTGTGCATGATTTAGCATAATTACAAATAAACATAATCAAATAAGTAAAAAGTGGTGTAACATGAAAAGCAAAAAAGATACAGTGGATGTTTATAACCCTATAAGTGCTTGCATACTCTTACATGTACTAGTATTCTTAAAATTCTAGTGAAATGAGGCATATTTTGTGATTTCGATCAGAAAAAGTTTCTATAAACCTGTACTACTGGATAAAGGAAAATATTTAAAAATATAATATGAAACACTAAATGAAGCTTTTTTATTAATGGTACAGGTTTAAGAGTGCATTCATCTTTAAAAAAAACAAAAACAAAAACAAAAAATAGCTCGATGTTTCAAAACATGTGCAATTTAACCATGCCCTACAAATATATTAGTACATTTACCTGGCATTATTTGATGACATTGTAATTTAAGTTTGTGATAACTAGGTGTTTTAAAAGAAATGATTCACAAAGTAGAGTCTGATAGCAAAATAGCAGATATACAATATTATTTACATTGCAAGCCAAACCAAAAATTTAGACCCATGAAATTACAGCAAAACATTAAATTACAAAACATTAAAATAATTCATGTATCTGGTTTAGTAAAACCTACCCCATGCAGAGGAAGTGAATGAAAGCCTAACACATATAACTGTTTTTTTTTTTTTAATTAAGAGAGTTGGGAAACCTATTTATTATTTATAGTGCTGGAATGTTTGATGAAAATGCATTGGCTGTTTATCTTATGCAATTAAATGAGCAGGCAAGCTTTTTTCTTTTTTTTAATCTAAAGTACTGTTTAGGATATGAGACCCTTTGGCTTTATAAAATGTCTACTCACAGTTGAAGAGTCAGAATTCAGGTAGGTTGATTTTGAAATGAAGAATGATATGTATTATTTCTGGAATGCACTTAATTGGTACAATTTAAAAGCATAATGAGAAATGAGACAGTTTTGTCACTTGATTACCAATGTTGTAATGTAGTTACAGGCAACTATTATAAAATTTAAGAAGACTCTTCCAAGCCAAAACTCTCAGGAAGATTTTTTTTTCTTAAATAAGGAAAACACTGTTCATCCAACTTTAAGGAAAATCAGAAAGTCTTTCTCCACATGGACCATTTATCTATTTGAACCTAACCTGACTTCTCTAGGATGCATAACCTGCCATGATAATGTGAGTCAATTTCCACAGAGTCAGAGTAATTTTTGTTCATTCTAGATTCTTAAAGAAGACAGTGATGAGTAGCTTGTAAATTTTGCCAGTCTGGGCCTTACATATCAATTCAGCAGGAGGCAACAAAAAAGAAGGACTGTGGATCACAGGTGTTTAAATTTCGTCTTAACGTCTTCTATTTTCCTCAACCATATTTCTTCTTTTCTTACTTTCATTATTAAAAATGTTTCCCTCAAGAAATGGAAATGGTAAGGTTATTGAAGGTCAGTTTTCTTCATTTGAACAAATATTAAGATTGTCTATCATGTCAAGACAAAGACTTTACCACAGAAAATCATAGGAAGAGAGTAATTGGTATTTTCATGGCTATCAATTTAAATGATAACTGCCTGATTTTCCCCCCACAATTTCAAAATAAATTAATCAATGTGAAATACATAAAAGTTGATTAACAAAGAATTTCTTCCATTTTGAAGTTTTATATTTTTCTGGATTTTTCATATTCCTTTCTTTGTGTGACTACTTGATTTTTTAGAATAGAAGAACTCTGAGGTATATAAGAGAAGTCCAAATGAGAATAAGAATAAAAAATTCAAAGGTATTTGAATTAGTGAAGCATATCTTTCCAGAGAGAGAGAGAGAGAGAGAGAGAGAAGAGAGAGAGAGAGAGAGAGAGAGAAACTGTATAATTTCTATATGATTTTCTGTTAATGAACACAAACTTGTGTCATGGAGACAACTTCTTAAGTAGTTATAATGTAATATGAATACACTAACATAAAAAAACATGAACAGAATAAAATGTTCAGGTTTGGAGATTAAACGTTCTTTGAATCTTGTTCAAAACTTGTTCAAATTATTATAGTGTCAAGGGTACCTAAAATGGAAGGGTGTACTCTTCTGTCTTCCTAATTTTTATTCTTCTAAATAAAATATATTACCCCTTTTTCCTTATGAATCAAAGACTCTACTAGAAATTATTGAAATTTTCCTGAAAAAAAAGGCTTTGGTTTGATATTTGTAAATGATTGATCCCTTGATGTGTCATAAAACAATCCAACCTGTGCCTTTCTAAATTTAAGAACATGGTAATTTGTTAATTCTGGCAAATAAGTCAAAACTGCAATTACAAATAGCTATCTAAATATGCACTAAAATCTCAAAGGCATTGGGCTAAGAAATATGAAATGCATTGTATATTGCTTTTTCAGTACAGTAGACTTATAAAATTTATGGCAAATGTTTTCAAACCTCAGAAAAGAACCCAAAACACCATGCTATGTCAAACGGAGTTATAGAGGAGGGTACAGGAAGCAAGATGTTTATCAGTTCTTTCTGATAATGAGCCAGTAGAATCAAGTGGCATTTGGTGTTCACCTTATTGGGAATATATTTTAGAAAACAATATCCTTATAAATAGAAGAAGCTTCTTTTCTATTTCAAACTTTAGCAGTGTGATACCCAAGGAAAATTTAGTGTTTGAAAATAAGAGTATTTTTCTAAATTAATGTGTTCATAGGGGCAAAAAATGGGAGGTTGTTCAAAAAGTTGGGCCCTGATGCTTCCTGTAGTGTTCAAATTCAGTGAAAAAGGACAACATATATATTTTTTAGACTCATGTTTCTCTTAATTGATGAAGCCAAAGTCTTGATTTTCTCAGTAATTTCTATTCCCAGATGATCTATATCTGAATGTTCACCTTTTTTCCCTTACCTTATGAATCCAAAATGTTCAATCATGTGAAAGTGAAACAGGGAGGCCCCGGCCAAAATACTAAAATACCATTTTCACATCCTTCATAACAGCAAGAATGGGAGTAAGAGCAAAGGAGGGTGGTGGGCAGAGGGAGAAAGGAGGAGGGAAAGAAAGACAATAAAAAAAGAGAGAGAAACTGAGGATACTGACAATGATTAAAGGCCTAATTAGTTTACTGCATGTGATATCTATACCTAGAGCCCACTAATTTTACATTCACCAATAGTCTTATTCAGAAATGATATCAAACTTGATATTCAAGTTATAGCCACACTTGATATTTGGGCTCTTGCATGGTTTCTCATTGTCATAAAGTTTGTACTAATGTTTAATTGATAATACAGCAAATATTCATTGAAGACATAGCACCAATTTTCCCAAAGGAAAACAAATTCTATACTGCTGGGCATATATAGCAAATTTTATTATATTCTACTAAATATGAATACTGTGTTTAAATATACAGTTGACCTTCAAACAATGTGGGGGTTAGGAACATCATGCAGTTGGAAATCCATGTATAACTTCTGACTCCTTGAAAATCAGTTGTCCCTGGGTATCTGAGAGGGATCGGTTCTAGGACCCCCGCAGATAACAAAATCCGCAGAGGCTCAAGTTCCTTATACAAATTGGGGTAGAGCAATTCATAGTTGGCCCTCCACATCCACAGATTCCTAACTGCAGATCAAAAATACTGTTTTCAGTCTGTGGTTGGTTGAATCTGCAAATGTGAAATCTAAGTGTAAAAAGGGTCAACTGTATGTTTATTGGAAAAAAATCTGTGTATAAGTGGACAGTTTAAACCCATGTTGTTCAAGGGTCATCTGTAATCAGTTGGCATTACCATCTATTTTCAGGTTTCTTCTGGTTAGCAGGGTTGGGCTCTAGGTAATTTTAATATAAGCAAAGTCTGAATTTTCACTTATTTTCCCTATTGATGTACCTTCTTTCTCTTTGTTACAGTCCAGCTGAAACAGATTAAGATTTCGTATATGCTCATAAAATGGGATACCTCCTATAGTCAGGTCCTCATTTGCATTTTAGTAGGAGAATTCTTTTAGACCAAAAAAAAAAAAATGGGTTTTTAAGGATCAAAAGAAAAAGCAATGAGTACCTATTATTCCAGGTCATGGATTTATGTAACAAATGTAAAGAAAGAATTTTATAAGGGCCTGGTAATACATTTGCAACAAATTAAAAAGATAGAAATAATAATTTTGGCTGTCATCCACTCATAATTATCATTTCACAACAAGAGCAAAATAAAGAAATTGTTTTAAAACTCCCTGAATTACTATAGATAATTGTATAGTCATTTAGTTTACCTAGACCATTCTTGGCTAGAATGAGATGTACCAAGAGTTAATTTCTAGTCAAATAATACAAAAGCAATGTATCTGAGGCTCCAAGCCAAGGTTAGGTTTTGATTTCAACATGGCAATTTATATCAATAAAATTTAAAGGAGGGGTTTCAAGTTGCTGAAAAACTATCTGGTCATGCCAGTATTTTGTTTTACTTTAATTGTGACTCTTTGAATTAAAAAAGCTAAATAAAGGAGGGGAGGCTTTTAATTTTTGATACAGATCACCCCAGTCTCGAAAAAAGCCATACTCTCTTGCTAGCCTTGAAAGTTAATGATATTGACCATATAGGAATGTTTCCTGGGAGGCAATAATAGAACTGCTCTAGAAGTTGAGGTTTCATTGGGTGTGGAAATGCATAACTTGTTAGAGGTGATGTAAAAGTATACTTGTTGTTAAATGATTTGAATTTAAATTAGCTTTGCCATAGATTTTATTGAGAAGTTTTAGATGCTCTGTTCTACATCTTAATGTGAAAAATTCTGAATGTAGTGTTATTTGGCTGAATTATCCTTAAACCTTATATTATTACAAATAGTTTATTATTTTAAGTAAAAAGAATATTACCAAATGTACAGACCATGGCTCAATGCCACAATTTATGTTTGTCTTACTTATGACATCTTCTACATCTTTATTTCTTGCCATAAACAAAAAAGAAGAAAAAATAATTTAAATGTAATTTATAATTATGTGTTATTCCAGGGGATAAAACCTTAAAGGATCCATCAACAAAATTATTTTTCTTTCTGTGTTGAACTTGATACATGTAGAAAATTTTCTAGCATTTTGACTTTTGCATTTAAGTAACTTGGCTCTAAGGAGAAAGCAAATCTTTGTTCTAAATTTTTTTAACTGATAATTCTGATTAAAAATTGTTCATGTTTGTTTCCTCCTTTTAAAATTTCTGTTCTAATCTAACTCTGCTTGACTAATTACATGATGGAAAAATCTTTGATGGATTGTAAGAGGCTAACCACTTTTAATTTTGGAAGACAGAATGCAACTTCATCTCTTCCACAGAATACCATCAGATGCTCCGGGGTGACTCTCTCCCAGGCTCCGACTCCCTGGAGCACCCCTGAATGAGATGGATAGGCCTATGGTGTCATCAAGGCTTTTATCTACTCTAAAGTTGAGCACTTGTCTTGCTAGCAGCCAAATCCAAATTTGGGAACAATGTGAAAAAGAATATGGAATATACTAAAGCCCCAGAAATGATTTCACATATTTTAGAACACAGAATAAATATTTCTCATTCTCTGTGATTAAATTTTCCTGCTGGGGAAAGATATAGTTTTTAAAATGTCAGAATTTTTAAAAAGGATGTATAAAATTTAATTGTATTTTTCTCACTGAAATTTAGCTCTTCCAGGCATGTTTTAAAAGGAAAAAAAATGTTCTGTTTTACTATGACTTGCACACTGATAGTCTGTTCCTTTGCGCTAATTTTAGTGGCTTTTCTGTGACATATGGCAGAGCTGGTATTTGGCCTTCTTTGTCCCTTTAGTCCAGATGTTCTGACACTTTCATTTACCTTTATCAATGTAACCAAGACTAGTTCTATCTGCCACCTCCAGAGAGTTTCTATATATAGCTCTGTGAGTTTCTAATCCCAGTTTCACTGATAACGTACAGCTGGCTGAGATGTTGACATTACCTCCTAAGAACACTGAAAATGGCTTGTGAAGGATTTTTCTCCTTTCTTTTTAAAATAAAAATGACCTGCAGTCAAATAATTCATTTGGCTTTCATTAAACCACACATTATTAGGAAAACTGCCTTTCTTTTATGAGTATCTATACCTTTGGGAAGAAAAAAATGAAATCTTTTTGCTTACTCTCATCTAAAGCTCCTGCTCATCCCACCCCCTGTATCTGTCCTCGGGTCCCGAATCTAATGTGTAACTGCTGGGCAGAGAGAAAGGAAGAACTGTCTTTAAAAGGCGAGGTGACGTGAGAAGACATTTTGCACAGTTCTGATTTTACCACAATTAACACATTACTGTCCTACTTGTACTTAATTGCTTTTAATACACCACAATAAAATACATTTAGTAGGATCCCTTCTTGATCTCCAAATAGTGAAAAGGCCACAGAAGAAGATTAAACATAAACTGATTCCCTTATTTTTAAAATACATATCAAAAGAATCATAAACAAGCTATTACTTAGGCTTGCCATTTAATTCTTTTGTCACTTCTGTTTTCAAATAATAAGCAACAGTACTTAAGTCTAACATTAAGAATGATCTGATCTGCAACTAAATGAATTAACTGAGAGGAAAATTCACTGTAATTTAATAGATTCAAATGAACTATTTTCATCATTTATAACAATCAAAAGAATGCTTATTAAGAGTAGGCATCCAATGATATATAAAAAGATAACTGTCAAAAATTTTTCAGTGAATCAGCAATCCTGTTTGCTTTTTTATAGGGGAATTTTCTAGATTGTGGGCAGGAGGATGCTAACTTAAGTTTTGCTGTAAATAACAGAACTTAAAATTCTAGCAAACCCACCACCATTCCAATTGAGTTCAGATCCACAGTTAGAAGAAAGATTACTCAGCTAGGCAATGATAAGAACTATAATCTTATTTAGAGGCTTAAGAATGGTTCTAAGCTTATACGACTGCTGAATAATAATCTGATGCTTAGAAGGTCCTCAGTGTAGCATAATTGCTTTTAGCTGTAATCCTAATATGTTATTCTAAATGATGGAGGGGTAATTTATTAAATGTGAATATTATTGACTGTGCCACATTTGATTAAAATTATATTTTAAGAAGTAAAAGTAAAAATATAAATTATTCATTTTTAAATTTGAAAACTTTAGTACTATCATCAAAATAGCCAAGAAGATCAGGCTATTTTCAATGTGACTACATAATCATTTTCAGATTTTTATTAATTATACCACAAATGACTTTCAACATATTCTGAAGCCAAAGTGCTATTATACTTACTAAACATTTGCCATCATAGAAAATGGTGGTAATAAGCTCTTTTTTATCTTTAATCTTTCATCTTCTAAGACCTTATCAAACCAACAGTTAAATTAATTAACTCATCCTAAGACCAATCTATATGTTTGCAAAGCCTACATTCTCAATCAACTCAGCCAACCTATGTTCTACTTTACTCATGTATCCATCCTCAACTGTTCCTTATTATATACTACAAAAATCTTGAAAATCTGAGCAATGTTATGCACACACACACATCTCTTGAGAGGAATAGAAACTCATATTATGATAGATATTTTAAAAATTATACAACAGAAATAGTCTGATAGGAGCATATTACTTTATAGCATATATACAAATGAATGTCTTCTGAGATAGAGTAAGCATGTCATTTGCTCCGATAATTTTTATCCGAATCATACTTGCTGCTCATTTTGCTATGGTACAATGGTGACTACCTTTTGTAAGTCCACACCTGCTATGTTATTGCTTATATAGAACATGTCTCTGTTTCCCTAAAAGTTCTATGAAGTGCACAGAAGTGCAAATTTCATATGGCATTATCACCATGGCTTAAATTATTGCTTGAAAGGTTGTTTATAAGTATTGCTAGGGAATCATTTTTAGCTGAATGTACAGTTCAACATGAAAAGTACAGAGTGAGACTAAATTAAGTTGGTGATTTTTCATAACTTAACCATCAAAGCATTCAGAAATAAGGCTGTCACTTTGACATTTGCGTCTCTGTCCAAAAGTTTGTAGTTTATATATCTGTGGTGAAGATCAGCAAATATTATGATATACTGCACAGCTCTGTCAGTAATTAAGAAAATGGTGCCATATCTAGCATTCCTAATAGCCCTATAGTGAGCAATATTCATCCCTCATGCTTATCAGTGTTGATTTCTGTCTCTAATAAGTTTGAAGACTCATACTCAAGAAGCAGACCATAAATTTGAAACCAATGCTAAATTAAAGCTTGTGAAACAATGCTATGAAGCTGAGAGCATTTAGCCTTCAAAATAACTTTGAATGAAATAACATATTTCTATCTCAGTCAACTTGTATTTACTCCTAGTAATTGGGGTTATTTGAATACCCTTCAATAATTCCCAAGTCTGGCTATATATCACTATTACCGAAGGGGATTTTCTAAGTACAGATTCCTAGGCCACACCTGAGACCTATTAAATCCAAATCTCTGAAGGTAAAGCCCAGCAATTTGTATTCCTAAAGATTCCTTGGTAATTCTTATGAAGCCAGCCAGATATTGCCAAGCTAAGTCGAACCAATGAACAGGATGGGATGGCAACAAGGGACTAGACTGAAGCCGTGTGGTCTGCTCACAGTGCATTAGAGATAAAAACAAACTTTACTTCTCTACATCCAAAGTCCTTCCAAAATGTCACTCCTTTAATCTGGAAATAGCTACATTTGACACATACACACAATATTCATTACTCTATAAGACTAAAACTATTTTATAATATGAGATTGGCTGTGATTTTTTTTGTGTGTTATGAATACACTGATGATATTTTTTAATGAAAGGAAGAGGGAAGGAAAGAAGAAACAAAGGTAAGAAGGAAACAGAAAAGTTGCAGGACAATAATACTTAGGTTTCAATTGTTTGAATCAAGTGTGAGGAAGGAATTTTGCACACTATCTCAGTATATTCTGACAAGATTTATGTTAATCTGTATATAATATCAGTGTCTGTTCTTCAGTCATCCCCATGAAGATGCTGAAATAAATTGAGTCCATAGCTAGGGTCAATTTATCCATTTAACAATAAAATTTGTTCAATCATTTTAACACAATTTATGTGTATGTTAAATCAGCTGGCTATGAATTAAGTATATTCATATCAGAGCTACCCATAGAGGATCATCATTCAGAATAAAATATGTTAAACTTTAAAAAGTTTCTCACAAATCATATTTTTCAGGCTGTATCTAATAAGATATGTTTATAGAACCTCTGAAGTGATAATTTTTGTGAATATCTGTAATCTCATATGAGAAATAAGCAGGTTACAATATAGAGCTTGGTTCTTGAACTTTAAGTTTATAGGTGTTATTGGCTGAAAGGCATCTGGTGCCACCAAAGCCTATTTAGAGTCAAATATATTTCACTCTAAAGGAAATTCTGTGAAGTTTACCATGTGCCTGGAATCGGACTGTTGTTTGAAGAAAAAGCAGAGGGAGAAGCTATAGATGTAACTGGAAATGGTTAGTTAGTTCACTTCAAAAGCACATTGTTATTTGGGTCTGAAGTTGTGTGGATCTTCCAATGAGCTTGAAACAGGCATCAGAAACTCTTCTTGTGGCCATGTTAGGTTCAGAGGTTCATAGAGGATGGTGTTTGATAGGGCCAGACCTGAGGAGCTGGATGGTTTCCAGTGACAGCATGGAGTAAGAGAGGGTCTAGGCATGGGCTACGTAGTGCTTAAAATGCATAACAAGATAGAAACCTATGCGTAGAAACTTACTCTCTGATCCACAACCCGCCCTCAGCATCCAGGAACCCAAGGAACCTTTGTGAAATATATTTAATGGTGGTCATAATTTTGAGCTCCCTCTCTATTCTTCACAGCCTCATAGTCACTATTTCAATTGGTAGCAATATGATCCTGTACAAAACACTAAGCCTCTTGGTTTTCCAAATTCTCTGTGGCTTTGCCTTTTGTATGTATCAATTTAATTTTGCTTTATTGCTGGAATCCTTTGGAGGAATTTGCAAAATTAAAAAGCCTTGCTGCACTTATGAGTGCTTTTAAGTTGTTGTCCTGTTTTGCTCTGTGTTTCTTGGAGAGGCACACACTCCTGCATTTTCACAATAAAATGGAAACCCCAAATAATTTAAAATGTAAGAGATAAATATTGAGGCAGATTTTAAATAGTTGGGTCCTTCACACCACACGACACAGTCAATAGACCCAACTATATGTGTTCTCCAGGCATTGAGTATTTTTCTTTTTATTATGGCTAATGTTACCTATTTATTAAGGTTCATCAAGCAACATGGTACAGATGTTTTCAGTACATACAATGGTTTCTGACTTTGTTAAATACCTGATTTATTTGCAAATGATGACAATTTCTCTATCAAAATGACACCGATGCCAATGAAAAGCTTGGATACTGATGGCTAGTCATAAAGTGACTTCTTCAAATTCATTGCTTAAAAAAACACTAAAACAGAGGAGCTGTAGGTGCCAAATTATATTTAAAATAACCCTTTTAGAGGGGGTTCAAGCCATTTTCCAAGTTTAATACCACTTGATTTCTAATGAAACGTCCACTTAAATTCCTTTTAATCCACCACACTAAAATGCATGATGTGTGTAATAGTTTGTAGGTGAGAATTTTATATAGATATTAGTCAGATAAAGTACCAACTACTATTCATTGATATAGTCACAATTTCTAATGGAAGATATGTGGACTGTATTCTATAGGACAAAAATAGAATGCTTTTCCACAGCTTCTAAATTCTATGACTGCAGCTAGAATGAATAGCCATTTTAAACAGTATCTTACAAACACATATAGCAACAGTGTAACTATAATAAACTATACTAGATTGGCAAAATGATAACAGATTAGACCATTGCCTCAGACTATAGCTTCAACGATATATTTAGATTATATAATGTAAAAAATGCACTTTTTATATGGTCTGTGATATATAATATAGATCTCTGGCATAGTCTTCATTGTGACCTTTGTGACAACGTAAACAGCCACTTCTTCACTAAGTAAAATCATTTAAACTAAAAAAGAGTTTTTATTCTTCTGACAAACTGAATGTATATACAGTTCTTATCTTGGGCTGTATTACTATCACCAGATAATAAATGGTGATTTTCAAGATTATTTTAAAATATGCTCCCCATAGATGATCTTAAGTATAGAGAGAATAGCCATATGTTTAGAGTAGCTGCTTAGACAAATCTTTACAAGAAGCGAAGACAGATTGGATGACTCCTGAAGTCCTTTTCAGCCTTACAGTTAGAGAACACGTTGTTTACCACCAAAACATTTATTGATTTATCATATCATAATAAGCTCTAAGTGACTGTGCAGATACGCATAAGTGATTTCAGTGAGCTTGGTTCTCCCTCCATGCTCTTGTGCTATAAGAAGCCCATCAGCGTAGCCAAGGCGTTTCTTATTCCAGGTATGAGGACTGAGGTACTCCTAGCTTGTTCTGTCCATACTACTGTACACCTGGCCCCAGTTCCCTGTGAAGGGAATGCATGAATCTTCCTGTCCTCAGCCTACACAGCCACCTGTAAACACTGTGGCCTTTTACCCCATGTGGTTAAACAGAGACCTAGACTCAGGGAAGGGAGGGAAAGGCAAAGATTCAGAGAACTAAGGGCCTAGGTCTCCTCCCACAGGAAGCGTTGCACTAAGCCCCCGGGCAAGGACAGAGTTCAACAATTATGACATTGATCACCATTATAACAAATACTTTGCATATCTAAGTGTGTTTTCTAGCCACACATTTAGAGAACTTAAAAACACTAATTAATAGAGCCTCACAGACTACACTGGACACTAGTAAGTAAGCTCCTTGGCTGAGTTATGTCATTACCAAATCATAATGCAGCCAAATTCCCTGACCAGAAGAAATATATTGCATTCGGTAGACATAAGCTGCCAATGAGTGTGCCTACTGGAGTAAGAAAATGGCCACCCCAGGGTTTTAAGGAAAGAAATGCTTCAGCTCATTAACCTCAATAGAAACTTAGGTTTTATATCTGATCCAAAATAGAAGGACTCTGGGCACTGTGCTCCTAATTTCAAGGTGAGTCTGTAATAATATTTTCATGCAGGGTTAATTATTGGAAACTGGTCCTCATTTTAATAGAACATGCTTTGAAAAACCTATCTGTAACTATGGCGACTACTGGGTCTGAAGGTTAGATCTCCTTCAGTGTTCTGAAGGTGATTCACTGAACTGAAAAGCCACATCAATCAAACTGCAGAAGAAAAAAACATTTTTTTTTTAAATTTCAAAGCCATGACATGGATTTTTTCCTTGCTTTTTATTATGCAAGAAAAAACGACATCCTACACCTCTTTTGCAGTAATGCCAGTATCTAGGAATTCATTCCCAAGAGTGGCCTTAGGAGGCAGCCATTGGGAAGTGGGGGGAGGAGAGAGAGTAGGAACATGTCATTTCATAGGATACTGTTTGTTAGAATGCAGTTTAGTATGTTGCAAAAACTACCTATCTTTGTAAGTGCTAGTTGAAAAAGGTCCAGTATAGAGAGCATTTTATTTGAACTGATATTTGTTAGAAGATGGCAAAGACCTTTCTTTAATCTTGGTTACAGATATATCGGCTATTAGGAAATTCCATTTTCTCTGGATTCTTGCTACATTAATTAAATCTAAAAGATATATTTACTAAGCAGACATACAATGTTTTCTCAACATCTGAAATCCTTGGTTATATGTATTCTCCATCCAAGCACTAATGTTTCTAGACAAGTAAAACTAAATTCAATTAATAGGTTAGAGCTACATAATATACCAACTATACACTAGCAGATTCTGAAGATGTAATAATGTTGTGTGAAATGTAATTATCTAGAAGAAGAGACATGTATAAAAATAGGTAATATCCCTAAAATATTTTGCTGAGTTACAGTTCTTCCTGCCAGGAAGTTTACCACACTGCCATGATATATGTATGAAATGTCTGTTCAGAAAAACAAAATTAGAAAATATTCTTCACATACCAACTCACTAAATGTAGGAATATATAATCAAAACTGGCTTTCAAAAGTGATACAAATATATAGGGAAAGATATCTGTATGTGTGACAAACAAGGGAACATGAAATCTATTTATTGGTTAGCTTTGAAAGGGGACCCATACTTATAATTAGCATATGTATGATCAAAAACACTCATATGGATGGACACACCTTATCTCCCCCCTGCAGTTTTTTTATTGACAGTCATCACCCACCTTTTTCTAGGATTATTGCCTGACATAACAGAAATTCCGCTGCTTGTTCTCAGCAAAGCAGTGAAAGAGAATCCCTCTCCGCTCTCCTGTTGGGACCCATGTTCTGGGCTTGTGCTTTTGGAGGAGTCTCTGATCTGTTGCAGGTCTCAGAGGCTTGTCTCCCGGAGGAACATGGTGCCAATGTTGTAGGAAACCTTTTTTATTCTCGATGAAGAAAGAGAAGGCTTTGGCGGCTTAGGACCAGTCCTTACCTCCAGGAAATAGCAGATCCCAGGGATTTCCTTTGGAAAGTTGTCTGGAAGCTCTTCACGGGACCGAGGAATGAATATGAAACTTTCTTCCCGTTTTAATAATCTAAGAAGAAAACAGAGATAGTGTAAACCAAATAAGCAGGAGAGATGTGAATAAATGGACAGAAATGTTAAAGATTCAGGAAGCCAATCAATGGCTGAAGCCAATCATGTCGATACCCCTATTCCTTTGTATTGATGTGGCCATCATAGGATTCTAAATAGTAGGAAGTGTCATTTCTCAGGAAAGATCCCTTCATGCTATAATAATTATAAAAACACAAAACTGTTCTTGGTACTACTCAAAAATATTTGTTCAAGCTTTATTTCTTTCTACAGAGCATTAGTTGAAAATATTGTTCAAATTTGATTATTTCCCTAAACAAAAGGCTAAAGAAACTGCATAATACACAAGTTTTTATGCAAACATGAAAAGGTTTAACCTTTATGTTTTTTAAAACCTACCTATATTCTAGAGCATTCCTTCTGTTTTCCAGATTCTTGATAAGTTTTAAATGTGTGTCCTTCGTCTCAGACACGTAAAATCAAATCTTTAGTTTTGTAGAACAACTTCATGACACCAGTGTCTCTAACAATACACATTTTTCTTAAACTCAATAGCATTCTTGGTCCAATAGCTTAATTCTTCCCTTCTAGTCACACTTAAAGACTCTCTTTCCAGTACACTAACACTGGAGATTTATTACTCTTGTCCAGTTCCATGAAAAGTTCTGTTTGACACTCAGACCTTAAAAATGCTGGCCCAGCAATTCAGTTCAATCTATTTATTTTTTATTTGTTTGTTATTATTTATGCCTACAGTACCTGATCTTCCTATAGTCTCCCATCCAAGTACTAACCAAGCCTGTCACTGCTTAGCTTTCAAGATCAGACATCTGGGCTTGTTCAGGGTGGCATAGCCGTAGACCATGGACTATGGCTCTACTGGGGTGTGAACTCAGGACCTTCTGCATGTAAAGCAGACATGCTAACCACTACACTATGGAAATACCTCCCCCAGCAATTCAGTTTAGTTCAATAACTCATAAGCAGTTTCTTATTTCACAAGAAATGTCTCCTAGACACTCTTCAGAATATAATGATAAGTAGAACACAACCAAAGAAGCTCAAAGTTTTATCAACAGAGATAGAAAGTAAAAGAAGTAGGAAATAATAACTAAATAACAAGAATACAGTAATAGAAAAATAATATGAAACAAAATGGGCTATATATCATAAGAAAGGTAGATATAAATGGTGTTGAAGTCTAAAAGAGAAAAATGTTTGCAGGGGAGGACATAAAGCCTTCATAGAAGAGATGGTGCTTAAAAATGGGAAGACTTTCAATAAGTGAATGTGAAGTACAACATAATCTAAGGTTTAGAAACCAGAAAATTATGACCAGGTACAGCATGTTTCCAACAATTTGATAACATCACAGAATAAGGTAAGAGTGAGAGTTAAGGCTGAAGCAGTAGATTAAGGCAAAGTTTTGAAACCCTCAACTAAAAGTTTAGACTTTATTTGGAAGGCACAGTGGAACCAAACTCATCACGCTTTTCCTAAAAATAATTCATCCTTGTAAGACAGGTTAATGTTAACAAGTCATGCAATGTAAGAGATGGGCTGGGGGAAAGGAATCATTGTGACAGAGAGGAAGCAAAGTCAAAAAAGGCAGTGAGTAGAGGGAGAACAAAGGATGTGTGAAAATGTAAAATCATTGTGTGAGCAATGATAATCATCTATACACTAAGGAAAAGAAGAAAAAATAATCATTCCTTTTCAAACATTGTTAATGGATAAAAAATATTCTCTGAAAATAACAGTTGATGGTACTAATAACTTCTACAATATGAGCAATCTAAATTTACTTTTATGAAAGAGTTGTAATATTTTGCTTTGTAAAGGATTTAAAAATAGTTCTAATTCACCATTCCTTAAAAAAATTACACAATGATTATATTAACGGTATATAAGGAAGTGAGGCTCTAACATTTCAGAATTCTTTCAAATGCCTTATCTCATTTCATTCATATAACATAATCCTATGAGAAAGTAAAACATGCTCTTCTCTGACACATTTATGGAGGGTGAAAGTGAGTCCAAAATAAATTAGAGTGATTTGCTCATGGAAGTAGCAAGACAGTAGGCACTGACACTGAAATCCAGCTCAGTTAATTCCTACTCAAGCTTAGCCCGACAGCAAATAATAAGACTATACTAATATAGTTTCGACCACAAAGCAACTAAACTGAGATAGAGGTGGGGAATTAATGACAATCAGAATGGAAAATGTCGGTACTATGTGATTTTTGTTTTCACAGTGTTGATTTTCTTTACAGATACAATATAATCAGTCACTTCAGATATATGTTCAGATTCCCTAAACAATAGTTTATCAATGAATTCCACAATGACTTTGCTTAGCTCAATTAGAACGATCATTGATGTACACATGTGGATATCAGTGATGCCAATCAAACAATAAACTTTGGTTGAGTGCCTGTGACATGCTAAAATAAAATAGTACTCAATAGAGAAGAGTAAGCAGAATGCACTGAATGATTTAAAAAATGATTAAAATTTAAAAAACAAAAGAAATAGTGATAGAAACAAATTAGCAATACAGGGCAGTATATGGTACTACACAGGATATAATCTAAATTTTCCTAAATTCTGTAAGAAAAAGGAGAAATGATGGCTGTGGATTTTAGTACAAAAGTCGAAAACCAGAGCAATAAAGTTCACTTCCACTGATGATAAAATAGACCATAAACTTAATCTTTCCAACAAGTTTCCTTAAAGACCCATAATCAACAAATGAGAGAGATCTACATTTCCCTCTCTTGATACTTTAAGCTCACTAATTTCTCTTCCACAGCTTGCTTGCTTCACCAAGGTCTTTATATTTTGTTATAATTGAGATTTTCTAACAGTGAAAAATAAATTGGGGTTACATCAATGAAAGTACTTGTAAATGACTAAAAGAAGAGTGTGCTAACTGCTTCGGATGTCAGGACTTAAATAATTCACTGCACTTTGTTGGGAGGAAACTCTTCACGATAAATTGATCTCTTGACATTTTAAATACATCTCATATACACCATGCTGAAAAATCACAGAAACAACAGCTTTTAGAGTTTTATTTATCTATTTTTCCGAGTAAACATTTCGGTGTCAACAAACTAAATACAGTTTTATATTTCAATAATAGAAACAAGAGCACAGAAGAATAAATTGGTACAGGCTCCTGTGATACCCAGGAGTTAGTAACCTTTGTATATATGAACAGTGAAGTGCAATATTCAGATGATTTCCAGCAGGACACTCTGAATGAGTTATGAGTGGGTCTGTGCAGGAGGTCAGGGGAAGCGTTTCACACAGCTTGCCTGGTGATGACATGAGTCATGGTGCTGGGTAAATGATCAAATGTGCATAGAGGAATTAGGAATTGTAGACACTGATCACCCCAGAACCTCTGATCCCCTCTGAAAGCTTTATTAAGCCCAAATCCCAGGGCTGGCTCTAAAGCTCTGCCTAACAATCTATTCCTTCAGCAACTCAGGACTGATATGGAAGCTTAGATTCTACATAAGTCTAAATTAATCCCTATCTGTAATCCCCAACTGGTTGATATACAACCTGGGAGTTTCAGCAACATGTTTAGTATTAAGAAGCCACACAAATCGTAGTTTACCTGCCTGTCACCCTTCCTCGTCTCAACAGAGTTTTTTTACATATATTTTTCAAGCTGCTTTGGATCAATGGGTGGCCCCCAAGCATGCAAGAAGCTTGATAGCATGGAGGTGCATGGAGCTGCTCCCTCACCACTGCAGACACGAAGCTGCTCTCTGATTCACTCAGCTCTTGTTTGAATGCCCCTTTTCCCATGTTTTCACCAACAAACAACTGTTGTTGGTGTTTTTCTTTCCTTGGGTGGGGTGTGTTTTGCTTGTTTATTTTAGTCTTTCTCTTTCATGTTAAAGGCGTTCAACAGAAGACTAACATCTTGGAAGTTTCTAGTTAAGTGTGAAGAGTTAAAATCTGATTGGATGGTTTATGAGTGGCAAAATTTTGTGGAAATGCAAGTTTCCCCTGACCATTTCATTAGGGCTCCAAATATCCATATATTTAGTGTTTTCCCTTGGACTAATTTGTCCAAGTAACAATGTTCTAATCATTCCTGTGGGACTACACCTGGCTTCTGTAATTCTGGAAGCTGAATGAAGGCAAGAGGCTGGGATTCTCACTGATCAGTATGTACACTTTTCCTTAACCCCCTTTATTCACCTGCCTGCGTTTAGAGCCCCTCTGCTCAATATCTCAGAAAAAACAAACCTCCTACATACTACTAGAGCTCTTCCCCCTGCCCCCCAGCTGGAAACTACATTTCCCAATTTCCCTTGCACTAAGGTTCTGAGTGATTATTAGGTTCCCACAATTAGATTCAGTTGCCCGATTGGAGTGGCAGAAGGGAAGTAGATTCTATTTTCCTTTGGCAACTGACTATTAATACTGGCTATTGACTATAATTTTACAGAAGGGCCCAGTTTCTAGCTTCCTAAGTGTGAAGAAAGTGGTCCAGTGGCTTTTCCAACTGACTGGAATAGATATTTTGGCATCTATTTTTCAGTTTCCTGATACTCAAAGGCTGATATGGCTGTGGCTCCAGAGGTGGGGGTTTCCCTGACTAGTCAGTTTTATATTTTGGATACATTATTTTAAGACATCCAGCTTGGAACCTGTTCTTTTATCCATTCCATTGATTCTATAAGCATATCATTCCTTGTATTAAATTTTTTTTTGTTTAAAATCTATGGAGTGGTTTCTACTTCTTGTATATTCTCTGGAGTTCCTCTAGTCATATGTTGAACCTTGTAGATTAATCTTCTAATTAGCTTTCTCTTTGTATCTGTCTGTCTGTCTGTCTCTCTCTCCATGTGTGTGTATAATGCTATTTAGATTTAGAGCGAATATGTTTGCTTCTTATCTGTACCCTTTTCCGTAGGACCTGAGACTTCAGCTTTCTCCAATGTACTAAGCCAAATACCACTCATGTACACATTTTCCATCTGCTTGTCTTCCATTAAGTTCTTTTCCATTCCTTGTTATGTACATGCTGGAAGAGGTTTATACTGCTTTTATGGCTTTACTACTATTTCATTATTGTTTCAGAAAAGATTAATGATAAATTCAGGTGTTCCATCTGCTGGGTTAAATTAGAAGTTTCTGTTGTTGCTAATTATTCTCTGAATATCTTTTTGCTAAGGAATGTATTTGGACTAATTATAATGGAATTAGACACTATGTCTTAGAGTGTTGGAGAAGGATAACAGTTCTGAAAAATGAAAATGAAAAGATGAATATTCCTTGCATTTTGTAAGTGTTCTGTAGTTCCTGATTTTTCCCTATTCATTTTCTTCTTTCTACCTGAGTGGAAGAAAAGAAGAAACTGTGATTTGTATTTCTGCTTTGTGCTTCACTGCTCCAAGATTTGATGCAGTTTGAAGATAGGCCCAGTGAAACTACAGTTATTGAGTCAGGTAGGCAGTATAAAATCCTCTGAAATTTAATGATTCATTCTCTGAAAATAACACTTAAGTCCAAATAAGGAAAGTAAGAATCGAGCTCACTATGAAATAAAACACCAAATTATTATGAATTTTAAGGTTACAGACATTTTAAGTTGCAGATTTCATGGCAATTGTCTAAGATTGTTACTTTGTGGGTTTTAAAATTCAGGCTAATGGATAAGTTATCAAAAAGGGATACTTTCCCTCTATGGTATCCTGAAATTTTAAGGCAAGAAGCCTCAGAGGCACTACTGTGACACCCCACCTCATTTCTTTCTGCAACTGCCCTGAGTTAACGGTTAATGGCAAATCATACTTACTATGGATTTCATAGTCTGAATACTTACTGTTTGCTAGAGCATGCACATTCTGGCATGCATTTCCTGTTTGACTGCCAACAGTAATGATTGTTAAAGTCTTGAATTTCAAAATGCTGAATAGCTAAAGATGATTCCACACCATTGGCTTCTGTGGACATTGTCAATTTTGACCTTTTATAGCCTAAAAACTCCATTTAACAGACTAAATATCAATAGGATTTAAAATTCAAAACACTCAAAAATTTTATGTGTACAGGCAGAACTTAAAAAAGAGATGACAGATGAGGGATTATAAAAGATAACTATAATTAGTACTTATAAATTAAACAACTGCCTCACATTTTTTCACCACTCTGACCAAAATTCTTTCTTAAAAGCAAGTTCTTCACCATACTGATCTTTCTGTATAAAAGACAAGGGACAGAGTAGAAAGAAGAAAATTGCACATATATTTTTTTAATTGGACAATCTTTCATTAATTTCATTACAAATTTTAAAAAAAATAGGATCAGAATCAATTTTAAAGAATTTAATGTTTTATATTTTATGTATTCCTGAACCAATCAGAAGTAGAATTATCCTAGATATGCTGTAAAGAGAACACAGAGTTGTAATGGCTTAGTTCAAAAGAGGGCAAATCAGAAAACAAAAGGCAAACATTTTTCCTTTTTTTCAAGAAACTTTTTTACTGTTCTTTTTACCTCTTCTTGAATAATATTTTACAGCAAACATTCCTTACAAATTCCCCTAACATGCTGTTTCTCAGAAATACTAATTTTTGCAGAGAGCAACTATGGTAAGGTAGTAAATAGGGATGAGACAAGCAAAGAGGTTGGTAGGTAAATTCTAAATCTGATCTCTTACATTTTAGGGTCCTGATCCCATACAGGTGGCATTGGAGCGAATTAGCTCAAAGTACTGGTTAAGTTATTTAAAATCTCTGGTTCTCTCAATTTCCTTATAGAAAAAGAAAGATTTTGATCTAATTATTTCAAAAATTATTTATATCTCTAACATTTAGGGGAGGTTGAGAATTAAAATACTAGTCAGATTATAGAGGGTCACAGAAAGCAACATGATCAAACATGTTAGTTTTAGACTTGCAAATCTGAAATAGTCTTAGGTAAAATCTTCAGAGAAAACATTTCTGTATTGGCCAGTATCATGAAAGCTGATTATAGAACAATTTTGATGTAGTAATGGGTGACTAATGCACGAGCATCTTTGTACCTTAATTAGAACCATGAAAAAGTTTCTTAAACACAGTATTTAAAGCAGAAATTTCTCCTACTGCAGTCACACACACACACACACACACACACACACACAAAATGAGAAGAACTAACTGACAAAAGATTAATACTGTTTTAAATAAATATTTTATTTTGAAATAGTTTCAGATTTACAGAACTGTTGCAAAGATACTATGTACATCTGAAGTCCCCTAAATTCTTTACGTGGTTTCCCCTAATGTTAATATTCTACATAACCCTAGTACATTTGTAAAAACTAAGAAATTAATAAAAGCATAATATTTTTAACAAAATTATAGACTTTATTCAGGTTTCACTGCTTTTCCACTGATGTCCTTTTTTAGTTCCAGAATTTGGTCTAACATTTTTGGAAATAATCTAAACTTAATCATTTTTTTTTTTCTAGTTCATGAGGAAACAGAGGAAGAGATTATTCATGTGACTTCTCTGGGCTGTAAACTAATTAGTGGCAGAAGACTAATGTGAATTTCAATCTACAGATATCTTTTATTTGGTCATTCATTGATTTAATAATCCAGTAGCAGTTCTTAACACTTTCTAAATTATGGGTCATTTTGGAAATCTAATGAGAGGTTAGAAAAAACTTCTTTCCAGAAAAGTACACGTACGAGTACGCACACAAAGTATATCACGAAACTCAAATACACTTACCCTAAGACTTACTTAAATGCTATGCAACATCCCATCAGCCCAACAGCACCACTTTTACCCATGTTCTACCTTGGATTTCTGTATCAGATTTTACTTGAATTGGTTCCACAGCCACAAAATGTCTAAAAATTACTTTTCTGCCTGGCCTTTTAAGCTAAAACATGAACATCTAAAAAAATTCAGAAGTGTCCTTTATCTTTTATAATTGCAAAATAAACACTGACCTCTAGGTCACCTGAAATGGTGCCATTTTTTAAAGAAGAGAAAGAAAAATGTGGGTCACTTTCCCCTTGCGTTAGTCACTCAATTATCTTAGTAACTAATTTTCACTTTACCGTGATTCAGATACTGTACAGAGTTTAGTCAAACTTGGCATTATTTATAAACATTATTATTTGTGGCCAATAAATAGCTATTACTTATATTCATAGAAATTCCTTTTTGTGTGAAATTAATGTGTCCTCTATAAGAACTATTGACATGAGCCAGATTATAATCAATCAAACCATAAAAAAGTCAATTATCAGACCGACTGTTTAATTTCCTATATACGAAATAAAAAATAACCATTATTATGCAGTACTATATATATATTTTTTTGCATTGAGTTTGACAACTACTTTAAGCAACCAGACCTATATAAATGAGCTAATAGGTAAGTATGTACAATTTTTACTATAAAAATAACTGTAATATTATATTCTGATCCTAAAAGACTTCACTGTTATGATCTTAAATGTGCTGGTAAATACATGGAATGATTGAAGTGGGATATTGTAAAGGTCAAAAAATTAGGCTGGATTTATTTTTAAAATTAGGAAGGTTTATAATTTCCAATCCTTAGAATTACATTTTCTGGGGAAAATGCTACTTTGTACAGCAGGGAGACAAAAGAAGAAAGAGCAAAATCAAAATGTCTAAATGAGTAAAATATCTCACTCGATTTTGCTAGATGTGACTTTTATTGGCACATTTAAAAGGGTAATATTAATGTTGCCATCTGGAAAAACAGAAATATAACTCTTGAGGAATAGCTCAGGTTTTCCTCTTGGGAAAACTATGAAGTCATTTGTCTTTACTGATTATTTTTCTTTTGTAAAATATATTGCCTACTATTTTGGTACTTCTATAAAGGCTAAGATGATCAATAAAGTCACTTAAAAAGACTGATAGGACAGTCTTTTAATCAACCCAAATACTCTTTATTTTCTTTAAATATTAAGTCACTCATACCAATGAGCACTTTGTTTTTTTAAAAAACAGGAGGTTACAGGTAAACTACTAAACAGGAATTTCCTGAAGTTTGTTGGATATCTTTCCCCATATTAAGTATAGGAAGACAAGTATTTACTGTATAGTATCTCAGTCTTGTATATTGACAAAGGAATAGAAGCAGATTTTCTAGCTAGTTTTTAACTAGCATTTATTACTTTTACATGCAAAGAAAATATACCTAAGAAACTTCATTTCTTCTATATACTAGAAACATATAGTATATATACTATATACTCCATATACTAGAAAGATGCATTCCTCTAAATTGTCTATGAAGTAAAATTCTTAATAGCAAGCTTCTATTCCCAGTAACTTTTATTATTTGCATTAGATACAAAATGTTTTTGCCTCACAGAAACAGAAAATGATTTTCTGTTTAACTTGGAAGCCTCTATTTGCCACAGCTTTGTCATATACACTTGTGTTTAGATCCAGAGTTAGAGATACTGATATGGTTAGAAATATAGAGACACCAAGTAATTATTTTAGGAAGAACATACCTCTTCTTTATTACCTTGAGTGTGAGAACTCCAGGATAGCAAAAGTACAACCTGGACATATTTATATGTACAGAGACAGAAAAGGAGATTAGTGGACATTTGGTCCTGTCTAAAATGACCATGGAAATATCTGGCCCATCCCAAAGGTCCTTGATATTTGGTCCTGTCCAGTAGTCCATAACACTTATTGATATTTTTTGTTTATAGGATTAATACATAAAAAAACACTGTCATTTTTATTAGTTCAATAATTGTGTTGTGGCTGTTTTGCCAATGATAACCCTTCTTGCCTCTGTAGCCTAGCTGGTAGCTGCACATGGAGTCAAGTAGATGCACTGGCATGGACCAAATGTCTCTGAGGGTGTTTTGGAAGGGACCAAATGTCCTGCAAGGGGAAAGGAACAGAATCTCCCTTGCTTGCTCCCTACCACTCTCTTTACCATTCTCTAGCAGAGTCATTGTTATGGACTTAATGTTTGTGTCCTTGCAAAATTCACTTGTGGAAACCCTACCCCTCAAAATGAAGGTGTTAGAAGGTAGGGCCTTTGGGAACCAGTGAGAATTAGATGAAGTCATGAGGGAGGAGCACTCGCGAACAGAATCAGTGCCCTTATCTGAGTCATGAGAGCACTCGTTTCCCCTCTCTTTTTCACTGTGTGAGGATACAAGAAGTCAGCTACTTGAAAGCTACAAAATGTCTCTCACCAGAACCCGACCATGCTGGACCATGTTCTCCAACTTCTGGCCTCCACAACTGCGAGAGATACATTTCTGTTGTCTATAAGCCACCCGTCTATGGTACCTTGTTAGAGCAGCACGAAATGGCTAGTTCAGTCTTATAGCAAGTTTGTCCTTTCAGGAATCTATATCTTTAGTTCCAGTAAAAATCCTTTAGAAGCCAGAGCACTCATCTTGCAAAAGTCCTTTTCTTCCAAAGATTTTTTTTTTTTACATAATTGATATATTAAAAAGAAAAAGTATGCTTAACTCACAGGCTTGTTTTGCTTTTCTCATTTTATAATTGATCTACTTCTGGACTTTTCAGAATGCCTATTTTTCATTCACTGTGAAAAGCCCATCTTCTGTTAAAACTAAGTTGCCTTCTAAGAGCTGCTGTATAAACAGTTCACCTATCAGGGGATGTACAGTGGAGCAGGATAGGGTAGTATTTAAAGAGCAAAGATGAGCTAGTATAAGTAGGATTGGGACTATAGTTCTAGGCAGATTTAGCCCTTCAATTTTCCCCTTCTAAGTGGAATAATGCCCCCACTCTCGAAAAATATATCTATTTCAGAATCCCTGGAACCTGTGAGCAAAGATGTATTAAGGTGCAGATGCAATAAAGGTTGCTAATCAGCTGACTTTAAAATAGGAAAATTCTCCTGGATTGTCCAATGGACCTGGTGTAATCACAGGGTCCTTAAAAGTAGAAGAGAATGGCAGAAGACAAGAATCAGAAATAGACATGACAATGAAAGCAGTGTCAGAGGGGTGCAATATAATTGGCTTTGTAATGGAGGAAGGAAGTCATGAGCCAAGGAATACAGGTGTTCTCTAAAAGCTGGAAAAGGCAGAAAACAGATTATCTCCTAGAACTTCCTGAAAAGAATGCAGCCCTGATGACACCTTGATTTTAGTCCAGTGAAACCCATATGAGACTTCTAGCCCACAAAAGTGTAAGATAATAAATTTGTGTCATTTAAATCATAAAGTTTGTGGTAATTTAATGAGCATATATGTAATTATGTACCTTCACTTAAATTTGGGGATTTTCTTTTTTTTTTTTTTTTTTTTTTTTTGCTTTTGAGATTTATTTTCTTTCAACCTTAACTATTAGATACATATACCAAAAATCACATAGCTGTAATGTGCTCAACAGCATCCTCTTAATCTGGAGCTTCACATTATCAAAAGCTTAGAAAACTTGTAAACCTCTGGGTTTGTCTGTGAGGACAGAGACCCCACGCAGACCACCTCTCTGACCTAGCCTGCAGTTTTGTAAGCTAAGAGCTGACAGGAGGCCCGGTGCTCATGGGAGAGGGCTGGCTCACCCTGTGCAGTGAGCTACGGGCCACCTCCCAGTGACGGCATTTCATAGTGAGAGCGGCGAAGGCCCTGGAGAGGCCTTAGCACTTGCCCAGGCCTTGGGTGTGCTGCCGCTCCCGCCTCCTGGGATCCTGGGACCTGACTGAGCAGGCGGCAAACACTGGCTTCAGGTCAATTTGGCTTCAAGAAAATAGTTTTATCACGTGATTATTATTTAGTCATCCATAAGATGCCTTTGCTAATAAAAATTTGTAGAAATAAGCTGTTTATTAGCTCAGTACTGAGTGATAGCTCAAAATGCCTTTGCCCAAATTACCAAACCCACTGTTTCTTTGGGATTGCCAGATGAGATCTGTAATTCAACTATCACACATCATTCAACATGGCTAAACTTATAAAATACAAGACGCGCTTCAGGAGTAAGATTGTCTATTCCTTCATGGAAAGAACGGAATGAAGCAATAAATGAATGTCTACTATATTCCAAGAATTAGGAACTTTATAAACATTTTTAATCCTAACAATACTCTTCTGAAATAGGTACCAATTTCTCAAAAATGAGAAAACTGGGCCCAAAGAAATTAAGTGGCTAAACTTCACAGACAATAAATTTTAAAGCCTGGATTCCAACCCTGGCTCTCTGATCCTGGAGCTTGTGTACTTAGCCACTACCCTATTTTGCTCTATTGTACATCCCCTGATATAGTGAGCTGCTATATAGTAGTATTTAGAAGGCAAGCTGGTTTTAACAGAAGAAGGGGACTTTTTAGTGAATGAAAAAGATATTCTGTAAAGTCCAGAAGTAGATCAACTATAAATTGAGAAAAGCAAAAATGTTCTAAGTTTGAGGAAAATTTCACAACAACATAATTAAAGCCTTTCTGCATTTTTAGTTTGCAAGTAGCGAGGAATATAATAATGATTTGCTCAGGCAAATAATTAAATTATTCTTGCCATTTACAAGTTTGCTGAAATTGTCCTTAATATAAGCAAGTATTTCAGTTTCACAGATCAGTAGCTTGATATTAAAAGACAATTGTCTATAATGTGTGCATGATTTTAAAATTTGGATGAGTGGGAACAAAGGTGGGTAAGCATCACATTTATTGAAGAAAAAATCAAACTCAAAAAATTCAAAACTCATTAAAGATTTCTGTTTGTCCAGAAATAAAACTAGCAACAAAGTGATCTAGGAGAAGAGGAAATGGTCTTTGGGCATTACTACATGCAACAAGATGATTCAAACACTAAATCTAAATAATGAAGATTGAAAGACTGGAATAATTTTATTTTTCTGAGTGATCCCAAGATGAATTGTACGAAAAATTCCCCAAAGGCCAGTGGTCAAGAACAATGCCTTACCACCTGGCCAAACCAGCTAAGCCAGCTAATTGGTGGGCCCTTAAGGCACCCCCACCCTTATTTCCTCCTGCACATAGTCTGATTACTGCACCCGGCACCTTCTGCACTCGGCCCTACCTTCTGCACGCGCCCTTTCTGCGCACGGCCCCCTCTATACGCAGCCCCACTGCGCACGGCCCCCTTTATACGCAGCCCCAACTGCACATGACCCCCTTTTGCACGCAGACCTAACAACCTACCACCCAATCCCTTTAAAGGTCAACCTAACCCCCAATCAGGTAACGCCAAGGCATCTCCCCAAGGCTTGCGGTTTTACCCTTTAAATTAGGTCCTAGCCCTCGGCCGGGGCTCCTCTCAACCACTGCTGCGTCAGTGAACGAGTGGGTCCAAACTCGAGTTTGTCAATAAACTCCCTCTTGCACTTGCATCGGTGTCAGTTTCCTTCTTGGCTCGTGGAGTTCCAAACCAGGGCATTACAAAGATCATCACATAAAAGTTATGGCCCTGATTTTAAAATAGTTCTCTATGTCAAAATGAATTTTGATCAAATAACATCTGATCATTTCAACTCTAAACCTATAGGAAACTCAGTTATTCATATCATATAAAATGTAAAGTAACCTAACATATAATGACAGGTAAGTAATGTTCATGGAAACACACTTTGTAATAATTAAAATAGAAAAAAAAAAGTGTTCATCAATAGAGGAACAGATGGATAAAAATTAAAATATAGTGTAGTCATACACTGGAATGTTGTATAGTAATTAAAATGTTGAATTAAAGGTATATGTCTCAACATGAATAGATCTCAAAATATGAAATTCAAAAAAAATAGAGAAAGATGCATACAATGAAAAACCACTTAAACAAATTAAAATGTGAAGTAAAACTGAATATTTTATGGATATATATGAAAAATTTAATGTATAAAATAATGGACTTTTAAACACACCAATTCATGAGGGTATTTGTCACAAGAAAGTGAGGAACATTTTTTTTGATTAAATAATAACTGAAGCAAATATAATAAAGTGTTAAACTCCAGTGAAGAGATTTCTATGGGGATTGCATTAAATCTGTATAATGCTTTACGTAATATGTTCATTTTAAATATGTTGATTCTTCCAACCCATCAAAATCTCATCGACATTTTTTAAAGAAATAGAACAAAAAATCATCAGGTTTATATAGAAGCACAAAAGACCCCGAATTGCCAGAGCCATCCTGAGAAAAAAGAATGAGGGGGGCACCACTCTGCCCAACTTCAAATTATACTACGAAGTGACAGTAATCAAAAACAGCATGGTATTGGCAGAAAAACATGAACATGGACCAGTGGAACAGATTCTAGAGTTCAGAAGCAAATCCATATTTATATGGGCAAATAATTTTTGACAAAAAAGCCAGAAACATACAGTGGAGAAAGGAAAACTTCTTCCATAAATGGTGCTGGGAAAGCTGGAAAGTTACCTGCAAAAAGAAATGAAACTAGACTGTTGTCTATCACCACACATCAAAATTAACTCAAAATGGATTAAGGGCCTGAATACAAGACCTAAAACAATAAGATGCATAGAAAAACATAGGAACTAAATTCAAGGACCTTGGACTTAAAAAGGATTTTATGAATTTGACCTCAAAAGCTAAGAAAGTAAAAGTAAAATAGATGAATGGGACCACATCAAACTAAAAAGCTGCTCAGCAAAAGAAATTATCAACAAGGTAAATAGACAACCATCCAAAATATACAAAGAATACATACAATTCAATAACAACAAAAAAGCAAATGATCCAATCAAAAAATGGGCAGAGGACCCAAACAGACACTTCTTCTTAGAGGACATAGAAATGGCCAACAAATATTTGAAAAGATACTCAACATTGCTAGCTATTAGGAAAATGCAAATCAAAACCACAACGAGATACCATCTCACATCTGTTAGAATCGCTATAATCATTAGGACAAGTAACAATGAATGTTGGAGAGGATGCAGAGCAAAAGAAATCCTCGTACACTGCTGGTGGGACTGCAAATTGGTACGGCCACTTTGGAAAACAATATGGAGGTTCCTCAAAAAGCTAAGAATTGATCTACTATCCAGCAATCCCTCTATTGGGTATTTATCCCAAAGACTTGAAAACTCATATCCATAAAGATACTTGCACACCCTTGTTCATAGCAGCATTATTCACAATGGCCAGGACATGGAAGCAACTGAAGTGTCTATGATAGATGATTAGATAAAGAAGCTGTGGTACATATCTACAATGGAATATTACTCAGCCATAAGAAGAGATGAAATAGTGCCATTTGCGACAACATGGATGGACCTTGAGATAATCATGCTAAGTGAAATAAGCCAGACAGAAAAAGTTGAAAATCACATGATATCACTTATATGTGGGATATAAACCTAGAAGCAACAAATGAACAGGACAAACAAACAGAAACTCATGGACATAGACTATAGACTAGTGGTTACCAGAGGACTATAGAGTAGTGGTTACTAGTGGGGTGGGGGAGAAGGGTGGAGGTACATGGGGTTAAGGGGGATCAAATATATGGTAGCTGAAGGAAACTGGACTTTGGATGGTAAACACAAAATAGAATATACAGATGTCAAATTTTAATGTACACCTGGAAATTATATAATTATATTAACCAATGTTACTCCAATAAACTTAATTTTTAAAAATAATAAATAAATAAATAAATAAATGGGGGCGGGGAAGAAAGAAAACTCCAGTGATGGCTCATGGGTATTATATTAATTCTTTTAATTTTTAGTACTTCAAATTATTTATAAAAGTGTTCTTCTTTAATCAATTATTTAAATATTTGGAGAAATATATTTGGAATAAATTATTCAGAAAGTTATTTCGATTTATCATATATCCAAATAATCCACTGTCTCAAAGTTTAACAATCACATAGTCTTACTAAAACTAAATTAAATACAAGCCTCTCTAAAGATTTCAAGATAAGTAGACAATATTGGACATTCTACAGGGAAAAAAAACCCTGAAAATTTCAAGCTCTTGTGAGTTTACACTCAATTTCATTTCACAAATTCTTATTTGCTCTAAGAGTACAATTTTGTCTCCTAACAGGATGTCCTCAGAAGTCAATCCTGGCATTTCACTGTGAATTTCCTAGAAAGGGGAGTATACTCTATACTTGTGGGTTCATAAATTACCTGTGCAGCTTGGAATGCAACTTGGAATACATGCTGAACTGTCTATATTGGGTAGATGAAATCAACAGAAAGTACCTAGAAACCAAACTTATCCAAAATCTGAAAACCCACTCGCACTGAGATTAATACCAAATTTAATTTTCTAGAACCTGCTAGGAGTCAAGGTGTTTTTAATGGCATCCTAGACTAAAATCGATGTCCAAAGGTCGTTGAGTCCAACCAGTTTTCTGAAGCAAGAAAGACATGTTAAAATAGCAAATGGCTGGGACTTAGGGTTGTCCTTTTACAACCTTAGTGACTTTTTCAAAGTACAAATCTGGTCAAGTCACTCCTCCACTTAAAAGTCTTCAATATCCTTCATCGCTCTTTGGGTTAGGTTAAAATCCCTTAACTTGACTTACCAGCTTTGGCTGATCTGACTTCAGTATATTTCTCCATCCTCATTTTAGCCCATTCCTTCATATGCTCTATTTTAATTGTTTACTTGGTGCTTCAACCATCTAGTCTGTGGTTACCATGAGGGCAGAGATTGTATTTATGCTATTCATCATTGTTATATTAGTGCTTATCATAGTGTTTGGAATATAGTAGGTACTCAGTAAGTATTTGTTGAAGAAGGCAAGGAGCGAGGAAGACAGGGAGAGGGAAGAATAAGGTTATTCTGAGCATAGATGAAATGAAAAAAATGTTTATAAAACATTAATAGGAATTACATGATTTGAAGCCAATCAGAGAAACTATCTTTTAGAAAATACAGGGCAGCTCAATGTGTCTATCTTCGCTTCTATTTTTGTTCTGCTTTGTTTGTTTGGGGCATGGAGGGCAGACGATAACAGAACAAAATGTTTCAGTGCTTGCAGTGGTTGAAATGATTTGGTTCTTCAGACCTATTGATCAGGGATCATCACAAATTTAATTAACGTAAAAAAATTATGAAAACTCAGAGAAAGCACCAAAGTGCACAGACCCTGTGTGGCTTGCGAGGTTTCCTTTATTGGTCTCGTAAACAAAGCCAGCTGCAGCTACGATGACTAAGCTCAGGGCACAGACTTCATTCAGTGGATTCATTCTTTCTACATCATTTTTAAAAACTGAGTTTCCACAGCAGCTGTAAATGTATACTAAGTTACACAAAAATGAAAAGTAAGTATAAGCATCATGATGGAAAAAATCATAGCCATGATAAAAGGCTTTAGGTGAAGTGGTAGAGCTTTAGAAATGTTTCCTCAACTCATGGTCCAGAACACAGAGTATCAAAATCACTGATGCAGAGAGGTTGCCAACATTCAATTTAATATGGAAATTATTGTCAGGTCACTGTTATTATGCCCAGAATTGTGTTAGGAAATAGGAAGAAAATTAAGAAATAAGCCTTATTTAAATACCCTAAAATGACCGGTAGTTCTTAAGCAATTTTCTCTTTATTTGATATTTGTAATTTCAGTCCCCTTTCTCATCTGCTCCTTGGAAACCTGAAAATATTTGTCTTTCATCTAAAATACTTTAACTTTCCTCTATATAGATGTGATATCAAAAGCTTCAAAGTATTTACATTTTGTTTGTTATTATAATCAATTTTTGATTATATATATTTAAGTTTTCTGCTTGAGGATATTTTTGTAGCTATGTTAATTAAAAAATGTTGGTTACTATTTATACCTTACAGTTTTACAATATGATTTCTAAATCAGATAAATCACAGTACTAATGAAAGAGCCTGCTTATTTCACTTAGCATAATACCTTCTAGGTTCACCTATTTTGTGCAAATGGTCAGATTTCCCTCTTTTTTATGGCTGAGTAATATTCCATTGTATTTATATGTACATCTTTATCCAATAGTCCATTGATGGGCACTTAGGTTACTTCCACATCTTGGCTAATGTAAATAATGCTATGGGGGCTGGGTAAAAAAGGCAAAGTTACAAAATCGTCAAGGGGACGCAAAGTACAGCATAGGGAATACAGTCAATAATAATTGTAATAACTAGGCTTGGTGCCAGGTGGGTAAAAGACTTATTGGGGTATATCACTTTGTGAATTATATAAATGTCTGACCACTATGCTGTACACCTAAAACTAATGTAAAATAATATTAATGGCTAAAAAGAGTAAATAAAGAGCTTGCACAACAATGTTTACCATAAAACGAGAGTCTAACAGGGAGGAGATAGTCATTCTATTTTCTTATTTTAAGAGGTCCGTCTTATTAATGCATTTACTTATCAATTCAACAAATATTTATAGAGTGTTTATGATGTGCTAAACACTTTTCTAAGTTCTGGGGATATAATAATGAGCCAAACAGACATGATCCCTGCCCATATGGAACTTAATATCTAGTGGGCAAGATGACATCTATCAAGCATGTGATAAAAATGAGTTCTGCTCTCAAAAATGTATAGATTTGTCAAATATGATAAATAGAATTTTAAGTTTTACTCTGCACCCAGTACATATTTCATGTAAGAGAATCCTTATTCATTATTAAAACAACAACAATCAAACAAACAAAAACTTAGACAAACTGCCTTCTCTGTGTCATTCCTTTGATTTTTATAAACATTGAGGAATATTTTTAACATATTAAGATTGTAATGCAGACCCTTAACATTTACTCTCCTGTATTTTAAACAGGTATATTTTAGAAGAACAGAGACTGTGGGGTATGACAAACCTTTATTTACAACTCAGTCAAGTCAGGCTTTCATGCACTCTCACGGTGCAAATAAAAGTTTGTGTTACAAATTGCTATCTTTCAGACCAGGTGAATCTACTCATATATCTTAAAGTGACAAGATAAAAAAACAACAACAACAACAAGATCTTATAAAAGATAGGATATTAGCTCAAGGCATTGCCAAAGACAGGAGAAGGAAACAAGAGAGCACTTACTGGTAAGTGGTTGGGCTGACATTGATGCGCCGAGGGTGGCTTCCCGATTCAAATTTGCTTGCTAGTGTGACATTATTTCCAAACAGGCAATATCGTGGCATTCTTACTCCAACAACTCCAGCCAGCACGGAGCCCGAGTGAATGCCTATCCTCATCTAAAATTAAAAAATAGAAAAAAAATGATATATTTATATTTTTACTTGATATGCAATTATTTGCATAAGAGTACCGCTGATTATGTAAATGGTTAAGCTACAAACTGTAAAGACAGTGACTGGATCTTGACATTTTTGTGAGCCCAATATCTGGATAAACATGTAAATGAATATCTAGAGAATATCTGTAGAGTAAATGAATGAATAGGTTTATTATAGAACAAAAATTCATTTAATATGCTATACAAATCTGGTCATGTTACAAGTTAAATTGTTTCATTTGAACATAATATGCTCTAATACATGGAAAATGTATTATTCTCCTTCCCATTATTTATTCTCACATAAAACTCTAAATTTCCCTTCATAACATTAAATACAATTATAAATTAAATATCTATATTTTGTTTATTTTGCTTAAATGTTGGGTTTTCCCAGGAGAGAATAATCTAATCTATTTCCTTACTGTTGAATATTCAACACTTAGTTCTGTACCAAGAGCAAAGTAGGCACTCAATAGTAAGTGATGAATATTGAATAAATTTCCTAAATTCCCCATCATGGTATAAAAATGGAGTTATAGGAAATTCAACCCTTGAGTCTGTTAAGAAGAATCATTTCAAAACCCTGAAGAGTAATATACATGTTGTATATCTTACTCTATGAGAATTTTATAAATATTAATCCGGTCTGTGCCTTGAAGGAGCCCTCAATGTGTAGTAATATACACTTAAATAGTGATGTACACTTAAATAGTAAATTACTTAAATAGCAATATACACTTAGATGACTCTAATAAAGTTGTCTCCACATAATCTATACCAAAATAACTGAAGCTAATGATGACCAATGGAAGATGATATTCTCATTTCTAGGAATGTGGGTAACCCTGGGAGAGGGGAAGGAGTAATGAACCCTAAACGCTATCACCGATATGATATAGTTCTGAGGATAAAAAGTCACTCTTAGACTAACCCTTGTCATAGGACTGGAGACTTGTGCATGTATCAATCTATAATAAGACAGGTTGGAACCAATGCGATCTAGCTACAGTTCCTAATAACCTCTTCTCTACTCTTTAAAAACCGAATTTAAAATGTATTTGGAAATTCAGTATGCTAGGAAGAGCCATGATATATTTGAGAAAGAAGAAAAAGGTTAAAATATTTGCTGTATGAGGTATCAAGTCTTTGTGTAAACATATCCAATGCACAGATAATATAATACTAATGCACAGAGACAAAGACTACTAGAAAAAATAATCCAGAAAGACTTCCATGCATATATAGGTGATTGATAATATGGCAGAGTTGAATTCTCATTGGTGTAAAAAGGGTGGTATTTCCATTAGCATGTTCTGATTCAATTGTGTCTTCATGTGAAAAAAAAAAATCTAAGAAGAGTAAAGACCTTAATATAGAAGGTACAACTTTACAGCTTTAAAAATAATTGTTTTAATTAAGGTAAAGTTCAATCTGCAGTATCAGTAAACCCTAAAATATAAACACCTAAATACCATAGATTTTTATTTAGTCTCTCAGTAACAGTTCCCAGGTGAGTAGTCCAGAGTGTCAGCAACTCTATTTCCTTGATCGGTTGGGACCAGGTTCTTATTACCTTCAGGTCCCAATTCATCATATGGCAAGATAGACAGCAGAAGTCCAAGGTATGGGCCATGAGGTTACCATTTAAAGTGATCTTCATTCTTTGTGTAGATTCATATTTAGTCTGTATCATTTTCCTTCTTCCTAAAAGACTTCCTTAAACATTTAACATTTTTTTACTGTAGGCCCACCAGTGATGAACTCTTTCAGCTTTTGTATGTTTGAAAAAGTCTTTATTTTGCCTTCACATCTGAAAAATGTTTTCAGTAGGTGTAGAATTCGAGGCTGATCTTTTTCTCTTTCAGTGCTTTATGATGTGCTCCACTGTCTCCTCCTTTGATTATTTCCTATGAGAAATCTGCTTCATGCTTATCTTAATTCCTCCCTAAGTAATACAGATGGGCCCCGGCTTACAATGGTTCAACTTATAATTTTTCAACTTTATGATGGGGCAAAAGTAATAAACATTCAGTAGAAACTGTACTTCAAAATTTGAATGCTATCTTTCCCTGGCTAGCAGTATGAGTACAGTACTTTCTCATAATGTTGGGCAGCCACACGAGCTGCAGCTCCCAGTCAGGCACTCGATCACAAGGGTAAACAACCGATACTCTACAGTATACTCTGTTGCCAGCATATTCTCTATATTGTGTTTGAGCATGTTTAAGGTAGGTGGCTAAGAATGATAATGGTAGGTTAGGAGTATTAAATGCATTTTTGATTCACAAGATTTCCAACGTCACAAAGGATTCATTGGGATGTAACCCCATTGTAAGTTAAGGAACATCTGTGTATCTTTTTCTTCTGGCTGCTTTAAGTTTTTCTATTTATTACTAGTTTTGTAAACTTTGTTATAATTTCCCTTGATTTTTTTTCATATTTTTCATTTTTGAGGTTTGTTCAGTCTCATAAATCTGTGGGTTTTATAGTTTTCATCAGGTTGGGAAAATTCTAGCATTATTTATTCAATTATTTTTTTCTATCCACCCACCTCTCCCAGAGACTCCAATTACATGTATATGAGGATGCTTGCAGTAGTTTCGCGGTTCACTGATGATCTGTTTACTTTTATAACTGTTTATTTTGGGTAAATTCTACTACAATGTCTTTGAATTTACTAATCTTTTCTTTCGCAATGTCTAATCTTTTGTTAATCACATCCAGTATATTTTTCATCTCAGACATTGTAATTTTCTCCTCTAGAAGTTCATTTTGGAATTTCTTTTTATCTTTCAAATATTAAATTAGCTTTTGAATATTTGGAATACAGTTGAAATAACTATTTTAATACTCTTATCTGTGAATTTTAACACCTGTTTCAGTTCTGTATCAGTTTTGATTGATCTATTTTTCTCATCATTACAAGTTATATTTTTTGGTTTTTCTGTATAGCTAGTAATTCTTGGTTGAATGTTAGATATCATTTTTTACTGTTTACTGCTGAATATTTTTATATTCTTATAAACATTCTGGATCTTTAGCCTATAAGAGACTTGCTTCCAATTCAAAGACACACACAGACTAAAAGGAAGGGGATGGAAAAAGATATTGTTTTAATGGACCTAGAGGGTATTGCACTAAATGAAAAGGGTTGGAAAAGACAAATATCCCATGATTTTACATACATGTGGAATCTAAAAAATGAAATCAACAACAACAAAAACAAAAGTGGAAATAAATTCATAGATACAGAGAATATTTAGAGGAATATTAGATGAGAGGGCAATTGGGGGGACAAAAAAAGGCAAAGGGATTAAGAAGTACAAATGGATAGTTGCAGATTAGATATGGAGATGTAGAGTGTAGCATGGAGAAGATGGTTAACAATGTTGTAATAAATATGTAAGTGGGAAGAGGGGTACTAGATTTAGTGGGGTGATCACTGTGAGTTATGTGGATCTCTGATCACTATGTGCTATACAATGTACACTGGAATATTACTGTATGCCAACTATAATTGAAAAAAAAAGCTCATTGAATTGTACAATGTAAATACAAGCAACTAATTGTCTATTATATTCCGATAAAGACAGAAAAAATGCTGAGAATATTCTGGAGCTTTGTCTTGAGATGCAGTCAAGCTATTTGGAAACAATTTTTTCCTTTCGAGTCTTGCTTTTTAAGATTTCTTAGGCAGTGTCTTAAGCAGTGTTTCAGGTAGGGCTAAATATTCCCCACTACTGAGGCAAGAACCCTCTAAGTATGGTACCCAGAACCCATGATTTATGAGTTTTCCAGTCTTTCTGATGGGAATAGAATTTTTTTTTTTTTTAAGTCTTGTCTAAGTACCAAAAACTTTTTTCTCTAATCCTTTCAGACTTTTCCTCCACTGAGCTCAGGTAGTTTTCTAACATCCAAACAATAACAGTACTTTGCAGAACATATAGGAGGCCCCTGAAGAGAACTCTGGTGGTGTTTGTGTAATTCTCTCCTCACCGGTACTCTGTCTGTAACCTTTAGCCATCTTGGTCTCTGTAGACTCTCAGCTCTATCTCTGTAACTCAGAGAATTTGTTGGGTGCCTCCTGGTTTCCCTTCCCTGCACCACAGCCTGGATATCTCCCCAGGCAATACACCAAGGAAATCGCATGTCTCACTTATTTGTTCCTTTCTTTTCTCTCTCTCTCTTTTTTTTTTTTTTTTTTAAGGCGAGGCAACCCTTGGTTGACCTCACAGATTGCAAGGACCTTTCAGCTTACAATCTCTTACTTTTTAATTTTTTTTTTTATTTGTTGTGCCTACAGCACCTGGTCTTCCTAGGTGGTCTCCCATCCAAGTACTAACCAGGCCCAATCCTGCTTAGCTTCCGAGATCAGACAGGATCGGGCTTGTTCAGGGTAGCATGGCCGTAGATTATTTGTTTCTTATCTCTTAGGGATCATTGATTTCCATTGCCTGGTGTCCAATGTTATGAACACCATTTTTGTTTGTTTCTTTATTTTGTCCAGACTTTTAATCATTTAAGGTGGAAGTGTTAGAGTAGGCAGATGGACGGATGTGTTCAGGAAGGTGAAAAACCCACAGGGTCACAGATGTGGTCGCCATGGGCCTTAATGGCCCTTAGAGGAGCTCAAAGCCTACAACATCCTTACCCAGAGACACAGGTGGTCTTTCCCACTAGGCGCACGTGCAAATCAGTCCCTGTTCACCTTTGGCCTAATTCTTCCTCATTATACAGCAATTAGAATAAATTAGCATTGAGATTAATGCTGTACCCATCATGTCGTGATGCCATGACAGCTTGGTGAAAACCAAACATTGCAAGACAAGATGTGTCTCCTGATTCCAAGAAAAACCACCTTCTTTCTACAGAGACCACCCAAAACCATGCATATTCCACCCTCTAGTTAAACCAGTAGATAAAGTCCAAACTCTGCAAAAATATAACGGTGCAGCTCGCTCTTGAGCTTGCCTACTCTCCCATCTGAGAATGTACTTTTGCTTTTAAGAGTGTACTTTTGCTTCCAATAAGCCTGAGCTGTTGCTTCATCGCCTTCACTGTCTGTCTGCGAATTCTTTCTTGTGACATTGATAAGATTTTGGTTACCTATCTGGTGACAGAAGTATAAATCCAATCCCTGTTAGTCCATATTGACTAGAAGCAGAAATGAGATACAATTTTTTAAAGAAAATAAACTCTCTAAAAAAAATTTAGGCCTATTTCTGATAAGAAATTTTCTATTTAGATTTAAAGGTGAAGAAACAGCTGAATAGTACTATTCATTTTAAACAAGATAAGTGTAAAATATTTTTCTCTAAAATTAGCAAAGCATTTTATAATATATATTTTTGGGTTTCTGCTTGCTTTCAAAAAGTTTATTTATATTATATTCCATAGTGTAATACAAGCTTGCCTAAAAAACACCCACACCTTAGATACTAAGATAGTCAGTCTGGGCCTGTGATCATTACAGTAATTTTTTTAAGCAGGGGACAGCAGAAGTAAATAAATATCACACTGACACATTTTACAGCCTTTTTATTCTGCTTTTTGTTTCAGAAGAAGACTCCATACCCTCATCAACTAATAGAAGAAGACCTATCAGTTCTACTTCTGTCTCCTTTTAAAAGACCTGAAGCAGTTTTTGTTGTTGTTGCTCTATTTTCAAAACAAATGGTCAAAATGAGAATGATTATAGCCTGAAAAATGCTAAGGATAAAATCTCTGATATCCTTGAAGGGGTGGATGGAGAAATGATCATTTAAAAAGACTCATCTCTTAGAAGGCCACCTTAAACATGCATAGTGATATCAACAACAGCAAATATAGCACAGATTCATTATCACTGTCACTACTCTAAAATGGAACAGGACTCAGAGAATTATTTAATCTCAGAAGTAAGGAGAGCTATCATTGGGAACTTACAAGCAGAATCACCAGACTCTTCTTTCTTTTGCATTTCTTTTGACAACTTATCAAATATCCCAGGAATTGTTGCCTATATAAGGCAGTCACTGATTGCCTCATTCAGAATATGCCAAGAGCATCGAGTTGTTAGACAAAATAGAAAGATGTGTTTAACAATCAATGAGAAATTTAGATTCATTTTGGCAAGATTTAACTTTATTTAAACGAGTTAACCAAACGGTAAAATTTGCATCCTTCTTTTTAGTTATGCCCTCGCTAAATAGGATTGTTTTGCACTAAACCAGTGCTTGTCCATTGAGGCCACTTGTGCTCCTCAGTGGACTATGCCCCTCAAGACAAAATGTCTTGAGTAATTTTTATTTTCAAAAAATAAAAATTTGAGGTGGAAAGCCACTACTGGCACCTGTTCAGTAGATCTGGAGATTCCCAGTACACCTTCGCCACAGTAAGTGATTTTCCAGTCTAAAATATCAATAGTGTCAAGGCTGAGAAATCCATGCACTAAGCAGACCCCTGGCAACCTATAAATACTTAGTAGACAAACACACCCAAAAATGAAATAAATGCTTCAACTGGATCAAAGCTTTGATGAATTACACTACTCTTCACTTTTTAGAAAACATTGATGAAAAAAGTTTGTCCTAGAGATTTATGGAAAAACACAGTAACTTTAGCATCTATCCTGAGGTTAGAATATCTACTAATCTCCTATATCTATGTGAAGTGTGTGAAATAATGCAAAACTCCGGAACAAATAAAATCCCCAATTATCAAAGGATTCCGTTATTCTCATAATACTCTACTGATATATTTATTAGTTGAGGCATATAAACTGCATTTTTAGAAGACATTCCTCTTGCAACTTTTAAAAATAGAAGGTTTATATTGTTTGACCTCAGCTAGCCAAAACTTCCTCTGGTTTTGTAAAGAAGGAATGTTAGGGTTGAGAGGGCAGCATAGATCCATTAGTTCAGCTCCCTCATCTTACAAATAAACTAAACTCCAGAGGAGCTCAGTGAAAAGAGCAATTAATGTTAGGGTCAGCTCTAGACTGGAGGTCACCCAGCTCTGGGTTCAGTGCACTATAAAAAATGCACAAAAGGAAATAATGCCTCAGGCTGTTTCTACAGGGCACAACAGACTAAGCCAGACAATAAAATCAGATTTAATCTGGTTTGCCTACTCTCTATATACAGAAGGTTTAGCAATTTCCAAATGAAACTCAGAAAAAGTAAGTTGTACATTCATTGAATCCAACATCCTTTCATCCTTCTTCCACCTTCTTCATCATGCTTCTCCACATTCAATCTTTCCTGACTGATCTACTACACTTCACACCCCAGAAATGCCTAGTATGGATTGCCTCAACCAACAGACCACTGAACTCTGTACTAAGTACTCAGAGTATAAAGGGGGAACAAAAGATGTATATTCCCTGCCTTCCTGGAGCTTTCATTTGGTGTAAAAGATAGAATACCTGATTGAAATCAATAAATGCTAAAAAGTTAAAGTGTAAAATAGGGCAGAATACAGGCAACAGGGGGTGGGGTTGACAATCTGGGAGTCTCCCTTGAACAAGTACCCTCTGAGCTTAGTTCTGAAAGAGAAATGGCTTTGGCTAGGTTGGGGGAGCGGGGGCGGGCAGTGGGAGAACTATAATTGGATGGGTGGAGGGAGAGCATCCAAGTAGGGTGGAAATAACATGCAAAGACGCTAAAGCCTAAAGAACTCTGGTGCATTTGAGTTACTGAAGGAAGGCAAGTCAAGTGGCCGTTGCTTTAAAGACAAAGGAAGAGAAGGCAGGCAATGAGGCTGAGAGATCATATAGAATGAGGTTTCTCGGTCTTAGCACTATTGATGTTTTGGTCAATCATTCCTTTTTTGGGAGGAGCTGTATTGTGCATTGCAGGCTGTTTACTGTTCCTGGCCTTTATTCACTGAATGTCAGTTGCAGATTAAAAGCAGAGGTTATGTTTTGGTAGTGTGGTTCCATACTCTAAAGGGTATAGACTTTATATGCAATCCTAGCTCCACTCTCTACTTAATGATGGTGTTCTCTGGTCAGTACCACTATGTTTCAGGCAATTCACTTGCATCTATTCTCAGCCCTGAAAGTTTTGTGAGACCAACTCCACCTCTGGCCAAGCATAGGTCCAATGTGGCAAGGGTATGTCAGTCCTTCAGTATCAGCAAAAATTTAAGAATGAAAAGTGATCCAATGCAAGCCAATGAGAGGGCAGATCTCAGAAATTATGGGAGAGCTACAAGAGACCCTCTTTTCCCAAGACAGTGTGGTGTATGTTTGTGAACAGCGTATAGCAAGTCCTCAACATCATTGATAGGTTCTTAGAACTGCCACGAAACAATGTATAATAACCCAGTTTTACCATAGGCTAACTGATATAAACAAGAGTTAAGTTCCTACAATAAAACAATGTTATTCAAGAACCTGCTGTTCAGTGTTCCAGTGAACAATTAGTGCCATTTTGGCACTGTGACAAGGGCCTAGAGCTGCAGGGAGTCTTGTTGAGCCTGAGGAAGCCAACTCCGGTTAGGCAAACCAAAGAGAACAAAAGGGAAGCCAAGTTCATGGTAGCATCAATTTTGTAGCTACCTCCAGCCTCATGTGAAGCTATTCAGTTATTTCAGTCAATGCATCCCTTTATTTGTTTATTCTGTCACTCTTAAGTCTTTCTTTTCACTAGCTATGTGAATTTAGTCAGGTTAACTAACCTCTCTGAAGTTAATTATAAAATAATAATTATAATGCCCTCTCGGAGCTGTTAGTGGAATCAAATGAGATAAACTATAGCCCATACTAGACACTCAAAAAAATCAGTTCCCTTCCCACACCTCCTGGTCACCACTGCATTGCTTCTAGTGTCAAGAACGATGCCACATACCCATTTACAATTCCGTAAATCGATCAACTAATTCTGGAATGTCCAAGTCAAACTGAAAACATGATTCACATTGTAGCAAGTTAATAAATAAATACCAACTTGTGTTGAAATGCTCATATTTCAGCAAGACAAAATGTCCAAATTAAAAGAGAAAGTCTATAGCAGGAAAAGCCAGTTGGTTGTTTATTCATGTTTGCATTTAACTATTGTTCTTAGATTTACGTGATTAATATTTTAAGCTTTTGAAAAAAATTTAACTATTTTAATAGTAAGGAGATTAAAATAAAATCATTATTCACATTGTTAGGCAAGTGGGATAAAAACAAGTACTTCATCCTTTACCAGTATTAATAACATGTATTACAAAGTTTTCTCATAAAATATTCTTCTATATAAAATTTTTCACATTTTTTGTCTTGTACTTTTATTAATAAGCAACATTTCCCTCACAAGAAACACTCTTAATGTTTTAAATTATAATTTCAAAAGCTCAAGATTCTTAGTAAGAATACAGTCAACTCACGTAATCTATGTAGCTTTTACAATTTCTCCTTGTTCCCCGAGGTGCAAGTAAACAAGGAAAATATCTCTGTGGATATATTGCATTTTTCCTTTTATCAAGAGACTCAGCCTCCAGTCTGATGGTGTCAAAATGTCACATTCTCAAGTAATATGCTTGGACAAATAGCACTTTGGGCAAAATGTCTTACTGCGTTTATTTTGAACAATCTAGAAGTACCAGTCTAGATAAATTTCACTTTATAGAAAATATTCGACAATAACAAAAAAAGTTTCTTATCACTGGTATGGTAACATATAATTTCAAACACAATATGAAATACAGTGACTTTTATAAAATAAAACTTGGTGAACTTTTAAATAATTGGTACTCTGGAGTTAGGGAGAAAAATGAGTTTGTAATCTTATTTTCATTTTTTGATGGGGAAGAATAGAACCCTGAAAAAGAGATTAGGAGGGCATGCCTGGAATCCTGTGGTGGATGGCACACTGTCAGAAATTACTAAGGAGTACAGCAGTTTGGCTCAACTTCATCACTGCCTTCTAACAGGGCAATGATTAATGTGTATGAAATAATTTAAATACACTTGATATCTAATAAAAGATTTAAATTTGACCCAAGTTGTAGGAGTGTTATTATTAAAGCCTAGAAGCTGAATCTAAAACTTACTTTTGTGCAGAACAAAATGCTTTAAGAACTGTTGTTCAAAGAAAGAAATTGATTTAAAGCAATTAATGTATGTAAAATATGAATATATTTAGAAATAACCAGTACATAATTTAGCAGCTGAAAAATATACCACTTTGTTCTAGAAATATGGACAGTTTGTATATCATTTAACAATGTAGTATAATTTAAGTATATATGAAACTGCTTATTATAATGAAGAGTAACAGTGTAATTAAAAGATGATAAAGATACTTAAAGAATTTAAGAAAGTGATTGACTATTTTTTATCAGTATTTATTTTCATTCTAGTATGTAGAAAAGAATTAGAAGCCCTTTTCTGACATCCAGTCTTTGGCTCTCTAGCCAATGATGCTGAGGAAATATTTCCTTACGGTATTAATATCACAGATCATTCTGTGATATTTTAGTCAACTCAATACATTTTTATTGTTTAAATGCACAGACTGAAATCAACTTCTTACTAATATCATAAAGGCATTCTTTGCTAATGGCTTCATATTTAACAAAGCCTGTTAATTGCTAAAATTTCAAAGCTTTAGAGGTTCTTATTTAGAGACTACCATTAGAAAATACTCGTATTGACTTACTAATTCTTCCTGTTGACTGACAGAAATTGTTTTCTGTCAAAATGCAGATCTTAAATACAGTAAATAATCTGGAAGAAATTTCTATTACAAAATAAATTTTACAATATTGTATAGTCAAAAATGATTTTAAATGTCATATATGTAGAAATGAAATCCTTTGAAAAGGGATGAAGGGATATATGAAAAATTCTAATAGTATGAAGTATGTATTTACTAATTTATGGATTAATCCATATAAACTATCAGAAATTTATTATTTATTTCTTTGTTTGTTTATCTGAATCTTATTCTCAAGACCAAGGACCAAAGTCAACCAACAGAATAACTTTCCTTTCAACAAAAATATCCCTAAGTTTGAGCCTTTTTGATAATAATGGGGGAAATGCACAATTTCAAAGAATGGAAAACAAGGACTGCCTTTCATTCCTCAAAGGAAATGTAAATTAAAAATGTGGGGACTTGTCTTTCACTCATCCCTTCCCTTCTCTTCCTTTCCTTTCCCTTCCCTTCCCTTCCCTTTCTCCCCTTTCTTCCAAATGTTATTACATAACCATTTAATCCCAAACACTTGCTAGGCATTGTGGATGATACAAAGGAGTGAAAGACTTTATTATTCTCCTTCAAGGAACTTAAAAGCTTAAAAAGTTAAGAAAGACATCTTATTCCTTAAGAAAAACTATGTGCTCAACAAATATCACTTCCAAAATTTTAGATACTGAAATTATTATTTTCCAATTTTGTGAAAATTAAAAATAAAACTTGCAAATGTATGATTTTCCACTTGCAGATCACTAAATGAAAATAGAAAATTACTCTATGAGAAAATGGCATATATTATAATGATGTCTATCCTTACTGTTGAGAATTGAATTTCTTCAAGGAAAATTTAATTCATATAATTAATTTAATTCATATAATTCATATACCTCAGACAGAAAAAAATGTATTTGATAGATGTGTAAGAAAAAGAGAAATTTAAAAACTAAGTTTGATTATTAAACATTAATAATTATTATCCTCTTTAGTAAACCATACCTTTTTGTTTGTTTGTTTATATTATAAGAATAAATAACATAGGCAAGTTTACCTGCAAGAACAAAAAACAGTAACAACATTAAACTCCTCAGTTACAATGTAAAACTCTTGGCTACACATTAGAATCAACTTGGGGAGTTTTAAAATTGCTATTTTGGATCTCGCTTCCAGAGATTTTGATTTAACAAGTATAGAATGAAGCTTGGGCACTGGGACTTTTAACCCCCTCTAGGATTTCTAATGCACATCTAAAGTCTGAGAACCAAGTGTAGAAGGTCATTTAAGTTTCACATATATATTTATAAATTATCAATACTGCAGGAACTAAGTAGTTTATGTAGCTCTATTCTTTCCCAGCAGATGGTTTTAGTCAGCCAGCATTGTACAAATGCCTTCACATTCACAAACACATATATTACCTTTCAATTTTAAGAAGGAAACACAATATTTCATCCTATTCCCAGGAGACACAATATTTCTACATATCTCTCAAAGACTTTTAAAAGCAATAAAAATATATGTTTAATTAAAATATTAGCAAACAGGGTAAAACTGTGAATATGCCTCAGACTTAATGCATTTCAGACTTAATGCATTGGAGACAGGGTTCCTTGAGACTTCGGCACATCTGTTTTGGTGTGGGTAGCAACCTAGGTTTGTCTACAGCATTTTACATGGTCTCACATGCTTGGGACAATGGGACTACAAAGAGAAATTTCATCTTGAAGTGCTGGTCATTAGAAGAGCTCTAGCAATATCATGACAGTTTTCGTATGCTGAAAGCAGTGTTGTCACAGTCTTTGGATTCTAACCCATCACTTATTTGTTGTATTATCCTGGGCAAATTGCTTCTCTAAAATTCACCATCTATATATACTGTGGAGATAATAATGTGTACCAACTTAAGTTGGCATATAATAAGCATTCCCTCATATCCAATAGAAAATATTCTGATTATTAACCATTATTGGGAAAACAGTGGTCAATTTTATTTATCTTCTCATAGTATAATGTCTAGGAAATTTTCTGGTTCATCTTATTCCACAGACGTAGAAACTGAAAGCAAAGGGTAAATGGCTAGCTAAAAAAACAAAAAAAACAAAAAAAAAACAAAAAACAAAAAACAAACAAAAAAAAACAGTGGGAACTATTAGAGTCCAAAAGAAAACATCATTCTTATGGCTTTTACTAAATTAGTTCTTCTATCAAAATATCTTGGTCGTTCTCTTTCTTAATCCCTTTAAAAATTTTAGAGATGAAAAATAAATAATAATCATTTATGTTTATACAAACCCCCATAAATTCTGCTTAAATAGTCATATAGCATTACCAAAGGAACAGAGGAAAGTGTTTTCTAAAAAAAAAATTTAAGATTTTGAAAAATAACAAAAAAGCTATAATAAAATTCAAATGTAAGTCGAACTGCTATAACAAAGCATGAGACATGATTACTAAATGTAATGTGGTATCCTTGATGGATCTTAGAACAAAAAAAGGACATTAGGGAAAAACTGAGAAAATGTGAACAAAATCCAGACTTTAGTCAATAATAATGTATCTACATTTGTTCATTAATTACAACAACAGCACCATACTAGTTTAGGGAAAACTGGATGTGGGGTATTTGGGGACTTGATACTATCTTCACAATTATCCTGAATACCTGAAACTGTTATAAAATTAAGTTTATCTAAAAATGTAAATCACATGCTTCGCAAGCAATAAAAAGATAAATTTACAAATCTTTCTTATCTTTAAAATGTTTCTTAGTTTTAAATTCAGACAGTAATAACTAACTAATCAATGGATTGTGATGTGGAGTAAAATAATTGAATATGATTATGTAATGGTGGTTTACAAATCTTAGAAAGAAATGAACCAATCAGCCAACCAATCAACCAACCAAATGGTAACAGCCCTAAATCCTTTGATACATACCCTAATTCTGTTACATACTATTGTTATTACCAACATTTACTCCATTTGGGCGTTAGATGGCGCTCATGCTCGTTTTACTGAGCAGGTTGGCTCCTTAATATCGGCAATAGATATCTGGACTGTAGATGTGTTTGGAAGATCTGGCCCACTATTAATTTTAGGGGTAAATTTCAAAGCAAAGTTAACTCCCATAATAAGATTTAACAAAACTTTGGGTTGGATGGCGAAATTCTAACAATGAACAGAACTGGAAATTAAAAAATCATTAAACAGTTTTCATAAATCCCGAGGAGCTCAAAGGTAGACTTCAAAGCATCCTCAGAATCCTGAATTTGTGTATGTATATTGCATCCACTGTGTTTATCAGCTTCTCAAAGAAGTCCATAGATTCCCCAATATTCGAGAACCATTACTTTAATATCCCTTTCAGTTTCAAATCATTTCTGTACCTTCGATATCTGCCGTTGAATTTTACATTTAGTACAGTCTTAAAAATTTTATGGAATGATTAAGTGAATTGAGTAAAAGAATGAAAGGACCTTCTATGTTGGGTACACATCTCACCCTTCCCTTCCTCTAAATATTTGCAGCATTCAAGTATTTGGATACTCATTCATCTTTGTATCCTTCACCAATATTTGCAAACTCAGAATGAAAAGCACCTGTAAACAAGAAACCTTGAATCAATATTTTATACCTAAGCCTACTTCTGCCTGTCACATTAGTGTCATAATTGATAAAGAAACAACATCCCAGACCTCAAATTTTTTATCTTTAGGTCCTCCCAAATTTGGCTTACAAATTAGATGAAACTAGGTAATGGCTACAAAAGAAAATAAAAAGCCTAGTCACTTTTTATTTGAGGCTAAATAACCACTCAAAGCTCAAGTTCTTTTAGTGCCGCTCCATTCCAGCTGTGACATTTTTATTTCGATGGTGTCCGCTAGTATAAATAAAAGAATAATAGATTCTCATGAATTGACGAGTCCATGGACTAGAATAAGTCATCTGATTTCACGAAGCCTCTGCTTTTAACTTGGGTTTTGAGAAAAAGCTTGAGGTTCAAAATTGAAAGCTCTGTACTATTTATTTATAGCTAGCCTGCCATTGAGCCTATCCAAGCAAAAAAGGACAAAGAAAGTCAGAACTTTCTTCTTCAAAAAGGGAACTTGACAAATGAAGAAACTACACAAGTAATCATCAAAGACCAATTCTCTGTGTGTGTCTGTGTGTGTGTGTGGTGCACACAATGTCAGTTTAAGGACTCTCTTAGCCCCTAAAACCCCTGCAACAATTAGTGTGTCCTGATTTATTTTGTTTTGACTCCATTCCCCTGACACATGAACTCCAGAATAAGAAATGTGTAGTTTTACCCAAATCAATCTCTTTATTTAAAAATGAATCTCTGATTTCTGCTTTGTTTATTAATGTATGCATTTATAAAACTATTAAAATATATAGCATTATTTTGATATATTTTATTATGGTAGCAAGTCCCCTGCAGATCTTTAAACACACCAATCTGTTTTACTCCCCTGGGCCTTTTTGTAGCTGTTTTCCTGCTTAGACTGCCTTCTACCACTTGTCTATGGTAAATCTCATCATTTTCATAGACCCAGCTTAACCATCATCTCTGCTCCATGCCTGTGCATAAGCTGTTCCCCCTGCTTTCCTCAATTCTTGATCTGTATGGACGGCTTCTCACCTTTCAGACCATAGCTTAGAAGTCACCTCTTCCAGGAAGTCTTTCATCGAGGAGTTAGGTATCCGTGATATATGAACTGTATTCAGTGTATTTCCCTAATAGCTACTGTACTTTTTATAATTTTTTTTTTGTCATTATCTATCTCGCCTGCTTGGTGCTAGACTCTGGAAAAATACAAAAAGCATCTACATTTCTGTTACAGCCCCAGCACCTTCCTGCATGTAATAGTAGTAACTCAGTAAATATCAAAGTGCAACATGAATTTAAAGCACTTCTTTGAAAACCTCAAAATATAAACTAATATGGCTTTTGAATTAGATTTTGGAAATATATTTTGTTTTCAACTGTTTCTCTTCATAAAAGGAATATTCTAAAAAAATAATTTTAAGTAAAGAAAATCTTTCCAGAAACTTGCCTAAGATATGCCTCCATTCTCTTTCACTCTTTTTCTACAAAAAAAAAAAAAAACAAAAAAAAAACAAACAAACAAACAAAAAAAAACAGAACACACAAAACAAGCTAGGTCAGGTTCAGTGAGTGTATCCTAAAAATGGTACCTGCACTGTGGAACTACTCAAGGACTTCCTGTGAGAGCTGGACACCCATAGCCAGGGACACAGCAAAATGTGGCCAATATATATCTACCTTCTTATTGATGCTACCCACAGAAACATCTAACTGTGATATCTATTTGAATGAAGCATGGAGCAGGACATATATATCCTACAGTTACCAAAATTATACCAAATACTTCCATTTTAAAAATATTTTTTAAAGTTATTTCGATTAGGTAATGGTATTATCAAAACAAAAATCAATCTATGGTAGATTTTTTTTTGTATAAAGTAATGCATTTCAATTTGTAATTACTTTCTGTCACAATATTAGTAAAGAGTATATTCTCATGGAAAGGAGTTAGAAGTTTCAGAGTATTTCAAACCGAATACTGGAAATGGTAAGATATCAAATTATTTTATGATCTTAAAAAGTAGTTGGTGACAGATATCTGCATGTTTGATTAAGTGCCTGAATCTTCTCTAACAATCACAATGACAGCACTAGACCCTATGTCTTATACCATATAATTTCTGTCTGCCTTTTATATAGCTATGCATGGACTGTGGAGTACTTTCAAGAGGCAAGCAAATCTTGCCCAGTATTTTTTCAATAGATGTTCAAGGGCAGACCATGGATTTCAAGCATTATAAGGACTTTAGATATGATTCTGAAAGCCATCAAGAGTATGACTCAATCATGTCTATCTTGTTTATTGTGATAACTCTACACCTTTTCAAAGTGGCTGGCATATAAATAGGTGATTGATAAATACGTATGCAAACAAGCAAAACTTAAGTAATAAAGTGGCAGATTATATTTTTAGAATTTTAAATGGACTACAGGATGGAGAATGACTTTAGATTTATGACTGAGCAAGAAACATTGCAGGCTAAAAAAGTTCTTAGTTAAATTTGAGAGGTAATGATGATGGAAAGGAGGAGACTTATTGGAGAGATAAGTAGGTGGCAAATTGACAGGACTCAGTGACTGGCTGGATATAATGAACAGAGTTATAAAAAAGGATGCCCAAAATTCTGGATTAGTGTGTTAGGTGTCATAGATTGAAATAAGAGCTAACGAAGGAAATATAAGTTCCTTTGAGTGAAGATGGTGAGAGAACATGAGTTAATTTTGGATAAGAAAGTTAATGGTTCTAGAAACCATGGCTGTAGCAAACTAAGCAGAATGTAGAAATTTAAAAGATACATAATCAGCATAAAAGCAAGGACCTGAAGCCAAGTTAAAAGTCTGAAATTCTAGAGCAGAAAGGTAGTGGTTGTAGGTCAGAGCAAAATGGAAGGACAAAACAGAAAGTGGGAGATACATGTGAAATCCAGTTTATGGCAATGGAAAAAAGAAAAGAGGTCTCGATAGCAAAGTAAACCTGTTAGGGCAAGAGTCAGTTCCTTAGAAGAGCCTGCTGAAAGTCTGGAGAAAGTAAAAAGCAGGTAAGAAGGCCATTCACATATGGTGAGCAAAGGGGCCTGGGGCCCATCCTGATGATAGGAGACCAAATTCAAGAGATGTCCTGAGAGACACAGCCATTTTGAGAGCTTCCCTGCTCAGAGGCCCCTGCACAAGGCTCACTGAGTCTGGCAAACAGTAAATGTTTATCAAAAGGAATTAAATCTATGAACATGATCTGAGTTGTATACAGCATTACAGAGTTTAATATAATATTCTAAAAACGAAAAGGTTACCTTTTTTGTAAGCCCCTAGTTTAAGAATCCACCTCAATCTTAGATGAATCATGTTCTAATTTAGAAATTAGGTCAGAAATGAACAGCCAAGAAAACCATGGATATACAATATATATCATTTTTAAATGCTGAGTGTACTTATCTGCCATCCATTTTGCATTAAGTGATGGAAATATAGTTTGCTATCACTCAGAATTGAAAAAACTCAGAATTGAAAAACATACTGAAAACAAGGAAGTTGAGGAATGTGTGAGGAATGAAGTATTGAGGAATGAGGAAGTTGGGAAACTTTCATTTAGCAAATGTCTTCCTGTGAGCTCAAAATGGATGTTTTTTAAAAGATCAGAACTGTTCCCTCTTGAAGAATTTAAGTTTATCTTGTCCACACTTTCCCCACCCTCATCCTTTTGACTTTACATTTTCTTAGATATTTTTGAAAGACATACTTATAAAAAGTAACGAGCAGAGTATTTCTTTGTCATGCCATAATGAGCTTGTTTTATGACCTATTTCAAGGGCAAATGTGAGTCCATATTACTGCATGAAAACAGAGCCTGCTAGGACTTCCCTAACATTCAAAAATTATAATTTGCCATCCCAGAACAATCAGGTGGGGGATGGGACAGAGCACATTTTATGGTACATGAAAAAGCAACTAATTATATACTTAATAAAAAACTACATTTAAGTTTGTACTTATATTGTCAAAAGTGCATAAAGATTGACTTCTTTTGTCAAACTGTTATATTATAAATTATGCTTCCACTTTGATAGTTCCAAAAAGGTTATCTAACTAAATATTTTGTTTATTTGTTTTTTAGCTCATGAATGTGAACTGCTTTGTATAAATTATTTAAAATACCAAAACTTTGTTAATCATGAAGAAAAAGGATAAATTTTGTTAGATTTGGAAGTAAGAAAAACAAGTTAAGTTCACCATGAGTTAACAGTCTATAAAAAAGAAAAGGAAAGATTGAATTATTTGGCATAGATTTATCCTTCTAAACAGTTCACAGAAAGTGCAACTAGCAGTTTCTAGAATACAATATTCAGACTAAAAATTATTTAGCTCTCGTATTTTTATTTAATAACATTTATACTTAAAAGAGTCTTATTAAACTCCATGACGATTCTTGGGGAATGTGCAGTGAAAGGTACACACACACACACACACACACACACACACACACACACACACACTTAAAAAAAGAAAAGTGTTTTAATTTTTTGCCTTCTTCAAAAAATATGTTGTTATTAGCCATTTTATTTTATTATTATATCCCTCATTAAATTGCATCTTATTTTTAAACAATAAAATCCTATCAAGTATCTATTATAATTATGACTTGTTGCTTCATATCAGTATTTCAGTGGACTGATGTTTTAATATTTGAATGTTTTTATGACATGACATAAACATTAATCAGTGTTTATTCCACAGCGATAAGTACTAGTGGATACTTCCTCTTTAACTATTCACCAATCTATACACAATAGATACCCAATAAATAATGACTAACCATATGTAATAACTGTCTTAATATGCAATAACTACTCTCAGAATAAACTCTATTGCAACCTTGGCTCCTCATGGTCACTGTGAAGTCTTGCATTGGGATAACATATTCTGTCTCTTGCAATAAGTTCTTCAAGAATCTCTTAAGTCCTACCGTGGTTCTACACTAATGACAGGGATAAGAATATATTTTGAGTCCAGAAAACATGTGTATTATCTAAAGAAACTTTAATTTATATTCTTTTTATTAGGCCTTGGTTTTTAAGCCTATATATTTTCAATTATTTTTATAGTCATCAATATCTGTTAGAGAAACACATGGTGAGTTTACATCTTTTGCTTTACTGTTAAGATTAAAAAATAAAAGTGTTTTCTCTTTGGCCAAACATTCAGGCACAGGTTTGGTAAAGTGGAAGTCATAAGTGAAAGCCACTGAAATCTGGGAGCACCTAAGAAATAATCAAAACTGAGGAGCAGCAGGTTATAGTGGGGAAAAGATGTGTGCTAAAATGATCTAGAGTTGATTTCTGGCTCTGCCATATATTACTGTTTGGCTGAAGCATGCCACTTCATTTTTCTGAGCCAACTTTATTTGTAAAATGAGGAAATCAAGGCATACTTTATAAGGTTGCTGTGAGGACTAAATCAATTTACATTACACATAATGCTTGGCATGAAGTAGATGATGTTTAAATGAATGAATGAAGATTATAGTCAGGGAAGGAAGGTACTAATCAAAATGCTTGTCTATATTCTGTCTTCTTTCTCACTGTAAGTGAAACTCCTTTCCATACGCAGCTCCATTCTGCTTCAACTCTGATCTAAAAAATGCTGAATGGAGGTGGAAAAGGAGAGGAGTTCATGCCTCTGGAGATTGAAAAGTCACATTGATACACCAAATGAATCAAAGAACGAGGGTGAAGAATCAATATTGTGACATTTTTATTCGCATATATAAATAACCATGACTGTGTGGTTTATAGCTAATATCACTGAAGTTGACAATGGTGAAACAATAAGGAAATTATCCAGGAGAGAAAGGTTTGTTGTTCAAAGAGATGAGAAAGTTTTCCAAGGGAACTTAGAGGAATAAAAAAGCATCATAGAAACAAGAATGTTAAGGGTACCCATGAAGAAACAAAAGGGCATTTTGGTTAGAACCCTGTTTTTCATACTGAGTTTTGCAATTAACCATTACCTCTCAAGATATCAAAAGATGTTTTAGAAAATCATATATGTGGGAAATACTGGGTTAAAATAGTGAAACAAATTTCTTAACCGTGAGACTTTTCAGAAATTTTAAAATGCTAATGTGCTTTGCGAAACCTTATGTAGTCAGCAGCATTTCTCGAAGTTACTTCATCGCCAAACTTTCATTTCATATGACACACATGTTACATCACATGGGACAGATTGATAGGAATATTGAGGTAGGGGTGGGGCTGATACACCAGCAAAGGTTGTATTCCTATACATGAAAAAGCTTATGGAAAGGTTATGGCTGATGTGAGGGTTACTATCCCCTTACTTGTTCACCTATACTTTAACAGTGCCCTTTTAGTAGAATTCGTTATAACAGCAATGCTTGTGGATTCCTGTGGCAGTGACATCCTTAAACGCAATAGCTGACAGTAAGAAGGGGCAGCCAAAGCTCATAGAAGTTTGGTGAGATTTCCCAGATTCTTAAGCTCTCATTTCCTCCAAAGAAAATGAACAAATAAAAAAGAACAAAGTAGTTTCTTTAAAAAAAAAAAAAAGATTTTGTGGGTAAGTTGGGTGGTTGAATTATTACAACACACCTTCAGAACATAAAAAATTACAGGTAATTTTCTCTTTTCTAAAAGGTGATTATGATAATAGAGCTCTGCTCTTAGGAGACTAAAAGCTCTTTCTTTATGAAAGGAGAAAAGAAGCTTTAAAAATGACAACCGTCAAAACAATAGACCTGAAACAAACATAAAATGCAAAAGGACCCTGAGACAATACTAGCCAGCAGTAATTACAGAACACACACACAGCTGGCTCTGTATATAGGCATGGGTCTCTGCAGAATGTATATACTGTCTCCTCGCTGCATATACATGAATTGAGACAGTGGGAAACAAAGCAGCCGAGGGAAAAAGAGGAGACACAGCACCTCATTATTCAGCCCTATGTTGTTATCCCATTCATGCTCTGGGAGCAAGAGGTTCTTTACTCATTTATAGATTATAAAACACTGACAGGAAATTTCAGAACCAAGAAACATGGTTTCTTAAGAATCCAGTCAACTCTTAACTGACCTTGATAGTATGACCTTTATTTATAAAAATTTCATTATATATGAATCCGGATCACATAATTTTAATTATATTAATATGTTATTTTTCAACTTCCAGTAAATTAGTTTATCTTTTTCAGCCAGTGTTTTTCCAAACTATGGGTTTTGAAATTAATTTAGAGAGTATGAATAGCATTTTTTAAATGAAAAAGAAGAAAAGAGAATGGAAAACATAGCATAGTTAGAAAATATCAGCTTGCTTTATAGATAGTAGAGGTAAAGAGTACTTCACAAATTTTTGTCTCTGTATGCCCAGTAGAATCATATTATTTTTTCTTATCACTGTTCATAAGGAAAAAAAATATCTGAAATCCCTTTGGGTGATATTTGGGTGTTATGTTTTCATTCGTGCTGTTGAGTAAGTCATGTTATATGTACCATGCCTATCATTATCCTTCTGGTGTCCCACTTTGCAGCTCCTGCACCCCCGTCTGAGTTCAGCCATAGTTATAGCAGACAATTCTAAAAGCTCTTAGACTCACTCTGCATTGATAACTTCTTGCCTCAAGCACATCTGATTTTTGTTTGTTTGGTTTGTTTGTTTACTTTTTACTCTGGGGTTTCTCTAATGCCACAGAGTCTGCTAGGGTTACTGCAGGCTGGAGGTGAGGGAGTTAACGTCCTTGGGCATCAACCTTCAGCCCATATAAGATAGAGACTGCTTTTCCCTAGTCAGAGAATTTTAGAGGAGGAACTCCCAGGAGAATCAAGTCCATATTGTTCACAGGCGTGTGACCTTGAACATGTAACCTTACATTGTCCTTTCCTTTTCTGTGTCTCACTCTCCACCCTCATTCCTGACCCCTGGTACCGCCTGCCAAAAACCCTACCTACATTCAAGGCCTTAACTCAACTCTTCTTTCAAGCAATTCAAGCAATAATGTCTACATTTAAACTTAAAACTATCAAGTATAAAGTTGTGAGATTCCTTAGAAGTTGTCTATTTCTAGCATCCAACTAGCATTAAGTTTCTAACAAAGGGTCTTCTATTTATTTTTGGAATAGCTGTATTTCCAATTAATTTAACAGTCCTAACAGTTGCATTGATGTTGAGTAGTACGTATTTCTTAAATGTCTGAAAGGATAGTGTACAATAGTCATCAAATATTTATCATACAGTTTAATTTTTATGGGAATTCTATAAAACTCTACCTATAAATGTCATTAACAAGTAGAAATAAAAAATATAGACCTGAAAAAATGAGGTTTGGGGAAACATGCCAGAGTGAGTGACGTCCCAGATCTCTCCCCTTGAAAGAACAATAAGCTGAACATCTAAAACTCAACAAAAACATCTAAACTGCACACCAGCACATCTGAGGATGGGATGTGTGCATAAGAGCTACCACAGTCCGAACTCTGGATGTCGGAAGGGACGGTGGACTGGGAGAAATAAAGAAGTTGCCACTCGCAGCTGTCAGAGCTCCCTGTAGAAGGAGGAGGAGGGAAGAAGTGCAGCGAGGTCCCTGAACAGACCTGCCTGGGGGAGTTGTGAGTTTCATGCAGCAGGCAGCAGGGCCCAGTCATCAGGGCAGAAGCAGAAAAGTGGTCAGCAGAGAAAACAGTTGATTTTACCAGTTGCAGATACAAAACGAAGGCTGAGCCACAGCCCCAACCCCCAACTCAGAGGCCTCCCCCCTTACCCTCCAAGACCAAACACTGGAGCCCAAGGAAGCAGTGGAAACACTGAGCTACCAGAAAGCAAAAGATAAAATGGATATAAGAAGACCTTATATTCAATAATCACCCTAAATGTAAATGGACTGAGCTCACCAATAAAAAGGCACAGAGTTACAGAATTGATCAAAAAACAAAACTCAACCATATGCTGCCTCCAGGAGACACATCTCAGTTCCAAAGACAAATATAGACTCAAAGTGAAAGGGCGGAAAATGGTATTTTCAAGCAAATGACATTCAGAGAAAAGTGGGAATAGCAGTACTAATATCAGATGAAATAGACTTCAAAATAAAAAAGGTAAAGAAAGATACTGAGGGACACTTCATGCACCAAGAAGATATAACATTTATTAATATCTAATACCAATCAGGGAGCCCCAAATATATAAAGCAATTACCAACAGAACTAAAGGAAGAAACAGATCAAAACACTATTGTAGTAGGGGCCTAAATTACTCCACTGTCGGATATGAACAGATCATCCAAACAGAAAGCCCATTAGAAATAACATCCTTAAATGACACATTAGACCAACTGGACATCATTGACATTAACAGAGTCTTCCATCCCAAAACAGCTGCTTATACATTCTTCTCCAGTGCACTTGGAACATTCTCAAGGACTGACCACATACTGGGACAATATGAAGATAAGAGGGGTGAAATCATACCAACTGTTTTCTCTGATCATAATGTTTCGAAACTAGAGATCAACTGTAAAAAGAAAAGCGGAAAGAACCACAAATACATGGAGATTAAACAACATGCTAATGAAGAATAACTGGGTCAGAGAAGAAATAAAAAGAGAGATCAAGAGATACATAGAAATGATGATAATATAGTACAAACATATCAAAACTTTTGGGACATGGCAAAAGAGGTCATAAGAGAAAGTTCATATCATTAAGCCTATCTCCAAAACAAGAACGAGCCCAAATAAACAACCTAACACTTCATCTTAAAAAAACTAGAAAAGGAAGAACAAATGAAGCCTAAAGTCAGCAGATGGAAAGAAATCATCAAAATTAGAGCAGAAATAATGAAATTGAAAAACAAACAAAGAAAAACAATAGAAAAAATAAATGCAACAAAGAGTTGGTTCTTTGAGAAGGTTAATAAAATTGACAAACTTGGCTAGACTCACTAAAGAAAAAAGAAAAGGATACAAATAAACAAAATCAGGGATGAAAGAGGGGAAATTATGACAGAAATTGTAGAAATACAAAGGATCATATATGAATACTATGAAAAAGTATATAACATCAAATTTAATAACCTAGAAGAAATGGACCAGTACTTAGATAATACAGCCTTCCTAGACTGAATCAAGAACTGGAGAATCTAAATAGACCTATCAGCAGTATGGAAGTTGAAACAATCATCAAAATCTACCAAAAAAGTAAAATTCCAGGACCAAATGGCTTTACCAGAGAATTCTACGAAGTACTCAAAGAAGATTTAATACCTATTTTAAAATGCTTCCAAAAAACTGAAGAAGAAGCAATACTCCCAACTCATTTTATGAGGCCAATATTACCCTGTTACCAAAACCTGTTGAAGATAACACACACACACAAAAATTACAGACCAATATCTCTCATGAACATAGATGCAAAAATCCTACATAAGATACTAGTGAACCGAAACAGCAAACATATTAATAAGATTATACACCACGATCAAGTGGGCTTTATCTCAGGGGTATAAAGATGGTTCAAAATATGCAAATTGATTGATGGGATACACTATATAAACAAATTAAAAATAAAAAAATCATGTAATCATATCAATAGATGCAGAAAAATCCTTTGACAAATACAGTATCCATTTATGATCAAAACACTTCACAAAATTCAATATAGAAAGAAAGTACCTTAACATCAAAAGGCCATCTATGACAAACCCTCAGCCAACTTTACACTTAATGGTGAAAAACTAAAAACCTTCCCTCTAAGATCAGGAACAAGGCAAGACTGTCCACAATTGTCACTGTTATTCAATATAACATTGGAGGTCCTAGCAAGTGCAATCATGGAAGAGAACAATATAAAAGCATCTAAATAGAAAACAAAGAAGTCAAACTGCCACTCTTTGTGGATGGCATGATTCTCTACATAGAAAACCTAAAGACTCCACAAGAAAACTACTAGAAACAATAAGCAAATACAATAAATTTTCTGATACAAAATCAACATTCAAAAATCCATAGCATTCCTAACTCTAAGAACAAAGTGTCAGAAAAGGAAGTGGAAAAATAATTCCTCTTATAATTGCAACAAAAAGAATAAAATACCTAGGAATAAATTTAGCAAACCATGTGAAGGACTTATATAAAGAAAACTATAAGACTCTATTAAAAGAAATTGAAGAAGATACAAAATTGGAAGATACTCCATGTTCTTGGATTGGAAGAATAAATATAGTTAAAATGACCTAAAGCATTATACAGATGTAATGCAATCCCCATTAAAATCCTTATCATTTTTTAAAGAAATAGAACAAAAAATCATTAGATTTATTAGAAGCACAAAAAGACCCCAAATTGCCAAAGTTATTCTGAGAAAAGAGAAAGAGTTGGAGGTATTGCTTAGCCAACTTCAAATTATACTACAAAGTGACAACAATCAAAACAGCATGGTATTGGCAGAAAAATAGGCACAAGGCACAGTGAACCAGAATCGAGAGTCCAGAAGTAAACTCATATTTATATGGGGAAATCATTTCGACAAAAAAGCCAAAAAACATACAGTGGAGAAAGGAAAGCCTCTTAATAAATGGTCCTGGGAAAACTGGAAAGCCATCTGCAAAAGAGTGAAACTAGACTGTTATCTAACACCACATATCAAAATTAACTCAAAAAGGAATAAGGACTGAATATAAGACTGGAAACAATAAAATGCATAGAAGAAAACATAAGAATGAAACTCAAGGACCTTGGACTGAAGACGATTTTATGAATCTAACCTCAAAAGCAAGAGAAGTAAAAGCAAAAAATAAATAAATGGACTACAACAAACTAAAAAGTTTCTGCTTAGCAAAAGAAATCATCAGCAAGGTAAAGAGACAACCATCGAATGGGAAAAAATATTTCAAGCAATGCCTCTGAAAAAGGCCTAATATCCAAAATATACAAAGAACTCATACAAACTCAATAGCAACATAAAATGAATGATCCAATCAAAAAATGGGCAGAGAACCTGAACAGACACTTTTCTCTAGAGGACGTCATAAATGGCTAAAAAATATTTTAAAAGATGCTCAACATCACTAGCTATTAGGAAATGCAAATCAAAACCAAAATGAGATACCATCTCACACCTATTAGAATGGCTAACTCAACAGGACAAGTAATAACAAATGTTGGAGAGGATGCAGAGAAAAGGAACCATCATACACTGTTGGTGGGACTGCAAATTGATACAGCCACTATGGAAAATAGTATGGAGGTTCCTAAAAAAGCGAAGAATTGATCTACCATATGATCCAGCAATCCTCCTACTGGGTATTTACCCAAAGACTTGAAAACTCATATCCAAAAAGACATTTTGCACACTGATGTTCATAGCAGCATTATTCACGGTGGCCAGGAATGGAAGCAACCGAAGTGTCCTATGATAGATGATTGGCTAAAGAAGCTGTGGTACATATATACAATGGAATATTACTCAGCCATAAGAAGAGATGAAATACTGCCATTTGTGACAACCTGGATGGACCTTGAGATAATCATGCTAAGTGAAATAAGCCAGACAGAAAAAGTTGAAAATCACATGATATCACTTATATGTGGGATATAAACCTAAAAGCCACAATGAACAGGACAGACAAACTCATGGATTCATGGACATGGACTATAGACTATGGTTACCAGAAGGTAAGTGGTGGAGGAGGAGGCGCGAGGTAGACGGTGGTGAAGGGGTTCAAATATGTGGTGACAGAAAGAAATCTAACCGATGGGAGGTGAACACACAATGTAAATATATATATATATATATATTACTTATATATATATTACATATATATATATAGCCTTACTATTAAAGTATACAGCTGAATCTTATTGGATTGAGTAACCAATGTGACCATAATAAATAAAATAAAAATAAAATAAATATAAGAGGAGACCTGAAGATTTGTTTGTTTACTTGTTTGTTTTCTTTGAAATGATGTGTTTCCCTCAATCTATTTTTATAACCACAAGAGTGTGAAAATCTGGGACATCAGAATTGCCCTAATTTACATGGCAGGTGGATTAAAGTTCAAAGCTGCTATAACCAAATGTACTTTTCGATTTCACCTGTAACTCTTAATAGTATCATCAAACTACTGATCTTACTAAATGCACAGTATGCCTTTATTCAAAAGTTTTTATACATGGTGACCAAAGGAGACTGGCATTTGGCTGGTGGCACACAATAAAGTATACAGATGTCATATTAGATGTCATAAAAGTTGTCCACCTGAAATCATATAACATTATTAACCAATGTTACCCCAATAAATTTCATAAAATTAAAAAATATTATAGAAGGGTTGAGTGTCACAATTTTTAGAGCTACATTATATTTCTGAAAGAACTGAAAAAAATATTCTCCCAACCAAATGAAACCTCTAAGAGAAATGCATATGACATAAATTTAAGAACTCCTCAAAATCCACAAGCAAAAATAACATGCAAGCTATAAATACATTTTTTATATATATATTAGTATTAAAGGTCAACAAAAATCACAAGTGTTGGGGAAGATGTATCAATATTGAAACCTTCAAATATGCTGTCAGAACCATAAAACGGTGCAACTGCTTTGGAAAACCATTTGGCAGGTCCTCAAAAAAGTCATATTCCTATGTATATACCCAGAGAATTGAAAATAAGTGTTCAGTGTAAATCTTGTACACGAATTGTCACAGCAGCAGTTATTTATAGTAGCCAAAAGATGAACCAAAGGGTTAGTCCAATTGATGAATGGATGAACAAAATGTGATATATACGTACAATGGATATTATTCAGCCATGAAAATGAATGGAGTAACAATACATGCTAAGTAAGACACGTGGCATTAACCTTGAACATTATGCTAAGTGAAACAAGCCGCCACAAAAGGCCACATACTGTATGATTCATTTATATGAAATTCAGAACAGGCAAATTATAGAGACAGAATGCTTAGCAGTTCTCAGAGGCTGGGAGAAAGAGGGGAGATGGGAAAGTGATTGCTAGTGAGTAATAGTGTTCCTTTTTTGAGATAAGAAAATGTTCTGTGAATTAGATAATAGTGTGGCTGAACAGTTTGAATGTGATAAATATAATACTGAAAACCTGAATCTTTGTACACTTTTAAAAGATGAATTTATAGTATGTTAATTAAATCTCTTTTTAAAATTATGATACTGATGTTCCTGTCTGCCTCATACCATAACAGAAGGACATGAGACAGCAAAATGCCACATGGAACACAGATGCCAAAGCTGTAGTTCTTAGAAATGTATGTCAGTCTCACTGTGAAACTGAGTGATGAAAACCACATCTATTCACATGACTTAGATGACATCCAATATAGTATAGCCACATGGAAACGTCTAGCACTAATGTACCAGTGATAACAACATAATAAAATATTGAATATTTCAATGAGTATTACAAAGCTAAATTCTAATTCTAATTACAGCCCTAGCTGCAGTTATAAAATACAGTACCAACGCAATTGCATAAAAACACGAATGACACTACTAGAAATGAAATGAACTATGCAGCCCTACAAATGGTTGCTAAATAAGAATAAACTATTTATAATATACCAATCACCCTACGACAAGGCACTTTCCAGTCTAATGGGTTTAGCACCACAGTAGATGTAGAAAATATTCTATATTTATCTTAAATATGTTCTCATTCAGAAAGGCAGTTTCTTTTCTAAATTTTTCTCCAGTATTTCTTTTCCTTTAGGAAATATTTTCAAGGTGTCCCTGAATTACAAGAATAGAAACATACTTGATAAGTCTTACTTGTCAGTCAAGTTGACAGCTATAAATAAAATTAGCTATCCTACTAAACTTTAACTTTTAAGGATGAATTTTTAGCTCTGGAATTTATCACTGAGTGCCTCTTAAATGAAAGATGATGCCTGGTTAATTTTCTCTATGTGCCACTGCATATTAATTCACATGTTCCTCTTGAAAGATACTATCCTAATAGGAAATGTTGCTCTGCAAAATACTTGAAATAGCCAACCATTGGTGCTTTTGTACTTTTCACAGCAAAGGCTTTAATGACAATTTTAATAATAGTCAATGAGAGAAAGGGCTAATTATTCAATTTTGGTAACTTCAGTGAATTTGAAAGTAGTCTCTAGATTCAAGACATTAAAAAAGAATATATCAAAGAAAGAATGTGCTCTATCTCCAGATCCTTGTTCGCTTAGGCAATAAAAATGTATAGTAGAATTGGATATGATCAGCTTAATTAAACCCAGTTTGTGAAGACCCTTCTGAAGTTTTATGTTCCTTTGGTTAGGGTTGCTCATCTAGTCATGAGATTACATCACTTCTCTATTCTTGAGGGATTCCCTTCCTGGGACTGCACAAGACTTGGTTTCCAATGTGTCTGACTACTGACATGAATATTACTATGTTACGTCCCAGGGTCCTGGGCTATGGTTACTAATAGGCCACATGAAAACACCCACAAGAATTTGATGATTTATTTTAAAAAATACACTTCTGTCTTTTTAATTTAAAACTTAAAGGCAACGTTAAGTTCCCCAAACATTATACTGGGCTTAATTATAAAATGAAATTATAATGATAATAAATTTGAAGTTTTCTATACCTACTGAGTATCTGCTATCAAGCACACAATAGTGTCTTGATAAATATTTTAGACGATAAAGCAATGTATGAAAAATAAATATGAATAAATATATATTAGAATATCATTTTCTCTATATGTCAGAGAATACCAATGAATACTCTGCATTAGTACTTCAGTTTTAATCTAATTCAACAAATATTAATAAATTGATTGCACCATAATGTATAATAAACATAGTCCTAGAGATGAATGTTCTCACAGTCTAGATCAAAGTACACAGGAATATATGTAAACGATTATTTGCAAGACTGACATGTGTTAAATATCACAAGCTCTTGTTCTTCTGCCGCTTGTGATTAAGAAAGGACATGTGGAGATGAGATTCTAGAATTGGAACAGTCTAAGCTATGATGAGTTCTGAGGCATAGCGGGGTATGAATTTCTGAATTGGGTTGATACAAATGCTAACAAAGGACTATCACTTATGTGACACAAATTTTATAATGGTCATAATTATTCCTTATGCTAGCTTCTAAATAAGTTAATATAATGATATTCGGGTAAAGTGTGTAAAAATACTGTTAATTCTTTGACATATTTTGATGGCAATGAATATAAGAAATAATAAAAAAAATGTTCAGATCTGAAACATATCACTATGCTTATTATTTTCAAAAAGGATTATGTTGTTAGAGATGAGATAAAAAAGGCGTGGGATGCAAAAGGATATTCATTACATATTGGTGTTTTCCTTTTGCAAGCTAACAACCAACCCAGGTTAACAATAGGAAATGATGAAGGTTAACAGAAGAAATCTACTTGTTAACTTTGACCAAATTCTAGTGAATAGTTGTCCAAAAGCGTAATGAAAGGTCCTACCTAGCACAGAAAAATTCAGGAACTGGAAAGAAATAATTAATTGTTTTTAAAAGAATTAAAAAGAAACAGTAAAAATGAAATAGTCTGTTAATATTACTAAAATATACTATATTATATCTCTATATAAATATGTCCATTATATATAATATACTATAATAAGAAGAAAAATGACCCTCAAGAGGTCAAAATAATTGGATCCTCTGCCAGATTAGTGCAATGTTTTTACTTCTTTCATATAATCACCTCAAAAACACCCTTCTATCACAATGAACAGTGCTGGAAAAAACAAAATTTCACAACTATCTCTTCTCTTTCTGGTTAGCCTTATCTTCTTCATTAGCTTCCTTGGTAAATTTCAAATATTGAAATTCCATTGCTAACTTACAGCTGTTTTATTGCACGTGGAATGAGAGAGGCATCCTCCAAATCTTCTCGTACAATCTTCCAATTTACTAATTTTATTAATAACTGAATTTCCTAAGCTTCTATATAATTACCCTTTGTAATTTACCTCTGGTTAGTTCTGGCTAACATAGTCTATAAGCAAAAAAGGAAGGCATTTTAGTCCCAGTTCAGTAAAGCCAAAACACTAACTTAAAGTCATAATTGTATTGCTCTACTAGACAGCAGCAGCAAATCACAAAACATTTTGGTCTTCTGACAAATACAGTTGGTTCTAGAATCTGTATTAATTTGCCATCTAAGCAATGCTATAAAAATGTTTCTGGATAGAAACATTTCTTCTTGAGATAATTTGTCAAATCAAAATACCAATCTACTTGAATACACTAATAACTTTTCCAACTTAAAATAAGGATTAGTCATTTTGGAGCAATATTTGAAGGCATAAACAATCCTAAAGTGCTAAACTGAAAAGGAAAACTTTGCTGTGGTTTTTTATGGCTGATGCATTATACTTGGACTTCTGCTAGAGTGTATATTTAAAAGTACAGTATGACCTTGCTTCCTGGGCACGCCTTTTTATCATAAGATGGGCATTTCACAAACTAGAGTTAAAAAAATTTAGACAATAATGTTTGGCTATAGCTTGATATAATAACATAGCTAAATAGTGAAAATGATTTCAATATAGCATAAGATACTCATTTATAGATTAAGGCACCACTATATCATAACCTTATATATATACTCTCAATACTAGAATAATGAAGCAGTCACACTTATTTCACACTGTACTTTTAGCAGAGAAAATTACTAATTTTTGTCTCAGTGGTAAGGTGAAATATGAGCATGGAATACATTTGGTATTTTTTAAAGGACAAGATCCTGAACATGAAAATTTAGAATAAGAGAAATATGAGAAGATACAAGAAAAGGAATGGAGACTATGATAATGTATATAAACACCAAAATTCAGTGCACCTACTTGTACACCAGCTAAATGCATGGCAAATATTTGACAATGTAAAGGCTAGGGAGGGGAAACAAACTTAGAAAGGATGTAGACAGATCAGGAGACTGAGGAACAACACACAATCTGTGGAAACAATTGACTGAAGCCTCGTGAGAAATGCATATTGTGTTTTCTCTCTTCTGTGTCTGTACCTTTTCTTAGGGAAGATGCCAAGCTGTCGAAATGACCAAACATAGGCTATGACTACTTGACATAGCTTTCAGATAAACTGATAATAAGGCAAACAAGTTGAATGGAATCCTGGAGTCTGAAAATCTGGCGACTGATTGAATTTTGACTGAATGGATTTAAGTGACAGATGTTTTGGTATTGTGTAGAGAGAATTTTGACTTAATGAGAGCCAAGAAAAAGCAGATTAGTATTTGGCACTCTTGCAGTTAGTCTGCAACTCAATTATGTAGTTTTGCACATGAGAGAAATTCAGTAAATGCTTGCTGGCTGATGATCAAACTATTTTATTATAATCTTCATTCCAGTCAGTGCTTTGGCTATTGTAAATATAAAAGTGATCTTGGATAATAAAATATACAAAAAGATCAACTGATACCATCTGGAAATATTCCTAAAAAGCAAATTTTCTTTTGAATTCTCTGTTATGGTTTTCAAATCTCTCTTTTCCTGTTTTGGATTATTATGTTGCACAGGAAGAGATAATATCTTCCATTCTTTATACAAAACTAATATTGCAGAAGTTTATATTTCAATATTATTTCCAATTTAATTTTCTTCAGAGATTTTGAAATTTATAAAACTACCAATTTTTGGCTCCTAATATTAAATGCAGACATATTTATTTCAACATCTACAAGTACATTATAGTCAGTAGAGTGTGCCTCAAATTAGAATGCCTTCAAGTGATTGCACCGCTATACTCTGAACATTTATTTCTTAAGGAAGAAAAAAGAGCAATAATTTTTTTCAAGAAAGATTAAAGATTAGTCATAAGACAGAACTCCCATGTTGCAATTATTGTCGTGGGAGGCAATGTAGGGTAATGGTTTACGAGCACAGACTTTGAAGTCAAACAGATCTAAATTTCAGTTCCAAATCTCCTCTTAGTCATATTTACCTATGGCTCTTATTTTACAGTAAGTCCTTTTACCTGAGTCTTGTTTTTTCTCATTGTAAATAAGGACAGTAACATCTGATTCATAGTCCGTGACTGCTGTAAGATTTACATGAGAAGATGGGTGTACAAACAGTAGCCCCACTTCATCTGTAGCTTTGCTTTCTGAGGTTTCAGTTACTGAGTCAACCAAAACCATTAAATGGAAAATGCCATAAATAGACCATAAGTTCTAAACTGTGAGCTGTTCTGATAAGCATCATGGAATCTAGCTTTGTCCTGTTCTGGCCTGCCTGGGACAGGAATCACTCCTTTGTTCGCCTCCACCCTGCACCCGTTCTCCACCCATTTAGTCTTAGTAGCCACATGGCTTATCAGACAACTGTCCAGGTTCTGTAGTGTCTGTGTTCAAGTATTTTATTTTAATTACGATCAAGAGTAGTGATGATGGCAGTTCAAATATGCCAAAGATAAGCTTTAGAGAGCTCCTCTTAAGTGAAAAGTTCTCGACTTAGGAAAGGAAAAAAATGGTATACTGAGGTTCCTAAGAACTATTTTCTATCCTTGAAATTGTCTAATTTATAATTACACTTTAACATAGTTATATATGTATAGGAAAAACTAGTATATATAGGTAAATATACATATATATCACAATATTAAAATGTGCTTAACACACATATAAATGTAAATAAATTACTATGCGTGATCTGGAAGGGAGGAGGGAGGGAAGGGAGAAGAAAAAGGGAAGAGAGGAAGGAAGAAAGAGGAGGAGAAAAGAGAGACAGATTGCAAGTGTGCCCACACTCTAGCTTAGCATAATGCTGGAACATAGTAAACAACTCATGAGAAGCAACTTGTTAAGTATTCAGGTAACAGCTCCACTCTGGCATTCTGATGAGGTATTAACATGTTTGGCATAGGGAAAATCAAAGTGTTTTTTTTTCCCAAGCAGATACACCCATGTTTGAATTAGTTCTGCAATTGTTTAGCTGCATAATCTTGGTAAAATTATGTAAATTTCTGAATTCAAAATCTTCAATAATAACAAGATCAATAAAATTACTTTGCAAGGATTGGGGGATCAGGACTAGAAGAGATAAAAGTATAAAACAATTGCACAAATTGACATATAAATATAACAGCATAATTATTTTTCCATATCTTACACATATTCTTTAACTGCACAATGTCTTACTTCTTGAACTTTAAATACATAAAACTACACGGGCTATTGTGTAGATTAAATGAGATATCATAATCTATCAAAGCAACCACTAGCACATACTTGGTTTTCAGTGTCTTTCACTCCACTTCCCTAGATATATACAAATCTACACAGACACCAACATAACACAGGTCTGAATGTATAACATCTTACAGTCTAAGAAAAATTTAGTCTTTGCTAATATTTCTAAAAACTCAACAAAAAGCTGTCAATTTAAACACACATCACTAAGAGAATCTAAGAGTCTATTTCCACTTGCAACCAAGTCAGTCATTTACAGTGTTGTTCCATAGAATATAATTTCTGGGAGGTCGGAGTCATATTCTGTTTGTTTACTTTTACATTCCAGTGCCTAACCAACTGTCTAGAAAAGAGTTTTCAAAAACATTTGTTGAACAAATGAGTAAAGTCACTCCAGCAAAGCTTCACCAGGATAATGGAGATTCAGGTTTCATCTAAGTTGAAATGACAAACTGCCTCCAAAGTAAAAGCTTTTCGTCTTCTGGAACATTCAGTGTATATAGTCTGGGCCTATCTTCCTACTAACCTGCTGATTATATGGTCATTTGATAGTCAAAATAACTCTGTTTCAACTTCAACAGGTCTTCCACCAGGAACTATTTGCATGTATTTTGGACATCGTTTCTAAAATTACCATTTTCCCCAAAGAATAAGGTATGAATTAATGAGGTTTTACTAAATTTATATTTCTATGGTTGGTTTCACCTTTGACAAACACATTAAAGGCAAGTGATAAAGCAGAATATTTTCTTAGAATTGAATCTACATGTAAATTTGATCTTGTAACATTTGCACACAAGGTGACAATTTCTGATGCAGTAGGAAGCATTACAAATGTGCAGAAATCAATTCAGCCATTAGGAAAAGCAAGAGTTGCTAAGAAACCATATTCCAAATAAGGAATATTATACTGGTGACCCAGACAATTACCATATGCCTGACATGACATCAACACAAAGCTTAACAGATTTTTTAAAGCACTGTGACACTGAATTGTTCACACCATATTTGCAACTCAGATAATTAAAGAGTGGCTTTTCGGTGATGGAAAAATTCATTTGTAGAAATAGGAAAATACAAAATCAAAGTGAATTAATAACAATGTAAGATATTTCCTAGGTCTTACCAAGTCTCTCCTGCATATCTAGGATGCATGTATGTCTATGGGACACGGTGTCTCATAACTTCACTTAATTGGAGCCCATTCAATTTTTAAAAGAATCTACCTTTCAAATAGGTATATTCTCTTTCTATGTGTTTGTATATCCAGAGGAAAAAAGCTTTTAAGAATATATTAAAAAATGCACACTGTGGTTATGATTGGTAAGTAAATTATAGGTGATTTTGACTATCTTCTGTCTGCTCATTTTCAGGGGTTTTTACTTTTCGTAATTTCAGAAAACTAATAAAGTTACTTTGAAATAAATTTTAAACTTTTATTTGGACCTAGATACGAGGTTTTGAGACAGAAATAACAAACCAAAGACATAAAACCTAACAGTGTGGTTAATGGGAAGATAGCACATTCCTGTCTTACATATTATTCTATCTTGCTATTTTCACATCATTTTTGGTATTGTAAGATCCAAGCTGCTCATGCTGGCATATGTGCATATGACAATTAGCCATAAATAGAATAAGTTAAACAAGCAGTAAAAGATAAAAGCTGTCTTGCTCAATAATGCCAGAAAAAAAGAGACCATATTCCAAAAATAATGGGCTAACCTACCCCCAAATGTGTTAGTAAAATCATATCTTAATGTCTCTTTAGGAGTGAGAACTGGCAGGCATAGATTCTTATTCTTTACATAAAACTCAGATAAATAAACACATGACTTACCTAACTGCTTGGAGGCTTCATGTTCGCAAAGCACACCACACAAGAATGAAATAAAAATGAATGCCTTTACTAACATAAGTTTTAGACTTTTATTAGGACATTGTACAAATATTCCTGTAGGGGGCACTCTCTGGAGACTAAAATAGATGAAATAGATTATAACCTCTTTAGAAGTACTTATCCCATAATGATATTATTTAACAGAGAAACTATAAAATATTTAAACCATTTAAACTAAAGAATGCTTTCTCGCCTTAAAGTGTAGAAGGGAGAAGACTGCTACAAAAAATCAAACTGAGCAGTTTTTGTATTTTACATGCAAAGCTTCATGCAGATCAATTTTACTCTTTGCCCTTGCTTGTTTTTTCTTTCACTAACTTATTATTACTATTTTTTCATGTATCAAAAATATGTGAATACCTTCACAAAAAACTGCTTGGAAATCTGTATGACAAATATAAAACTCTTCAGCAAGACCAGGACTTTTAGAAATGTGTGCCTAATAAAACATTTTTTGACTGAAAATATGGTTAAAAGTCTGTGACCATATTATATTAGAATCAGTCATGATTAAAGATATAAGCTAAAATAAACTAGCAATGGAATCTATCTCATCAACATACACCATATATAATATTGTGTATTAAATCATTATGCCGACATCTCATAGAGGATTATAAGGCATTAAGGATGCTCTCTCTCTTAACGTGCAGCACTCCAGCATTATGCAGAAGAGTAGAGTAATTCTATGCTTACAACAAATATTTTATTCAATATGTAAGAGCAATTAATTAACATAAGACACAATCTTTAAATTCAAAGACTATCCTACAAAAAATGTAAACATAACATTTAAAATATGTAGCTTCTGCATTACCAATCCACACTAAAAAATAGATGGCTAGTGGATGTTCCCAACTCAATCTGGCTGGTGATCTTGATTGTCTTTTTCCCCTCTACTCACACACATATAACTGAACATATCTCTCTTACCTTCTGATTAAAAAAATAATCATTTTAGTGCAATTCTCTAATATGGATTACTTACTTTCATTCTCTTAAAGAGAACATCTAGTACAAATTTAAATATTCTTGAACACTAAAGCCATGAAAAGTCTAAAAAAAATGAAATACTAAAAACAATAGGAAAAATTTGACAATATAAAATTTGTTTAACATGCTTTTATCTATAAGTCTATAGAATGCAGCAGTTAAGAACTCTGGCTATTTTTTATTCTTCTTTTGAATAATTCTTCATTGAATTATTGTGAAACTTAATTAAGAGTGGTTACACGGAAAACACTTTGAACTGTGAGTGCCTGGCATACCTTTAAGTGCTTCTATAGATGTTATTTATTGTTATTCTTCATTAGCTAGTTTAAATACAGTTAAATGTTTCTGCCTTTTCTATTTGAAAATAATATCATCTGTAACTTGGGCTGAAAATAGGCATAAATCTAGATTAGTGCAAATTATCATTATTAGTAAGATAAAACTTGTATAAAAAATATACATCACTTTGAACTTCCATTTCCAGTAAAAGCAGATTATATAATTTGAGCAACCCTCTGAAGGTCAGCTTGCAAGGCAATAAAAGAGCATTGTAGCAAGATATGAGCGAAGATGAACCTGAGGAGAGGTGAGCACGAATTTCAGGGTGATTTTTTCTGGATGGGCATCTGATGACGTCAGAAGTGACTGAGAGGAAGAAAAAATGAGCGGGATTTCTGACAACCTCACAGGACTACAGGGACAAAAACTGAAGTCCACAGATTGCCAAGGGGAGGCCTCAGTAACCCTTCATACTTTGAGATGAGACCCTGACAGGCACACCACAGGTATCAGGGCAATACCAACAACATAAGGTGAATCAGAAGTAAATTGGCCCTCCTACACACTAAAACCATGGACTGCTGGAGCTCTCAGCAATCCCTTCTAGTCAGAAGCACGCGTAAATTTTCCTTATAGGAGAGTAACATCACTCTCGGTCTCAAATTATTTCTATGATTTTTTATATATAATGTCCAACACTCGAAAAAAATAGTCATAATAATTAGGCACACAGGAGACAAGCAGCACGACTAAAAAATTAAGTGAAGGAACACACTTAATACCACAGGGGCTCTAGAGAATGGATTTATCAAGCCAAGAGTTTAAATTAATTAAGGCTGATATGTTAAAGGAAATAATAACATAAAAGTTTGTCAGATAAATGGAAACTTAATAAAATGCTATGAGCGACATTCACTATTAACTGGATGAGCTTCACGATGATTTTCATAATCAATTGACAGGAGTATCAGTGAGCTGGAAGATAGAACTAAAGAAGAGTATACAGACTTAAACGCTGAAGTTAAACAGAAGCAAAACACAGATTAGATTCTGTTGTAACCTTACCTACTGGTAAACTCTGAAAAAATACTTTAAACATATTCTTTTTAAAAAACATAAATACATTTCTAGTACCAAATAAATTCACTATTAGAATGCAGATCTATTAAAAATATATTTAGCCATAAATTTTGCCAGTAATATTATATAGTATTTTTGTATATTATTGCTATTGTAAAACAATGATTTACTAAAACTGTCACTATGTGCATTATGTAGGAGATTAAAAGTAAATTAAAATGTGTTTCTTGGATAAACATGAGAAGCAAGGATAACAGGGCTCAGTATCTTAACAGGGAATTCATATAATGCTTATGTAGTTCTTTCTGATCACTTAGCTTTATCTCCTTAGATGTAGATTCTAGAGGTAGGATATTTCAAATAAGTATTCACGCTTCAGGTGCACAGTACTAATTAGAATTTTATAATCAATTATCAAAGAATCACAGAGAATTAATTCGTTATCAAATAGATTTTTTCTTCTTTTTCTAAACACAATCTTGGGCTGTAATCTCACAAGATTAGATTAAATACTGCAATATTTGCAAAAAGCAAATCCCTTCAAATATTAAGATAACAACACCAGGTTTCCTTTGTAAATAGCAATTATTTTAAAATTAATTGGAAGATATTTACTTCATAATCTCAAAAAATCCCATAAACTCATTAGAAGTCTTAACTGAAGCTTAAGGAGCTAGATTTCATGTATTACAGTGCATGTAAGTTGTACATTAATATTCTTGCCGTTGAAATAGGTAGTGAGAAGAAACTCATAGCATTGGCCTGATTACAATTGAGATTGCAAAACTCGTTAGTATTACAACATGATTATACCATGTTTTTTAAAATTCTATTTCACAATCTTTCTATAATTGCCTCATTATAAAAATGTACTATTCTCTAAACTAATGAAGAAATTTTGCATTTGTATGTTTATGTGATGAAATTCAATGAAAATAATTTGAAAACTGAAATCCAGAAGTAAAACTTAGATATCTGGACATACTCGGTCTTCTTCGAAAGTTTTAAATCATGAAAATGCCATTTATCTTTCTATAATATGTTTAATCACATACTCTAGTCAGTTCTCAACCCAGCTTCTCCCTTCTTACCACTTTTTCCAAAAAGAATAAAGCACAAACAGTAATAAATGTCTTATTTTAATCAAAGAGTGGTTAAACTTTCATCAATAAAAACTCTAGTCATCATACTTTGTTAAGATTAAGCTGACAGGTTGACAAACAACATGAAATTATGTAACTTTCTAATGAAATCACCATAGAGCTAGTTTAAACAGAGGGGAGAAAATATGAGTCTGATTTTACTTTTCTTGAATTGTCTATTGTTTAAGAAATAAGGAAATCAGATTCTCCTAGGGAAGAAAAAAATGAAATATGCGAAATGCTGGCATTTCCATATATTTAGCCAGTAGAATAAACATGTTGATAAACTACAAAAAAAAAAAATGTTAACCACTATTTTTAAAGGCAGTCTTAAAGTCACTTTGGGCTAAATTTTCAGAACTTATTGTATAAATAGACCATATTTGTTTTGTGTTGTTACAGTCAAAACTAGCCTCTGAGTTTCATTAGAGTACTTATAGAAAAATAATTTGCTTGAATATTATAAACTGAAGAAGTGAAATGGTAGATTCTCTGTTTTGTTTTGTTTTTGTAATTTAAAAATTAACCCAGTCAATTTTCCAGTTAATGATTCAAGGAATTCATTACCAATCATCTGAAAGCAAATATATATTGATAATTCAGGTTCTTATTTTCATCATGGCCGGTACCTCAAAAACTTATAAGCATATAAAAATTATCAATTTACTTTTCAAAATTTGAGAGCAATTATTACAATTTGAATAGCTTAATTTTAAAATACCCTAAGAACTTAGATAGTGTGCAGTAAACAATCAGCTGATCACAAATCAACTCTACTCTGATGCCCAAGCATTTTTAATGAAAGATTCTTCTAATAAACTTAGAAATGACCCCATGACACCAAGGTAGGAGCCAATTCAAAATCAAATTAACATGCCAAAAACAACCCCAAACCATGTGAATAATGTAAATTAATAATGAAGCTAAAATTATTAAGGTGGTTTTATTATCAAATTCTCTTTCTGCTTTCTTATTAAATCTTTATGGACATTTCCTCTTCTGATTTAATAAGACTTATTCATAAGACAGAGCTAATGTTATATCCTGCAAATGAAAATATAGGTGAACACACTGTAAAACAGAATTCCCTTGTTTTGTTCTTTGGTAATTTAACTTTGCTTTGACAATGCTGAATCAATACAAACATTGTATCTCCTAGAAAAGAAAATCCAATATAGAAAAACAATCCCAAATGATAACATGACCCAACTGGTAATCTTGAAAATTTAAGAACCGATAGAAATTAAAAGTAGAATGTGTATATTTGCAGTTTGCAGCAGATCTGAGGCAGCATCCCTTTTGTTTGTTTGTTTTTCCTGACAGTGGCAGAAGTGTCATTCACATACTTGAATAACTCCATAATTATGTCCTAAGGGGACTTAGATTAGATTTTTAAAAAATGTTCTTTGCTTTTGTTTTCACCTCCAGTGGGAGTCTTTCTCTTTACACTTTTTTTTTTTAAATTGTCAAATGTAAACATATGTAAACATTAGTGAATAGTAATAAAATGAGTAATTTTGCACTATAACCCCTATGCTCACTTTCCCTACTGCATCCTCCCCCTTCCCATCATCTTGTCTTTTTCTCGTGGAGTTATGTAACATCTTGAATTTTGTATTAATCATTCTCTTTCTTTTCCTTACACTTTCCATCAATGCAGATATTTCTAAATAGCATACTTTTTCAATTTTCCTAGCTTTGAAATTTAATTTAATGGAATAATGCTACAGTGTCCCTCTGTGGCTTGCTCCTTTTGATCAATATTATTTTTACATTCATCCATGTTGATGTCAATAGCTGAAGTCATTCATTTACCCAACTCTATAGTATCCTAAGGCATAAATATATCACAGCTCATCCATTCTATTAAAAGAATATTACAGTTATTTCCAACTTGAGGCTATTATGAAAGCATCATTGTGAATATGCCAGTGTCTGACTTCTGCTACAATGCACAAGTATCTCTCTGGGGTAAACATCTAGGAGAGGGTTGTAGGAAAGGCGCAAATTCCACTTTACTAGTAAATGCCAAGGGCACTGTACCATTTAGACCCCCGTCAGCTATATGTGAGATTTCCTGCTGATCCAGATCCTCAGTAACAGTGTTACTGTCAGACTTCCAAAGTAGTGCCAAATTAGTAGGTGGGAATGACATATTATGGTGCTATCAATATAAATTAATCTGATTACTGATGAGGTTACCCAAAAGTACTTATATTGGTCAAATGTGTTATGAAAAATTCTCCCAGTTTGTGACTATTTTTTTATTCTCAGTAGGTGTTCTTTGATAATAAGAAGGTTTTCATCTGAATGTAGTAAAATTTATACACATTTTCCTTTATGATTTGAAAATTTTTGACCTGACTAGTTTAGAAAAAAAATTGTTCTCTAAGTCAAAAACCTAATTATAAAATTATATATAGTTTTATAGTATGGCCTTTCACCTGGAATTGCTTTATGTGCAGACTCATGGAATAAAGATGCAATTTTAATATTTTTTTCCACATGGATAACCAGTTGTCCCCAAACCAGTTATTGACTAGCCCATCCTTTTCCCACTGATCAATGTTACATTGATCATTTATCAAGTCTTTTTCTCTGATGTGCTGCAGTCTCATTAAGATATGTTCAGTTTTGGATTCCTGATTTATCTTTTGTTGAATTCTTTAAGATTACTGTGTCTGAAGACTGACTAATACTTTTAATAGTTCCCCAATTTTTCCTTTCTGCATTCCCTCTATTAACTCCATTTGGAACCCAAACTGAATATACACATTACATCTTCTCACCCTCTCCTTCGTGTCTCCTACGCATTTTACATTTTACATTCTTATTCATATTTCCCCCTTTTTGATTCTCTGAACTCAATTATAGGCAATTTCTTTAGTCCTAGCTTTCAGTGCACTAATTTTTTTTTCTTTTTTTGCTTCAGTTATGTCTAATCTGCTTTAAAACTCATCTAAAAGTGCTCTTTTTTCTTTAAGCATTATGTTGATTGCTTAGAAGTTCTCTGGTTCTTTTTCAAATCTATTTCTGCCTCATTCTAAAGCTTCTCTTTTATTTCTTTAATTATATTAAAGGTTGTTATTTTGATTCCGTCTGAAATTTGGATATCTGACCATACTCCAGATCTATTTTCCTCGTCTACAGTTTTTGCTGGCTCTTGGCCATAGTACTTAGTTTCCTATGTGAGTCTGTGTCTTTTTGTTTTTGTTTTACTTTGTTTTGTTTTTTAATATTAGCCGCTCATTTCCCAGAGCACTTTAATCTGTGGAAATTCTTTGGGGATGCGATTGAAGTTGATTTCCTCCAAGCAGGAAATAGTGTTTCCTGGTTTCCTATTATCACTGCAAATGACAGAGCACTTAATTTAAATTCACCACTTAAATTTCATTCAGTCTACACACATAATGTGATTAGCACATTTTTTCTTTCCTATAAATTCACTATTGTGCTTAATAGTCTTTAAAAAATATTTAACAAATATTTAGCACTGCATTTTAATAATTTCAATCAGAAGGGATACTTGGGTATCTAATTTGCCATAATGCTAACACTAGAAATGTACTCACACTGTTTTCCTTCTATTTGTTTAATTCATAGTTAATGAACTGTTATAGAAGAGCTCGCTTAAATTCAAAGTTATTCCTTCAAATATAAGATTTCTGGTTTATAAGGACTCATAGTAACAACACTTCTGGAATCCATGGGGTTCTGTGACCTAATGTGACCTAATCCCTTCCCAGAGGTGGATCTTATGTTGCAGAGAGCCATCAGTACAAAAAAAGGACAACACACCAGAAACTACATTTCCATTTTTTAAAGTTTCCTCAGTTACTAGGCTCTAGCCTTCAAGCTCTGTCACATATAAATTACAAACCCTGGGGCCTGAGGCTTCATGAGGAATACCTGTACACTACCTACAGGAGGTTGCCCAGGTCCTCCTTTTTTTGCTTTTCTGTTTCTTTGTTGGATTATCTCTTAGACTCTGATTCTGACCATCATTTTTGCTTGTATTTAGTGATTTCGTCACTGACATCAAGTTTTTCCACTTGGTTTAATCCTTTAGCTCCTTTTTTCCTCAATAGTAATTTGCTTTTCACACCTTTTCATATTTTAGACCATATTCCTGGAATATATGAATTATCTCTACTTATTGTTCATCCTTCTTGAACATCTGACTTATCGAGATCTGTAGGTTACAGTACATAGAATTCAGAAGTGATTTTTTTCTTTTTTTTTTTTGCCCCTTCAGTTAAATATGCGTTATACTCAAGAATGTTGAGAGGATTACCTGGATTGGTCTTCCATCAGGTGTCAGAACCTCTTCTGAAAGTTCCATCATCTTTAGGGCCATCAGAGCAATGGGTTTAGCGTGGCAGAGGCTTTTTCTGTGGAGTCCTGCAGCAACGCAGTATGCGTCACCTATTGTTTCCACCTGCAGCAATCAAATTAAATGCAAACGTATGATAAGAGCCAGAAGAGAAATGATCTTCTGCAATCACAAATGTTGCTGAAAAAACATGTCAGCAAATATCGATACATTAAGCAATTAGACAACTGAGTGTAATCACAGCAGAGTTTGCAAACAGCCACAGCCAAATACTGACATCTCACCCCAGGGCTGTTCATCAATATTATCACGATAGATGATCATTGAAATCAAGAACTGTAACACAACTATTCCTTGTGAAAATAGAATTGTCAGTATTTTACTTGGGCAGTTTCTAACTAATGACTTTGTTGTCTACTTCAAACCTTCAATATGAGTTATATTTGACAGATGAGAAATTGATGTGCAAAACCTATCCATAATCCTATAATTAAAGAGTTAACGAGCACTGTCAACATCTTCCTACCCTGTTCTAACTTTATGGTCAGCATCCATTCTGAATGGCCGTTGCTTTTGTTCAGTACTTTAAATATTTATCCCAAGTTAAAACCCCAACTTCCCAAAGCACAAATATGGCCTAAAAGTTAAGCTTAACTTATTTTCAGAGAAAAGTTCACTAGTTATTCACAGTAAATATGATGGTAAAATCCTAGAGTTCTAATATTTTAATTAGAGCAAAGTGATTAAATATTGTATAAAATGCCCAATTTCAATATGACCTGTTCTCTGAAGCCCTCCATGACCCTTCCATTAGTTCTTAGAACTAATCTTTTCTTCTATTCTGTCTCAGCAGCACTTTCCACACCTCTTTGCTATATAGCTTTCATCATAGGCTAAAATCGGTGTGTATCTATGTCTAATCAATATGCATCCCCAGCTATGATCTGAGCTCTTTAAAAATGAGACCATGTATTTTTCACCTCTATATTCATAGGGGTTATCATAGTGTCTAATATATAGATATTTAATAAATACCAAATGAATAAATAAATCCACCATGCTTACTATGATTACAATAACAGTAATTCTATCATTTGCTCATTTTTACCATTTGTTTCAGGATGAGCATGTAGATCTATGTGTCGTGTAAATCCATGAAGGAAAAAATTGCCTCTAAATGACTGGAGATGCTTTTTTATAAATATACAAAGAAGAATTATAAGATATTCTATTAATTAAGATTTAATAGTTATAACTAAATTTCATGTGAATTCATTCTAACATTATAGTATTAAAAGATGTATTGCATTAAATTAAGTAAGCACTAATATGGAGAATATGATGAAATACTTAAGAAGTTCATGGGATGAGGAATGCCAAAGAATTCCCTCACTTATTAGATCTCATCAGGAAATATGCATCAACAGTGATTTCAATACCTCAGACCATAATGACATTCAAAAATTTCACTTTAAGACCTGTTTTTCTGAATGCCAGAAAAATGTAAATGAAATCAATTTGTAAGAACAGAAAGGCAGTGACATATGAGTTGGCAAGTTTCATTCTAAGGACTAAAATATACTTCCCTCAAAGAATCCCCACTGAGAAAGACACCCAGCAAATAATAAAGATCTAATATGTGGCCATTTACCATTTCCCCCCTGGAAACACAAAATCCTTTGCTGATTCTCATATTTATCTCATCCTGTTGTATTCCTGTATAATTTTAAAATCTAAAATACTGTTAGCTATGTTTTTGAAACTAACTTCTAATTTTCAGATAGTAAGACACATAGGCAGTAAACTATTCATATAAATTGAATTGTTTCACAGTCACTCTGAACATGCATGTTCCTGGACCATGGTATCTTCTTGAAATCCCTGTGATCATCCTCCTCCTCAGCAGCAGTATCTCCAGTATCTTTTCAGCAAAAGCTTATTGAGTTCCATTAAATGCATATTTCCAGAAATTGCACCAAAAGAATAAATATTAATTACATGTTGCATTTTCTTCTTAAGACTATGTAATGTAATATATGGAGAAGATGGACCAATATGTCACTGATTGATAAAGCACATAAATTCAATGAAGTATAAAATAAAAATGTGCTCAATATAACAAAGTAATATTAAAACCCATACATGATCATGTAAGATTTTATAGCATCGAGTTTCCAAATATTCGAAGTCAAATTCGAAGTCAAATATTCGAAGTTAACTATTGGAAATAACAAAATCAAAAAAAGAGTCAAGAAATAGACATCAAAAAACAATGGCCCATATTAAAATGTGAAATTCTCACAATTATTCATAAACACTCAACATACAGAAAAAATCTAAAAGATGTTGCTTCCGTCATGGTAGGCTAGATTATGCTGCAGCAGCCATACAACCTCCAAATCTTAATGCTCTAAAATAACAAAGGTTTATTTCTGATTCATGCTACATATTCATGTGGGTTTGGAGTGGAGGGGAGAAATGCTATGCCATGCCTCTTCACTCCAGGAATGAGGCTAATAGAACCTCCTCACCTAGAGCTGGATGTAATGGCAGAGTAAAGATCTGACAAATTACACGCTAGTGTTTACAGCTTTCTCCCAGATGTGACATTGATAGCTTCCTGTCAAGATTCTTTCACCAGAGCAAGTCACATGGCCATGCTTAACGTAAAGGAGATGGGAAAATGCAACCAACCAGGTGCCCAGAAAGGAGCCAGAAATATTTGGCGAATAATATTAGTGTGTGAATGAATAGGTAATAACTTAAAATTTTTCAAATACCCTGATGTATGTAAAGTGCAAGTAATATGTCTGTGTGATGTTTTTCTTTCCTTGCAGATATAGTCAGCATCTTAACCTGAAAATCTTGGCAGAAATGCTACCACCTTAGTAATACAACTTTCCATTAAAGCTCCATTCTTCTCTCTTCTCCATTCATCTACATCAGGTCTATACAAGTTTAGCAGAATTAAGCATATATGACCATCTTTAAAATAATTAGTTGACTTTCCCTCACAGGGAGCTGTGAAATGGAAGCATTACATATCAATTATAATTGCTCTTGAGGATGTTTTCTTGAGTTAAACAATAGTTAGACAAGTGGCTATCGTAAACATACTACCAAAAAAAAAAAAAGACAACAAAAAACGACAACAAAAAAACTGTCCATAAAGTTGACCGGGTTTTGAATTCCTTTATAATTATCTCAGTATTTTTTAAATAGAATTTTAAACACAACAGACACCATCAAAAATATATCATCTTATTTCTTTTCAGCATCTCCAACCTGTGCTTAGATGACATAAAATTTTTTTTAAATGGCTAGATTAGGCATGAAGATGGAAAAGATAGTGCTTATGCAAATGTCTGAAAACCTTATATCCTTTTATGAACATAGAAGAGGAGGTTTAAGTACTAAAAATATTGTATATAACTGTTGTCTTGCATAGTGTTATGATAGCTAGCTGCTTTGATCAATTAAAGATTCACTTATCTTGTGTATCAGTTTCTCAACATTGTGTAATCAAAATCTTCATATTATTTCAGAAATAAAAGTGGTGTAAATAAAATTCTTAGACTTTTTATCTGCTTTATCTTAATCATTTAAAATAATTTATTTTGACTCCTAATAAAATCTCATTTCCATAACATTCTTCTCCAGGTTTATACTTAAGAAATATCTAGGAGGTTTCATTGAAATTTGGGCTTAGTGGAGAGGAAGGAGTGTGTGTGTGTTTTCGGGGAGGGTGGTGGTAATATTGGGATGGGGATTAACCTAATAGAACATTGCATACTATAGGACAATTCATAACCCAGCCCCATGGGACCCAAACCTACGTCAGCCCTAAAGTCCTAGGTCTGTCTTCCTTTAAACTTTCTGGGACTTGTGAAAGAGAGTTTGGAGGGTAGGGGCATAAGAGGAGAAGGTCAAAAAACTCTGGCAAGTCTACTTCACTGGATAGCTTCCCTCTCTCCCACTGGATATTATCAAGATGAGAAGCAAATTAGAAAGTCTGCTTTTCTATTTGTTTACTTTATGTTTTGGGGTTCTAGTGCTTTTAGAAACAGAAAGAGGGGGCAGGGATGAAAGGAGGGAGGAGAGGAGAGGTGTTGGAATGAGATATAGGCAGACAGATGAAGCCTAAAGATGAAAAATGTCTTTTTTACCTCCTACCTTCTCACAGAGCACTTGGCCACCTGGTTATAATCAGGTGAGTAAAAGGGGGCTGGCAAAAATGCCACGTAATTCCTGGGCTCATTGGCTGTGAGTAAGACACTTGATTATCAGAAAGGATACCATATTTATCCTTGCTGTGAGGATGGAGCCACATCAGCCGGTCCAATCACCTGTCTGACATTAGGTATGGTTCCTAAGTGAGAAGGAAAGGAGGATCAAGGGAGGACTTCTCTGACGGTTAGTGAGGCCTGAGTTCACAGCAGTTCTGCAGGTCCTTGTTGACTAGAAACCAGACTCTGGGGTTGCTGGTGGTCTGGATACGGATTATCCAAAAGGCTGCCAGAAAAGGTAGAGCAGAGCGCAGACCTTCATAAAGACATCAATAGCAGAAGAACAGGAAAAACTAAACTTGGGTAGATTCAGAGGCACCTTAACTTTTTGCCCTTCACTTCACCCAGGCTCAGTAGCTCTCCACTGTTAATGTTTCTGTTTTCAGGTACCTATTTCATCCACCTGGCCAAAGATGAAAAGCAGGTGGTGATAGCCAAGCAGAGAACTTACAGCCATGGAATGTCCACTGGACATACTTGAAGATGAGTAACTTGCCATAGACAGCAAGCATGAACTCAGCTTTTATTTGTTCTTGACATGTTTCTTGAAAATATACTGATCTTCTTCAAATATGACTGAAGTTCCTACATCAAAAGGAGGAAGGAAGGACCTGATACAGACAAAGGTTTCAAGCAATGCAGACAAAGGCAGAGCAGTCTTCAGCATCATTTTCTTGGCTTGAACAAAGCAATGACCATACTATAAAGGCTACATTCTTGAAGTTGAGAGCACTGAAGGTCCAGAGGAGCCAAGGTGCAGAGAGGCCCACGCACACACATCGCTGTTGGCCAAGCACAGGTCTAACAACTGATGGCAGGTAATCTGGAGCAGGAACAATCTCTAAAGGTAGAGTTAACCACATTAGTCCCCTGATGGCTTGAGTATCTCCATAAGTCTCCCTGCTAAAAGTAGTCTTATTTCCCTTCACATAGCAGGTAGCATTGCAGGAGTTGGACCACAGGTTCCCTTTAATAATAACAGCAATCTTGTCAGATTTAGAAGGCCGTAGCTGAGCTATTGGTGATGTCCTACTCTTGCAGATAAAGGACTTAGAGCATGAGATCCAGGTTATATCTTCAAACTGGAAAGAAATGCCACTTGTCCAGAATATCTGATCTTATATTCTTTAATAATCACTTTGTTTCTGCAAGAGGAGTTTGTTTTAAAAAAGATCTTGAACTTGTATCCTGTCCTAACTGATATGAACCTCAGGAAATCTGCATTGTGGCTTTTGGACATGGCTGTTGGGTAGGATTACTCCAAAAGGTAGTGTCTCAGAATGTGGGTATACTTTGGTTGATGAATCTTATACTCTCACTCAAGAGCCATGACAATTACCCAAACTTGAGCTCCAGCTGGAGGAAGACCTTATCAGCCTGAGCAGTCATTGTCTCCAATTCTAAACTCAAGAAAGTTTGAAGAGATCATATTTAGGGGCCAGGGCCTTACCACCTCCTTTACTTCTAACACTTTATTTTTCTTCACACCTCTATGCCTCTCCCCATGAACATCACTCCATCACATTCTCCTCTACCTCCTTCTCCTCCACTTTTTCCTTCGCCAGCATTCTTGTTTCTCCACCTGCTTTTCATCCACCACTTCCATTATTTTCCTCATCTCTTCTGCTGCCAAAGATGGCACATTCCTTTGTCATCACCTTTTTAGCCAAACCACCACACAAGCTATTGCCTGAGACCTCTACTCCACTGTGAACCACATCTCTGTAGGGCATTCCTCCCCTACCAGGGTGTGGTGGTGGTAGGGGGCTTCTTCCTGAAAGCAGGTCACTCACCAGTACCAAAAGTTCCAGAGAAAAGTGAGGCATCACAAATGATGATTGGCAGGATGGAGTAGCTTGGAAATTGCCACACCCCTGCCTCCTAAATCTAAGGAGGGGCACAGTGCCAAGATGCTCTAAAAGAGTTTTATTAAATCTTTTAAATTGTATCTAATTTCTACATTTAAGGGTTCAACTTGTCCCCTAAGTAAGTTCTTCAAATGCAAAACTCAGGACCACCTGCATAAGAATTACTCAGAAGGTACTTGTTACAAAGTACCTTCTGCAGGCCCCACCTGGAGTGACTAAATTAAGATCTAGGTATAAGGTCCAGCTATATGAATTTTCACATGCTCTTAGTGAGTCTCAAAGTTTGAAGACTTCTGGTATATGATGTTATTTAAAAATGTTACAATATTCACCCAGATATTCATCTTTTCGTAAGAGCCAATGAACTTTCAGAAAGGAGAAAAGTTCCTCTACCCTGAACCCCAGTCATTCCCATATACTCCTTTTCTCTCTTCCACCCTACCAACAGGGGCAATAAACTTCTCCAGACATTTCCTTCTTATTTGTCAGAATCTTAGACCACAACTCCTAGCCCCTCCCCACCACAAAATGCTGAGAATCATCTGGCAGAGTAGGTATTCAGTGATCTGAAGAAAGTTTGTTGAGTTCAGTTAAATACATCCAAGTGAATAGTACATAATGGTTTAGCAATTCAACTGGAAATAACTTTAAGAATTTACTAATAACGCTACTTCCAAAAAAAAAAAAATCCCTTCATTCCTTAAAAAAAAAAAAATCTAGCTAATCACACTCATTTTGGTTGATGTTTCTGACCCAAATACTACTTCTTTTAAGGATGTCTCTACAGTGCTCAGCTTATGCAGCATTGAAAAGGAGGTCATCGATATAAATAGAACAGTTATTTGGCCTGGGAGCTATTCCCAAATGAGGGAAAATAGATTCCAAATGACTTCCTATCAAAGAAAGCTCTTCTCCTGATAAAATTCTCAGTAGATCTATCAAGGTAAATTCCAGCTCCTGCCCAGGAATCTCAATCATGTAGAAAATACTGTTGCTAGGCCCCAGGTTATTTATCATAAAGGTTATTGAATGCTGAGGCACGTTAACAAAGAAAAATATATTGAAACACCCAGTCAAAATTTCTCTCTAAATTCTTAAGTTAGATGTGGGAACTGAAATTTTTTTTTTTAGTTGTACAATAAACTGTCTTCTAAGATCCTCAAATAAGGCTCCGATTTTTCACTTTCATCCACCACCATCACTTTAATTCATTCCATGCTCCAATCAAAATAACTCAATGTTCTTTGCAAACTTTCTGTACTTCCCACCACTGTATTTATACTCAAAACCATTGCCCTACCTGGAATCCATTCATTCGATCTTTCTAAAAATAATTATTGAGTGAAAATTTGTGAAAATAATTATTTTCACAAATTTTTATCCAGGGATTTCTGACTTAGAACTTTAAGCATTTTTCCCAGGGAATGATACATGTCTGCTATATTTTTCAGTAAAGACACAATGAGTGCTAATAACATTAGTTGATGTCATGACACTGAATAGTTTTTTACTATAAAGCTATAGTAATCAAGACAGTATGATATTGGTGAAAGAATAGACAAATAGATCAGTGGAACAGAATACAGATCCCAGAAATAGACCTTCATAAATACAGTCAACTGATCTTTGACAAAGGAGAAAAGGCAACACGTGGAGCAAAATAGTCTATTCAACAAATAAACAAATGATGCTAGAACTACTGGATGGCCACATGCAAAAAAAATAATAATAATGTAGACACAGACTCTATATCCTTCACAAAAATCAACTCAAAATGGGTTGCAGAACCTAAATGGAAAATGGAAAACTGTAAAATTCCTAAAAGATAACATAAAAGAAAAGTAAGTAACCTTGGGTATGGTGATGTCTTTTAAGATAGAATACCAAAGATCTATTATCTATAAAAGAAATTCTGAAAAAAAAAAACACTGTGGAGACAATAAAAAGACTAGTGCTTGCCTACAGTTGAGGGGGTAGGAGGGGAGGAATGAACAGGTGAAGCATAGAAGATTTTTAGGGCAGTGAAAATACTCTGTATGAAAGTAAAAGAAATTACTTTCTTTTATATCCCCAGATTAAGTATAGTTTAGAAAACAAGACTTCCTCAACCCCTCTTCCATGAGTCAAATTTGTCACATGCTTCCATATCTATCTTTCATTCCATATGTTTTCCGAAAGCACTCCCAAACCTTTAGTAGGATATATCTTTGCTTCTTTTAGAAACCAAATAAAACTTGGCTTCTGCATCTCTTATTCTGCAATAATTTGTTTTCATATTTTCTTTACTATCATCCTGTCTAAAGTGCTAAGTCACTTAACTTTGAAGGCAAAAACAATATCTTAGTTATGTTTTTAAAATCTTGCTGGGGCCAGTGCAGTGCTAGCAAAGTAGAAACTTACAGAATTATGACCAAGTCAAATTGTATTATAAACATCTTTATCAAAAGCTGGGTCAATGTGTAGATAATGTGTAAATTACCTTTCAAAATCAAAGTCATTGTTACATGTCTCCAAGATATGTCTATTCTATCAACTCAGATTAAGCCTACATAATGCCAAAATAAGAACAAATTCCAGTGGTCAGGTGATTTGCATGAACAATGGAATGGAAGAATTTCCAATAAGTAAACAAAACTGACCATTTCCTTCAGGGTTCCAACACTGGCCCAAGTCTCTCGTAGACTTAAGCCTTATACATACTTTGCCAGCTCAAGTAATGCTACCACTATCTCTCCTTTAAATTATGGCAATAATATCCTTATGTTCTACTTTTGTCTAAAAACCATGCTTCCACCTTTAAATCTGTACTCTATACTACTTTTTAAGTGATTTCTATAAAGCAAATCTACTTGTGCCACACCTCTATTCAAAATCTTCAGCTAGAGTCTACCACTATGCTACCCTGAACAAGCCCGATCCCATCTGATCTCAGAAGCTAAGCAGGGTCGGGCCTGGTTAGTACTTGGATGGGAAACCACCTAGGAAGACCAGGTGCCGTAGGCATAAAAAATTTTAAAAAAATAAAAAAAATAAGGGATTGTAAACTGACAAGGTCCTTGTAATCTGTGAGGTCAACCAAGGGTTGCCTCACCGAAAAAAAAATTAAATAAATAATTTTTAAACAATCTTCAGCTCGATCACTCCTATGATTAAGACCAAAATCCTTGAAATGGCTAAAATATCTACAGGGTCTAGTACATAACTACTTCTGGATCTTTATCTTGTGCTATTCTTCTCTAGTCATGTTTCACCACATTGATTTTCATTTAGTTGTTCCACTTTTAGTTATTCATCACATTCCTTTCTGAATCAGAGCCTCTACATATTCTGAGCCCATTGCATAAAATCCTCTCCTCTCACCATCCCTTCTACCTGGTTAACTCCTACGCATCCTTTATATCCTTTAAAAGTCACCTCATCAGGAGTGCCATTCTGAACTCCTAGACTAAGTCAGGTGTCTCTATTACACTTTCTCATAACACCATGCAATTTTTCTCAGTCATTCTCATCATGTGATTTATAATTACATATTTTTGTGAGTCTTGATTATTTATTCTCTTTCTCATTAGACTGTGAGCTCCATGAAGGCAGATGTCATGACTTCTTCACTACTCAGTGTGGTGCCTGACATGTGGTAAGTGTTCAAGAAGCATTTATTTAAGGTATAAATGGGTGAAAGTGGTTGCTCAAGTTGTGGACCTCCTTAAGATCATGTAGTCATGAGACTTCCCAGAGCATACCTCTGGAATGGAAAAAACCTGAGCAATGATAAACCTACTACCTAACAGCTTTGTAACTTCAAACGAGTTGTTTAACCTTTTTTAAGTTTCATTTATTTTTCCTGTGAAAGAAAGATAATATCTATTTTGAAAAGTTGCTGAAAAGATTAAAGAAGATAATTTTATATCTCTCTAGTGATAATAGTAATTTTAATTAATCATTAACTGACTATGTAATTACTTGCTTAATGTCTATCCCGAATGCACTATTATAAGCATCTAAGAATATGGACCATGCCTCTCTTATATACCATTATGCCCAATGCCTAGCTTAGTATTTAGAACACAGAAGCTAATCAACAGTTATTTGCTGAAGATAAAATAAATCAATAAACATATATAAAGAATTTAGCATGGTACCTGACACATATTATGCATTCAACATATATCGGCCCATACTATAGACTGAATGTTTGTGTCCCTCCAAATTCATATGTTGAAATCTAATTCCCAGTGTTATGATATTTGGATGCGGGACATTTGGAAGGGCTCCATGCTCATGAATGAGATTAGTGTTCTTATAAAAAAGAGAGCTCCTTGTCCCTTACACTTTGAGAAGACACAGCAAGAAGACAGCCATCTATGAGGTAGGAAGTGGGTTCTCACTAGACACTGAATCTGCTGACATTTTGATCTTGGATATCCAAGCTTCCAGAACTGTGAGTAGTAAACTTCTATTGTTTATCAGCCATCCACTCTATGGTATTTTTGTTATAGCAGACTGAATGAACTAAAACAATTCTTTTCCCTCCCTTCATAACAAATTTCCCAAGACACTGTCTCTAGCTTTGGTCTTTCAACTGCAACAAAAATGTGAGACAAATACTATTTTTTCCATTTTACAGAAGTAGAAGCTGGGCACAGATAGATTATATAACTTAAGTAACAAAGACAATTAGAATGAGCTTTTCAGGCTTAATATTTAACACCCTTCCCCCTACAGTTAACTGTCACGCATTGTCATGAAACCTCAACAGTCCTCATCTGACCTCTTCCAGATGGTCAAAGAACTTTATTTATTTGCTTTTATTTTTAAAAAGATTTTAATGCCTACAGCACCTGGTAGTCCTAAGTGGTCTCCATCCAAGTACCAACCAGGCCCGACCCTGCTTAGCTTCCGAGATCAGACAAGATTGGGCACATTCAGGATGGCATGGTCATAGACCAAAGGACCTTTTTTAATCTAAAGGTTGAAATACACCCTGTTGCTTATTAGTCAGTAATAAACACTAGTAATGGCATTTGGTAAGTGGAAAAGGGAGAGGCACAAAGTTATCTTTGTATGACAGCAGAAAAATAATCTATATAATATTAAACTTTAATATCAAAAAAATATATAAAATTAAAAAATTGCTTTGGACTATCTTAAGAACAGCATTATCTTAATAGGAAGCTTTCATAGATTCCAACCTACGGATACACACATGAGTGTGCATGCACTCACACTCACACACACATAAACTGGATGAGCAGTCTAGTAAGAATTTTGCTTCAGCTAATTTCTTACAGTTTTCCAGCTTACTCAAAGTCATGTTAAGCATTTCAAAGTTTGAAAAATGCATCATAATGTATAAACATTTACAACCAAGTACTTGAATGTAAGACGAAGTTAAATTATCACTGTTCCATTTTAAAAGATGTTTACAAAAATAAATAAACCCAAATCATTTCAAATTTGTCACATGAATAACCTATTAATTATTCAGCAGTGTTGATTTGCACTTTGTGAACATTTTCCCAGCAAACTACATATAGCTCCAACATTCAGTATTTTGAATCTTATAATCTCATAGAATGAAGTGACCTTTGGAGAATTTCTTTTATCCCATCAAAAGATTGTGGTTTACGTTTGAATCATCCAGTTACCAGAGCATATGGCTGCAGACAATTTATTTCATTGTTAGGATACTGATTTTCATAAGGATCTTACACTGAGCTAAAATTATTTTTTTTAATTTCTGCATAAAGATTCTCTTTAGCCTCCTGGAGCCAAAGATAACAAGTCTTTACGAAGTCCAACACATATTAAAAACGAGTGCAGATTTGTTAAATGACTTTTAAAAAGAGGCCCTGTTATATCCTTAACTCTAGGCTAAAATTCAAATTGTAACTTAAAAATTCAAACCATCTCCAACTATTATGTCAAGGGCCTCTTGTTCACAATAGAGGTCTTTTGCTATTAGCTCTTTTACTCTCTGAACAATCCTGTGACATACCATTGTTCTCATTTTAAAAGTATGCAATTTGCCTGGTGATTGTCAAAGTTATTGGATACAGGATACCAATTTATGAAGTCTGCATGCATAAATGCTAGAACAATCTTTGGTCCTAGTTCTAAATCTAACTAATTAGGAACGTTAGCTATCTGATACATGAATGATTTCAAACACTGTTTTGAAAGGTATACAAACTAAAAGCTAATTTCACATACTCTTCTGATAAAGGTGTTAGTGACAAGAGCAAACATACAATTTGCTTTACATTTGATGAGCTTTTAGCTGAATCAGAACTAAGTTCAAATAACATCTCTGCCACTTACTGAATGCATTTTTGTAAAGTATGTAATAGCACCTACCTCACAGGATTCTTCTGGATAGTAAGAAATCACTATCAAGGCACCTAGCACTGTGTCTGAAACACAGTTTGTATTTAGTACATGTCAATTACATTCCTTTAGTTCCATTTTGCTTTAAGGAATTTGCACTTTTTAAATTACTGTTGTTAATTGGTAAGTAGTGGGAAATATTATATAGCATTTCTCCTACATAACAGCATTAATTAAAGGTTTGGTGAAAAAGGTAATATAAACAATCGAATTCAGTAAGATTTGCAGACTGCATTCAGGCTATCTTATCAAATAACTGAGAGGTCTCCTGTCTAGATCAATTTCTATTTTAAGAAACTCATCTAATACTTGGGTATTATAAAACTTGATGGGAACATAACTGACAAAATCATATTCAAAAGCTTGCCAGAAATTCTCTGCTAAATGACCTTAGGGTAAAATAAATGATTAGTTAATGACAGTTTTTTAAGAGAGAAAAGTTGAGATTTTTAGGTGAAGTTTTTAAAATAAATATATGGAGTAAATAATTAACTAGGTAGCAAAACTTAAAATTGCAAAATGTACACGAACTAAAAGATAGTTTCACATACTATTTTGATAAAAGTGTTAGTGACAGGAGCAAACACACAGTTTGAGCTCAGAACTTAACTTCCTTACAGTTTATCGAGACACAAAAGAAAGATCTAAACCCCATAAGACCAGTGAAAAATCCTTCACTGACATCATAGGGTACCATTTATCCTCATAGATAAAGGAAATTCTAGCAACACGAACCTAATATACTAAGATAACTTGCTAGAGATTTGTATCATAAATTTCCAGACTGTTTTTAAAATTGACATACTTTCCTTGGTGTCTTAGTGCATTCAGCCTACTATAACAAAATACCATGGATTGGTGGCTTAAAACAGGAATTTCTCTCTCACAGTTTTAGAGGCTGGGAAATCCAATTTGGTGTGGTTCACTGATGAGAGCTACTTTCCTGGCTTGCAGATGGCCACCTTCTTCTTGTGCCCCCAAATGACAGAGAGAGAACGGTGGTCTCTTCCTCTTCTGTTAAGGACACCGATCCCATCAAGGAAACCCTTCCTCATGATCTCACCTAAACCTAATTACCCACCAAAGGGCCCACCGCCAAATACCACCATCACAGTAAGACTTAGGGTTTCAACAAATGAATTTTGGGAGGATGCAAACAATCAGTCCATAAATTTGGTATTATAAAAATCAAAAACATTAATCTCTTAGCGACTGCCAACACTCTTTAGAAAATTAAAAATCAATAGGGACTATACTCCCTATGTGGTGGCTTCACACCCCTATGATTATTTTATAACTACCAATTTGTATGTCTTAATCTTCACCTTTTTCACCCAGCTCTGCCAGGTGGGTAGGTACTAGACTAATTGGGGGATCACTTCCTAATTTATATGAAATGTTTAACTACCATGCTGTTCACCTGAACTTTATATGAAAAAAATATTGAATGTCAACTCTAATCAGATAAATAGATAGATAGATAGATAGATAGATAGATAGATAGATAGATAGATAGATAAATGATAAAACAAAAATAAACAGAGATAAAAATAACAATCCCAAAATACTTTGAAAAATTTAGCAAGACACTTTATCAATTTTGATTTCTGGTTGGCAATCCACATTATTTTAGCCTTCTAACTGTTACAGAATTTGATATAACACTAAAAGAAAATGTTCTTTGAGTATAGAGGGAAAATAATTCAGGATGTCATATTAGAATATAAAAAAATAAACATTTTAGGTTCAGTTAGTCATAGACATTGCACAAGTCAATGTTACTTAAAGAAACACTGTCAACTTTATAAATGTCATATTGTAACCCAGGTTATTCAGATAAAAGTAATCCATGAAGACAGACAGTAATCCATGGAGCCATCTTCAAGAATGAGGATCCATGAGGATCAATTGAAGATGATACAAATAATGTATTTCAGGGACCTATCTCTCTTGCCCACTACTCTTATCTCTCGTTCTACCCTTCGTTCAGTCTTTCTCTGGTATACAATGTAATTCTAATAACCTGAACAAATAACCTGAAAAAAATCCAAGCAAATAAGCACTTTATTTTTTTTCTAATAAGCACTGGCTACACAATATTTATGTATGTACAAATGCATGTACATACAAGCACATGCGTGTAAAATATATACCCACTCACCATATATACCCAGAAACACCTATTTGAGAAGCAACAGTTAACATTTATATTTACTACCATGGACCAGATACCAAAATAAGCATTTCACGTATATTTCTTTTAAAAGCTTGTAAAATGTAACGACGTGGTAGTTAAAATTAGTCTCTTTATTTACAGATGGTGAAACTGAAGCACAGAGGTTAAATAAGTGGTTAAGGTGGAAAGATGAGAACTCCAAGTAGTGTACTTAAGGTAGGGCTGGGATTCAGCAGCTGTAGTCGAATGGAATGAGGGGAACATGAAAAAGGATCTATCATTTCTCCCTTATCGCCAGCCTAAGTGCTTGCCAAAGGCAAAAATATAAATGAGGCAACACCCTTGTCAGGTTTTTTGGGCATTATGGTATTTTGAAACTGACAATATAATCCCCCCAGTAGAAAAGACATCAGAACAGAATGCTTATCTGTGACTTTCACCTTACCTTCTAAAGCATATAAATGAGTTCTTTTCTACTCATTAAAATTGTGCTAAAAATATATACTAATTTCCATAACATTCTGTAGGCTTCTATGGGAGCCATGCCTTGTTATCAAATGAGCAAGTCGAAAACATTTACTGACTAAGTGAATTGAATATATATATATATATATATATATATATATATATATATATATATATATATATATATAAACTTCAGAAATTCCTCTTTTCTATACTTACTAGATGGTACTGTTACATAATTCCCAATAAAATAACAGCAAAAAGTAAATGGCGCTGATATTGATGGATTCCACCAAAAAGAACTAGAATAAATCTTTAGTGGCTTTTCATTTGAAAAGTGTATGCACTGATTATTAAAGCAGAAAATATGTAAATCTTAGGGGGAAACGAATGAGCCTCTCTTTACTACATGGACCTGGCATTTAGGGCTGAGAAATAGAGTAAAATAATATGTACATATTTATGAAATTCCAAGAATAACCTAAGTACCTAAGTAATTTAAAAGGCTATTTTATCATAAAATAAAATAAGGGGGAAAGAAAGCATTTCTTCTTCCTTTTTTTTTTTTTTTCTGCAAAATCTAGTTCACACTGGAGTGATATCCTTGAGATTCTGCTTTATTTTCCGAAGCCTGGCTTAAGGTCCAGTGAACAGCTGGCTTTAAAAGCTCCATATTGTCAAATGTCAAGACAAATCAAAATCCTTGAAGCACAGAGTTTTGTAGCATCGTAACTTTATGTGAGAAACGTCTGCTTTCCGCTTTTACCAAAGAGCTTAAATATGGGGATTCAAGCCTGATACAGCTCCTCCTCCAGTTTCTCACTGCCAGAACTTCAGAGTGAAGCCTAGGAGGTCATCATCAAGAAGTCTGAATCCAAACGGTTTGCCTCACAGTCAGTTCCCCTGGGATATTAACGTACCCACTGAAAATTGAACATGGATCACCTTACATGTAAACCTTCCTATCATGGATATTTATCCTGTTCACTTCTGCATCTGGTATTTATTTTCAAAATGTACAGGCTTTTCCCCACAAAGTAGTCAAGGAGTTATAGTTAATAAGAATCTATAGTTAACAGACTAAAGAGAGACTAAAGATCTAATTATATAAATTAAATGAAATTTACATGATCTTAACGGTTTTCTAGCTCTTTTTATTGGTATTGTATTTATGAGGTTTGGAACTTATGAAGTCACCACAGCATTTTCATTGGTCTTTAGAGATTTTCAGAAGAATTCAAGATATCTAGCAATTTTCAAATTGTATTAAGGCCAACAGAGTCACCAAATGTAATCTATTCATTTAAAGAATGGGTAGAAATAACCCGGTAACTCTAGCATCTCTGTGGGTCTAATTCCTGTTTGGGGATTTAAAATCTCTATATCCTTTGATGAAGTTGTCACGTTTGGTTCCCCTTTGACTCTGTAGAGGGGTCCTATGCATTCTCTGGCTCTGAGTCTAGTCCTGGCCAGGGAAAAGACTCTGGTTCTGTACCAAAGTCTGTCCTAATGCTCATCTTCATACTTGCAGCTTGAATACACTGCCCAGCTTCCAGTTCTGGTAATCCAGTATCCTTGTGCCCAATCCTAAGGTCTAGGGTCCCCTAAGAGTGAGTCTGGATTTCTGTTCTTTACTACTTTGTTGGACCCAGCTTTCATACCTGGAAAAAGTTGAGGGACCCTCCTGCTGCGTAAAGGAATACTTGCGCTGCTTTGTTAATGGGAACTTTGTGTTGTGGCTTTTCAGATTTTTACTGTCAGGTTCTCTGATCTAATAGAACTCTGCTCCTGGCATTTCCTGGCTGCTCCGTCTTTTCTTTCTACCCCCTCTCCCCAACCCCAGCCTGAAACTGATAGTCAATGTTTTAACTCCACCGATATTTTCAAAACAAGTTTGGGATTTGAGATGGGAACGCCCCTCCACTCTCAACTCAACGAGAGAAGTATTTTATTACTAACATTTTTCAGAGTTACCTTGGAAAAGTGATTTTAAAAAGAAAGAGTCACTATTCAGTTTCATTATTTTTAAATTATACCCCTTATTGCCTGCACTTGGGATCATCGATCTTATCATCCCCTTCTTAGTACTTTATTTCTCCACAAGAGAAGTTAAGGGAGAAGATGCTAGCTGGTTTCTGAGAAAAAAACGGAAAATGTCAGATGGAAGAGTCCCCAACTTCTAAGATGCAGTTTCTGAGAAACTTGAACGATTTGCTACTAGAAGGGAGGGGGGTGGATTTGGGTAAGGTGATCAGAGTTTTTTCATTACTTGACAGTATAACTATAGTTATTGATCATTTAAACTAGCTTTGAAACAGTTTTTACTCTTTGCTTTTATTATGTGATCTTTGTCTAGACCACAGCCTAGACTTGTGGAAATACTGGAGGCTTTAGAATCAGACAAGCCTCAGCTCAAGTTCTAATTTATGAGCTACATTATCTGATTATTTAAGCTTTCTAAAACTCAGTTTCTTTCTCTGAAAATGGAGATAATGTTAACAACTCCAAGTTAGTCATGGGAGATTAAACGAGGTCATATTTTATTCTTTTCTAATAAGCACGGGATGCACTGTAGTTAGGTACATACAAAAACCTACAAGATAATCACATAATACATACTCCCATATGTCCAGATACAACTTTCTGAGAAATCATAATGGCAGCTAAAATGTACATTTACTATTATATACCAGATGCTGCTTTAAGAATTTTGCATATATCAGCTCGTTGCAATACATTGTAACTATAAACCTTATAGTTCACTACTGTTTATACTAAATGTACTTGCCATCCTTCATAAAATAAAGCCTTGAGCCCTGACATTGTACAATCCACATGAAATGCTATATAAAGTTACAGAGTTATTCATTAGGTGGATATGAGGCTGAATGACTATAGAAAGTGTGATGGTATAATAACAAATTAATAAATTTGTTATTAATCAAATCAGACCTACTAATAGTGTTTAGAGCCCTCTCTCCCATTATTTAGCCTGGAAAATTAAAGTACTTCCACTAAAAGCCATTGGCCATTTAGGCAATAGAATCCTCATATGTGTCTTTCAGTATTAGGGGGAATTCAACAGTGTAGTGCAAAACGCCGATGAACCACGGTTTAACTGATAATGCAATGTGTATTTCAGCACAATTTATTGCTTCTTTTTAACAGTCAACATAAAATTCTTAGTTTATATTGGAATCCCGCTCTCTTAGACATTATGTGGTTAAAAGGCCTAGTATTCAGCAAGTTTAATTTTTCAATAATAATAAATTTAGAGTACTAGCTCTACAGAATTTTTCCTTACTGAGCAATATCATGATTCACAGTTACCTATTAATACTGTAAAGAGACTCATAATAAAAGTTTACTCATAAGGCAGAAATACCTATATTCTGTCCAGAGATTCCTAATTTAAAGAAATATCTATCTTTTACTATCAAGTTTAAGAAAAAAAAAATGTATCCTTACAATTTAATTAAGATCGCAATTTACTATTAAAAAGCATTTATATATAAGTAACTAAATCCCATTACCTTATAAATATCCAAAAATCCACACTGGTGGTCAAATCGGGTATACAGTTCATTCAGCATGCTGATCACTTGCATGGGGGTACACTGGGCACAGATGGCTGTGAAGCCAACAATGTCTGAAAAGAGCATGGTGACATCATCAAACTTTCTGGCCTGCACTTGCTGCCCTTGCCACAACTGCTGGGCTACATCACCAGGGAAAATAGAATACAGAAGATCCACTGTTTTCTTTTTCTCTTCTTCCAGGGCCTGGTGAGTTCTTTCTAAAGTTGCCTTTAATTTATCCATCCTCTTCTTCAAGCCATCTTGGGCCTTTGCTTGCTCGCCAACCAAAATGACGTCTCGGGTGGCATCATGGATGGGGATGTCCGAGAGATGCAGTCCCCGGCCCATGAGTTCATCCAACTTGTCCACACATGGAGAGCCCAAGAATAAAATGGAATTTGATTCTGGGACGTGAATCATTTGTCCTTTGATTTCCATCACCTGCAAGTGTAACATGGAATTTTGATCAGTGCTCTTCACACAGTAGATTCACAGAAATTAATTTATTATCTGATGAAGAGGAGGACCAAGAAATGTTTTATTAGCTATCCTGACTTTCTGCATTCATACAAACAAATTTAAATATGATTTACAAGCCATGTAAACTTCATGGCTCCAAACAGAAACATTTGCTTTGTCTCTCACTTGGCCACTTTCTAAAGATAATGATGAAATGAAAAGTGAGATCAATAAGAAATGAAACAAGAAAACATTGCTTTCAAAATGAATTACCTGGGTATACCATGAAACTGGTTCATAAGCCAGTTCAAAAACTTTCAACCTGCTTAATAATAAAAGAATTAGTATAAATCTATAAAAAGAACCACATTCAACTGTTATTAAAATAACACTCAGAAAATAAAATAAATCAAAATAATTATTTGGCCTCCTATAAGCCATATTTTCACTGGTTACAGTTCTTTGAACATATAGTAGTATTTGCATTGACTAGATTAATGGACAATTCACTTGGCCTTAAAAATAAAAGTTTAAACTAGAGATATTAAGCCACTATTATCAGAAAGCAGCTATCACTCAATGAGAATGTTCAAGATAAGCTAAAAACAAACTCCTAAAATCAGGGTAGTACTAAAGTAATTCAGTTAATAAAATAAATAATATGAAGAAGTAGTAACTTAAATCTACTCCGCCTTCCTGGGCTCTCGGACTGGAGAATTTGGGGGAATTGATGTTCAATGGAAAACTCAGTGAACACAGGTTTATGTTACCTTAGCTCAGTGCCCTAAGAAACACTCAGAGGGGATGACCATTAGTGGAAAAGGAAGGTGGATTTAAGATATGGCTATCTAAATGTAGTTATTTGGGTTAGAATGAGGTATCTCAGCACACCGGGAGAGGAAGGTGGTTGCAATTACCTGGAAAAAACAGCCTAAGTGCTGACCAACCGAGATTGTGCGTGCATCAGTTTCATCTTTGTTACTTTCCACTACTACGTAGAACATAGAAAATAAATTTATATTTCTTTATTCTTCATAGTAGAAAGCAGAAAGGCTAGTTGATGAAACTAGAGACATAGAACAAATACAGGGTGAAACTATAGAGATTTGGATTTCTAAACCTGCAACTATGTTTTACTTTATTACTCCAGCACAAATCACCAAGATATAATCTATATATAAAGAAATAAAATGAATTTTTGCTTGATATTATAATTTTTTGAAGTAAAATGTTCACTTTGTCTTATGTAAAATTTCTACTAGCATTTGGTATTTCATCTTTTATACATAATACTCTAATGTATTCATTGAAGTATTTATTGTTCTCTATTTACAATTATGGCTCTGGGTGATAAGTATAAATAGATAAAATAAGGTTCCCCCCCCCCGCCTTCAAAGATATCACCGTATGGAGGTAGGGAGGGAGCCAAATCTATATAGCACAGAGAATAGCATGAAGAGGACATTTTAAATCGAAGTGGGTTCTCAAATGACTGCAAACTATGGTTTGAATATAAAGAAAATAATTGTTCTGAAAAGTATTTGCGGATTATTTTATATACGCCTAATTTTCTTTTGGTGGGAGGGGTGTTGCTAATGATATATACCTTTCCCATTATTGGACTATTAAAGGCATATAAGGAAGATACTCATAATGCAGAACTTCATAATAAAACATTAGTATATTAATTTTTTTTCTTAAAATTTAAGGTGAAAGCAAACTTCTGATGCTTCTAGACTTAGACTTCTATCCGGGATCTTTTCTTCATCCCCTCTCCTTCCTCATATTTCTAATTATTTTTTTCTTCTTCTCCATCTTGCTTTCTTTCTCATTCTCCTCTTTGTTTTCTGGACTTAAACATTTTTTTCAACATTCTCTCTTTATTTGGTCTCTCTTATCACTGGTTTTCCTCATTTTCCTCATTAGTTGTTCCTTCCTGTTTTCTTTCTCTTTTCTTTCTATGTATCAACCTCCAAACTTCCCATCACAAGTGGGCCTTTTTTTATTTTTGACTTTGCCTCTATCTTTTATTTTACGTATGGAATTAGTATATGTGTATATGTATACATATATGTATATGCGTATATGTAATAAATAAGTTATGTTTATCTTTAACTAAAAAGAAGCAGAATTGAATGTTATATTCCTATTGTAAAAATGTAAAACATAAATATACTCTTGATTTATATGTGGCCATCAGTTCATTTCTTAAAAATACCTAAATTAGCAAAGCCTGAGAGAAAAATAAATAATTGCTTACCTCCTATGCTACAGAAAAACAACTCATGGTAAAAAGCCCAAATATACACAGTAAACAACTTCCTTTTTAAAATATTTTTTATCAGTGAATTTCTTCCTTATTTAATAATTGGGCAAATTCATTTGGAGAATTTGTGTCTCTGTTATAATGCAGTTTTATTTTAATTGGAAAATGACATAAATTATTCTTCTTGAATTGTTTTTGTTTCATTATAATTATAGCTTCAGAAATTCACTGGGATATGCATTTATTAATTTAGCAATGTGCAAAACTATTATAGGAACTACTTTTTTATGTAGCAGAAACAGATTTGTGTAAAACTGAATTACATTGAAACATCTAAGTTTTTACTGCATCCTAATTATATTAAAGTTTTAATTAAATAGCATAAGGCATGAGAAAAATAAACTGTCTTTAAATCTATCAGATTTCAGAAACTGGTAAGCATAATAAAGGGGACTATTTGACTCTGAGAAAAGGGTCAAAAATCATCCTATATCAAAGCTTGGTTGTCAAGTTCTGTTAAAACTACCTGTGTTGTTTCTATTTTTATGCACAGGTATCTATGAGAATATTTGTGCCACTATAATCAAAAATTAATTGAAAATTAAGTATGTCCAAGTTATTGTATACTACACACACACACATATATATATATAATTGTATACTACACATTCTTATATTTTTGTATGTTCTGAACATGAACTAACCCATGCTCTCACGGACATTCATGGTTTATAAAATAATCATTTGTAGCAGTGTTACATAATGGTTAGGAAAGAAGGATTTAGAAGTCAGATGTAGATTTGAATTCTAGCTTTCCTGACATTTAAGTGCACAAACTTACCTAAGTTCAATTATTTGTTCTTTCAAAGCCTCATCATCATGGAGATGATGATATTAATGAGGATGGTGTCTATTGGCAACAATCCATCTGTTGAGTACTTGCTATTCGCTAAATACTATGCTGTACACATAATTTATATTTTGTTACTAAATTTTATTTTATGCTAGCTATTACTACCTTCCTTTTTAGATGAGATTTTTGGAGGTTAAGAGACTTACTAACAATACACAGTTAATAAATAGCAGAGTCAGCATTCAAACCCAAGTTGGATTGGCTCCACACAACATGCTCTTAACCACTGAGGAAGCATGATGAATAAGGATTTTTTTAGGGGGGGGAGGTGGGGAAATGACAATTCTAAATATGAATAAATGTCATGTCAAAATAACCTTAATGAGATGTTCACAACAGGTAGTTTAAAGAAAGAGAAGTTGTTGCTATTGGTGTAGATGAAATAACTACTTGCCTATCTACTTATATTCAGATCAGTAAAACAGTCACTTCTAGATGTGATTTCAGATCTTTCAGTTCTCTGGAAAATAATATTTGAAAGCATAAACAAAATGATATGTCCCTAGTTTCCAGAAGGGCTTTTGTTTTCACAGAGTAACATTTGATTTTGACAAATTAGCTCCAAAAAAATAAAAAATAAAGAGTAGGAGATGACAAGTGCCAAGCCTGAGAAACTTCTCTATCCTCATAGCCCAGATTTTCCCCTCACAAGCCCCTTCCGAAGCTCTCACATGGCTGGAGCCACCTGCAAGAAGGATCCTACCATAATAAGCACCCAGCCAGGAAGTGCTCTTTACCCACATAAGGGGGAGAAAAAACCTCCTCCTTCACGTAAAGGCACCAGGATACCTAGCCCAGGGAGTTAGTTCTGTCCCCTCAAGGAGCATTAACAAGGACTAGTGGAAGCCCAAGAGGTATAAAATAAATATGAAAACAACATCAAAGAAATTCTAAAAATTACCTGTCTTTGCACCTACAGTCTACAAAAGTAGGCCAGGACCTGTGTGTCAAATATAAACAGAGTGACTTCATGTTAAAATAAAAAAATGAAATAAGGTCTAGTGACTTTTAACATAATAGCCAAACTGTCCAGGATATAATAGGAAGACAACCATCATAATGGAACCAGGAAAATCATATCTTGAATGAGAAAAGGCAATCAACTGATGCCAGCACTGAAATCAATCAGATATTGAAATTATATGTCAAGAATTTTTAAAAAGACAGTACAAAACATTTTAACAGGCAATTATAGATTCTTTTGAGAATAATAAAAATTGGAAAATCTTAGTAAAACAATAGAAGATATAAAAATAATCAAATGGAACTTATAAAACTGAAAATACAACAAAAATAAAATATTTAATGAATGGGATCAAAAATAGAGTGGCGGTGATAGAGGATAGAATCAGTGAACTTGAGGATAATTCAATAGAATTTGATCAATCTGAACAGAGAGAGAAAAATAGACTGGAAAAAAGAGGCCCGTGAGACAATAACAAAAACCCAACATTTATATCATGGGAGTTAAAGCATTTGAAGAAATCATGGCTGAAAATGTCTCAAATGTGATGAAAGGTATAAACTCACAGATTCAGCAAGCTGTATGAACCTCAAGTAGGTTAAAGTCAAAGAAATTCATTTCAAGCTACATCATAATTAAACATTTAAGACTAATTTCAAAGAAAATATCTTGAAAATAGCCAGAGAGAAATGATTCATTACCTATAGAGAAAATTAATTGGAATGACAATAGATTTCTCATCTGAAATTATGGAGGCCTAAGAAAGCAGCACATTTTTTAAATAGCAAAGGGAAAAAAGTGTCAAATATGAATTCTATATCTGGGAAAACTATCTTTCAAGAACAAAGGGGAAATAAAGACATTTGCATACAAAAGTAAACAGCCTTTGTTCTAGTAGACCAACTTTAAAAATGGCTAAAGTAAAGATCTTCAAACAGAAAGAAAATAAGAGAAGGAGTCTTAGAGTATTAGGGAGGAAAGAAGAACAGAAAGACTAGAATATGAGCAAACACAATAGATTATCCTTCTCCTCATGAGTTGTCTAAAACTTACTTGATGTTTGAAACAAACATTATAATACCATCTGACACTCACCATAAGTATCCTTATAAGAGAGGAGCAGGCGAGAGATTACACACACACACACACACACACACACGACAATGTGAAGACAGACTGAAGTGATGTAACTATAGCCAAGAATACCATGGCATGCCAGCAACCATCAGCAGCTAGAAGAGCCAAGTGACAGATTCTCCCCAGGTTCTCAGGAGACAGTATAACCCTAGCATCTTCGATTTCAGATTTTAACCACCATGACTGTGAAAGTATAAATTTATGATATTTACACTATGAAGTTTGTGGTAATTTGTTAGTAGCCACAGGAAACTAATACAGGGTTCTGTATTAGTTTCCTGTGGCTACTGTAACAAATTACCACAGAATCAACAGAATCAACAAATAGGATCTAACATATATATCTACCCAACAATAGCAGAATACACACTTTTTTCAAGAGCCCATGGAATATACACTAAGAGAGACCATATCCTGAACCACATAAAAAAACACTACAACAAATTTTTAAAATTAAAATTATATAGAATATGTTCTCTGATGACATGGAATAAAACTAAAAATCAATAACCATAAGACATGTTCGTAATAGTAAAAAAACCAAAATAATAAAAATGTATTTCAATGAATGAATGATTAAACCAAATGTGGAATATTGCTCAGCAATATAAAGAAATATTCAATTGACACAGGCAAAATTTTAGCTGAATCTGCACGTAATTATACTTAGTGAAAAACTGCTCAGTATAAGAGTTTGTTTCCCTTGTTTACTTATTTTTATCATTTAATTGTTTGTGTTTTGATTCTTAAAATATAATTATCCAAAGAAATAAGATATTTTGAAACAAAATCAATTTTCTTCCAGAGGGCTATTGACTCTTTAAATTTTCAACCTAATTTCTGCACTTACTATAGCCACAGTTTTAAAAATTTGTAAAAAATGTTTTTATTTTCCCTGAAAATAATTTTTCATTAGCTATTCTTATTTAGAGGCAATGTAAAGTTCTTGTCAAGTATACTAAATATAATTTGAAAGAAATTTAAAATCATTCATTCATTTATTTATACATTTGTTTTACAGATATTACTTAGTATCTACAATCTGTCACTTTACTAAGCACTTTAAATATGCAGGAATTTATGTGGAACATCTCTGCTTTTTTTTTTTCTCCTAAATTGAACAGTAAATTCAATAGCAAAGTATATATGTACCTGGTGTAATATTAACATCCGAGGCTAATTATGGTATTATTTTTTTCTATAGATTGAAATGCTGCCTTTCTGAATGAGATGCAATAAAATTCATATTGTTTATTGCTTAAATCAGCAAAAGAAAGAAGAATATAAACCCATCAGAGATTTTATCATTCTGTGCTTGCTTTATTTCCTCTTGTTTGTATTTAGTTTCATTGCTATTCTTTAAATCTCAAAATCCATTCTAACAATGGTTTTGAACTCTGTTTTGATAGACAACCCAGGAAACCACATAACCAAGTCTATTTAATGTTCCATGATTAGATGCCACTTTTTAAATCACAGCAGGATTCATATTATATTTAAAGAAAATAGGTTCATGCTTTATAGCTGAAAAAAGTACATCAGCAAATGTTTTGGCATTCCATTGTGCAAATTTTCCAAATGTGAAATGCTTATGATTTGCTTTTATATTCTTTATTCATTTTTTATTTAACAAGCACTAAACTTCACACTATATGAGGAATATAAAATGGATATGCGATTTTTAATACTTTGCATACAAAAACTGCCTTTTTCCCAAAGGGTGCAGAGGAATTTTATTTTTTATCATAGCCACAGAATCAGTAAATCACACACATTAAAGAAATAGCACTCAAAGTCTTCCTTGCTTCAACACTTGCAGTTAGCCTTCACCTCTGTGGTGCCTTTGTCACCACACTGTCACTCACACATCCCATGGGAGATTTTGGTTATATTTCTATAACATCTAGTTTATAAAACTACTCTTCAAAAAGCTATATTAAAATTTTGGAACCACCACTAAAATGTTCTGCAAAGACAGGTAATTCTACACTTTTTTCAAGGAAATATTACAAAAATGATTCTCCAGAAAGCACTAACATGTAGTTACACAAGGTTAAATAAAGCCTCCTCAGAGAACAGAGAGCCATTTTAATGCGCAAACTATATTGGCCACTCTGCGCAAGCCAATTGAACATGATAATATTCCGATAAGACCTAAAACAACAACAACAAGAACCCACCTTCAATTATATGTTATTTATGTGTGTGTGTGTGTGTGTGTGTGTGTCCTATGCACTTATGTTAAAATATTTGTTTTCCCATACTTCATTTCATTCCTGTGAATCAGGAGTAAGGTGGAAGATCAGGGTGGCTATTTAATATATTGCCTAATAATAAAAACAGTGATTTTGCATTTTGACTCAGTTGCATTAAACACTTAAAAGAAATTAACTAGAGCCTGTGTTTAAACCTAGGTTGGCAAAGCCTACTTTTATACTGAGAAGCTTGACTGTTGAATAAGCAGAAGTAAGGATAGTAGAGTGCAGAAGATTTTCTATGAAATAATAGGGCAGTTGCTTAGCCCAGGGCATGTACCGTGGCTAAAGAAATATGGAGAGTTACAAAATCTCATTTTTATGTAGGGGATTGAATTTTTCAAAGATCTATTATTCAATAGATCTTTCTGTGATAATGAACATATGTTTCATATGACTGAAGAGATTTTAAATTTTATTTGATTTTAATTAATTTAAATTAAAATGCATATAGCCAAATGGGGTTTCTGGTTACTGTATTAGACAGCATATCTCTGAAGTAAAATTTATGGCTCCAATATTCAATCCATCATTTGGTCTGGGAATTATTTTTCATCTGTTTGTAGGTAAGAAATGAAGTACATTTGGGTCACACAGATATATCTTTTGCTCTTAATAATGTTGAAGAGAAGGTTTGAGAGAAAATTATGTATAGGAACTTCACTCAATACTAAAGATAGAGTTGAGTTTAAGACAGTCATGGTCTCTGCCCTCTTGGAGTTTATATTCTAATAGAGGATAAATATATACATTATTATGTTATGGAGAGTTAAGGGACCCTCCTGTTGTATACTAAATTGATCCTGATAAAAATATTTTTGAAGTATTGGTGATCTTTTAAGAGGTAAGAGAGGTTTCCAAGGACACTCCTACATACACACACCAGAAAAAGGAACAACCAAATCAAAACAAAACAAACAAATAAATAAAAATTAAACCTTGACCTAGAGCCCTGATGGGGCAGAGAGAAGCAAGGTTGCCCTAAGAGCCACGTGGAGAGAACACTGCTATCTGAATTCTGAGACATGAGACAGCTGTAAGGTTAAGGAGCCTAAGTTGGAGATTCTTGAACTAATGATCCCCCTCAAAGAAGGCTGCAGTGGCCCTTGGTCACTGGCACCTAAAACTTCTATAATTTATGCTCTTTAGATTCTCAATATGATTAAGGTCAAGCAAAGAAACAATAAACACAAGATTTAGATCTCTAAAACCTAGACATTGGGATTTTCAGGTTCAGAATATGGACAACAAGCACCAAGAGACTATAAGGAGTGAGTAGGCATTAACAACTTGGAATATATCATAATGGGAATGATTACAGTATTTACCTCAACCAGCTGTAATGGTATGAATATAAATAAGCCTGTATACCATGTCGAGCACAATATATGGCACAAGTTAGCCTTCAACAACTACAAGCTAATTTCATTATAGATTCTGAACCTACCTCAAATCTCCTGAAATGGAACCCCTGTTGCTGGGCTCAGAAACTGATTTTTTGTACAAGACCTAACATGTGATTCTGAAAATTGGTTAGGCATGAAATTATTGTTTCATATTTTTTCCCAGTCCCCATCTCAGAAGCATAAATGAAGAAAATGAGGCATGGGGAGGAGAGACAAACTGGATAGGTTGCAAGGCAAGTTGGTAAAAGGGCAAGGACCTGAGCCATATCCCTCATCATATTCAACTCTGCTGCAGATGTTTCATTATCAGAAAATATGTTTGAATAAAGTAAAGAGTAGAATGTGAAGTTCAGTGATGGCTCAGAGCCAGGACATAAATGAGTCCATCAAAGGGCCTACAAATATATTAATTAAAGGTGAATAATTAGCGCACTACTGTATTTGAGAAGAATTATGTTTAATTTGTTATCCAATTCAGAAATTTTAATTTCTAGAACTATCCTTAATATTTGCCAAAGGACTGCTTGACAAAAAAACCTATTTGTGACCCAATATACTCCAAATTATCCCTTGGATTTGTACAGTATATAGAATTTTCAGACTGTTTCCACAGACATTGCTGCATTTTGCCTTCCCAATGTTGTAAGAAGCACAAAATCAGGGTCATTGTAATTGGGGAAGCTCATACCAGGGAGGGTGAGTGAGTTTCCAGAGATCACACAGTTGATAAGTTAGGAAGCCCTGACTGATGCCTGGACAGCCTAGTGTAGTGTTCTTCCCATTCATAGTGTGGAAGGATGAAAGGAGTGAGAACTCTGAAACTGATCTGAGTTTAAAGCCTAGTCCCACCACTTGGCTGGCTGAGTAACTATAGGCCTCTCAGGGCCTTAACAACCTCATCTGTAAGATTGTGATAATAACAATTTAACAAAGTAGTGTTAGGATAAAGTTTAGATTAGATAATACTTACAAAAGTCTAGCCTAGTACCCACATATGCATGCACTCAATAATTACTACTAATTATTATTATTATTATTGATATTAAGTATTGTGACAATGATAATGAAAGTTTGGCTGGTGCTAGAGACACTACAAATAGGAAATAATAAGAATGCAGTTATGTTGAAGAAATTATGATGATAATACATTTCATGAAGCTATAGGCATGGAATATGGGCTAAAAATACATCCCTTTATCACAGCAGCATTTTCAGTAACGGTGAAAAACTGGAAACAACTTAAATGTCTATAGACGGACTTCTACTTAAATTAGTGATTTTCCACCAATTAAAAAAATTGAATAAATTTAAATACAAAGTGTTACATAATTAAAACATCACAACAAAGCTGATTTGCACAAGCAAAAAGCTTAGATACACATCAATAAAATTTGTCTTTATAAACATTCCCATGAATATGAACAACGTGTGATAATTTCTTGTCAAGATAATAGCATTTAACTAAACAAACATGCTTGGAGGCTGTTAATTATAGTGAAAAGATAGGAGTTATTGGGATATGGCAAGGGAAATGTTCCAAGATGAATGAATAAAAGTTCAGAGGCTCAGAGAGAAAAAAGAGCACAGTACATTTAGGGTACTGAAGAAGGGCCACTCTGATTACAGCAGAGAGCAAAAGGGGACTGACCAGCGTTTAGTCAGGGCAAAGACACATGGCTGAGTTATGACCACTGAAGTGAGCTTAGCCCATGTGATTCTCCAGTCTTTTTACTCTCTCTTCTGCAATCGTACAGGCCATGTGCCAAAGACGGTGGCATCAGAAGAAGTAGTCTAGGTTCTGAAGTCTCGCTTATAACAGGGAAATTCAGAGAGACACCTAACCTCCCTCAGACTTATGATGTGAGCAAGAAACAAATATTCATTTTGTTAAGAGTCCTGGATTTAAAGATTGTTACAGCAGCTAAATTTATTTACCTTGAATAAATACACCATGTCTTAGTAAAAGATCACTTTCACTCATCTCCATCATATACTTGAGAAGTGGTCTAGACCAATATCTCCATGCTAGAACCCTGGTGAAAAGAATCCATCACAATTCTTTCCCATCCAACGTGATATATTCACTTTCATCCTAATAAATATAATTCCCATTTTAAGTCTATGCCATCAGTGAATTAAAGGAAGAGTTCTGAGATTAAGATATAGTTCAATCTATAAGACTGAATCTAAAGTTTTGTTTAAAGGACTAATATTTGGTTAGTTATGCTTCTCTAACATGAATCATCATGAATTATAGCTTGATATAATTTTTTTATTTCTTTGAAACTAGATTACATGTGTATCTTTCATTCCAGTAAGATAGTGCCAAAGCCTTTCAAATATACTGTAAATAATTTAAATGGCTCCTTAGATTTAATGTTCACAAGCAGTGTACAAATTAATATATTATTTGGAGGATACTAAAGGAATAATTCTTCTAAAAATATGAATTCCCAGGAAAACTATGGGTTAGAGACTTTATATCTTTTTGATGTTTGTTTTTAAATTTAAATTCATCTTTTGATTTAATTTTTCAGAGACCCAGTTAATACGAGCAAGGCTAGGAATGGAGACAAAAAAGTTAAGTGATGTGTCCAAAGAAACATGGAGACAGAACTAGAACACAGGTGTTCTCATCTTGGGCATGTCCTTTTCCTGCATCTTTCGCTATCACCAAAAAAAAGAACTTTAAAAATTGCATATATGTACACGTGTTATAGGAAACCTCAGGAAAATCTCCTGTATGAAGTCCAAGAATATCTTCACTGCCATGTAAGGTTTGTTTGAATGTTTTCTTTCTCTTGGAAGAGGAAGTAGATGGCATGACCAAATTTTCACTCTACATCTTTAAAATGGGAATAATAAATGAACTTATATAATGGGATTGCTAGTTGGATACATATTGGTTAATATTTACAAAGAACTTAGAATATTCACTAGCATATAAGAAACATTATATATGTTGAATAAAACCTGCCTGCCTGGCTTATTGTAGGTTATAAGTACTTTTAGAACCTTTTAGCTCATCACCTACTATCATCCTAGTGATTTTAAGCTTCAATTACAATGAATTACAGATGTATTAGTTTGTCAGGGCTACTGTCACAAAGTACCACAAATTGCATGGCTTGAACAACAGAAATTTATCATCTCACAGTTGTAGAAGCCTGAAGTCCAAGATCAAGATGTCAGTGGAGCCGTACTCCCTCTGACCGCCTCTCTCCTAGTTTCTGGTAGTTTCTCGCCTTGTACAGCACAATCTAACTTCATATGATCTTGTCCCTATGTACGTGTCTGTCTCTGTGTCCAAATTTCCCCCTCTTTTTTTTTCCATAAGAACTCAGTCATTGGAGTAAGGACCCTAACGATCTCATTTTAACTTAATTCTGCAAAGACCCTATCTCCCAATAAGGTCATATTCTGAGATACTGGAGATGAGGATGCCAACACTTTTGGGGAGGGCACAATTCAGCACATAATGCCAGCTTTCCTAAACAACCTGTTCACCTGATTATGGCAGTGACATATTAGCTCTGACTCCAAGGTACATTAGTAAAGTGCTCAGAAGCAGTAAATCTATCTACCCATCTAAGACTGTAAACCTCGTCATATTTTATTCCTCTTTCAAGGTTTATTTTTGTCCCTAGCACTATCATACCATTTATTTTGCTACTTTCCCCTTTTTACGTCTTGATCATAGGATGCAAGATGTGTAAGTGTAGACATTTCCTTTTGTTGCTTGCTGTGTTTTCTACCGTGAAGAATGGCACATGCCATGTAGCAGACACTCTATAAACATTAATGGGCTGATTAAATAAATCTATCTGAAAGTATTCATGCATAAATGGATAAAGACTAACTAATGAAAGACTAGACAAGTGGCGTCTATTGTCTTACTTCAGGTCTTTAATATCTTAATGGATCAACTCTCTCTTTCTCTTCCTTTAAACACACTAAAACATATTAGAATAAAGAAAATAGAAATTTTAAAAAACCCTAAAGAGTAGTAGTTTCCTGCTAGCCCAATTATTTCTGTAAAACAGGGATATTTTAAACAACTTATTAATACAATATTTTAGGTTGTATCCAAACAGCACAAAGTAGTCTAGATAACTAAACTGAACAAATCAGATGCCAAATTAATTTTCATTTGTTCTACAATATTCCAGTTTGTCTCATCGATATTGGAAAAACTATTTTGATTATTCCTCTATGGTTGTTGTGCTACAGACAATATCCTATCATTCAGCTTCTAGTAGTTAGCCAATTTAGAGACTCTAAAAGAACCTCCTGAAAGGCAAAAAAACAAAATGTAGATTCGGCATAAAACGTAATTTTTATAACATTGCTGACCTGGAAGTAAGTCACGCAAATATCCACGGAGCCGAAGCAAAAATACTGAGCTCAAATTTTATATATGAGCTGTACGTGTACGTTTAAAATGGTGTAGCTTGAGGGTAAGTGCCGATATCAGCACTGAGGTCTGGAGACTTAGTTTTATATTAACAGCAAGGAAGGGGAGCTGAACCTGAGGTGTTTGGATTATACCTGAGAGCCTGGAAGGGGCTAAAGCGGTCTCAGGTCTGCAACGCTGCCAGGATCTCTGTGGAAACACATGAACCTTCTCTCACATGGAATACACAATTCAGGCTCCAAAATTTCCTCAGAATAAAATAATATCGCAATAAGACAACAAGTAATAATCACAAAATGTACAGGGAAACTAACCACCAGGAATGAGAGTCAGAAAAATAATAATAATAATAGATTTAGATCACCAAGAACATCAGATACTGGAACCTCAGATTCAGTATACAAAATATGAATGAAATGTTTAAAGAAATAAAGGGTGGCATCACAAAAATGTAAACAATGAGGTACAATCAAAACCGACTTAGGGCGGTTTAAGAAAGAAGAAAATAGAAGCTTTATAAATGAAAAATGTAATGGCTGAAATTTAAATGAAATGAAAGAACAGATGGGTTAAACAGAGCATTAGATGCCACCAAAGAAAATTGGTGAACTAGAACTGGTAGATCTGAAAACACTGTAAAAAGAGAGATAAAAAGGTGGAAAATATGGCATAGAGGTCAAGTAATATAAAAGACGGAATGTGAAAGTCTAACTTAAGTCTAACCAGAAGACTTGGAGAAAAAACAGAAAATGAAGGAAAAGTAATATCTGAAGCAGTAATGACTGAATCTTCCTGAATGAATGAAAAATATGAACCAACATGATCATGCACAAATCCGCTAAGAAATACAAATAAGAAGAAATCCAGATCTAGACATTTGTAGCTATGTGCAAAATGCCAACTTTGGCAAAGATCATGAGGAAACAGAGAGAAAAGATCACGTACAAATGACGCACAGACAGCAGATAGCCATAATAGAAGCCAGAGACATAAAACAGTATTTTCAATGGGTTGAGAAATAAATAACTGTCATTCTAGAATGGTGCACTTGGAAAAGCTATATTTAAAAATGCTAATGAGATAAACAGAAACACAGAGTTTACTACCAGTAAAATAACATAAAAATAGCTTCTAAAAAACAAATTACTGAGAAAAAAAAGCAAAATGAACCCAGAAGGATAATCTAGGATGGATAAACAGATAGTGAACAAAGAAAAATGTAGGTAAATTTAAACAATATTGTCTATTAAATATTAATAATGATTGTGATATACCACTTTATAGGCATTCCAGATTATTTTTTTTAACTTGATAAGTTTAAGAAACAGCATTGTAATTGAAAAAGTTTTATAAACATATAGAGGTTTAAAAAAGTAAATTATTATGAATGAGAAGAATTTAGTGAAAAGTTAGTACATGTGAATTTATAGTCACTGCTATATTGCAATTCTTCCTTTAGTATAAAATAAATAGTAAACAAGTAAATAAACAATCTCCAGAGCATTATTAGTTTCTCCTTGAGAAGTTTTGCCATTGTTATTTCTGTTGAATAATAGTTTGGAGTCATTTGCTTGTTGAAGAACATGCAGTCCAGTCACCATTCCAAGCCTTCTCAAGATCCATTCTTATTCACACTTTTCATCCTCCTTTACCTTACGCTCCTGCCAAAACTCTATTCTGAGCATATATTCTACTCTAATACTTTCTTCACAGATAGAAATATAGTTTTCTCCAGTCCCACCATGGCTGTGTCACCATTCCGAGAGATGCTTTCCAAATACCTCTTCCTTTAGGAAATCATGTCTAATCTCCAACCCTACCTTCACCAGTGGAAATAACCCCTCTCACCCCAGAAGGAGCATGCCTTTGCTCAAGCCTCTCTTTGGGAACTTAGCGCATTCTCTCTTGTGATATCTCTTCACATCTTACCTCCCCCTACTAGACTCTAAGCTCCTTAAACAAAATCTGTTTGAGTCAGCATTAAAAATAGAGCCTTAGCATAAGACCTTACATACAGTAGGGTTTCAATAATTATTTGTAAAATTCATAAATGCAGGAATGAATAAATGAATAGATGAAGTAGAAAACATCTCTGAAACAAGTAAAAGTTCAGGGACAATTTGAGAGGGATCGATCACTTGCAAACTATATAGATTCTGTATATACATTCATAACTATATATTCATATCTATACTTAACTAATAACTAATGGACCAATAAGAGTCCATCTTATAAGCAACGCAAGAACGAGAACAATTGGTGTAATATATTAAAGACTATATATTAGAGAAATCCCACATTTAGCAAGATCAGAGCCTATTATATACAAATTTTCCTGTCCTTTCATGATTTGAAAAGTATCTCCTTTAAAATCATTTAAAATGAGCCACCGAATCCACAAACCCTGAAAACAGGACTTTGTAAGTTTCAAGAAAAATCATTCTTTCAATCGTTTTTATTCATGTATAGATTCACATGTCTAAGAAATAACATATTACCTCTCATCTGCACCAACAATGACAGTATTGGCATTGGAAGACATAAAGTGTCATTGATTATATTCTACATTTTTTTGTGTTAGTATCCATCAGGTTGATTGTAGTGGTGAAAAAGAATACACTTGGAAAAAATAATAATATAGAGCAACAGATGATTGGCAGGCTCCCCAACACTTTTGACAGTGTTCTTACGATGGCTTTTTTATAATAAATATTTATATGAAATGATAGTGTCTGCATAGATGATTCTAGCTCAAGAGGGATGCTGCGTGTCCTTTTTTTTTCCACTTTGCTAGCATTCAGAGAAATGCATATTGGTCATGAGTTATCTGTTCCAGAAGGCAAAATGACTGCACTGTCATAGAGGTATCAATTGGCCGAGAGAGTAGAAGAAGGAACCTGAAGGTAAGTGCTATTACTGATAGATTTCATAATTTTCAGCAATAAGCATTACACACACACACACACACACACAGCCATTATATTTGCTTCCTATTTGTCAACATTATTCTATGACACTTTTTCATCTTACTTTTGGCAATAATCAATTAAACATGATTTTATCTTTATACAATTATTAATAAAGGATGTTGTTATAAATTTCCTTTAAAAAGATGTCATTATATTCATGTATAGCAAAATATGACAGAAAATTCAGATCAATTCAGCTTTTTTTTTTTCTGTATTAGGGGAAATAATTAAAACAAGGAAAGTATTGAGAACAATGCCTTTCTGTGCTTATTTATCAGAAAAACACTGGAAGTAGAAAATAAACTAAAGGTTTAGCTGAAATGATAATAATAGAAACTCAAATATCTTATATTCACATCAATAGTTAAAATAGTTCAATAGCTTCACATGGCTTTACTGTGAAGACCAAACACCATGCTTCCTTTGCATTCTCCTCCAGTTATGACAGATTCCTTTCAGGTTCTTTTATCTCTGAGCCTTCTGAATACATGATCTGATTTTGCTGAAGCCTCCAGCACCCACATATATACACATCCTGACTTCTACTGCTCCCCTCAACTGCCCTTCATCATGACTACCCTCCATTACCTAGCTGACTTCCTATTTACATTTCAGATCTCAAATGCCTCAGGGAGGCTTCTTATGGTTCCCAAATCTAGGTAGGGTATATCTATTATAAATTCCCAAAGAATCTACATTTTCCTTTTCATTAGACTTGAGCTATCACTAATATCTATCTTTCTAACAAAATTATAAATTCTACGTTTAATAGGGCCCATATCAATTTGAATTACTTTTGTGAATTTTAGTCCCACAGATATTGTCTGACATATATAGCAGGTACTTACTAAATATTAGCCGAATGAATGCCACTGAACAAATCATTCCATTTCATATGTATGTTCTAGATGTATTTTATATTTTCACTGTTAACCTATTTCATAACTCCCAGATGATAGGGACCATGATTTATATTTGAGTATCCTTAATACTACCTACCACATAGTATGTGCTAAATAAATACAGATTAGCATAATTTTCTTGTCTAAAATTTTCACAGCTGAAGAAAGTATAAAAATATCTCTCCGAAGTACACATGCTATATCTCACTGTTCCTTAGGAAATCCTTCTTGATGTTTAACATACATTCATACATATATAGAAATACACAAGTACATAAACATATATGCAAAACAAATAAAACAAAAATACCTTTCCATTAACATTTTACTTTATTGCCTGTTATCCTAATTAGAAATCCAATCACCTTATTTACTGTGTTTAATATTCTGAGTTTGCTCCCCAGAATCACTTTCTAACCTTCTGTGCACTGCTCTGTGTCCCAAGAGGATGAAGTGCACAGGCTACGTCAATTGGCTCCTTTGCTCTCTGGTTTCCAGTTGGGTTTGGCCAATAGTAGTCACTGGCAGATGATCAGAGCAGGAAGGGAGAAAAAGTGCGGTTTATCTATCCTGGTTTATACCATGCTGATCTGTGGTTTGCAGTGTTGTGTCCTTCCACCTAAGGCAAGAGCTCCTGTAGTTGGTTCTTCTCACAGTTAAATCTCTCTTCAGGTACCATTCCTCTCCTTGCTTCATCAAGATTAGGAATGTTAATGGTTCCCACCATCGCTAGTCCCTGGGTACTTCACCATTACTTATTGGTTCTCTTAACCCTGCCCACAAGTCTGTAATGACCCCTTCTACTTAAATAGTCTCTTCGATTATCTCTGTCGGGTATACCATCAAGTTCCTGCCAAGCCCTTGGTTGATACACTAACATAGGTAAAGATCATCATACAGTCCCCGTTTTGAGTAATGTTGCAGAGTAGACAGAGCATTGCACTGTCTGTGAAATAAAAAAAGTAAAACGCCTCCGTTCTTGATTCCCAGGCTATAAAAATGGCATTGCTGCCACTACTTCTTGTTCTTGCCATTGAGCTTCCAACTGAGTGTTGGTCAGTATGGTGTGTCACAGAAAAAAAAAATACCATTAATTCCTGTGGGTTTACTAGACCAGTAGTTAGCTTTCAAACAGAGTCTCATAAATCTCTAGAACAGGGCTTTTCAAACTTCACTGAAAACGTAACACTGGGGGATATTCTAGAACGCACATTCAGATTCAGTGGGTGCCACTAGGGCTTGCAGTACTCTATTTCAAACTAGCTCCTGAGATTCTGCATCTCTAACCAGCTGATGATGGTGGTTCTAGATCAAACTTTGAGTATTAGGGCCCTTGGATATCTATGGCAATTCCTCCAAGTTGGTCTCAGAAGTATGGGAAGGCTGAGAGGATGAACTTCTCCCCTGCATCATTACTTTCATCTGTCTTACATATTATGATTCCAAGTAAGATTTAATTCCAGGCAGAAAAATGGTTTTATTTCTTTGAACATTTATAAACTACTAAAATACTAGCCTAATGCTTACTTTTCAAGTGAGGTCAGTCAATAGGTAAGAAGATTTACCCAAAGTCATATTTAGTTCGTGACTGAGACACTGGAATCTAGGTCTCCTGCACTATAGCCAGTTATTGTTACCACTTTACTGCCTTTGATTTTTTTGTTTCCCTTCTCTTCTGAGCTCTATTTTTGAATGTCACATTACTATGAAAATTGTGAGGAAAAAAATCTATATATTTTCACACAAGTTGTTGAGTCCCAGCAGTATGAGGCCCATCTTAGGGTACCTGGAGCTTTTCAGGGAATGGGGTATAACACTGGGCCCCCATCTTGCAATCTTGTTGGAGGGCACTCTTAAAGTAACTATCTTCTTATAAAGACTGACATTATCCTAAGTACTGTTTTTGGATGCAAAGAAAAAAAAATAGTTTCAAATTTGGCCGATATTACCTTTCCTCTGTATTTTGAAAGCTGTGGACATACATATTTTTAGCCTCTGGACCCCATGCTGTCTGTCATTCTGCTTATCTGATTCTCTAAAATGCACTTTTCTAAGAATGTAATACAGGAACAGAAAACATTCAAAAGATTTTTTTCCCATCTTTTTACATAATGTATATATTTTTACGTTAAGATCTATACAAAACCCAAGAAACATTTATTACCAGACAAATGCAACAGTTTAGATTGTCAATATTTACTCATATTCATCTTCAATTTGGCTATGCTCACTGAATATAAAAATTGAAACCTTATTCTGATCTGAAGCCCTGACATGGTTGGTTCACTTTTCATCTGGTGACTCATTGCTCTTGAATGCTATTCCATCAAAATATTTACATTATATTTCTTGTATCTCATAACCAGTAAGCTTGAAATTCACTTTTTAAATGTGTAGCTAAAGCAGAAACATGAAAACCAAGCATGGACTTTTTTGATCTTTTGTAATATTATTGCTATATATCAGGACATACATTCAATAAACTACACTTTTTTAATATCTTGCCACCCAGCAAAGAGTATAATTTCCTTCTAAAAATTAGCCTATTTAACAGCTTAGAGTTAAAGAACTTGTGCAACAAATAACAAGCTTCAGAACATTATCAAGAATAGTACTTTACTCTAAATAATAAAATCATGGAACTACTTCTGATTGTGAGTCTCACAAAAAAAAAGACGATTATTGCATCATCTTTCCAATTACCTTTTAGGTAAACATTCCAGGAAAAAAAAAAAAAAGGCCTCATGTGAGGAAAAGAGCAAATCTTTGCCATTGGTAGGTTATGTTTTGCTCATGCTATTGTCTTCACTTGGCATTACCTCCTTCAGACTCCATATATTCAAATTCAACTCATTTCCCAAATTGGAGTTACTCCTTCTTTTCCTAAAGGTCCTCATCTTTAACTGCACATTAAAATCACCTGGAGAGACTTTAAAATATCAATGTCTGGAGTCTACCCCAGACCAAGGAAATTGGACAGCAGCTAGCTCATATTTCACAGAAGCAATATTCTCTTCTTATTTAAAAGAGCAAAGCAAAACAAAAACAAAACAAAAAGCTTGAGGCAGACATTATCTAAAATACTCTCAATTTTCCTGAAATAAAACAATTTCTGAGTCCTCAGGGTATTGCTCCTCATCTTTTGGAACGGCTTCAATATTTGCTGTTAACATTAATACTTATTATTTGGAATTAATATTTAATATATCTTTCCTTTTTACTTGAAGGAAGAGAAATATATGCAAGGCTTAGTACTGGAGAAAAACATATTATGTGGATTGTCTTTGTTTTCCTTAAAGATTATTCACATGTTAGTTGAACTCACTCCTATATTGGAAAAAGTTAGAGAGTAGGTTATCTGTGTTCCTGGTTTTCATCAGACATCTATCAAGATTTACATATTCTTTATTAAAGAGACCTCATTCTAATTCAATAGACAAAAAAAGAAAGAAAGAAAAAAGAAAAAGAAGCCCATCATATTTGAGGCAGCATATCCTTAACAAGTCAGAGTTGTGCTTAAAAAGACACCCAGAGGTGTATTTATCCAAAAAAACTGAAAACACTATTTCCAAGGAACATGTGTATCCATATATTAATTGCAGCATTATTTACAGTAGACAAGATATGGAGGCAACCTGGGTGTCCATCAATAGGTGAATGGATAAAGAAGAGGTGGTACATATATATATAATAGACTATTACTCAGCCGTAGAAAAGAACAAACTCTTGCCATCTGCAACAATATGGATGGATCTAGAAGGTATTGTGCTGGGTGGAGTAAGTCATGCAGAGAAAAACAAATGCCATATGATTTCACTTATATGTGGAATCTAAAGAGAAAATTAACAAAACAGAAATAAACTCATAGATATATAAAGAACATTTTGATGGTGGCCAGATGGCAGGGGAGTTGGGGGTGGGCGAAAAAAGGGAAAGGGATTAAGAAGTACAAATTGTTGGTTACAAAACATTCATGGAGATATAAAGCATAGCGTAAAGAATATAGTCATTAATATTGTAATAACTATGTATGGTGTGAGATGGGTATTAATTTATTGGGATGATCTCTTCATAAGTTATATAAATGTCTAATCACTATGCAGTACACCTGAAACTAATATAATTAATGGCAACTGTAAAAAATAAAAAAGACCCAGGGATAGAATTAGAAAATCTCAATTGTGCTACCGCCAATGTAATAATTGATTCAAGCAAACATCATTAATGAATATGAAATCCAACGAGTGGAAGATTGGTGGAGAACAGAATATATTCACTGATCCACAGTAATAACAACAGATAACTTGTTAATTAACAAATGAAAGTTACATATTTAATGGAGAGATCTAGCAGCCAACACCTTAACCAAGTGATCTAAGTTAGCATTATAAAGATGGCATAAACTGATATTATGTGCCTCTTGATGTGATATAGTAGGAAGTACACAATATCACTGATCTACTATTCCTGCTCAAAACCTTTAACCTAATCATATTTACGAGAAAAATAATCAGAAAAATTCAGATCACAGAATTCTTAAAAATAAGTTATAGTCATAAAAACAATAGAGGCTGTTTATAATAAAGACAACTAATGAAACATGAAAACTAAATGTAATGTGAGATATTCAATTGGATCCTGGGGGGCATAAGCTATAAATAAAACTTTTGAGACAATTGGGAAAATGTGAACATAAATTACATTCCTAGGTAATGTACTTTCAAAGTTAAATTTTTAATGTTAGAAAATAGTATATTGACTGTATAGATGAATCTTGTTCTTAGGAGATATATGCTGAAATTTTAGGTATAAGATGATGGAATTTAATTTCAAATAGTGAAATGTTGACAATCAGTACACTTAGATATTAAAAATCTATTTTGCTAGTTTGCAACTTTCCTGGATCACCCTCGATAAATCTAATACCTATCTGACACCTTAAAACTTTTTCAAATAAAAAGCTGGTACAAAAAAACAATTTAGATTTTGAAGTAGAGGATTAATATCTTCACAAATTTTAGCCTGTGTTAAATTCAATTAAATGATGGTTAAGTGTTAATTTAAAAAAAAAAAAACAGTTAAAGGAAGCAGTGCTCTCTACTTATATTGTAAAGATTCTATGATGGTTGATGCACATTGAGATGTTCAGGTAAAGTGTTTCAGATAGGCTTCCCGGACATTCTGACCTCTTAAACAGTAATTATCTTGAACTGTACATGACACCTGTCCTTACTCTTTGCTTCTTATACTGTTCAATACCTATTGAGCATCTAATTATTTTGTATTTTCCTCTTATTTTTCTGAAATAGAGAACTAAACAAATGAAATATAAAACTATTCCAAAAATATAATACAGGAAACTTTCTGTGAAATAAGGAGAAAATTCAACCTTCAGATAGAAATGGCACAATGTATCAGAGGAAAAGGTTATTAAACTTCAAGGTTAAGTGATAAATTCTTCAGGTACTAAATAATAATAAACCAAGCCCCTTCAAGAAATCAAAATCAGGCTACTTTCAAATGTCCCTACAAGAGCATTAGATGCCAGAAAAAAAAAGTTGTAGGAGAAAAAAATATAACCCACAGTTATTTGCTCAGAATAATTTACTTGACTTTGCATTATGAGAAGAAATAATTTTTATAGAAACCACAACATTATGTACATATATGTAACACCATATACATATATAATCGTATACATATGCATAAAATGAAGATGATCATAATACCTTCACCACAAGAGAGTTGTAAGAAATAAATAGGATTTTGTACATAAAATATCTAGCCAAAAGAAAATGTTTAATCAATAGTACACATTGTTAATCTTTTTATTATTTAAGACAACTAAGACCTCCACACACATAACTACAGTACAAGGCAAAATAAACAAAACTGAGAGAGCTCTGGGGACCCAAAGAAAAGAGATCATTTAAGGTGACCCCCATCAGTAGAGGCTTCATGAAAAGGTGATGCTTCATTTCAGATGCCCTTAGCAAATTTCAGTGGTACAAAGAAAAACTGTTCATTAAAATTTGAGTCTGTGGAGGAAGAGTCCTAGAAAAGTTTGAAAATCCACTGTATTTTCTTCTACTTCAGCAAATGTTCCTATTTTTTTCGTGGAATGAGGCTAAAGGAAGCATAAGCAAAAAAAATAAATAAGTTTTGAAAGAAACTATAAGAAATACATGCTTTTGAAAATGAAAAATGCCACTCATTTATTAAATGGGATGGGCAAGAATAATAAATGACTCTAGAAAGTTACAGAGTTTCAGCAGTATCTTTCAACTGTCCCTATGAAGGTCAACTCTAATCTAATTACCAGAACAGCAGCTACTGCAATAGGAGTACAGGAAACTATGACAAAATAGGGAAGGATATGGATGCTGATTACTGAAACTAATTAAATGCATTCGAATCTGTAGGCCTAATGATGTTTATTATGCAGACATTTAGAAATGGCCTGAAGGCATCACAGAGCTCTACAAGTCATAACAGGAAAGGCTTGGAAGGCTGGTGAGAAATCTGAAATGTTTCCTCTTAGTTATTGATTAGATTTAGTTTTTAGGATTAGACAGAGGTATATTAATGAATAGAATGTATGCCAATGTAAATAGGTCAAAAGCCACTTCATAAACAGGAAAAAATAAGAGTTCAAACAAGCAAGCATAGAATCAGTACATTCATCCTATAAACATAAAATTGATATACAAACATTGTTAAATGAGTATTATTCTCTTCAAAGTAGTACAAAGTAACACAAACATGATATCCATTCATTCACTCACTCACTCATTCAAGCAACATTTAATTTAATGTTCAACATGTGCCTGGCAGTGAACCAAGATAAACATTTGTAATATTGCAAAACTCAATCAATTTTTATAACTGTTAATGGTAGCATGTCTTCCTGTCCTGAGAGTGGATATAATTTTGGAAGTAACCTAAAGTGATTCCAACCTAAGTCTGGAATAAACTACTTGACTAATTTGAGTACTATAATTTTGGTTACAAACCAGATATGATTAAAAAGTACTAAGGTTGTTTACTCATGTAATTTGTATACTAGCTTTCACAGAAATTTCAAAAGAAAAAGTCAAAAACAGTTTATAACATCACCATTAGTGAAAAAAATGTGTTACCTGCCAAAGACCTCCTATAAAAGATGTTTATTTGGGTGTTTGGCCATTTATTGAAAATTCCACCTTATTGCTCTATTACAGCTTGCATATACAGGACATTGTACAATATGAAGTATTTTCTGCATTTGTTTTTCTTTTAAAAATTTATGGAAGGAAAAATTATATTTTGAACTTTATTTAGAATTCCAGGAAGTCAAAGTCTTCTAGGCCAAATGTATTTTATTAAGAGCTGCCATTTTCTGGACAAAAGCTAGCTACTAAATAATGAGTCTTGTAAGAGGGTACAGAGCATCCTTAATTTTAACCCATTCTAGAATTTTCTGAATTATCAATAAAGTCTTCTCACAGGGATTAAAGCTCAACTCCTCTTCCCTGATGTAGAACCTGACATTAAACTATCCAACTGAAACACTTATTGATTAGATCATAATGTATAGGAAACTGTGTTAGATCTTTAAAAAATGTTTAAAAGTTCTGTATTCTAGAGACTTCTAAATTACAAATTTAGTTGAAATACAGAAAATATATTTCATATATGTAAAATATAAAAATATACATGTGTATATGTAAGCCTACATAAGCCCACAGATGCTAATTGACAAATAAATTCTAGAAAAGGAAGCATTACAGCGGTTCAGAGGAGGTAGCAATTGGTGGTTCATAGATTTAGCTATTGTATTTACAAGTGGGTAGATAGGTATTACGGTAAATTTATTTGATTCGGTGCATTCTGAGGAATTAAGTAAAAAAACATGGGCTACAAAATGTAAATCATCTTTCCCCCAAGCACCAAAACTGCATTTTAAATCTTTGATCAAATATATGCAGCTTTGTTTAGAATAATTTTATTATGTTCCAAAGCAAAAGGTGACCCCCATGTAAGACTCTCTTGAGAAATACTTGATGTAAACCAAATATATTTTATAATGTCAGTAAACAGAACTAATAATCAACCTCACTCAACTAGACATAATATTTAGAAAATTTATGGAAAATGTCATAAGGAAGAGTCATGATATATAGATGAGGAGACTCCACTGTCCTTATTTTTTAATAGTTTTATTAAGACATTATTCACATTTCATAAAATTCACCTACTTAAAATGTACATTTCAGTGAATTTTAGTGAATTTCACAGCATTGTACAATCATCATCACAAACTAATATTAGAACATATTCCCCCCCCCCAAAAAAAAGGAAAACCTTTGTAGTTATTAACAGAGAATCCCTGTACCTCTTTCCCTCACCTAAACCTTAGGCAACTACTCATCTACTTCTTGTCTCCATAGATTTGTCTTCTCGAGACGTTTCATGTAAATGGAATCATGTAACATGCTTTCTTCAAGAGCTTTATTGTTTTAGTTCTTATATTTAGATCTAAGATTTATTTTTAGTTCATTTGTTTATTTGGTGTGAACTGGGATTCCAAATGCCTTCTTTTGCATTCAGCCATCCTATCCCGCTGTTCCGAAACTATTCATTGAAAAAAGACTATTCTTCTCTATTGAATTATCCCAGCACCTCTGTCAAAAAAAACAACTGAATATAAATGTAAGGGTTATTTATGGATTCCCAATTTTATTCCATTGGTCTATATGAAATTTTATCCTATGGTCTATCCTTATGCCAGAACCATACTGTCTTGATTACTGGAGCTTTGTAATAAAGTTTTAAGTCAAGACGTGTGAGTCCTTCATATTTCAAGTGTTGTGGCTCTTTGGGTCCCTTGGATTTCTATATGAATTTTAGGATCAGCTTGTCAATTTCTTTAAAAAAACACTGGAATTTTGATAGGGGATACACTGAATTTAGGTAGTATTGCCATTTTAACAATATTAAGTTTTGCAACCTATGAACATCTTTTTATTATTAAGGTCTTTAATTACATTAAAAATATTTTATAGTTTTCTGTGCACAAGTCTTATTTTTTTTTTTTTTTGGTTATATTTTTCCTAAGTGTTTTATTTATTTTAATGCTGTTGTAAGTGGGATTATTTTTTAAATTTCATTTGGATAGTTCATTGATAATACAGAGAAATGAAATTGATTTTTTGTATAGTGATCTTAGATCTTACAACTTTGATTAAGTTGTTTATTAGTTGAAATATTTTTTTGTGGATTCCTTAGGGTTTTTCTGTAGAGTATTATATCATTTGAGGATAGAAATAGTTATAACTTTTCTTTTCCATTTGAATGCCTTTGTACCTTTTTCTTAGATAACAGTCCTGGTTAGAAACCCCAATACAATGTTGAATAAAAGTAAGAGTAGACAAGTTTGTTCCCAATATTAAGAGGGAAAGCATACACTCTTTCACCATTAGTTATGATGTTAGCTATGGGTTTTTGCAAGATTTCTTATAGTAGGTTGAGGAAGTTGTCTTCTATTGCTAGCTCACTGAATGTGTTTATCATGATAGAATGTTAGTTTGTCAAATGCTTTTTCTGCATTTATAAAAATGATCGTTAGATTTTTGCCATTTATTCCATTAATAGGGTGTATTACATTGATTGATTTTCAGATGTTAAACAAATCTTGAATTCCTGGGATGCATTTTAATCGGTCATGGTGTATAATCATTTTTATATGTTGTTACACTTACTAGTATTTTGTTATGAATTTTGTATCTATATTCATGGAGAACATGGGCCTGTGCTTTTATTTTCTTTTGATGTCTTTGCCTGGTTTTGGTATCAAGGTAATGATACTGGCTTCATAGTATATTTCAGAAGTTTTCTTTCTTCTGTTTTTCAGAAGAGCTTGTGAGGATTGATATTTATTCTTCTTTAAATGTTAAATGTTATTCACCAGTTGAGTCTGGGCATTGCTTTGTTCCACTGTCATAAAGACCTATGATTTTTTCTTGATTCTCCTGTTAAGAGGCTACATGACTTTTGATAATCTCATTTTTCATGTCCGTAATTTAGAGGCAAAATCATCCATTTTATTTATTTTTAAGTATTGCTTTTGAAGATTAAGTGAACTGATGGATGTAAAAGTGTTGTGTAACCAGAAAATGCCATTCCACTCTACCTTATTATGTTTAGTATTTCTTGGCTCCACTATGGAAAATTCTGTCTTCAGATAGCCAGATTTTCCATTAAGGATCTGAGAAGCATGCCTGGCACCTTAAGCTACGTCTTTGGGGCAAGTATCGTGGCAACTGCAGTTTTGTTCACACTGTACTGAAATGAGTGTCTGTGACACATGTTACCCAGCTCCTTTTTCTTCCCATTACTCCTTCTTCTAAATGCTACAGTGAAAAGTGGAAGTCAGAGCTCTGCCAATTTCCCTACTTGCCAATTAATTTGTCTTTATGAGAAAATCAGCCATCATCTGGATATTCTTTTCACTTAAATAGAACAGGGAAGACTAATTCTTATAGTGCTTTTAACAGTTAAGAAAACAAAGCCAATCTCCAAATACCTGGTGTGTTTCTCCTAAAATGGACTATTTACTACCTTGAGAATTAGCTAAAGAAGCTGCTACACATCTGTCTATATATCAGAACCTACTATTTAGTGAATTAATATATTTATTTCTTTAACCTTAAGGGTAAAGTTAGTCCCTTGTTCACACATAATTACATAAAATTAGCTACCACTACTTCTAATATCCTACTCACCCAAAATCCAACACAGCTCACCCTTTTCCTAACTCTTCCCTCTACTCTGGGCCTCATTGCATCTGCCAACGAGGTCATATTTTTTGGAGAATATATGTTTTAGAAGAGGAAGAAAGAAAAAAAATGACAGAATAATTAAACTTCTGGTTGCAGAAGCCAAGATAAGCCTTTGGGCACTGCCAATCAACCTGAATGATGTGCCACAAAAGTACCTTTTCCCTGTATTGTCTATAGCCTTTACTTCAATTTATTTCCTTGCCGACATCTTTAACAATTAGATAAGATTGAAGAAAATTTAAAAATCTCTTCTTAAAATACAATTTTTGAAGGGTTATGGCAACCAGTGATTCATATCTCAGAAAAAAATTAATATAATTAAATTGCTTTCCTTTCAAGGTCTACCTGAGTTCTATCAGCTATATTGAAAAATGAATAATTTGACTTGGCAGAACACAAAAAGTAGATTAAGATCATTTTGCATGAGAAGCAATTTGTAAAGTTGAAAAGAGTTGGCAGGATACCATAGCACAGCACTCAGGGCACTATAATGGTAACAATTATCACTTACTTAGTATGTTCTAGGCACAATTCCAAGTGAGTTATTCCATTTACCTCTTGACAGCCTTATGAAATAGGTACCATTATTATTTTTGTTTTAAAGATGAGAAAATTGATGTTAAGGGAGATTAAGAAAGTTGTCTGAGGACACACCATCAAGAGGTAGACAGCCAACATTTAAACTGAGGTCTGTCTGAACTCAGAATGGATTCTAAACGTCTATGATTGGCCCCCTAAAGGCTGAAGGACAGAAGTGCTAAAATTTATAAGATAGATAAAGATGAAGTGCAGATAGATGGGACCATTCCTCAGGAAATCTTTATTGGTATTAAATATTAGTCTAGTCCTAGATCTAGGAAACAGTTAGCAAAACTATTATGGTGCCCCACACATACTTCTTGAGGTTAAATTTTAGTTAGGTGCATACAATCTCTGGCCACTTTATTTACCTAATAGGCGTTTGTAAAGTAAACTGGGGGCTTAATAAGTTTCACGTCATTTGCATAGACAATTACAAATGCTGATTTTAAAATAGTCTATTGGCACCACAGCCACTCGACAATTGAGGATTCCTTGACCACATATAGCATAAGTAGGTTATGAAATCTAAAAAGTCTAAATTAAAATTGGCTCTGGTTTCCTTCTGTCATAATTTTTAGGGACTGTACTTTATTGTTATTATAATTTGACCTACTACTGACATTATGTAAAATTAATTAACAAATTCAGATTAAAATGAAAGGTAATACTGCAATAATTGTAATGTGCTTACATCTAACATTAGGTTATCAGACATATAATTGTGAATCAAGATTATTCTGAATTGACATCTTTAAATCCTAATTAAGTCTTGTTTTAAGGCTTTTTTTTTTGTAGAATATTTAAACTTCCCTAAAGAATAACGATTTATAACCAACAGACGATAATAGATATTGTCTCATATTTAACTTGAGCTGGCCATCCACGCTTAATTTATGTATTCGTTCTGCTGAATCTCATACATATATTATCCCTAGCCTGTTAAAAAATAAATTACAAGAAAGGATATAAAGCCAATGAATTTTTACAATGGATTTAATTAATTACTAAATCCATAAAGTTTACTAATCATCTATTATGATTTTTAAAAGCATGATTAAAAAGCATGATTGAAAAATTCAGCTACTAATCAGACAGATTCCTTTCATTCCTGTATTTAATGATCTTACATTTGAAAAAGTAAAATGAGATTATATTAAAAAATAATGATACTAGTAATAAAAGTAGGTAGAGAGTGACATAAACTAGCTCAGATGGAAAGAGTTTCATCTGATCAGCATAAATAAGCTAAATAAATTTCATGTGCTATACATGTAAAAGTGCTTAAAATTGATTTTATAAAAGTAGCAATTATTAGTATTCAACATGTCTGAATTTTATGAATTTTCAAATATAAGTTCATATGTTTAAATACCAATATATATTTCCATTTTAACATTTTGGGTTAAAATGAATTTATTATATATACATATACTACTCTGCTATTATATATAGAGTATCCTGATCATAAAACTTTTCTCAAAACTCAATAGTACTGTATCCTTGAAACTAATTAAAATTAATTAATTAATTTTTAAAAACTCAAGGTAATAGTGTGAACACTGATATTTGTGCTGAAATGCAATACAATAATGATTTTGAGGGGAAAAAAGAAGAGAACTAACATGAATTAAGTATTGAAGTAATTACCCAACACTTTACATATTTTATCAAATACATATTTTAGTATCCATATCATTAGAGTTCCTGCCTTCTAAATTATAGGTCTTTTCCTTTATAGCTCCATTGACACCAGGTTTTCCCCGTCACACCTGCTGTTATTAAAAACAACTCTTCCCACCGTAGTGCCTTATAACATATCTAATCTGTTGTAGACTGACGAACCAGACAACCAAACATAGTAAAGTAGGTATGAAAAGACCAGGTAGGCACTTAATTAACTCTATTAAGTACATGGGAGACATCGATTATGTGGTCTATAATGTGACTTCTCAGAGCTTTTTGCTCTTTCTTAGCTGAGTTTGGAAAACTCGAGGTTGTCATATATCACAACTCCATATGAAGTGTTCATGTCTGTACTTTCCCTTATTGTTATAATGGTTGAATTAATCCACGAAAATTAAAAGAGTGCATCTGTTGCTGCCACTGGAATTGTAATGCCATCGTGAACTGCTTAAAAATACCCACGCCAACCTTCCTTTTGGCTCGACTCCAGTACAAGGGATAGTTTACAGATCAGAAAGGAAAGCTCCATCCTTCTTACTATAAAGACAAATGACAGGAGAAGAAGTAGGAGAAAGGAGAGGAGGAAGAGGAGGGAGGAGAAGAGAAGAAGGATGAAGAAGAATTTTCTTTGTTTATAAAGAGAAAGGGGGCAGCTGCCTTCTCTTCCCCTTTTGAAAGGCAGTGGGGAGGGAAGGACTGGAGTCCTTCCTCTAACCAACTAGAATGAAAATGAATCTCTCCAAAGAGGAGATAAGCCCCAGTCTCTAGTTTTAAAATGCAAAGATTTCTCCAAGGGTGCAGGACTCATCACCCCTTGAAATTTAGACATATACCTCCAGAGATAATCTAGACTATTTTAAGATGGAACAGAAAACATAAGTTTTATTGTATTTTCTTAGACTTTGCTATATAACTTGTGTGAAATGTCATCCTGACTTCCTGGTTTTTGTGGGCTACCTACATGCATGTACTCTCCTGTTGTGTTTACTCAATAATTAATTAATGTTCTTTTTTCCCACATTGATGTAGATAGGTTTCTCTTTGTTGGTAAGAGTTTTTGCTTACCAATACACTTGTGATTTGTCAGACATATCCCAATCAATTATCAATACTAAAATAAATCCCTCTCCTTCAGATGAATGTTTGGGCTACATCATCCAAGACTTGTCATAGCTATCAATAGCATGTTTTTAGGATAATACATCCCTAATTCTGAAGGCAGAGATGTGTGTGAAAGAATAGGTTTTAAAATTGGAATTCCCTTTTATACATTATATATTCTAACTTAAAATACGGTAATTGCAATTTTTTCTTGAACAAATAAGCTATTAAAAAATGAAATGTTCAAAATCAAATATGAGGAAATCACTCAAGTTTAAAAAAAATTTCTCTTCTCTATCTCATTTCCTGTTTTATTCTCTTAACAATGCTTACTGGTATCTAAAATTAGCTTTATTCTACTTTTTAAAATTAAAGTATTATTTCCATATAGTAAAAACCACCATTTGTAATATACAGAAAGAATTTCTTTATATTTCTTTTGTGTGTGTGTGTGTGTATAAAATAAAATGGCAAACTAATAGTGAAAAGTGTTTTTTTTTGGTTTCCTCGTCATTAAGCACTGCAGAAAAAATCTTTGCTTAAAGACAAAATAAACTAAAATTGAGGAATTATGTAGTTGGTCCCTTTCTTCCTCCTAAAAGGCAGCAAGGTGTTGTAATAGTATAGACAGATGTCCTTAAGTGCATTAAGAAAGCAAAGCAGAGAGAGCACCAGTTGTACCACCCATCCCATCAAGAAAGTTAAAATGTTGCCTTTTCAAGAGAGCCACTGTTAATAAAGAGCGTGTATATTGGCGTGAAGTCGGAGATCTGTGTTGGAATTAAAACCTATTACTTACTTGACCTCAGACAAGTTATTTAGCATCTCATTTGTAAAATGGAAATACTAGTATTATTTCATATAATTGTTAGCATAAAATAAGATACAGAAAATAAGGATAACAGATTAGTTTCTGCTACAAGCAATGAGATTAAATAGTAGTTGACATTATTATTGTTGTAATTACTTTCGTAGTTATTATTATTATTACTATTTAGCCATCCTCATCATCCCAGACAGAATCATCTCGCTTTCCTCTGAACGGCTCTTGAATTTCATGTTAACTCTTTTTAAAGAAATAGCCACTCCTATGTGAAAACTGGAGGAAGCAGTACCCCACTGAAGGAATAAAGACATATCTGAGTTCTGTTTGCAACCTAGAGAACACCCAGAGACAGATAATAGCTTTCTCCCTTAGGAAGTTAATGCTCTATTATACAGTTTTGCTAGAGTGACTGGAAATTCTGTTCCAGTCCTTTTCTTGACCACAAATTAAGACAAGGAGTAGGGATAGAAAATTCTCTGGGTTCATTTTTGAGGATTTGAATTGAAGCGATGGGAGGCATGGAAGAGGCTTCGTAAACTCCCATAATCAAATGTCTGGCTGGTCTTTCAGGTCCAGCACAAGAAACTTGGTCAGTATAAACTGTTCTTTGTTTCTATGCTTTTATATTTTCTATCTCTTTTGATTAGATTCCTAAAGAAGACTTCTTGTGAAAAAATCCTGTACTTTGTGAACTAAAGGAAAGAGGGATTTTTCCAACTTGGGGGCATTTGTGAATTACGTGTGACCAGGGTCTACGATGGCTGTGGCTGATCCTGACTACTATGCTCATTCTCCCTGCCTGGGCCTCAAAGATAAATTTGTAATTAAAAAGATATGTAATAAGATGAAAACAAAGGAAAGTAAAGGATGACCCTAAACTTATATTCTTTTTACCTAGGATTAAAAAGAAAAAAAAAAAACCCTCTTAAGGCAATTATCACGTATATGTGACTTATTTCCCCTTGTAGAATGTAGATCAAGTGGGGAAATTACCTTTGTCTCATTCACCTTGGTCTTTTCCACAACACCTTACATACAAATGCTCAGCATATATGGGTCAAGCCTTAGATTATGAGGTAATATGTGTGGTGCAAAAGGACCTGAATCAAGAAAATCTAGGATCTTGTTCTGGCTCTGGTATTGTTGAACCTATCTGGGCCTTCATTGCCTCAAATTAAAAATTGAATTGGGTTATCTTTATTTCAACTTCTAGCCCTAAAATGGAAGGGAGGGAGGGAGGGAGGGAAGAAGGAAGGAAGAAGGGTAGGAAAGAAGAAAGAAGGAAGGAAGGAAGGAAGGAAGGAAGGAAGGAAGGAAGGAAGGAAGGAAGGAAGGAAGGAGGGAGGGAGGGGAGTAGGTACTTCTCTTATGAGAGAAAACTCAATCACAAAAAATTCCCTAAGGAATAATTGTCATTTAATGACTTTAATATAGGACTTCAGAGAATGTGGAAATCAATTGTCTGTTACTGTTTAAAAGATAAATTTTGGTGAGTGGAAAACAATTTGGAGAAAAAATGAAATTTCCCATGTCCAGGTAGGTGCAAGAAAGAGAATGTGGATGAATCATTGAAAATTACCTTTTTCCAATGTCATTCTGCCAGTTCATCCTGCTGTGTTGTGTTAGCACATCTGTATCTTTTATTTGGCCTGTGGTAACAATAAAATTTCTCTCTTTATTTGCTAAAGCTTGAGCATCCATCCAGCTCCTAGTCTTTTAATTCACAAGGTGAAGAGCCAAATCAGTCAATTAAAATGCACAGTATCAGTGGTGTGTACTTCAATAGTTTAGAATTGCTATCTACTGCTCTATGGAATAACACAGGAGCGAGTCTTTTCTGTAATGCAGATAACAAGAATCTTATCTTGCCGTAACAACCTCCAGCAATCCATTATATTGCTACTAGTTGATAGTAGTAAAACCTTTTCCAATACATGAAATTCATTTTAAAAGACAGCACCGATCATATCTGTCCACTAAATTTCCATAAGCCCCAAATATTGCCTTCCCATAAGTTTAAATGTTAACAAACCTTTTTAAAACTACTTTCTATGTACTTCAACACATTACTGAGTTTTCCCCAAATTCATTAAATGGTTGAATAACTAATTAAAAATAAAGTGCTACTGAGCTCACTCCTTTAAGAAGCTAAAATATCTGATGGTTCTCAGAAAGAGGCAATTATTTGTATTTACTATAGTTTGTTTTCTATAATAGTATATAATCAATTTTGAAACATCATCCACAAGATACCATGTGTTAAACACTCTACAGGGAAATAAAAGAAACATGAAGGTAATCATTAGCCTACTGTCACAATCTCAATCTTATTTTCTACTATCCTATAGCGTGAAGACATTACAGAATCTGGGAGATGGACAATCAGACACCAAAATCGAGTATGAGCAATGGAGGATCTCCAATTATGAAGAGAGAGCACAGCACATGCTAAAGCATAATACCTTTCTAATTGAGATCAACTAATAGGTCATTTTAATTTCTTAGTATATATTTTATCTTCCAGAAGTAAAATTGATTCAGATTGGCTAATTTTTAGTACTGTCTCATCCAAGATCTAAAATATCTAACCAGCATCTTATAACATATTTAACTTAAAATGGAACAAATTAAATCCAAGTTGAAGGTCCCAACATGAATGCTTTACAAGCAAAATTCACGTTTAATAGATTCCTCAGAATAAGTTAAAAATTCCAAAACAAATAGAGTTAGACCACATGAATTTTTAATGTAGACCACTATAAAGTTGATTTTATATCAAAGACTAGGATATCAATATATTGGTTTAACTACCATATCTAAATAACATCTGCTCTAATTTTTGAAACATTTAGAAAAAAAAGAAAGAAGAATTGGAGGGGATTAAAATGTTTTTACTGACTATTTTATGGTAGCTCAAACTCCAAATTTATTGTTGAATCTCTAAGAATTGCCTCCCCCTATCATCACTCCCCAATTACCATCTCCACATGAAAAAATAAATTAATAATAATGATAATGATTAATTAATTAATTAATTAATTAGTTAATAAAAGTCTCTCTGGTCTGGTTACAGATACTGAGAGCAAATTAAAAGGAAATCCTGGAAAGCCTATTCCTCAGGTGAGTCACAAGTGTGGATTTGATTTCATGAGGTCCATAGTAAAATACTGGATAAAACTGGATAACATCCAGGTCAGCGACATATTCTGAAATCTGGTAGCTAAAAAGCTATGTCTGTACTTGGAAAAGGCAAGACTAAGTAACCAAAGCAGTTGTAGTGATCACATTGAACGATAATTTATAATTAAGAAAACTTATATCTTGTATATGAAGCCTAACAATACAGTTTATCATAAATACTGCTTGCCTGACAGTACATAGAGACCCCACGGGAATACGTTGCAATTGAAAGATAAACGTGATGATCATAAACACAGTTCCTAAAATTCTGTGTGAACATAGCGTAAAGAGAGCTTTTAGAACATGTTTACACTTAATTATAAATATTAAATATTTATAGACACATAAAGATCATTGAGAAGTATCCAACTCTATACAGACCAAGGAGGTTAAAATATAAGTTCTTTTTATATTTTAAAAAGTGTTTAGAAAATTCAACAATTCCAATATTGCCTCAGTTCCATCCTTGTTACATGAAAAGGCTGGGTCACTGATTTGTTATGGAAGAATTTTGGAGCAGTATTAATCAAGTAAACAACTTCCAAACAAGAGTCTTCTTATATAGCTCCTATATTATAATGATCTTACTATATTAATAACATTGTTCAAGAAAGATTGCATTAAAAGAAGCGTTTTTACATGTGAATCCCTTCTCACTTGGTATATAAATGGCCACCGATATTTACAAAGACTATATTTTTAAATGGTTCTCTTCAAAAATATCTGAAATCCAATTCATGTTATCAGAACCAAAAGATTTCAAAATTTCAAAAAAATGAATAAGAATCATCATTAATCAGAGCACTGGGTATAAATAGCACAATTAAGAATTAGATAAGTACGTGGTATAGTTTGGTTAATTTCAACTGGAATCCATCTTTAGTGTCAACAAAAATAAACAAATTTATAAGTATTAAACTGTTCAACAATAAGTATTTTATCCAGTTATGACTTCACAACATTTTTATCACTTCTGTGATATCAGTGCTGTCCAGTATGGCAGCCACTAGCCACACGTGGCTATTGAGCACTTGGAATGTGGCTTATGTAACTGAGGAACCAAAATTTTAATTTTATTTTATTTTAATTAATTTAAAATTAAAAAGGCCCTTGTGGTTTTTAGGTACCATATAAAACAGTATAGTTCAGTTCATTAAAAACTTGTATAACTTATTATGTGTTAATTTTACTCTCTAAATGGAATAGCTCAGCCTTAGAAGTGATTGATGACCTATAGGGACTTAAACTCGAGGAAGAAAAGAATGTAGGATTTTTAACCCACCACTGTATTTTTAGTAATTCTCAGAATTCCTGAGTAATTGTTGTATAAATTAATACATAAATAATGTTAAAAGATAAAATTAAAAAGCAAAATATTCCAATTTCACTGCTGTTTTACTAAATCTTTGCTATCCACGTGGATAACCTTCAAACTGGAAGGAAGAGAATAAACCTGAGAGCAGCCTGGCAAGATCAGCTCAATCTCTTGCTTAAAACACTCTCATGAAATATTTCTTTCCAAATGGAATCTATCTACAAATAAATATTTTTAGCAAAAATTTAACATATTGTGTTATAGAATATATTTAGTATAAGATATTTTGAGTTATAATTAAGAATTATTACATAATTTAAGTGCTTTTGTATTTGAATTTGTTTTTAGCTCTAAATAGCACAATTTTCATTGTCATAGGTTAATAAAAAAAAATAGGTTGCATTTGTGCTAAGCGAAAGTGAAAGAATATCAGGAAACCTGATGGTGAAGGTTTTACAGTGTTTCAAATAGAAAAAAATGGCACCATAATTGATTTATTACCCAACACATGGTAATAAAACCTATAGTGTAGCTAATAAGGCTGATCTATTAGTCTGACTATAGTTTTTAAAGCATTTAATTGAAAAAAAAACTATGACTTTTTAAAAAATTATTAGATCTTTCTAAATTATCTTGATAAGTAGTCAAGCTTTGCCTTTGACAGTGTTACTTTTATTACTTCTTGTCCAGTTACAAATATTTTAAAGAAGTATACTGCTGTCATTGATTTCCATGAAATTATATTAAATTGCTAAATATACTAATGGTTTCTGGCAGATTGGGAAATCTCAGAGGATAAATTGTATATTTTCACCCGAAGTTTCAAAAGAGCATGCTGTTTTTACCAATGGTGCATGGACAGGATAAGAGATGTTACTAAAACAAAATAAAGTGCTAATTTGAAAATTTTAAAAAATACCTAACGTATGGCAGGTGCAATTTAGTTTCAGAAAAATATTTATTTTCACATAACAATATTTTAAAATTGAGTATGATTAGTTTTATGGATTTTTGGTATTTAATTTTAAAATATATTTTACTACAACATTGTATATAAATTATATGTACAAGAATTCTAGGCAGAATTCTAGCCAGTTTTATGTTTGTACATAACTTTGTACATAATTAAGGTTAAAATAAAAATAATCTAAATCAACACTGGGATCGACAAGAAGTTGTTTTGATTTTTTTCTTATTTCTATTTCTATTTGTTTCTTCTCCTTTGAAAGAGTTTGCTTATTACTCAAATTTGAAGGGGTTAAGATCATTTTAATGGTTGCCTATGAATTTCAGGAAAACATTCAAGATCTGTTATGAACTATGTCTGGCTAACTTCTGCAGCCCTCTCTTTCCTGACACTGACTCTGCATTCTCAACATATCTACTTATCTAAATTCCCAGAAAGCTTTTTATTCTCTCATATCTCCATGTCATATAATACTCTTTCATTCTTTTGGTTTAGTTTTAATTGATAAATTGAGTTTTCTTTTTTGGCTTAGGTTATGGCTGCACACGCTATTGTATTCAGACTGAAATTCAGTGCTATTGTAGGCTTTCCAAGTAGGCCTATTCTTGCTTTCTCCTAAAACTACGGGTATTCTTTCTATAGTATTGACATTTTAACTGGCTTATCATCCTCATTTATCCATAAGCACTTTAAATCCAAGGATTTTGTCTATATTTCCAGCTTAGCCCCCAATACATAGTTAGTAATTAGCAATCAATAGTTTCAAATGAGGGAATAGTGGGATAACAAGCATCTAACGACTTGAAATTTGTGTAAGCATTAAAATATATTAAAAATATCATTATTAATCCACTTTCAATAATCTTTGCTGAATCATATTAAATCAAAACATTACCAGAAGAATTAAGATGAGTATATACTGGCCTAATTTCATAAAAGGGGTGCAAGTGAGTTTTGGACCTTGCATCCATGCCTAGATGTATTAGTTTCTAGAGTTGCTGTAACAAAGTACCACAAGTGGGAAGGCTTAAAACAATAGAAATTTATTCTCTTACAGTGTTGTAGACTAGAAGCCCTAAGTCAAGGTGCTAACAGGGCCGTGCTCTTGCCAAAGGGTTAGGGGAGGATCTGTTCCATGCCTGTCTCTTAGCTTCTGATGTTGCTGGCAATCCTTTGCATTCCTATGCTTGTAGACACATCACAAAATCTCTGCCTCCATCATCATGTGGCATTCATCCTGTATGACTGTACCTGTGTCTCTTCTATTATAATGATAGCAGTCACGCTAGATTACGGCTCTCCCTAATCGCCTCATATTAACTTGATTACATGTTCAAAGACTCTAGTTCCAAATATGGTCTCATTCACATGGAAAATGAAATGGAAATTTCTAGGACTCCACCAAGGTTCATTAAGAAAAAAAGGGAGGTCCAACAAACACTATTTCTATTTGCTTTAAAGTTACTACATTACTTAATTTGGATAATATCAATGAGATAGTGTACTTTAATTTTAAAAAGCATTTAGCATAGTCATGATGGATTAGGAGGATAGGGAAGTATTGAATTCAGAACTGATTAGCCTAATCTCCAAAATATTGCAATTGCAATTGCATATTTTGCATAGTGTCAACTCTGATGGGTGATCTATAATGCTCTGCTGCAAGATTTTATAATCATCTTTTGAAATTCTATATTTTTATCAAAAATTTATATTAAAGTATGTTTATCTAACTTGTACATGACTAAAAAACATAAGAAGCTGACATTGTAGAAAAACAGAATAAACAAAATTAAAATGTAAGCATCTCTACAGACAATGATGCTAGACCAGTATTAAATTTAAGTTAATTGAATTGAACAAGGATATATGTAAAATCTTGTCCATGGGTTCAAAAAGCTATCTGCACAATAACAAGATTGGGCAGAATTACTCAGTAGTAGATCACGTAAAAGCAATTTATAGGTTTTAAAGTCAATGTATGCTAATAATATAATGTAATTAACAAAGACAAAATAAAAAATGCTAATACAATCGTAAATGACACTTAGACCTACTCACAGAATCTGGAAAAAGGTCAGAACACTGGGACACACAGGGTAGGCTAATTCTCAACTGACTAGCCCCATTTCGAAGCTGGAATGTTGTAAGAAAAACAGGATTAATTGGTGAAATGACTAGAACTTTGTTTGGAAAATAGAAGGTAAGAAAAAAACACCTTTAAATATCTGAAAGATGGTCATATAAAAGAACAATTACACTAATTTTAAGTAATGTAGTTGAGAATATGACCAGTGGAAAAAAATCAGAGGCAGATCTCAGCAAAATATATAGGCAAAAATATTTGTCAATTGGCACCATTCAACATTGTAATTGCTGCTTTGTTAACTCTGGATGGAATCATTTTGTCCGATGACCAATTTAAGTCTCAGCTCCTCAGAATGGTGTGCACACACACACACGGAGTATCTATCAGTACAGTCTTTCCCAATGGTGCAGTTTCATTTCATGCCAATCTGTTCATAATTCTCCAAATTGTCTGTGATCTTTCCATGTCTCAATGTCTTTGCATATTGTCTCCTCTGCCTGGAATGTTCAATATTGTCTAAGCTTCATGTTCATAGCCTGGCTCAAACATTACTCTTCACAATGACTTTTCCAGCTTCTATCACCTGTTATGTTTCCTACTCCAGTGTTCTATACCTTGAATATAGACATTTATTTTACCCTTTATTACAGTCTGGTCATTTCACTAATCTCTCTCTCCTATTAGATTGTGAGCTTCCAGATCTATCTCGATATTACCCCTCTCTGATGCCTAGCACAATGTCTGCTAATTAATAGGTAATCAAAAAAATTGCTGAATAAATGCTGTAGAGTACATTTCCCTACTGAGTAAGATATTGTGTTGGATAACCTTTAAGAGTTCTTTAAAATTGAATAAACTATAGAGCCTTTGTTCATATTAGGATTAAACACAGAAACCAAGTAGTCCAGGAATTGACTAGTACAGAAATAGCAGGCATAAGTGTTGAGAAATAAAACTGGCAAACATACAGAGATCTGATATTAATTAAAGGCTGGTCTAATTATCTATACAAGAAGAAAATTTTCAAATATTCCCTACCTCTGCCTAGCTCATTATCAGAGCCTCAAAGCACCATAATTCTTAACAGTCATATATTACATAGTGACTTTGCTTTATTCCTGTGGTTTTTCCAAATACTATTTTCCAAATATTTCTTTAGTGTCACTTTTGTTTAAAATTTAGGTAATCTGTCGACGGCCATACCACCCTGCACATGCCTATCTTATCAAAAAATTAGGTACTCTACTTTTTTATAAAAAAAAATGGCTGAACTAATATTGGCATAAAAATCTCAGCAAACCAAAAGAAGCATGGCTATTATTAAGAGCTGGTGACAGAATTACTCCCTCTGTCTCCTTCATTATATGGGTGATGAGAACAGAAGGTTATTAAAAGAAAGAAAAATTGACAAAATATTATAATATTTAATCTTCAAAAGATTTATTAGTTTCTCTCTAAGCACACCGGATGAGAATTATGTGTGATTCCTATCATTTACTGGATATTATGCATTCAATAAAATCTTTTAAGAGTCTTATAGTGAAACTGTCTTTGTTATTCTAACAAAATGTATATCAGGTATTCTAAAAAATATATATATCACTACTGAAATATGGGGGCAATCCATAATGGTAATAGATAAATTGGAGCCAGTCACATGCCCATTCCACTAATTACATAAACAGAAAAAATATATATGAGAAGGGGATTATCAACCAAAAGAGGATTCAGCCCTCATTAAGAAAATGAAATTCTATTTTCCAAAATATATTCATTGGTGATACTAATAATGGTATCCTATTTGCAGAGATTTTGACTCTGTAAATTATCAGAAGGCAGTGAAGAAGTCCAGCTCACTCCTACTGAGAGTAAAAAGTGAGGAAACTAAGGGCAAATACTCTGAAGACCTTGGTCAACATTCCAGAGAAAGATCTTGGAAAGTCCATGGAGCCCAAGTGATATTCGAGGTGTTGTATATGTATGATATTAGAGAGGGTTCTTGATTGAAACTGACATGTAAAACTAAAATCAGCTTAAACAGCTTAAACAGTGAAAATATACTGGCTTAGAAACCAAAACTGCTATGAAAAATATCAGCTTCAGTCATATTTGGATCTAGGGCTCAAATAATCTCAGCAGGACTAAGGCTCTCTTCTTTTTACTGACTTTGTTTTCCTCTGCAATGGCTTCATTATAAGGGAAGCTCCTTCTAATGGCAACTTTCAGCAGGCCCAGACTTAGATCCTACTAGCTTAACCACGCCAGTAGAGAGTGAGTGCCTCACCGCTAGTAGTTCTAGTGAAAGTCCCAGGCCTAAATCCTCATCGACTTGATTCATTACTCTGACACTAATTGGCCATTAAGAATGGGGTTAAGGGAAGGGCGAAACTCATGGATTGCAATAAGGAAAGGATGGGAGGGCCTAGTACCAGTAGGAAAAAAAGGACAGATGCTAGATAAGCGAAAGCAATAAATAGCTATTATATGTGCAGTCCCTTTCCCTTCTGATGCCAGAGCACATGTGACTCTTCACACTGATGTTAAATATAATTAGGACTCTGCTGCCTTACAACCACATCACAGAAGATATTCCATTACAGTTAGAAAGGTGAATCTTTCTCATCCAATTAACTGCTGACCCTTTCCAGGTAAAAGCAATAAAAACTTCCGTTAAGATGCAAAGTAAGCAGTCTGATATGATTACTTTTCACCTAGGAAGAATGCATTAATATCACAAAGATAAGAATTAAGGAAGAAAATTTGTAACAATGTCAAAGAAGTAATTTATCGTTCCTTACATTAAGTAACTTTCACGGAAACAAAGGAGATTTCTTCAATGAAGAAAAAGAAGAGCCCCTTAAGAATAGCCACTAGAATACAGACGTTAAGGCAGGAAGATGATGAGCAAGCAAAGGAAAAAACACTGGCTGACAACTAAGTTAGAGCTTTGCTTCAGAGACTAACATGTTCATGAAAGACAACTATGACTATGGTCCAAACATAGATAAAATCTCCAGTTGCTGATTTGTGAGTCTAACAACTGCCATTCTAATTCAAATTTAATCAAACAAATTACAGAAGTGTAGTAAGTGTTCGTATATCTAAAGAACTATGCAAGGAAACACATCCAATTATGCGTTTACCAGTTTCACTGCATTTAAACCTCTCTGCCAGCTCGCCTACAAATCCTACCCAACATATCTCTTATAAATACTGTTTCACAACATCAGATGCTTCTCAAAAACTTGGAATGGTTCCCTGGTTTTAACTGCATTAAACCTAAATCTTGTGTTCTAAATTTTAAAGCACTTTGTAACTCATAACTGCCTACTAGCAATTCTATTTGCTACAGTCCTTAATATGTACTCTGCAATTCATTTTGATCTTTTTATTGTTCAGTTTATACACCCCACGGTTTTTTCTATCTCCAGAATTTTGGTCATGCAGATTCCCCACTGTGGTAGAAAGAATAATGACCCCACAAAGATTTCCGTGTCCTAATCCCCAGAACCTAGAACGTGTTGCCTTACATGACAAAATGAATTTTGCAGATATCATTAAGTGAAGGATCTTAAATAGGGAGATGATTCTAGATTATCCAGCTGGGCACAATACAATCACAGAGTCCTCATAAGAAGGAGTCAAGAGGGTGCCAAGATGGAAGCAGAAGTTGCAGTGATGCACACCAAAGATTCAGCAGAAGGCCAAAAGCCAAAAAATACAGTTTCTTGAAGCTAGAAAAGGCCAGGAAACAGGTTTTCTCCTGGAACTTCCTGGTGGTAGGCGAACTTGCCAATAACTTGATTTTATCTTCATAAGGCTCATTTCAGACTTCTGACCTGGTAATAGCTGTGTATTGTTTTAAGACACTAAATTTGTGACAATTTGTTATAATAGCAGTCAGAAAGTGTTATGCCCACCACCACTTCCTTCAATAAATAATAATTTGCAACACTATTCTGTACAAAGCCTTCTCTGACCTTTTCCTTATATGGACATGTCCCATATCAAGGGTTTAATACAGACCGGTCTTTCTTTTTTAGTGTGTTGTCTTAAGTAAACTCTAAACCTTTTGAGGGAAGGGATCATCAGAGCTAATGCTTCACATTCTCAACTGTAGTTATGCACTATATGTACAATACACACTTGATGATTTTGTCGTATTTGTATTCATTAAGCAAACATTCATCATGATTCACACAGAGTAATCTGCCAGTACCTGTGGAACTTTAGTATGAAGAACAACTACTGTTCTTGTCCTCTCGACTCTAGAACAATATCTTGAGAGTGATAAAACATAAATTAACTAAAGGAAAATCCAGAACAGGCTAAGTAAAATCATATAGTTTAGAAGGAAAAGTTTTAAGAGTTTAGATGAAGAAGAGTTCATTTTGTTGAGGGATTCAAAAATAATCTCATGGGGGAGATGGCATGTTGCCCCACTTAACATTAACATGTCTGTTTGATGTCCTTTCCTATCTACTTCCCTCACACTAATCATCTTCTTCATGACACTATCGTATTTTTATTTAGTTTGAAGATTGCCTCTGTGAGACAAGAATAGGTCTATAACAACCTATCACTCTGAAAAGGCTTTGATTCCACTTCTCTCTAGCTCTCTCTTCATTCTTCCTGTTTTCCATTGCCATCGCCTAACACACATATGTACATTATAATTAATAACCATTTTCATGTGCATGATTCCCTGTCAGTTTTCATTAGAAAGAACCATATTTTCTTGCTTGGTCCCTTCACTGAGCCATGAATAAGAATTTTAAAAGCAATTATGGAATCCTGGCCTCTTTACCAAGAAACTGTGTACATTAACGTGGATCAATAAAGTGCCATATCAATTAACCTAATTTTATCAATTCAACTGTTATTCAACTAAGCTATATAATTCATAAAAAGTGATATGACTAATTTCAGAGCATTATTCAAACTTTCTAAAAATATAGTAAATATTTCATTAAACAGGTTCAACTGCAAAAAAAAATTGGAAAGAGTAGATTAAAGAGTTATAGATTTCTTTACTGCAGGGCTTCATAGAGCCTTCACTGCACTAAAGTGCATGTGAATCTACAAGGAGGATTTAGGATGCAAAATTGGAAATGTTACTTTATCACAAAAATCCTAGTTGTATTGTTGCTGTTTGTTAAGTTTGTTTTGGTTACATTCATATGAGCATTACTGGAAATGATACTTTAGGAAATATCAGTTCAGTGGAAAGTAAACAGTGAGAAAGGCTCTGAAATCTTAGTACTAGCTCTTCCATTAACTAGTTGTATAAATAAGGCTTCTGTGGACTATAATCATTTTCCCACTTACAATTGCAAATTAGATCATTTCTGAGGTTCCTTCCAGCTCTAACCTTCTCTGATTGTATTTTCCCTGAATTAATCTAATTGTCCAGTGTTTGTGATTGTGTTCAGACAATAAACAACAAATAGCTTGGGGTGACTTCCAATTACTCTTGATTCTAGAAAAGTCGCCTCCCTTTTAGAGTGCTGGAAAGCTTATATAATAACTTTAACTTGCTATACAAATAAAGCAGAGTTACTTCATAAAAGTTCAAAGAGTGGATGAATTACTAATTATATGTCATTAAACATATTCTTCCAATGATGGTCATACCTCAGTCAGTCTCTGACTTCATGATTGTCATATTTATTGTTTTCATTTTTTCTTTTTACATTAAGTCCATTAAGATCCAAAATGATTATAGCAGCTTGCTTGCTCAGATTCACAAAACGAGGAACTATTAAGTCAGCCTTATAATGTATTCTTATTAAAAGTACATATGAAAAAGAATAAGACTACAAATACTCCTTTACCCATCATCCATCTAAAGAAATGAGATGTTTTCAGTATGGTCGAAGTATATCCCCTTTCAGTCTACATTCTTCCTCTTCTCCTCACTGTCAATCCACAGTACTTTCAATAGTAAATAAAACAAAGAAATAAACGAGGAAAGCTCTAAAGTAAAATACGGTTGCAACCAATTCTATAGAAGTCCCGAGTACTTTCTGATATATTGATTTTGTTGATTTAAATATCTTCTGCATGAACACATATTTTTTTTATAGGGTTTTTGAAATGTTAATCACTCATAAGAGTATATGTTATTATATAATTTGTGTGAACATGAGTAAGGAATGATACAAACATCATCACGACACATGAGAAGAACATCCATCAGGAGCCCTTGATGACATCCCAGACTTTGCGCTGATCTATCGATGGCAAGGCGCCTAGCATGATGAGTCGCTTTTCTTCCACTGGAAACTTTGCCGAGCACCTTTCTCCCCCTCCCTTCTTCTCTCCCTCCCAACCTCCCTCCTTCTCTCCCTTTCTCCCTACTTCACTTTTTCATTTCTCATATTTTTCATCAAAAATATGAAAAAAAAAATAAAAATAAAAACTGCCTTAGCATTTCACACTCCATTTCAGTACCTAATATCTGGAGATGGGAGGTTAATAAATGCATCACTGTTATCCAACTGGTCAAAGCTTGTATTCAAATTTATTACATAATTCATGGAGATGTGGAGATGCTAAAGAGAAGACACAGTGAATGGGATAGGATTTGTATTGTTCAAAATGGAATTTTACATGAATTAAATTACTCAGATGTCGTCAACCATACACTGTTCTTTTCCTTAAGCTCTTTTCCAAAATGTTCTGGCAAGAAATAACGAAGTCATGATATATAACAAATAGCTTAAAATGAGGTGGGGATGGGTGTGGGAGGAATAATCACTAAATTACCGTTACCTAATGGCTAGGTTAAGATGAAATGTGTGATATGAGATTTAAAATATCTAATGAAAACAGACCCAAAGTATTTCCCTAGGACTTTATAAATATAATCCACACCAGAAACTATCTGGACCTAGGGCTGAGCATGGATGTTCATTTTCATTTCACTCTGCAATTTCTCATTATCATTTCACAGAAAATTACACATGTCAAAAATATACATTTTTTTGCTATTGAAATTTACCCCCAAAAGAAGAAAATTTGTCTCTAGAAGAAAAAAAACGTTATGCTTGCATAAGAAATAATATAAGAATGTAATCAACTTACATGTTGATTGGAGATGTGACATTAAGATTTTTTTCATCCTGACCCACAAACTTTAAAACTGACCCATGCTAGAAGTCCCCTAATTCCTCACTCAATCATTCAGATTCTCCTCAGAGAAACATATGAAAACTTTAATATTTGAAGCTCATCATTTAATGAACTGGCAAACCTTTCAATAACTATGTCATCTTCTCTGTGTATACAACCTTGTATTTGGACAAAGAAAAATGATATTTGCCTTTGTATTACATATTGAAGTTATCCAGAGGAGGTCAATTTTTATTGAAGGGAATTAAAGTGACACTATCTAACCATTTAAATTCATTCTGCTTTGTGCCTGCAGTAGTATCTTTTAAGTCCCACAACCCTTAGAACAAAACCTTCATCTCACTCTGGAAACCTAATGATTTGACATTCACCTTTCATTTTTTGACTATGCTTCAATCTCAACTCAGCTTAGAAGTAGGACGATTTCTAGGTATATTTATCTACACATGTGTAATTTACACAAAGGGTGTTTTCTTAATGTGTTATGTATATCTATGAAAATGTATTCATTCATGAATATTTATTGTGCATCTAGTGTGTAAAAAAAATATTGTACTAGACACTGAGGATTAAGTTTTGAGGAAAACAACATGAGTTCTGTCTTCATGGACATGTTACTATGTTATATGTTTAGAAGAGCTAAATGATACTATGACAGCTATAATTGCCAATTTTCCTAATCAGAATTCAAGGGAAGTTTTCTCTGAACAAGTAATAATTAAATTTAGGTCTAAAAGACTATTAGGAGCTAACCAGGTGAAGATTTGAAAGAAGGATATTTCAGACAGAGAGAACAGCATGTACAATTGTTCTCAAGTGAGAAAGAAAAGAGAAAGAAGGGAAGTTAGGGAGGAGAGAGGAAGGAAAGTCTAAAGAACAAGCTCAATCCAATGGGGTTTGAGTGGATAAGGATGAGCCCTTTGAAGTAAACCCAAGAAGGAGCAGACAAGTCCTTTGGAAATAGAGAAAAAGGGAGTCATATTAAGGAACCATAGGGAGGACATGTTTCAAGATGTAGAGAGTATTAAATTATAGTTAATGTAACCAAGCAGAGAATCGTGATGAGGGCTGAAAAATGTCCAGAGATTGATGTTAGCAAAAAGTTGTATTACTAGTTTCTACATATATAACCATATTACAAATAAATAAAGAAATGCCGTGCCAGATTATCTTGTTTTAACCCTTGATTAGTAGTCAGTTTAGTTCTTACTAAATGAAAGCTTAAAATTTAAACAATGTCACTTGGGTTTTAACCAAAAATTCAGTCTTTTCAAAAGAGGTGGCTCAACTCCTGGCTCAATCAGTGACTCGACAGCATTCTTTCTCTTTTGCTGTTTTAAGACAAAAGTATCTTTAGAAAGTTTACTTCCACAAATAATAGACTAAAAATACTTTGTATTAATTGGAAGGACTGCTGGAGAAGAAATTATACACGATGTCATCCAGAGCAATATATGGCATCGGATCAAAACACCATGATTTGAGTCAGCTGTTCAGAGTGTTTGCTTCATTTTGCATTTATAATTCTGACATTTACCAGGGTACTGATTTTACAAAGTAGTACTGCAGTAAAACAAAGATAGTTGAATTCTCTTGTACATTGATTATGTCAAAAAAGAATTCATATGTAGGTAAACTATCACTGCAGTTGGAAGGAAATCATGGGTAAATTTATATATCATACTTATGGTTAATGAAGCAACACGATGTCCTGTTAAGCGAAGAAAACAGTCACACCTATGGGAAAAAGGGAGGCTCTGGCCATGGCCAAGATATCTCTGCTTAGGTAAGTAAGAGGAAAAAATGGATTCCCAAATGTTGAGTTTTCAAATAAAAAGAATGCCACATCCATTCATTCATTCAAACTATCAATTATTTTCTCATTATTTTATGTTCTCAAAAATCCATGCCATCATTCCTTTCTATTAATAGGCCTATAGTAGGGCGTCGATGAACACTAATCCCAGTTTTAATATCAAACCACATAATTCCATTTCTCCAGTAATAAAATGGGGATAGTAGCATCATCCTATTTACTTTAAAAATGTTATATAGATTCTACAGGTGGAGGTGGGAGAAGTAAATGTATTTTATAAAAAATTTTAAATCTCTGTACAAATTTAACTTATTACAATCTTCACATGAGTATACACTAAGCCACCTACAAAAACAGAATCATTTTGAAAAATGCTCATACTCATGAAATGTTATCATCATCAAAAAATATGTGCTGATCGTTTGTTTCTCCAAGTTGAAGAACTTCTAAGAACATATCAACTTCACATGCATACATATTCACATATTCTCCAGAAAGAATTACTGTTTGGAGAATGGTGAAGAGGGGACTAACCACGTAGGTATGGCAGGCGCTGTTAGTTCTCATGCTATATTCCTTCTTCCTGATGAGAGAGTCATCATAGTTAACCGGGCGCACTGCCATCTACAACAGATAATATTTTACAGCCTCTCTTGCAGCCAACTGAGTCTCTTAGGCTAAATTCTGGTCAATGGTATGTACATTGAAATATCAAGTTAATATTTCCTTAGAGTAAAAGGGTTCTTAAGGTAAGGGGTATCTTTTTCCTATCCCCTTCTCCTTCCTGTTAGTTGGAATGTGTATATGCTGCTGGAACTAAAACGAACATTCTGGGCTGTGAAGCATATAGATGTAAGAGAGATGGAGAAAAAAGACAAAAAGTATCTGGGTTCCTAACACAAAAAACAACTTTAGATTGCCTACACATTTTTTTCATGTGCAAGAGAAATAAATTTTTCTTAGTTTGGGTCTTCAGTTACTCGCAGACAAACCTCATCCTATCTATATACTATATATATATGCATATATATGATATTATACTATACTATACTATAATTATACTATATATATATGATATTATATATAGTGTGTATGTGAGCTTATGTTATCTATAATTATATGTATGACTATTTTTAAACACAAGCATAAATACATACAAATATTTACACATATGTACACATATATTTATATACACTTAATCTGATGTAAAACAAAAACAAGACTGTGACTATTCAACTGTCTAGTAGAAGAGACACTTCAAACAGGAAAGGCCCCAAAAGGCTTTCTTCAATCTAATCTCTACAATGCCAATAAAATAGTCATTAGAAATTCTAACTCTACTTCTGATCTTATCACATCCCACCTTAAAACCCTCTAATGACTCTCTGTTTCCGTCAAGATAAAGTCAAATAACATAGCCAAGTAAATAGGTCCATCCTAAAGGAGCTCTGCTAGTCCTCTCCTACACGCATCCCATATTCCAGCCTCATCTTGACTCTCTGCTTGTTCACAAAGAGGAATCTTTCTCTTCTGCTTGGAATACATCACCCCAGGCCCTAAAATCTCCCTTGCTAATATCTAACTATTCAAAATTCCGCTGAAATCTTACCTCCTCTGGGTGTCTTTCCACGACACTCTTCCATAATCATTCCCCTTTTGCCCTTGCTGGATCAGTTCTTTCATGCTCCCTTAGGACTTCAGGCGTATATTTATTCTTTCAATAAAAATTTAAGTATCTACTGAGTGACAGGCACTACCTATATTATATCCATCAAGTATATTGTAATTGATTTTTTCATCTTATCCACAGTCTTAGAGAACATAGTACATTTTCTGATTTCTTTCATCCTTAATGCCCTGTACAGATGTTCAGTAATTAATAATTATTGGGAGTCTGCTCTACTCACTGTTTAACTAGATGACCCATCCAGCACCCTGTTGTCATAGTTGCTTGATTTCATTTATTTCATTGACCTTCCTCTCTTCATTTATATGGTCTCAGTTTAAACAGCATCATCTAGAGACAAAGATATCTTAAACCTCAAAATGTGAAAGCTCTTACTCTTTCACAAAACTTTTCACATTGTCTCTCAGCCACTAAACCTACCCTCAAGTATCCAGTCGCTTGACCTCAAGATTTTATCTGGCCACCAAATCCTCACCTGCCTTCACTTTTTTTTCACACCCAGCCTAGACCTCACATTAATCATTTCAATTACTCTCACTTGCACTATTAATTTCCTTATTCCTCTCACCCTCATGTCGTGTCACACCAACCTAATCATTACATCTAGTTCAAATTAATTATTTGTTTACAATGCTGGGTGCTACTAGAAGAAGAAAAGGTAGGCTGTGACAGAGATAAGCACTTTCAGGTTAAGTGGCTGGTATCAAAACTAAAGTAAGTCATTTCTCCTAAGATATTATAAGGTATTTACATTGAGAAAAGCCATAGAATTAGGTCTCTCAAGCCAGAAGGAATTCCAGCCTTACGTTATCATTTTCCACTAGAGATTGCCAACTGTGGCAATTTTTAATGTCATCTTTATCTTTGGCCAGTAGAGCCAGAGACCTACCTAGTTCTTTAACAATCCCTGAAGGTTATTACCAGAGTGTGGATAAATCACTTTTGAAAGTTGCCTGAGATGTCCTCTTTTTGAAGGGAAAAAGAATGAAACATCCACTATTACTATGTTCTTAGAGTAAGTGGCCTGAAAACATCTTTTAAAGAAGCTAAGGACTGAGACTAATTCTGAATGAACAACCTATGTTTATTTAGCAGGCTTTGAATGAGAATTTCATCATCACATGCTGATTAGGAAAAGTTTTCATTTCCCCTGTCTTTTACTTTCTTTTAAGTGCTGTACTTTTATAGCCAACAGGTGTTTGTAGCAGGATAAGTATAATGATTTAGTAAGTATCTTTAATTTCTGGTTGCTGGATAGCATGGTTACATGAGTTGTTTGCTTGTCCCATAAGAATAGTTAGAAAAGTTAATTTCCTTGGTGCTACATTCTTTTTGATCATTGAACAAGCAATTGATTTCCTTTCCAAGTTGGCATCTCGATATATCCTCCCATTTTGGCTCATTCCCTACATTAGAGCAAACAATTCTTTTAAGATTTATTGAGGACAGGAAGATGAGGGTGAGTATAGGTTGTACAAAATGGCTATTCGAGACAGGAGGAAAAGTTCTCTTTAAAGGTACAACTTATTTTAATCCTTATTACTCTTTATTTAAAAAAAAAAAACTCCAAAACTGCCCATCAGATAAAAGGAAATTGTTTGCAATGCACTGTATCTCTTCTTCACATAATACATAGAAATTAAATGGAAATTGGGTCCCACAAATGTCTTTTCATTGCCACACCTCTGAATTTGTGTTTTCTATCCTTTACTTATTGATAATCTAAGGTTATTTAACAATATTCCCAGGGTAAAATATACTTTAACTCCTGTCTTTCAGAAGATGATAACATTATACATTTCATGGAAGGTTTGACATCATATTTTCAGTATATTTATTTTTTGTTTTCTCCAGGATGATGACCATGTGTTGAAAAAGGCCCAGAAAGAAGCTTAAAGAAGGAAAACTTAATTAGAAAGTCAAATGACAGAAAACAAATGAGTTGGTCATGTAACAGATTCTCATAAACTTCTGAGGAGGTAGAGAATCTTGACTTCCTAATCTTGGATCTGCCTAAAATCCATAATGTGCTCCGACCTATTGTCTCAAGTATTTCCAAGCCTATATCTACGGCTTCACAGTTCACTTCTGCAGCAAGGAAAAATCCGGTACTAACACATTTAATTGAGGACCTTTGAAACCTGGAGAAAGATGAAACATAGGATTTTACTTACACAAGTGCTATATTGTTTTCTTTTTTTAATTTCAAAATCTCAACATGTCTGCAAAACTATTGCATGTCTTGGCTGTTTCACCTCCTGCTATCCAATAAAATTCCAGTCATTTTACAGTATCAGTAAATGACATCTTGCATATGTGGTTTTATATATTTGCTGGAAAGTGCTGAAAGAAACAGAAGCCTATAATAGAATGACAAATCCTTCAGTGTGACAAAGCATATTAATTTTTGGTGTTATGCAATTTATTGTCTTCAGAGGGTTCCTTAATGAGAATTTTTAAATTCATAATAGAAAAGCAGTTATCAAAAATACAAGCTTGCAAACTTTCAAACTAAGAGCACATTTTACATAAAGAAAAATCTCTTAACCTCTCAAACCCTCACTGCTAAAATGATGCATCTCAAATTATATGCCAATATCGGTTCCATTATACAGTTTAGTATCATTACCCAATTCAACTCACCTGCTCCAGGCTGACTCTCCTAATTTTATCACCCAATTAAATAATAATAAATTGTCACCTGATCTCCACTGCCATTAATCTAATATTGTATATTTTCCCATTTTCAAGGCCAAAATCTATTGATTTCCTTTGTCCAATAAATCTCTCCATTTAAAAAAAAAAAACTCTCCACTAAATGTTTCTCTAGTTTTAAATGCATTCATGACTGCATAACCAGCAACCTATCCTAGCTAAATCCAGCAATTTCTCCTTTATTACACTTTGCAATCTTACTACCTAATAATAATGCCAAGAGGACATCAGTAATACAACGCTTTCTTATTCTGCTGACACTCTCCAGAATGCTGGTCTGGCTCTTTAGTTAATCCCCCTTCACTCCTTCACCCTATAGCTTGAGTCTTTAGAAGCCTAAGTATAGCCATTATTATATTGCTTCCCTAGTCACTCTTTAAAAAGTGCAAGATTCTAATTTCCTCTATAGCTGATGGTCATGAGTTAATCTCTCACACTTTAGCACTGTATTTCTTGCTGGCCACAAAATAGTACCACTTAGATATTATGCTATTTTTTATGTAAAATTTTTATCTAGTTAAGTCACCAGCAACACCAGCAACTGCAGTCTTCACAGCTCTATGCACTGCATAAATACTATATAAAACACCATTTGAAGACCATTAAACTTCTGATCAAGACAGTTATTTAAGTTTAAGCTTAGAAAAAAAAAACTAAAGTTCCATCATATAGCAATGTTAGACAAAACATAACAAAAGAACACTATAATGTCACAACCTATTAAAAAATACTTGGGTGGTTTCCAGGTTTGGGCAATTACAAATAAAGCTACTCGAAACATTCCTGTGCAAATATTTATATAAACATTGCACTATTTCCCTTGGGTACATTCCCAGTAATGAAATTGTTAGGTCACACGGTAAGAGTATGTTTAACATTATTAGCAATTGCCAAACAGTTTTGCAAAGTGGTTGCAAGAATTACATTTCCACTACCAATGTATGAGAGTTCTGTTTGCTCCTCATCTTTGCCGACATTCAGTACTGTTGATCTTTCTAATGACTCATTTTGCAGTGGTATGTGATTGTGGTTTTAATTTACATTTCCCCGATGACCATAATACTATCCTTTCCTATACTTTTTTTCCATTTACAAAAATGTTAGAGCAACACTTTTGTCCACATTTTGTATTTTTATTGATATAAAGGAATTATTTACATATTCAAAATACAAGCCTTTTGTCAGAGGTATTTATTCCTAATCTATGGATGATTTTTTCACTTTTGCCTTTTCATGAAAAAAGTTTTACTTTTGATGAAATCCAATTTGAATTGTTTTTCGTTATTGTTAGTGTGTAGTACACCGTGTTTAAGAAAATTTTGCCTTCCCTAATATCATAAAGATATTTTATGGTATCTTCTAGAAGTTTTCTAGTTTTAGTTTTTACATTTATGTTTATGATCCACCTTAAATTAATTTTTGTTTAGATGTGAAATAAGTGTCAAGGTTCTTTTTCCCTCCCATATAAACACCTAGTTATTGCAGCACCATTTTATTTACAGTTCTTCTGCTCCTTACTGAATTGTTTTGGTACCTTTGTCAAAAATCAAATATTTCAAAACTCTCAATTCTGTTGCACTGATCTATTTATCTATTATAATGTCAATACCACACTATGTTAATTACTGCCACTTTATAAGAGGTCTTGAATCTGGCATATTCTCCAACTTTGTTCTTTTTCTTTATGGCTCTCTTAGCTATTATAGGTATTTTGCATTTTTGTATAAATTTTAAAATCATCCACTTGTACAAAAAAGTAGCTGGATTTTGATTGGGATGTATTGAACCTACAGATCAATGTAGAAAGACTGACACCTCAATAATAGAGTTTTTAAATCCATCGATATATATTTTACAATTATATACATCTTCCTTAATTTCTCTTAGCAAAATTAGTAGTACTTAATATAGAGGACTTGAAAATCTTCTATTAAATGTTTTCCTAGATAAATACCTAGGATGCCCTAGGATATCATAGATACCTAGGACATCCTAGGTATTTCCTAGATATTATTCAATGCTATTTAAAATTATGGGGTTTTTTACTCATGGAGATGAGCATGGACATGAACAATAGTGGTTACCAGAGGATGGGGGGGAGGGGGGAAAAGGAAGGTAGATGAGGTAAAAGGGGTCAAATAGGTGGTGACAGAATGAAATCTAATTATGGGAGGGAAACACACAATGCAATATATATATGCCTTATTGTTAAATTGTACACCTGAAACTTACTAAACTTTGTTAACCAATATCACCAAAAAAAAAATAATAATAATAATAATAATCAGTTTAAAAAGAAGAACCTAAAAAAAGATAGGTATTTAAAAATAATTTCTTTATTGTTATTTATTTCATTTTCCAATGGCTTGGTGGTAGTACACAGACTTGTCCACAGTGACACAGTAAAAATAACTACAAATTTAGGGGTATTTTTCCATGACTGACGCTACCTCTCATTCAAATCTGTCTCCCATATTCTGGGCTGGTAATATTTTTGCAGTTATCATCTCAGCTGGATTATAATGAAGTTTTTAAAATCATCTCTTACTTCTAGGATTGCCAAATAAACACCAAAATCATAGCAAATTATTCTTTTTAATTGATAGAAGTTTGCTTTCCAAAGGATACTCACATCAAATGCTTCTTTCAGAAAATATCAGAAAACAATTTAAAGGTTGCTTTAAGGTGATTTGTTCTTTTTGACACTTCAAATATATAAACCAAAGCCAGATATAATCACCTTTAAAGATAATTTTTGAAGTTCTCTATAGCCCCAGGGAACCAGAGCATCATATATATGACATAATTTTGGACAAAGCCAGGAAGGAATTTGACAGTGGCAAGCACCACATATTTATTTGTAATTGTTGAATCAAAAGTATGTTGGCTAAAGGCATTCGGCTGAATTCAAAATTCATAAACTCTTACAGAATAAAAGACAAAGTATTTGGTGCTTGAAAAAAATTCTTCAATATTTTGGGGAAGAAATATTCCAACAAATTATCTTTGTACTCTTTGTATCATATAATATCCCTGAGCTTTAAACCAAATTTAAGTGGCATCTGTAGTCAAATACAAAATTATAAATTACAATATGAGATATACACTTTAAAAACATATGGAGGTAACTTCTGGTTTCTGGTCCAGAATATACAGTGTCTGGAAGTTACCACTCTGCCTTGATAACAAGAAAAGTCCTGAACAAATTAAAACATCAACAACTCTTCTTAGACTCACAGGAGACATGAAGTCACAGAGCAAATCGCTGCTCCCAAAGTTCAAGAGACAGGTGAATACAGAGAATCACAACAAACTAGAGCAAAAACCTATTAGCAGAAACCTTCATAAGAACCAGTGTAAGGGTAGGAAAATATGAACTGCACTCAAAAAATCACTAGAGACTCAATGTATATAAGTCTGAGAGATTAAAAACTACGGGTGGGGGGTCACATCAGAGGGGGACTTTACACTGTTCTTGAGTTTTACCTCCCACAGTTCTACCAGGTTCTCACAATGAATATCAAAGAAAAAAATCTACTGTGCTTCCAGCAGGTAGGAAGAAAAGGAACCATTTTGAAATATACCAGAATATTCTGTTCTTAACAAAGTCTGCCCACAGGAGAAACTGTTTTACCTGATCCAATCAGGTGAAGTTTTATCAGTGCCGAACTGGCCTGGAGAAAGGAAAAGACCCAACTCCAGGTTACTCTAGCCATTTGGTCCCACCTAAGGTGTGTATGTGTGGGGGGCATAGGAGGCGTGGGGGGTGGGGAGGAGAGACAGAAACTGAGACTTATGAAGTTCGCAGTCAATAGACTCAGGCTCACTAAAAGACTGACACCTAATCAGAAAAATATGGAATGCTCCTCTCCTGTACACCTCACCACTATATTACTAAAGACCTAATTATAGCAGTTCCTTTTATCTACTACATCATATCTGTCTATCAAGAAAAAACTTACAAGGCATACTAAAAGGCAAAAAACAGTTTGAGGGTACAAAGCAGGCATCAGAACCAGACTCAGATATGACAGAGACTTTGGACTCAACAGACCAGAAATTTAAACAGTTATAATTAATATGCTAAGGGCTCCTCTAGTTGATAAAGTAGCTATCATGCAAGACCATATGGGCAATGTAAGCAGAAAAATAGAAATTCAAAGAAAGAACCAACAGAAACTGCTAGATCAACACTGTAATATAAATAAAGAATGCCTTTGATTAATTAATAAACTAAAAGCTGAGGAAAGAATCTCTGAACTTGAGGATATCCCAAAGAAAACTTCCAATAATAAAGAAGTAAAGAGGAAAAAGACTGAGGGAAAAAAAGTCCCAGAACAGATTATCTAAAAACTGAGGGACAGCTATAAAAGGTATAACATATATGTCATGGGAATACCAAGAGAAGAGAAAAAAATGAGAAGAAATACTTGAAACAATAATGACTGAGAATTTACACCAAAATACATATTCAGGAAGTTCAGACAATATAAAGCAGAATAAATGCCCCCCCCCAAAAAACCCAAAACAAAACAAAACAAAAATGAAAGACAAACACACGCGCACGCGCACGCGCGCACGCGCACACACACACACACACACACACACACACACACTACACCTAATTATATCCTATTCAAATTATAAAAAAAAAAGAAAAACAAAGATAAAGAAAAATCCTAAAAGAGCCAGAGAGAGAGAAAAAAAAACTTTACCTATAAAAAAGCAAAGTAAGAAGTATATTTGATGTTCCTCTGACACCATGGAAGAAAGAAGTGGAGTAAAATATTTATATGGTTGAGAGGGAAAAAAATTACCAGTATAAGATTCAGTATCCTGTGACATTATCCTTCAAAAGTTAAAGAGAAATAAAGACTTTCTCAGTCAAGAAAAAACTGGGGAAATTTTCACCTCATAAGAAATTTTGAAAGAAATTCTTTAGAGAGAAAGAAAACAATATAGGTCAAAAAACTGGATCCAAATACAGAAGGAAAGAGTACTGGAAAAAGAATAAGTGAAGACAAAATAAAATTTTTAAGTTTCATATCTTAACTGATCTAAAAAATAACAATTTGTTCAAAATAATAGCAACAATTGATCTGATTATGCATGCTTATGTGTTGGTGAAATGAATAACAGTAATGATACACAGGATGGGAAGAAAAATTAAGAATAAGTTATGATAAGAAAAATCAACCTCTACTATGAAAGCTAACTGACTCATTAAAAACATATTTTTAAAAGAGCATTAAACTTTACTGCATTTCCTAAAAGAGTTTAAATGGAACAATATAATCTAGAAGAATATATTGTAAACATAAAAGTGAAAATGTCCTGTGTGTAGAAAATTCAGTAGCAGCCAAAAGTACACTGTTTCCATGGAGTGATAAATAGAACAAGTGTGGGTGAATTTCATGGACTGTAAATTAATTCAGACTTAATTAAATAACTTGGACTGTCTACATTAATGCCAAAATAACAGTTACAGAGAGAAAAGTCAAACAACCAGTTGTTTAATCTATGCTGTGTTAAAAATCATATTTTCTCTCCACAGAACTGAAATAAAATATTTGTAGCTGTCTCCTTAAATACAGAATAACTGGGAGTAGGGTATTTCCTGGAAAACTTTTTGATAATCTGATGGACTTTCACCCCATAAAAAGTAATCATGGATCAAATTTTGCATATTTGTAATTCAGGAGTTTGACAAAGCCTTGAAATATATCCATATGTCTTAGATTAAGAATCTATGATATATGTAGTCAATCAATGTATGGTGTCTGGTAACTGGTATAATGTTTTAACAAAAATGCAAGCATAATTATTAACCTATTACCTATAGTTTATTAACTATAGTATTATTAACCTATTAACCTATTAACTATAGAATCGATTTAACAAAGAAACTAAGAATAAAATGTACTTGAATAAACATAATGCGTATGTTAAATCTGAAAAAGACTCTGGTGTTTCTAATAATATGAGTCTTTTTTGAATAATTTCTGAAAACATCTTTATCTCCAGTTTTTCTGTATTCTCATGAGGTTCCTATCTAATTGCTAGTACATTTTAAGAAAATGTATAAAACTTTTCACAATAAAAAAAAATCATCGTTTATTCCTAACCTTAATCAAAACACTGTGCAAGTAATTTTTTCCCAAAAAGCCACTATAATTCTTCTAAAGGAAAAACTTGAAATTTTAGCTTTAAAGAAAATAAGTATTCCCAGTGCTACAGAATTTGGGAGGTTTTCAAACAAAAGAGTTTCACTTTTCAAGATCAAACAGAATAGCTAAAAAGAAAGACTATGGTTTCTCTTCTTGGAAATCTTAGGCCTAGGAAATCTATGTGGTTGGTCCTCAGACCTCCAGAAGTTTTAGAAATCATATCAGGGAACTCAAATGGTAAAACCATTTTCAAAATAATACCAAGCAATTATTTGCTATTTTCACTGTGCTTATATTTTCACACAGAGCGCAAAGGCAGTGGTGGTTAAAACTGCTGGCACCTTAACACAAATCAAGGCAGTGGCCCCAAACTGTACCAGATGTCCAGGAGTGCCAGTTTTCCATTATAACTGTGACAGCATCTACATGAACCTTGATTATGAAGCTATGCCTTGCACAGACAGTTCATATATAAAAGCTCTCGCCCAACTTCGAACATGTGTCCAACAAAATGCTGTCCTCAAACTTTGATTTCATTCTTTAAACTTCCAAGGGATACAAAATGAATTTGTACAATACTAAATTGACATGACCAAAGTCCCAAAAACAGGAGAGCGCTAAATAAATATTATTTAACAATTATTACAGCCATTGAATTATAAAATTTTTTGATTACCGATCTCTGAAGCTTTTCAAAACCAGAGTCAATTTCATTCTACTGTTCTTTAGAGCTGCCATATCAAATTTCCTCAGTTCAATTGCATTGCCTCCCTATCTTAATTCAATCTAACTTTGACCCTTATTGAACTGTCTCTAGAGAAACAATGGTATGGAATTTCTCTGTATTACATTTCAGCTTTACATGAACTATTATGGCACTATATTGCACCAAAACATAAAAGCAAGATGACCAGTAACCTTATAGAATTTCCCATGGAGGACAATAAATTTCAGTTTACCACAACAAAGTAGTATTTGTTTCTATAACTTTCCCACAGTCAATTTAGACTTAACCAGAACCAAACTTCCTTTTCAGAAAAAAAACACAAATCTTTGGTCAGGGTTCATTTTAAACCATCATAGTTCTTGGGCCCTGGAGAAATCTGCAGTCAACCACTCAAAGGCAAGCCAGGTTTTTACAACTTTACTACCTAGTTCGAAATTTCTAGATACCATTCAAATGGAGATTCATGACTTTTTTTATTAAGACTTATTTTTTAGAGCAGTTTTATGTTCACAGAACAATCGAGTGGAAGATATAGATATTCCCCATGCAATCCCCTGCCCTCACATACGCAGCCTCCCCCATTATTAACATCCCCCACCAAGGTGGTATATTTGTTATAACTGATGAACCTTCACTGACATCATAATTACCTAAAGTCCACTGCTTACATTGCTCTTAACTCTTGATGTATATTCTATAGGTTTTTGACAAATGTATAATGACATGTATCCATGTTTATAGTATCATAGAGTATTTTCACTGCTCTAAAGATCCTCTGTGCTCCACTTAATCATCCCTCCCTCTCTAACCCCTGGCAACCACTGCTGGTCTTTTTACTGTCTTCATAGTTGTGCCTTAATCCAGAATGTCATATAGTTGGAATCTTATAGTATATGTAGCCTTTTCAGATTGACTTCTTTCACTTGATATATGCTTTTAAGGTTCCTCCATGTTTTGTTACGACTTCATAACTTATTTCTTTTTACACCGAATAATATTCCACTGTTTGGATGTACCACAGTTTACTTATCCATTCACCTACTGAATGACATCTGGTCACTTCCAAATTTCGGTATTTATAAATGAAGCTGCTATAAACATCCATGTGCAGGCTTTTGTGTGGACCTAAGTTTTCAAATCCTTTGGGTAAATACCAAGGAATGTGATTGCTGGATCTTCCATATGGTAAGATTATGTTTTGTTTCGTATGAAACAACCCAACTGTCTTCCAAAAAGCCAGTTCCATTTTACATTCCCTCCAGCAATGAATGAGAGTCGGATTTTTTAAAAATAAAACTCCTGAGTATCTATGGTCATGTAAATAGCAAAGGAGACAAGGAGATTGCCAAGGGCAGGAAAGGGACAAGAAAACGACAAAGGGTCTTTTGTGAAATATATTACCTCTCTTCTAATTTACCACAAAACTATAGCATGGTGATGATTGGTAAAATTGTCTATAATTGCTTCTAAGTCTTCTTGTAAGAATACTCACAACATAATACCCCATAATTATCCGATAATAATATAAAGATGACATAGCTAATATGGAACTTTTTTATAGGCTAAAAAGCATTTTCCCAATCCAGCTTCTATGCCCTTTTTAATGCACAAACTATGGCTAAAGAAAGGAAACTGAAGTAACCAGAATTAGTCTCTTCACAAAACAGAAAACTATCATCTCTCATTGCTATCATAGTTTAATCTAAGACTCTAAGCAACCAAACTGATTTGACAGCAGACATAAAAACAGAGCTATGGATGTTAAAGGGATTTCAAAAAAGAAGAAGAAGACGAAGACGATGACGACAAAGAAAAAGCTAAACTATTCTCCACTGACCTACAACACCCTCAGAGCACACCAATAGCTAGTCATACATAATGGCGAGGAGTTCTGCAGGACTCTACCTGTTTCTCACCCAAAATGGAGATGAATGACATTCTGGAAGTATTTATCACAAGAAGTTTTCACTGCTTTCCTTCCTCCAATGACAATGGCAGTGTTTAAATTCCTATAATATTGCCTCGATATTCTATTATGGTGACTAAATGTTCAGAACGTGTAATCATTATTTCGTTAGTAAATATCTCTACCCCAGGAACTCAGAAGTTTGTCATAATTATTCTTTGAGATGCACTTTAAAAATCAACTTCAGAATTGTTTCAAATTCTTACATGTATTAATTTTAATATACAGTTTTTTGTTGTGTTTATAATGTATAACAAAGATTAATCCACTCATTGTCCTAATACATTTTCAAGTGCTAAGGTAGTTGTTAAAGGAAGCTAAAGAAAAAAAATTTTCCATATTTATGACCAAGCCTGTGCTTTATGTAATTCCAAAATCTATTACAAATTTAATTTATTGGATCTGAGAATGAAGTCATGAAAATAAATGAGAAAATATTGAATTGCTATGACATATCTCCTTGAAGAAAAAAATGCATGATGCCAATGGATATTAAAAATAAGTGCAGTTTTCTAATTTTTTAGGTGGTTCTGACTCTTGGAATGACTCTACTCTGGGGGGAAAAACATATTAAGACATATAAGCAATACTATTTTACATTTCAGAAGCCTAGCTTACTAAGTGTCTCAAGTCTGAATTAGATAGCAAAATAATTTCATTTCCTGAGTGTCAGAAAAGACAGGAAATGATGCACAAAGACTAACCATGATATAAGACTGAGATGGCTAGAAAAAGCATGTGCCATTTCATATAGTTCATTAGGAGTCAGCAAACCTGAAAGATACAACCAATGGCTCATTTATGTTATTTAATGCCTAAACACCTAGAACAAAAATAAACTGTTATAAAATGATTTCTAACGGAAAGCTGACTCATAACTCTGTCTGACAGCATTAATTAATATGACAATCACTCTGATGTCAAACTTACTGTCTTAATCAGCTCAGGCTGTCATAGCAAAATACCACAGACTTGGTGGCTGATGAGAAAGTCATATTCTCATAGTTCTGGAGGCTGGAGGTCTGGATCAGGGTGGCAGCATGGTTGATGCTGGTGAGAACTCTTTCTGGCTTGCAGACAGCTGCCTTTCTCTGTGTGCTCACATGGTAAGAAAGAGCTCTGGTGTCTGGTGTCTTGTTCTTATAAGTGCACCAATCTTATGGGATCAGGACTTCGCCTTTGTGACTTCATTTAACCTTAACCACCACCTTAGAGGCTTATCTCCAATACAGTCACATGGGGATACATCTTCGATATGTAATTTTGGAGATGTAATTCATTCTATAGCACTTAGAGAACTAAAATCAATATGTCACTGGAGAAAAGAATAAGCCAAGGCCCATTTGCCTGGGACTATTTTAGCTACAACTAAGACATAGCTACGGTTATCTTTAAGTAAATAGGTTTATCCATACAATTTCAAGAAGGTGTAAACTGGGTTTTAAATCCTTTTGACACACAATACAACATAATAATAAGGAAACATTTACAAGCATTGTACAAAAACTTTATAATATTATAATAATCACCTAAGTATTAGTGCATGTCCAAAATGTGCACCAAAAATACAGTAAAAATAATTCAAGCTGGGCTACTAAAGGCATCATTAAAGAGACATTAGGTAAATGAAACAAGGGCTTCCTTGTTAAAATCTCAAGAGACAAAAGAACAGACGCTATCAAGTGTATTCTCTATCACTTGGACTTTTTTTCTGAGTCATGCACTAAACAGCGAAGAGCTCAATTAGTCTCAAATTAATCTAAAAAGTCAGTGTAATCTTAATTAAAATTCTAATTTAATACTGTATAGAACTCAGCAAATTCATACTCTTATTCATATGGAATAACAGAGATCCACAAATAACTATCATTTAAATAGATATAAAATATATAGTACAATAATATTTATGTAAATATGTAACACACACAAAATACCACAGGTTGTACAAGGACAGACCCATACATAAAATAGAAAACTGGCCACGAGATGTAGAGTATGGGAGTGGGAGCCAGTGATAAAGAAGAAATGATAATTAACCAAATGAATAAAAACAAAAAGAAGGTCTTGGCACAGACTAATGATGGTAAAGTGTTATAAACTGAGGATGTAAAAAATATCATTAATTCAATTCTCCTATTTAAAGCCATTTTTAAAAGTAAAAAGTGAATGAAATCAGATTCTTTTTTTGATAAAAGAATACTTTTAACAGCATTACATGTTGACCTGCAGCATATAAACAGGTGCAATCAATTCATTATGCATTAAGACAACCAGTGCTATCCCAAGAGTCCTTTGAAAATTACTCTGTACCTAAAAAATAAAATAAAATAAATTTGAAATTAGACTTAAGTCAGACTACCTTAAGAAACATCAATAAGAGATGTGTGATGTGATGTCAAAAAAGGGATAGAGGATGAAAAAATACTTTTAGGAATTGCTATTATACTATAAAACTTACTAAAAAATAAAGGAAGAAAATGGGGCAGAGAAACAAAAAAGTCTCTGCTGTATTTTGAATGTGAAACTATCCAGTAAGAATAGTAGAGAGTAAAAAAGGGGCAAAAAGCTATTGCCATCCAACAACAGAACTTTTATTTTATGGAAAGTACTAATGCTACACGGTAAATTTCATACATAACTGTTTTTAATAAAATTTTATTTTGAGATAATTATAGAATATGCAGTTGTAAGAAATAGTAGAGATTTCATATGCCCTTTACCCAGTTTCTCTAATGATATCTTGCAAAATGATTGTACAATATCACAAACTAAATATTGACATTGATATAATCCACCACCTATCTTGTTCTGATTTTCCCACTTGTACTCAATTATGTATATTTAGTTCTACGTAATTTTATCACCTGTGTAATTTTGTGTATCCACCAGTCAAGATGCAGAATAGTTCCACCCCCATAAGGATTCCTCGTGTTGACCCTTTATAACCACTCTGTCCCCTGCTTGCCCCTCCGCATTCTTAACCCACGGCAACTACTAACCTGTTCATTTTTCCTCTTTTCAAAAATGTATATAAAGATAATCATGCAGCATTTTAAATTTGGTGATTGTCTTTCACTCAGTGTAGTTCTCTGGAGATCCATCCGAGTTTTACATGTTATGACAGCTCCATGCTTTTTATTGCTGAGTCGTATTCCATGATATGGATATACTGCCAGTTTTTAACCATCAATCCATTAAAGGACACTTAGGTTGTTTCCAGCTTTTAGTTATTATGCATAAGGCTTCTATGAAAATTCTGTATAGGTTTTTGTATGAACACGAATCCTTATTTCCCAGGGATAATACCCAAGAGTGCAACTGCTGGATCATCTGGTAATTGCATGCATCATAGGGGTACATTTCTTCCTGCTGTTGGAAAGGTAAATAGTAAAAATTCTTTGAAAATAAAATTAATAATAGGTATTAAGAACCCAAAATATATTCATACTCTTCCAGTTGAAGAGGAATTTTCACTCAAAAGGCTAACCTTATAATCAGTTCTTTCTTCTGCTTCTGTAGATATGCTTGCTACATAGGCCGCGGGGCAGGGTGACCTCAAAATTAACTAAAGACTCATCCTCCCTTTTGCTTATTCTGTCTAAATAACAAATGCAATTGCCTGTAACCCATAGAAACTCCCAGCTTGTACCTCTTTGCAACTTCCTGCAACCATAGCAACTCCTGCACTCTGTAACCAGCTGAGGACAAATTAACCAATCGGCCCATGCCAACTAAACCCTATAAAAGAAAGTTGCCCCTGAGCTTGGGACCCAGATCTTCAGAGCACCAGCTCCTCTGGGACCGCTGGCATAATAAACCTGAGTTCTTCAGCTCTCCAAGTGGTACTTGGTTTCTCGCCAGTCTGATTTTTACACTTCTGCAACAGTGATATTGGTTAATGATATCCAATAGTTTCAACTGTACACTTTAACAGTAAGGCATATATATGTTTACACTGTGTGTTCACCTCCCATAGTTAGATTTCTTTCCATCACCACATATTTGACTCCCTTTACTCCATCTACTTCTCCCCTCTCCCTTCCTTCCTGCTCTCTGGTAATCGCTAGTCTATTGTCCATAACCATGAATCTCTGTTTGTTTGTCCTATTCATTTGCTGCTTTTAGGTTTATATCCCACATATAAGTGATATCATATGATTTTTGACTTTTTCTGTTTGGCTTATTTCACTTAGTTTATAGCAGCATTATTCATAGTGACCAGGACATGGAAACAACTGAAGTGTCCTACAATAGATGATTGGATAAAGAAGTAGTGGTACATATATACAATGAAATATTACTCAACCATAAGAAGAGATAAAATACTGCCATTTGTAACATCATGGATGGACCTCAAGGTAATCATGTTAAGCAAAATATGCCAATTATATTTTTAAATGTATGTAAAAGGCTAAAAGAAAATACAATAGCATTATGATAACTTTCTCTGAGTTATGTGATTAAAGACAGATTTGATGTTCTTCTAAATAGTTTATAGATACTATTATATTACATATTAATATACTCAATTATATGTGTATTAAGTCTCCTACAAAGACCAAAGAGAACTTTTCATAAACAGAAACAAACAAAAAAGAGGCCGAAATTATTTTTAAGGTGTTTAAATTGAAAACTAGTTATAATAGAGTGTGTCTTTGTTAAAACTACTGTTTAGGTCTGGCTTAAGATGGCCATCCATCACTGTGAATCCATGACCATTCATTGTAAATCAAAATCCATTCCCCACTTCTTTCTAGGCACAAGACTAGAATCCATTTCTCTGTTTCCTCTGCAGTTAGTATGACTATTTGACTACAAAATGTGAACGGAAATTATGTATACTGTTCCTAGCTCTGGCCCATAAACCTCTCCTGCACAATATTCCATGCTTTTTCCCCTGTACAGGGGCCTGAAATGGCAAAGACTCAACAAGCCATGCCTCAGCTTGGGTCCCTTAATAACTAAGTAGAGCAGCGTCCCCTCCCCCTGATTTGAAACATTTGCCAGTAACTGTTACTTGAGAAAGACTTTAACTTTGCTTGAGCTATTACATCTTGGTGATGTTTTTATGGCAATGTAGCCAACCCCAGCTAATACAATGACTCTGAGGGAAGAGGACTTGCACTAAAGCCAATCAGCTAGATATATGAGTACAGAGAAAGTTATCTAATTGTGTCATTGTTGGCCATAATTTCCTGAAATTTCATCTAAGGCATCCACTATTAAGACATATGCAGACATATATGCCTGGCACATCGGTGAAGTTCAGTATGTATTTGTTAAATGAAAGAAAAAAGTGGAGAAAGGAAGAGAGAAGGGAATAAAGGAAGGAAAATGCACCTAAAGAAGGAAAGCAAGCACACTGAATACAAATTGCCCAAATTGTGCAGGGCTAACCTCAATATATGTACTAAAGACAAAATGTATTTAAAATGTTTTAAGTTCTCACAATGGCCAGTTCCTCTAAAGACTACTAGGAAACCAAACCCAAGGTAAAAGCAAATTCTCTACTATCCAGGAAAATGGTAAACTAGCTATCTGAAAGCCACGGATCACGATAAACTTTATTTTAACCAGTTTGTTTAAACTCTTTCTCCAATTTGTATTGCAGGTTCTTTTTCTTCTTCCTTTTCTTCCTCTGAGAAGACACCAATTAGCAAAGAAATAAACAAACCAAAGCAGCTGAAGTTAAAGCAGAGAATTTAAATAATCCTCAGATTTGAAAAGCATCCTTTTAATGTCCAAACATTGGTTTTATATGTAAATTACAATTTACAAATCCCCAGGGCTATAAGGCATAAACATTTCACAAAATAATACCAAGTTCTGTGCATAGCATCTAATATTTTTGTTTATCCTCAAGAAGAAAAGATCTCATTTTTTTGTGCAAACATGACCTATGCTTTGAAAATATTTTTAAATGTTCATTTTAAAGCAAACTATTGAAAGTGATGCATAATTAATATGTATAAAATTAGCTTGAAAATTGAGAGATTTCCAAAATAAAATTTTAATTTATACTAATCATTTAGTTCATTTTGGATGACGAAATTACCAAATATTCTAATATTTCTGGTACTTCAATTAATCAACCATTTACATCAGACTGGTTGCTCTATTTAATAGTAGGAGTTTTTAAAAGAACTGATATTTTTATTATTAAGAATTAACCTGAGGAGAAATCTAAAACCACAGAAAATCTATTTCACAGTCACTTGCCTATTATTGTTTATTTATTCCTTCAGCAAACTAGCTGCTGGAAAAAATAAAAATGAATACAAGTTTTATACTGTAGGTCACCTAAACATTTTATTAACACTTTATAGTGCAAATTAACTCACAGGTTTCATTAATTCATACCTAAATTCCACATCAATTCCCATCTTTTTAAAAAATCAGCTTTCAGTGCAAATTAATCCTCAAGAATGCAAAGATTAAATTTTCTCAAAACTATTTTATCAAGCTTAGAATATTGCCTTCCACTTAAAAATATGTTGAAGTACTTGTTGAGCCATACACTCATTCATGAATATTTACAGCATTTTGAAAACATATTTGTGGAGGGAAGGCCCAAATTACATTTAAACTCAAGTCTTTCCCTCTGACTCAGATATTCTCTGTATTTAAAAGAATATTCTTCATAAATAGCTATGAAAGACAGAGAAAAGTGTAAATCTCTAATATAGAGTATTTTCCACTTACAGACACTCATGAACTAAATTTTCCTCTTCAACCAGAGAACTGTGGTAAGGTAAAGTTTGACTCTGTGATTCTCTGTATTCAATCATAAGGAGGGTTTGGGAAGTAACTCAGCACAACCTGTCAGTTGATAGAATAAATGATTTTTCTAGGCCCTAAGAGCACTTGGATGAAAAAAACAAAACAAAACAAAACAGTACATGAAATATCAACCAATGAAGAGAAAAAAGCACAGCACTATACAAAAAGAAGATTTTTAACGTGTCCTTTAATGTATGTTACCTGGTGTTTCCCTGTTTGACTAAAGTTATGTCTACATAGCATTAGAACAACCAGCTGAGCAGTTGTTCAAACCAACTAGGAGCTTGATCTGCCTCCTTTCAACCAACCTACACTGATTTCTACCACTGAATTTCTCATAACAACCAAATATTTTATTTTTGCATCACGTAGACACAATCTGTTTACAGTCAGCAAACATTCCCTAGAGACATTTGCTAAATCTAGAGAACCACATTAGCATTCTACACACAGTTATACATGTAAATTGGTGTTTTGCTTATGTCATGGGTAGTTTTTTAATAAAGGTATCTAAAAGCACCCAAATGTTTCAATGCAATATTTCTGATCTATCACACACACACACACACACACACACACACACACACACACACACACACAAGTAAAGCTCTTTAAAATATAAATCCAATAGCCAAGTGAGACTAGACAGGCATAAATCTAATGTGCTATGTAAACGTATAGGCATGACTTGCTTCATCTCAAAATTAGTTAAACTAAAATACTAAAGTTTATCTCACTAAATTATTCTTAAATTCCAAATGGATTTCCTATAAGGGAAAATACCCTATACTTGAGGGCAAAAATATCTTTAGCCACAGTGCAGAAAGCACCTTGTATCACAGAAACTTGATTCAGTACAGCCCGTCATGTATAACGTGAGCTAAGACTTTAAAAGTGCTAATGTTTGTCAATTGTTGATCTGTATCAGATAAGAGTAAAGAACGAAAAAGCTATTAGTAGGGGAGACAGGCAGGTAAAACAAGCAATTACAGTATAGCAAGTACCACATACCAAACGCTCTTAACGTACCCTGAGGGCATCAGTGCCTACATAGGTTTATTCCAGGGACATGCCCTTGAACTTACCAGATCACATCACCTCAATCTATTCCCAATAAATATCCATCCACAGCACCACTATGATCTACATAATTCATGTAAAAGCAACTCTACTTAAAATTTTAATAGCAATAAACAAAATTCAGGGGCAGAATTATTCTGATGGTATCAGCAAAAATGATAACAGCCAAGTTTAGTTGCCTTCTCATGCAGTAAAGAGCCTTCAGCTGGGATGTCATTTCTGTTTGATTTTGAGATATTTTAAGACTTACTAACCATATCATATCTAGTAAGTACAAACACAGTGACAAAATTAAAAGTGCTAATAAAAAGAGTACAAGGAAAATTAAATAAAATCTATAACATTTTAAAAATAGAAAATCTAAGAAACTAAGAATGTCGTATGGATGTTTGGAATTTTCCATTAGTAAAAAGTATTTTGAAGGACAAAGAGTAAATCCCAAGGGGACTCCCAGTTTCAGCACTGAATGTAAAGAACTTGGAAGTTGTCACTCTGTCTTCAAACGAGAAAATGCTGAACAAACTGACAATCAACAACTTCTCTTAGATCAAATAATGAAACAAGAAGAGAAGGAAGTAAAATGTTAGTGTTGAAATTAAAATATATATATATTAACTTAGACTTCTATATCCAGTGATACTTTAAAAGTGAAGGAGAAATAAAAACTGTCTCAGAAAAACAAAAACTAAGGAAATTCATTGCCAGCAAAGCTGCCCTGTAGAAAATGTTAAAAAAGTTCTTCAGGGAGAAGGAAATAATATAGGTCAGAAACTTGGTTCTATATGAAGAAAGAGTATTGGAGAAGGAATAAATAAAGGTGAAATACAATCACATTTTTTTTACTTTAAGTGATCTAATAGATAATTGTTGAAAGTAATAATAACAATGCATTGCATAATTATAGCAGGTGCATAAGAGAAACAAATGAGAGCAATGTTATTAGGAACAGAAAAAAAGAAATTGGGCATGCTCTGCTGTAAGGTATCTCCACTACGCATGAAGCCGTGTAGTGTCATTTGAGAGTGGACTTGGATTAGTTGTAAATATATTGCAAAATCTGAGGCATCCACTAGGATTAAGTCACAGCACACATGAAAAGTGTCATGTTGATGCAATGGACAATTATCAGTGAGAAATGAAAAAACTTTTGACAGTGCGGCTAGAACTTTGCATATTCGCAGGATTAATGTTAACCCTGGGTAAGGTAAAAGCTTATTTAAGAACAAAAAGGAAATGAGGTGATCATCTTGCTGGGGATTCAGTAGCCACTGAAGCATTTCTGAGTCACTTCTGGAAATCATCCAAAAAAAGGGAGCTTCTGGTTTGACCCAAATTCAATATAGATGAACCAGGTAAATCAAATGAAAAAACATCGTGCTTAAATTTAAGATACCATACTATCGTATATTTTTAATCTCACACCTACTTGTGGTAAATGCATTTGGATATTATGCTCTGAATTTCTTTCAGCCACTTTAGACTTATCAACAACCCCCTAAAAAGCCTTCTGAAATCTAACCTGAAATAGAGGAGCTTCTCCATACACAGCATTTTTCATCTGCCGCAGTAAACGCCACTCTCCTTGCACAGATACGAGAAGGAGTGAGCTCACAGGAACAAGACACAGGGTTCAGATACACTAATCAGCACACCTAGTTGTGCCTATGTTTATAAAACAATGGCTTTCTAACATTGGTCACAAGAAGCAGTCCTGTGATTAAAAGCAAAAAACCGAAAGATTTATTTGACAATTTAGTCAGAAGTATGAAGTGCTTTTTAGGTTAAATATTAAATTGAGACTTTGTAAATCATAAGTGATGTTATATCAACTATTTATTATCTATGTAGTTGCACAGGAAAAAATTTTGTTTAGCAAAAAATTAATATTAAATATTTTTCTTCGTTGCAAAATTATAAGTCTATTCATGTAATATATAGACTGTCTCTTATCCTCATTGTTATAATGAAGATAATAATACCTATCTTATTCGGCTGTTGTATTAAACGTAATAAATCAAAGCTGGTCTTCCTGAGCCTGGATCATAGCGTAGGCTCTCAATTATCAGCAGTTATTCTTATGGAAGTGATTTCAAGGTGTTATTTACGCTCCTACTTAGAGAATCCTGGATAAACTAGTTCATTCCTAAACTAGAAACAAGTAAAGGTAAACAACATACCTTTAGGGATATGTACATGATTAGGCCATTAAAAACAAAACAAAACATAGGAGCGATAATTATTTCTTAGTGGGCGGAGTACTGCGGAATCAGAGGGTGAGGCAGGGAGTGGATTCAGGGAGTGGCCCAGGAGAAAATTGAGAATGTTTAAATTGTTACCTTAGGGAGTGGATTCACAGGTTACTCTTTTTACTTTAAGCGTCATAACTTGCATTTATATCATATATATCATATTATTTAGTCTGTATGAAATGTTACTTAATAAAAGATTACTTAATAAAAAGATAAATAGCGAACTTCCAATAACATTTAATTGTATTAGGAAAAAAAAATCTATTCCTTACATTGAAGATTTTTGTCAATCTGGCCCAAATTTAACACCAGCTTTAATTTAGGCTCCTATGTGCTAAAATCTGCTACATGTCAGGGATCACTGTTCCCAGACAAGTGCCTGTCCAGCCCATATAGGCAAATGTACACCTTAGAAATCCGCTCACGCAGTTCATCACTTCTGTTCTGCCAGCTGGCTAAGCTCCTATTCCGTTGACTCCTAACTTACAAATTGCCATTTTCTCTTGAAAATCTTCCTTAAAACAACAAATATACAGCATGTTTATTTTTAAAAGTTTAAGAAGTTTAGTTATTATAAAGGTGAAAAGGCCATTATGTAAAAAAAATTAATAATAATTTAATAAAGGTGCAGCAAAAAGTAGAAACATCACGCCTACTCAGCTATGCATTTGTTTATTTAGGGCAATGACTCATAAGAATAACTTAATAGTTGTCAACACTAGTCTACAAATATCTCTTAGCCTGCTTTCTAGACCAGTAATATTTTAAAACAAGGGTAAACCTTTCAAGAGAAAAGAAATTTTTTTTCTGGACCAAAAAGTTATAGTAGCCCAGGAATTATTTTAGCCATTTATTCCCCTTAATTCACTTTTTATCAAGAAAAGGCAAGGAATAAATTTTTCTCTTATTGGAAAACCAGGTAAAATTAAAATAAAAGAGAACGAAAAGTGGAGAAATTGTAGAACAGGAGCAAGTCAGTGTGAGCAGGGCTCTGACCAGTGAACTGAGAGCAGGGAAAGGACAAGGAGCAATTGCATTCATTCATTTGTTTTCATTTGATGATATTTATTGAGTATTTGTACTGCACCTGATACTGGCCTTTGTATTGGTATTGAAAAGAGGACAATGATGTGGCTCATCAATCAATGAAGTGACACTGGACAATTATACAAAAATAGATGCAATAATGTTTGTTGATTTGCTGTATAACAAGAAAATTAAAGAAGTGTAGTCAAACATTATAGGCACTCTGTTAGAAATATGGGCAGAGCACTCAGGGGATTTAAAGATGGGTGGTTGCTTAGTTTTACTTGAGAAAGTCAAGAAAAACTTCATAGAGAGTAAGCACTTATTGAATATTGGAAGATAGCTAGCAATTCATTATCATATGGGTAAGTGAAGTATAGCAGAAGGCAATGCAATTTCCTTGTTTACATCTTTTCTTAAAAATCCAGAGACAATAGAAACAGACATCAAAGCCCCAGGAACTAAATTCCAGGTGATTTAACAATAATAATGATCAAAGAGTATATAACCAGAGAATATAAGAAAATATTTGATTTATTGTTTAGCAGGGAGAATTTTATGGGTGTTTTCTGAAGAGAATGAAAAACTGTGAAGTCCATCATGAATATATAGAAAAAGAACTTTAATCTGTCAACCATGTAACAATCACATAAATGCATTTACTAAGTTCACTTCAAAATACTTCTAAATAATTAAAACAGGGAAAATAAGTTATCCAAGGAGAAAGAAAAAGTATTTTGACATTTTATATGCTTTAAACAGATGTATTGTAATTACGATTAATTAGTATTGGTAATTACCTAGGAGCACATATAAATATGAGTGAAGATCTTTATCATAGTGAAAATGAGAAGTATATACTCTAAAAATACCAAAAACACTTACAATAGCATCATCTGCATTTTTGATAGGATTTCCCTACTGGGTTTTCCTCCATTTCCCTTCCATTTTTGAAGACACATTAAAACAGAAAGAATATTTAATACATTGAAGACAGAATCAATCTTCAAAAATATTTCAATTGGAGCAATAGACTAAAACTAAGATGATGAGATTTAACAATGATAAATAATTTACGCGAAGACAAAATTCAAAAGCAAACAGAACTGATTTAAAACAGTTTACTTCAAATGATCTGGGCATGGTAATTTACTACCAATTCAACATGAGCCCAAGGCATAATGTGCGCTGATTTAAAAAAAAAAAAAAGTGTCTTGCATCAATGGAAGCCTGGTTTCAACACCAAGTACTCCCAATCCTTCCTAGCCAGACCCCAACTAGATTACAGCATTCACTTTAGGACGTAGGGACAAAATAAGAGCCTGTCCCTTAGAGGGCAAACTGGATGATAAAATGTCTGAAAACCATATCACGTGAGCCGGAGATTAAGAGACTAACAATTGTTGGTCTCAAAAAGAAACGATTCAAAGTTACAAACAGCTGCTTTCATGATCTTTCAATGTAAAACTTGAGAACAGGTCAGACTGTCCATAGTTACTCAGGACTAGAAGAGATGCACAAGACAGATACCACTCAGAATTAGGCTGGAACTGAATTAATTAGCAGGTGGAAATGCAGACCAATTGTTTAACTTTTATCAATGAAAATAAATGAAAAAATTATTAAATTGCATTCCATCAATTCAAAATTTATAATACAACAAGGTGGGTGAAGTATAAATTTATTAGACCCCCCATTAAAAGTGCAAATAATATTGTTATTTCTGGGCAACTTTAATCCATTAAAAGAAACTGAACCATATTCAATGTTTACACATTGCAAATTGCTTGTCATTTGGATCATATAATTTCATATGCCTTCACATAGCTATTAAAGCAAGTCCTGTAAGCTGCTTCTTGTTAACACTATGTTAGCAGTTCAAGTGAGTAGTAAAACATTAATTGTTGGTTTCTTTCACAATAATGAATAAAATTGACTGTAACAAAATTGTATTTCTTTCAAAAAATTTGTGTTTCATGAGTTCCCCTCATTTAGATGGTCCTTACTGCAATTACTCTCAAATAATGGTACTTCAGTGCTTCATTAACTACTTAAAACAAGGAAATTCTAGTAATGAAAAGCAAGGGAAATTCTGCTTTCTCTGCAATTTTTATCGTACTTAGAATCTTATGACAGATGCAGTTTTTATTTTTCTTTTCACATTTTATAATCAACTCAATACATGTAATATGTTCTAAAACCAATGAAAGGAATAAGGTTATAAAATCAACTGTTATACACTCTGCCTGACTCAGTCCATGTGCGATGTAATGTAATTATGTGACACCATGGGAAAAGAAAGGAACAGGGCATGAAAGTCACCTATTTTTAAATCTCGTTTATGGATTTCTCATCATTATTTCCATGTTCACAGAACTCAACTTCCCATATCCTGAATTGCTCTAAAACCAGAACTTGAAACATGATTTCTGCTCCTACTGGACCTGACCAGAAAAATCCATCAGATATTTCCACATTTCCAGCCAACTAGAACATTCTAAGATGTCCTTTCTTAATATTCCCAGGGATTGATGCCAGAAATGTGTTCCTCAAGACAAAATGTGATCCAAAAAAGGCTTCAAAGATGATTAAAAGACAAAAACAATTCTGGTAAATACTGGCCCCTCTTTTATGAAGAAAATACTTTAAATAAATCTTTTAGCATCTTCCTTGACCAATATGATCATGTCATTCTCCTACTTCCAATTTCCTTCTGCAGTTCCTCTACAAAGAAACAATTATTCATTCTTTGATGGTCCTACAATATAATATTCATATCTCAATTTTCTTGTCTATAAAATGGGACAAGTGATTTGATCTTATAGGGCTGTCGGAACGATTAAATGAGACTGTGTATATAAAATGTTTACGCTAAGACCTTGTTCATAGGAAGCATTCAACAAACAGTGACTGAGCAAACAAGAAAAAACAAATAAACCCCTTCCATTTTATTAGTTACCATAATGTAGTGGGCATTTACTACAGTGAATTTAGTCTTGCCCTTTACCAAGGTGGAAACTCATTAACCACAGATGGCTTTTCCATCGCTGTATCCTAAACATCTAGCACAACTAGTACAAAGTAGGTTCTCAAGAATTAATGAAGTTATTGAACTTATTTAAAAAATGTGCTTACTTCTTTTTCCAAATAGGATCTTTTAATCAGATGCACAATTCAACCCCCCAAAAAGTATTTATTCTATAAAAGTCAAAAAAGTGTTCAACTTGTAACATTCCTACAATTAGCTTTTGTGTAGCTTACTTTCCTCATGAAAATTATTCTGAGACAGATACCAGCTGACAGGTGCTAGAACCATGGTATACAGTAAATTATCTCTATAAAATGCAAACACCTGCCCTCTTACTTTAAAATGTTAGGGTGAAAGAAGAAATTGAATTGAGGTTCATGCATGAAATAGTTTGATATATCCCTCATAATAAGGGATAGAGTCTTTGTGAGTGTATTCATTTAGTCAACAATTAATGCCTACCTTATGTCAAGCACCATATGGTGAATAAGATATAGTTTCTGTTCTTAATAAACTCACAATTTAGTAAAAAGACAGACACAGAAACAAAAAAAAAATACACAATATGGATAGTGAGTGATAAGGGATTAGTTGAGGGCTAGAAATGTGACATTCATATGTGCATTCTCAATATGCTTATAATGAAATAAGTGTTCAATAAATGGTCTTGAATTGAACATGATTGAATAGATGTAGGCAGCAATGGCAAAGGAAGAAAAGAAATAAAGGTGATCTGAGGTCAAAATTTGGAACATCCATTCTAAAAACATCCTGGAAAATAAAAGAAAAGTATAATAAGACTGAATTACTTATGTTATGGGCAATGATTGAAATTAAACTAATAATTATAAATGAGGACCCATTATCAGGAAACTACTTCATTAGAACTTTATTTGTAATGTTTTTGATTTCATGCCAGGCAAATTGTAATGACAGAGAAGTACTATTTAAATAATCAAATTATTTTCCATTAATAGTGAAAAGTTTAAATATAACCACTGATTAATGAATATATTTTATTTAAGAATATATAACTATTAAAAAGTACTTTACAAAATGCTGTCACATATATCTCATATTTAACCTTAACAACAAAACAGAATGAATTAGAAAACCATTCAATCACTCCCTCAGCAAATATTTCCCGAGTGCCTGCTGAGTGCCAGACAATGGTTAAATGCTAGTGGTAGAATAATGACTTGACATGTCTGACTGAAAAATGCAGGGAAAGAACATGACATAGATGCTGGGTCATGCATTCGACTAGCCCAGACGAATTCTCTGGACTTCATTTGAAGGCCTAGAGTCACACCCCCATCAACTGCCACTGTCAATCACACGCTATGAAGAGGTAATATTAATGCAATATTATGGGAACTTTTAAAGAAACATGACCAAAAAAGGCACTAGAAGCAAGGTTTTTTTAAATTTTGATTTTTTAGCAAATACTGAGATATGAAATGGAGAAGGTAACAATATATCAAATTTCCATTGAAAAAACAGGAAGAATGATAAACTCAAGTGTAAGAATATTATGTAAATCAATCAAGATGGTATTAGAATTTCCTACAGTTTTATAACAGACAAAAAAAGAAACAAATTATTTCAATTTTCCAGAAGTAGCACACATATTTTTCTTCATACCATAAAAAATATATAATTACCAAAAGCATAGTTGCCATCATTTATACTTATGCTTATAAGACAATGGAAAGAATTACCTAAATGTGACATTTAAAAAAAATTGAGCTTATCTCAAAGAAAGAGCATTATAAGTTCAGACTGACATTAAGTCAATGGCAAACATTTTTATATCTTCCATATTAATATGACCTTTATATCTTATTTCCCAAATTGATCTTAGACTCTGTAAGAATATGGAAGTTATGCAGTTCCTGTAACAGTCCCTTTTTCAATAAGTGCTAAAAAAAAAATACACTGTTTGATAGTCCTTCAGCAGAATATGCTAATAAGTTTATAACAGGCCATATATTATAGCACAGGCTCTGAAGTCTGACAAGGTTCAAATATAGCCTTTGAAAATTTTTCTTACCATCTTTGTACTTTAGTTTCCTTACTTATAAAGTGAACCTTAGTAACAGTACCTACCTCACAGAGTTGTTAGAGAAATTAAATGAGATAACACATTTAAAAATGTTTAGAAGAGGGCCTGGCATTAAACACTCTGTAAGTACACATCATTGTTACCATCTGTTAGAGGGTGGATATTTTGCTGTGTTCTTACCGCAATAAAAGTTTTGAAAAAGTATCTACTTATATGGGAAAACTGACAGACTGAAATATCAAATCTATGAAATATATAGTCCCATAAAATCAAAAGGATGATAGAGCAACAGAAATCAGAACCTGTAAATAATTTATTAGAGATATTTCTTTCTGTAAATTAATGGGGAATAAGCAAGGACTCTAATTTCACAAAACTTTACATCCTTTTGAGTTTATACAGAATGTAAATATTATGCATAAAATAACATCTATATAATTTCACAGAATAAACAACTTGTAATGTGAAAAAAGTCTCTAAAACCACAGAGCAGAGTAGGATGGTAATTAAACCGCTGAAAACAGTTGTCATAATTAGTCTCATAAAGATATTAAGATAGGAAAAATGTATAACCTACCTCGGAAATGCAATCATGTCAATGTACAATGTTTAGGATTTCTTTCCAACTCTCATTAATTGAAGTTCAAATATTAGAGCTACACTTTTTACTGCATTCCTAATAACATCTAAATTAGGAAATATGGAAATGCAAGGTACTATAGATCATAAGGTTTTCATATATGTAGATGGAGATAGATTCCTTCATACCTTTCTTAAAGTGGAAGGAAGGATTTTGAAGCTGGTGTTGAGTAGTCAATAGAGTCATTCATTCATTCAAAATTTTGAGACATGTGAACTTGAAATCTCAATCCCTTTAAGGAGTTATATATGTTATCATAATCACTCAATATCAACCATCAACAATATCACAGAGAAGTGTGTCCTGACAAGTAATACAATTCTTGACTTTTCCTTCAGAGAGAAAGAGTTTGGGAATCAACTTTCTTCCTCTGCCTTAGTGTTCCTGGAATGAGATAAATTTTGACTCCCTTGAAACTCCATGAAAAACACACATACTGTCTTCGGTTAATGGAAAAGTGAAAACAAGCAAGATCATTAAGTGATTCAAACATAAATACTTTGCTTCTTTTCAGAAAAACAAATGTGGCAAATTCTGCACATTCTCCCACAAAATAAATAATTCTGTTAAAAATGATCAAGGGCTCTGGATCATATTTTTCAATTATGATAAAAACAGATCTATCTAATTAGAGATCAGAGTCTTTAACTTCCTGCACATTAAAAGTGTGAACACTGGCTTTATATTTTCTATAACTAAATAAGCCTGAATAAATCTTGTTAAAGACACATATACTAATGACTTGTATACAATTTCAGGATTTTCTAAAGGTCCGATTTCATAGATGCTGAAAACCATAAATACATAGTTTTCTCATAAAGCAATCCTGTAACTTGAAAATGTTTTAAAGACAGCTTTTATTATGTTTAATTATTTATAATAGATCACAGAAATCAAGTTTTCATTGCATTTTGAAGAGTGGAAATTGGCTGCTAAACTTGGAAAATTCAAATATAAGTGGCATTTCAAAGATATTTTGAGTTGAATTTTGAAGGCCATCATGCACTTAGTTTTGGAAGAAGAGGGGTTGCTAAATAGAATTACAGCTTTTACAAACCTCTCTAGTCCACAAATTCATTAAAATAGAATAAATAGTATCCCTCTTCTATTTGATAACTATTCAAATATTGAAGGCAGTTTTTACTTCTTTCTTATGAATCTTTTCATGTAAGGCACTTAAAACAGTGCTTGGAATATTGACAGATCTCGCATGCATGTGTGTATGTATGTGTGTGGTGTGTCTGCTTTTTAAATATTAAACCACATTAAGAATAAATGATATTAAATTTTAACAAAGGGAGTAGGGCTTAATCAAAATGAAAGGAAACCATCTAGGGAATGTTAGATAAGTTTGGTGGTAAAGAAGTCATAAACTTATCTGTGGAAATCAGAAGATTGTGATAGTTATTCGTGGCAAGGAAAATGGAAGTGAATGAGAGAGGACCATTGGCCATGAGGCTAGCAAGAAAAACAAGTTTTAAAAAGTTAGTCACTCGGCTTTGAGTGACTTTGGAAAGGTCTGATCCAAAGACTATATCTTTAATGCTGACTTTCAACACAATTTCTGTGCTTGTTCAAGAAATACGGCCAACCAAGACACATGGTTTCATTCAAAATTATAATAATGAAACATCATTATAAAACTTACTTTAAATTAAAGAAAAACTTAAGTCATGATTTAAAAGTTGCTACAGCAATCAAGAATTAAGTCGTGAGAGTGGCTCCATGGTGTAGTGGTTAGCACCTCTGCTTTATACGCAGAAGGTCCTGGGTTCTCGCCCCAGGTGGAGTCACAGACCATACCTTGGGTGAGCCAGGCCTGGATGAGCCAGGCCCGGGGGCACACTGCGAGCACGTGGGAGGGGATGCCCTGCCTTCAGAGATCCAGTTCTTAAGGGGACATTAGGGGTGGAAGTAGTGGGGGGGAGGAGGGTACGAACATCCATTGGTCAGGGTGGATGTGGAGGGGAGTAGGAATTAAAGAGGGGGCAGGGAATTAAGTTGTGACCTGAGTTCTGGAACCCAATCCTGCCAAATCTCAGAATTCCTGAAGAGCAAAAACATAATGAAAAAAGGAGATGAGAAATCTAGTGTATTATGTTGCCATGCCTCTAATATCTTTTTCTGTCTTGAATATACTTCAGGAAGACAGAAGGCCGTTACTATGACTACCTAAACTACCCTCCCAGCATATTGATAATGGATTAACAGACAGAATCTGGAGTCCTAAGTGAATATAGGGTGAAAGTTACTAAGATAGCTTCTGTGTGTTCTCTTAGGTGATGCATCCTGTGGTGTTGTCATAACAACACTGAATGTCAATAATGTTTTTCTAATGTTCTTGAGTGCTTCATTGGTCCATAGAATTCAGTTGTTGCTCGAAGAAAACAAGGAAGTCTAAAGGTACATACTGGCCTGTGGTTCAACTGCAACTGCTGGGTTACCATATGACCACAGAGAAAAACTCTCTGGGTATACAGAGATACATCTGTCTTTTCAACCTAAGCTATGAAGAAAAGCATAAAGTTGAATGAAACATGTAAACAGTATAGAATGATAAAGACTAGACTTATATTTCTATACAGCAAAAGTTTCTGAACAGAAGTTTCTCCATAAATATTTTTACAGGAGACTAAATTGAAGATTATACAAGACTACTACATAGGAAGTAACAAAGATGGGGGTACTAGATGTGCCAAAATATGTTAGACTTTTATTAAGTAATCAGAGAAAATATGACACAAGAAATAGCTAACTGCCCTACTTTTTAAAATCTGAAAAAAAAATAGTAAAGACTAAATTGGCACATATTACTTTTTAATCAGAAAAATAGCGATTTTTCTAAATACGATTACCTACGACTGTATAACTAATGAGATTTATGGAGAAAAGTAAAAATATGTACACCAAATGTCAGTGGATATTTCAGGTATTAATAATAAAAATAGATGTTTTTGCTTTCAGGTTCTGCATTTTCAAATTTTGTACAAAGTATTCATTACTTTATAATAAAAATTAATTAAAAGAATACAATAACAGATTGAAAAAATATGATTAGAATGTGCAGTCACCACACAAAGATATAGCTCTACTTTAAAAAAATAAAAGGAAGAAAGAAAAAATTAATCTGCATGAGCAAGGACACAAAATTTACCGCAACAGAGAAACCACTTTAGGAACCCTCTCCCTTCTAAGATATGAGAGAATGGCATGAACCTTATATATTCCTTTGAAAAGATCACATGCTATTTTCTCAGTGAGGTCTCCTCTGGTCAATCAATCTCTTCAACTTCTAAGACCAGTCACTTTCTATTACATCACATGTTCTATGTCCTTCTGAGAAACAGAGAGGAATAACAATACAATAACTAACTTCTCATTGGAAATGATAGAGGCTGAAAGAGGGCAAACTGTATATTCAAATTGCTTGTAAAAAATACTATTGACCGAGAAGTCTGCATCCAGAAAAACTATCAAAAATGACGGTAAAATACAGACATTCCCAGATGAACAGAGTAATAGAGCCTGTTGCTAGTAAACATACTGTACAAGATATACTAAAGGAACTCTTTGAAGTTCAAAGAAAATACACGAATACATGGAAAAAATTAAAAGCACTAATAATGATAAATATGTGGATAAATATGAGAATACATGAATACACTTATATTTTTATTTCTTTAAAAATTGTCTATGTATAATTACATATAACATATAATTGCAATTATATATTATTCACACAATTATTATAACAATTATATATAATTTGGTTTGTAATAGGTAAATAATACTACAAAAGGGAGGGAGAGACAAAGGAAGGAGAAAGGTAAGATTAAAAGAAAGAAAAAACTATCTCAATTCTCAGATTCCATGACCATGTAAGTAAAAAGTCCTAAAACTCTATCCTAAAAACTGTATTATCTATTCTATATTAAACTGTTCTAATATGAATTGTAAGATCATAGGACTCAAGAAAAATGTACAAAAATAATTTGTACTGCTCTATAAAATAAAATTTTAAAACATTCCATTCTCAGTATAAGAAAAAATAAAAATAAATTAACAGAAGAGTGCAAGGTCTGTACACTAAAAACTGTAAAATATTTTGACGAAGATTAAAAAATATCTAAAATTGAGAGATATCTTCATGGAATGGAAGCTCAATATTGTTAAAATGGCTATTCTTTTTAAATTGATGTATAAATTCAGTGCAATCCCTATCAAAATACTAGAAGCTTTTTTCAGAAATTGGCAAGTGGATCCAAAAACTTATGTGGAAATGCAAATGACCTAGAATAGCTAAGACAAATTTTGAAAAAGAACAGACGTGAAGGACTTAAAATACCCAATTGCAAAACTTAACTTTGAAACAGTATTCAAAACATTATATTATCAACATAAAGTTAGATTTTTTAATGGAAAAAATAGAAAAGTTAGAAAAGTTTTATGATTATTGATTTTTGACAAAGTTGCAAAGGCAATACAATGTGAAATGATAGTTTCCTCAAGAAAATGTACTGAGACAATTAGATGTCTATATACAAACAAACAAAGAAAAACAACAAAAACTTAGGCCCTCATGACATACACAAAATATGCCTCAAAATGGATCACAAACCTAAATGTAAGCGCTGAAATCATAAAACTTCTAGGAGAAAATCTCTCCAGTCTTGAGTTACAAAGATTTGTTAGATATCACACCAAAAGCATACCCCTAACAAGAATATTGGTACCATGATAATTAAAATTGTTCTTCAAAATTAAAGTACCTTTTGAAGTGAATATAATATCCAGAATGTATATTTTTTAAAACACAGTTCAATAATAGGAAGACAACACAATTAAATATGGAGAAAACATCTGACTAGACATTTAAGCAAAGACATACCAATGGCCAATAAGCACAGGAAAAGATGCTTAACGTCTTCGTCATTGGGGAAATATTAATTAAAATCCAAAATACCATTTTGTACCTACTAGGATGGTTATGATCGAAAACAGTGACAATACCCAGTATTGGTAAGGATGTGAAGAAATTTGAATCCTCACACATTGGTCAAATGTGCAATAGCATATTTCTTTGTTAAACAGTGTGGCAATTTCTTTAAAAAGTTAAACATACTTACCATATGACATAGCAATTCCTCTCTTAGGAATCTGTCCAAAGAGAAATGAAACTCCTGTACGCAAATGTTCATTGAAACATTACTCACAACAGTCAAAATTTGGAAGCGATCCAGTGTCCAGCAACTGGTGAATGGGTAAAAAGAACTGTGGTACATCTATGAAATGGAATACTGTTCAGTACTAAAAATGAACAAATTGCTCATACATGCAATAATATGGATAAACCACCAAAATATTATGCCAGAAAAAAAGACGTATATGTATATGATTACTTTATAGGAAATGTCTAGAAAAGACAGTTCTATACAGATGAAAGTAAGCAAGTGGTTGCCTGGGATTGGGAATAGGAGCGGGGATTAACTGCAAGTGGGCTCAGAAAGTTTTTGGGGGTAATCAATTGTTCTAAAACTGTATTGCTGTGATAGTTACGCAATTATATACCTTTACTAAAAATCATTGCACTATACATTTACAAAAAATGTTAATGTGAATAAAGAGAGCACTGTTAAAAATGGTGAGGTAGACAATGCATTCAAACAGTTTAGCTTTACTTAAGCTACCAACTAAAACAAAATGATTCTAAGTTTAAAAGGTGCAATTAAAGTAAAATTCTGAACAAATTTTAACTAAAGGGGCTAATTTCTCCCCCCCTCAGAACCTACAATACTGGAACTAAATAACATCTGATCTCTGGTAGGAGGCACCTCCTTTGTAAGTTCAGGGCTGCAATTTTTCCAGCTAACAAAAATAAAAACATGGCAAAATGTGCACTTTAAGCATGAGAATCACTATAAGGATATATAACTCACCATGTAATAATCTACCTTACCATCTGCCTATACAATGACTATATAGTAACACAGTACCATACAGTAATTCTAACATTATAATCACTAAAAAAATAAATTGAGAAAGAGAGCCAGGATGAACTTCATAATATCTGCATCAGAATGTCAATTTGTCTAATCTACTTTAAAAGGCAGTTTATGGTCAAGGAGCAGTTCTAGAGAAAAATAAACATGAAAATTAATATTAAATATCGCATTTATAATTACAAGAGCCAAGAAAATAGATAATTTTGATGAGGTTATGTCTATGTTCTATAATATTATTTATAGAGAAAGCCTTAATGTCATTTTGTCCATCACTAAAAATAATGTTCAATATTTGAAATTCTCTAATATTATGATTTAAACAGAGAAGAAAAGCTCACTTTTTCCAAATTATATTAAATTAAAGTTGAAGTCAAGTAATGTATTCTTGACAGCCAGGCAAAACTTGGCTTTCAACAATATCATTATGATATGGTAAGATTTGTCGATATATTTTAAACTTTTCAATCATCGTGTCAGAAAAAGATGGGCATGTGTGTAGAAAAGATAAAGGAGCATTCTGAAAAATGATTTGACCAGGGAAAATCAGAGGTTAATTCTTCCTTTATTCTTTGAAAATTGTTTCCCAAAATTTGTTTTGCAGCTTCTAATTAATGAGATAAATATGAGAATATTTCTGGGGATTGAAAAAGAAATGTGTTGTTATATTTTTCTTTGGTTCCAACCCTGAGAATAAAAGTGAAGATGAATAACAGTGCTATTGCTCTGCCGTAGGGATGATGTATTTCAAACACTGGACTCCTTCCATAATGTTATTAAAGTTCTTTGAAGCGTTGCTACTAAGAAAAAATGTCAAAAGAGCTCATTTTTCTCAAAATCCATTGCTGTTTCAGGTTGTGCCTAAGTTAATGAGTCCATTTTATTTTCGAAGCCACTAGCACAGCAAAGTGCTATAACAAGTGAACATAAAATATACTAGTAGACACAGGTGATAAAAACTTGATTCCAAACTTTAGTGAAAAGGAGACTAGGGATTTTAAAACAATGACAGTCTATATAAAAAGCAGATCCGAGCAGAGCTCCTATAGAATAAATGCCTATGGGGTCTTCTAGTCTTTACTAAAAAGACAGGAAGCAGGGCCTAAGTCATATTTTGTGAAGATGTTAGGTGGACTTGATATTTTTCTAAAATTATTAAACCTAATGGCCTCCAGTACTTACTTCTATATGGCAAGAATTAAGGAAGAGAACAGATAGAAGGAATGTTACAAGTGGAAAGGAACAATAATAATAAAAGTGGTAAAAGTGATAATGATGAACATTTATTCAACACAATCCAAGAGCCAAAGATATAGTAAGGATGTTATATGGCGTATGTTATTTAATCTTCACAAATAACTTCCTGAGTTATTTGACAGCATAAGCTTCTGAAGAATTATTTTAACTTAGTCTGATTAATAGGATGGTTGAAAAGTCAAACTCCTCTCTGCCTCTTTAAAAATGCATCCGAATTCATTGAATAGTAAAGTGGAATCAACTGACCGCATATAAATTTACATATGTTAAGGACGACTTACAAAAGAGTAAAAATATTAATTATTAGTCTAGGTTCTTTAATTTCAAAATGAATAAATCTGAGGCTCAGAGATTACAGGGACTTACTGAGATCTTGACTGTCAGAGACACCTCTCTCCCAGTCTGTTGCCATTTCCCCCACACATCATGACCTTACAATGCAGAGAAAAGAAGTTATATGCTGTTACTCTGATTTCTAACAGCCCTACCTACAAACATGCTCCCCTCCATACAAACAAGCTTTGGAATCTACGCCCAAGAGTTAGTTTATATGACCAAATATTAACATCTAAACTGTATATTGTATTGTAAAAAACTTTCTCCCAAACTCACCATAAAGCCTCAAAAGATTTATACGACAAAATTCCAAATTCTCAGAACAAGATCAGATTTTTTTCTAGGATTAATATGCATTTATTTGAAAGAAAAAAAAAAAAAGGAGCTGCAGCCTGGGAGAGAGATTCAGGTAACAACCTGAATTGTGTTCTCAAAACAATATTAGATCTGAATGACCTGAAAGATGCACAGCACAAATTAATGTGGATTCCCAATTCAGCCTTAATTCTTAACGCTGAATCTGTTTTATATATATATATATATATATATATGAACCAATCATTCATATTTAATGCCTGATATCCGATAAGAAAAGATGATAAAAAGAAAGCTGGGCTTAAGGAAAGATAAAAATACAGAAATGGCATATGGAGAAAAAAGAAAACAAGGAGAGAAGAATACGTAAGGAGTGAATGATCACTTAGAGAAGATGTAGAGAAAACCAAAAAAGGGAATCAAAGCTTGCTCAAGCAATCTGGAAGAGTTCCTTCTGACCTCAAAATTAAATTAAAGCCTGGCCACAATTATTGCATCAGATGCCTTTCATGACATTCTTGCTCCTTGATAACCAACCCTTTTATCTTTATAACTCATTACTACAGAATAAAGATGTAAATTCTTTGGAACTAGGGAGGTGGCTTTTTGTGTCATTAATATCTCCCCAAACTGCTTACAGGCATGCTCTACCTCTACTCAAGCAGTAAACCATTAAATGACAATAATATAAAATGACAAAGATCACGGTTTAGCAAAAGCATTTCAGTTCACTCTGCAAATGATTTACTGTCATTTGGCTACACAATTTGCTCTTATTTTCTGTTTTGTTTGTTTGTTTGTTTGTTTGTTTTGATGGCAGGGTTGGTGGTTCAGTGGTATTAAGTGAACAGCCAAAATAGCTAAATTATCATTAAAGCCTTCACTGTTAGACTAAGAAATAGATATCTCAAATTATTAAAAAATAGTACTTCTTATCAAAGTCCACTAAAAAATTAGAAACTCCAGACACATGGAGTTATTGATTAATAGGAACAGCTATAATGTGGAAAATAATGAATATAAACATAATCATAATTTTTAACCCTGATTTTCTTTCTTCTTTCCATTTTTTTAAGAAACTACAAATTTGGAATTTGGCAACATAATAATTCAAAAATGTTATTCATCTGGTTATGACTCCATGCCACAACTTTATTGACTATAGTTTCCGTTTGGATCAACTGTAGCCTCCCAAATGTCCCAATTTGACAAACCCAAGTGAATAAGCTCAAATGTAACCATAAGGATGAGAAGATTGTTATCCTTATTCTAACTAAAAATCTTGCCTATTGCTTTATTTTTAAACTGCCACTAACATCTTTAAATTATAATTGTATCTTCTCAATGAGCACAGTCCCTTATTATTAGAACTGGCAGGGGGCCTTGACATTTGAGTCATCATTTCATTATGTCTATTTCTTACCCTGGTATATGAATTAAACAGAATTACAAGCCAGAAGAAATGGGGGGGGGGGCAGTGAATTTGAAGCAGTAACTTTAAATTGAATTAATTTTTTGCAAATCTATAAAAAACATAAAGCAATTAACATTGGTCGTAATATATTCTACTTCAAAAATATTAACCTCAATTCTAAAAGCCAAAGATCCTTCAAATCCTCCTAGCCAAATATTGAACTTCCGTAAAACAGAACCAAAATCTTTAATATTCCCACATTACAAAGATAAAATAGTTTCAGTTTTAAAGCAACTACAAATATTGACAAAAATACACATTTAACAACTTTTTTTCTAATCTAAAGAGCTTCAAAATAGGTAGCAATTATTGAATGTTTATTGCACTTGTGAAAAATGTTATTTAAAATGTGCAATCAAATAGGAATAATAGTAACTCATCTAGACTAAAACATACAAATATGCCAAATTGAAATCTTCATGCTTTTCTTTAGATGTTTCAAATCACTGAACTTATATGATGAAAACACTAATGAGTCTTCCTAAATCACCTGATTCAGTCATACTGATAAATGTGTACCTTTCCATTTTTCTCAAATATTTTCTTTCAAAATCATAAAAATGAATCAATTATGAAACCAATGCTGTACAAAATCCTCAAAACTGCCTTTGACATTGCTTATAGAAGGCTATTTCCTCATTTATTTTGTTACTGCAAGCATGCCAGGATATGTGTAGATTATTCACTCACTAAATTTTTAATCGTTTCTGCAACTCTTCCTTTTTGTAGCCCAGAGCAACCGGTTCATTTCTGAAGGCCAACAGCTTTCCCAAAATGCTTAGGAATAAGCTGGATAGCCTAACAGAACTTTATGTATCTTGATACAAAATATTGAAAAGCAGCGCTACTGAAAACTGAATGTAGATTCAAAAGTCTACTCTGGAAATTCACGTTATTTTTCCCTTGAATCACCAGACATACATAACTGAATTTAAAATAGTAATGCCTGATTTTCTCTACATTTTATTTTTATGTTAATGTTGACTTTTTTTCTAAAAAAATATATTACCTGAGGGAACACGTTTGTTCAAAACTATTTAACCAAACCATTTTAAGATGTATTTCTGTTGTCTTTTCATCAGTCATTTATAGTTTATAATTTATAACCCAGACTTTCCCACAAGGGAGTTAAAGAAATTTACAATAAAGATTTCTAGTGTCCACTGTATTCTCTCGAGAAGTAAACATGTTCTAAAGAAAGGAATCTCTGTTTCAATACTAAAATGTAGTAGAAGTCCTGAGATAGTCACTTCATTCCCAACATTTAGAAAATATATTATTTTGCATTTTAAGACAAAAAACAGGATGTAAACCAGATGTTCCTAGGTTAAGAAATTTAGAACAGAACATATCCTAAGTGTAGCCAGCTTTTTACCTATATTTACCTAAGGATAAGGCAAGCAAGTCCCACAATGTTGAAATCAGTCTTATCATTTCCCTCAGTTTGACTTCAGTCAGTGGAAATATTCATGGGCTTATAATATCAGCTTTCTAGTGAGTCCTATCATTTTTTAAATTACTATGGCTTGTATTAATAAATGTCTTCTATTTATATGCTGAAATAAATTAATGGAAGATGCAGACACTATGCAAAATGGCTGGGAATAGGGCCAAATGTTATTACATACATCTAGGGACCAGTAATTTTCTAAATGGCACTTTAATCTCTCTCGCCTAAATAATTACAAGTACAGCCAGCATGTAATTTACTGAAATAATTATGCACTCTTCTAGTTCCCGTCACCCATCTCAAGTTCACAGTCACTTACCTTGTCTTTATTTTCAGTACCAGAAGCCTCAGGCTTGGTCCTAATCACAAATGGGGTAGACAGTCGCAGCAGGACCCTTTCAAAGGTGGCATTAACCTTTGGAGAAACAATCTCGAAGCAGTCCTCAAACTTGAGCACTTTGTGAGAGTCGCATCGGAGCTGCTTCCGTAGGCCTTCCCCCAGCTGAAGGACTAACATGTGGGGATCGAACATCAAGTGGAAAGGGAAGGCTCTGCAGAAGGTGTTGATGCTAATTCTGAGGTCCGCAGGAACTTGGGAGGTTCCTTGTGGCAGGTTTTTCGTGATGTTAGTATTTTCACATTCTTTGATAAGGAAAGTGAGACAGCTGCAGTTGCCTGAGTTTGAACTATCAGAGCACAGTTTCTCATTTGCAACCTGTTCCACTTCCACATCCAGCCGATAGATCTTCTTTCCTGCAGCCTTAATCATCCCCAGCATTGCAAACCCCACAGTATGGTGAGGGTGGAAGTAGTGGAGCATAAGAGTACCTTCAGGGAGCTCTTTGCATAGGAATGATGGTGACTCCAGAGTGGCCTGTTTTCCAAAAGAAGTTCTAATGTGTTCCAACAAAGCATCGAAGCCATTAAAGAAGTCCTGCAATGTGCCACCTACAGCTCGAAGGACTCTCTCGTTCTCATCGAAGCAAATATTAAAGAACTCCTCGCCAAATTTTTCTTGAATTTCCTCAAACTTCAAACCTAGAGATAAATGGGAAGCATATGTCAAGAAGTATAAGTTTATAGCTTTTTATAAGTTCATAAGTGTATAGCTTCCATTAAGTTTATAGCTTTTTAATGCTTATCAAATGAGGAAGCTAGCAAGTGAAACTAGAGAGATATTTCCCTTGAGTTCACAAGTTTCTCAGATAGGTTAATTCATTCATTTTGAGTCTGAGAATATAAATTTCAGTTTACCTTATGGATGCTTCTAACAAGTTAATGAGCATAAACTTTCTTGTTTGTTTTTAAATACTTTATATTTTAGCAGTTTTAGATTTACAGCAAAATTGAGCAGAATGTAAAGACATTCTCTACATGCCCCCATCCCCCTCCACACACAAGCTCCCTCCCCCTCACTATTGTTATCATGCACTGTAGTGGTACACTTGCTAGAATCTATGAACCCGCATCGATACATTATCGCCCAAAGTCCACTGCTTACACCAGGGTTCACTCTTGGTGTACATCCTTGGGTTATGACAAATGTATAGTGTGGTACCAATATAGTATCATACAGAGTAGTTTCACTGCCTTAAAAATCCTCTGTGCTCCACTTATCCTTTCCTTCCTCCCCAACCTCTGAAACATTAACTTTTTAAATGCTGCTAATCTAACTTTTCTTTTCAACACCCTACTATATTTGCTATAATTGGCAAAAATAACATATTTTTCTTAATGGTTTCTCTCATTGTTAAAGGCTCTCTATAGAAACAACTATAAAGTTGTCTTTATATTTTGTCTGTCCAATATTATCATCTTACTTATCAAAATTCAGAAAGGGAATATATGGGAAAGGTATCAAGTTATCTAGTGTAAACAGAAGAACTTAAGTTAGTAATCTCAGGGGAAGTCCTGGAGGTCAGCTAGACCCCAGGGAGAGACAGACAAAACAAGAAATTAAAAATGTCAGGACTGTAGAATTCTTTGAATTCTTTCACCCGCAAAAGTGAGAAGGGCCAAGAGTGGAGTAGAAATAGAGTTAAAAGGCCTATGTTAAGTTTTTTAAGCTCATATTCACTCCCTGTGAATGCTGTGGCAAACAAACTCTACCTTATAGTAATAGAATTATACTGAAACACACACACACACACACACACACACACACACACACACACACAATGTATTATGCAGTAATTAGAAACAGAGGCACATATGACTTAGTAGATCCACCCTTGAGGATGATCTGAGGAAACAGAAGGAGGGAATTATTGTCCAAAGAACAGTACAACAGATGTAAAAGAGTTAAGTCTGTGTGCTAACGAAAGCTTCTATTAGAGTCACTCTATTGCTTCTTCTTTGGCTTTGGTTATGTAGGAGAGCAGAATTTTGCCACCTCAAAATATGTCTCTTTAGCATTAGGATTATTTTAGGTTGATTATTTTTAGGAAACAAAAGACTCAGGAAGGGCTCTTTACCTCACTGTTAACTGCCTAAAAGAATTTAGATAAAAGGCCTGGTTCAGGAAGAGCTATCATCAAATAACTACAAAGAATATAGGTTAGGTGTTGCAGGGGGAACTCCTCAGGGCTTAGAGACCAAAGCCCTCTCTAAATCCTATTGACTCTGCATGGCCCCATAAACATTTGTTTTTCCATCTCCATGTGAATTGCCGTCCTCCCTTTGAAATCCTAGACTCCTATTCCATCTCCTCAGTTCAGAATGGCATATAAACCCCAATTGCCTGACCATCTGGGAGCCCCATATTCTTATAGAACCCCAGTACATACATAATTAATTGGTTTTTCTTCTGCTTGTCTGTCTCATGTCAATTTAATTCTTAGAGTAGCCAGAAGAATCTAGAAAGGTAGACGATTTTGTCCCTCACCAACAGCTTAAATGAATAGATACGGTAGTTTACATATTCACATTCCTTTGCCTAGTCTGCTCCAGCAGGTCCTGAAAATCGGACCGAAAGTCACTTTACTAGTGTCCAGTTCACGTGCAGAGCAATCTAGGCTGCCTATGGCTTGGTCTGTTGTTCCTATCTACTATTCCCTAAGGGTTCACCTCATCCAGAAGTGAGAGAATAAAACAGAGTCAACAACATTATTTTGCAAATACAGTAAAAAACAAAACAAAACAAAACAAAACAAAACAAAAAACAGTAAATATTTTTTAAAACTTACTATAGGGTATAAGCAAGTTAAGAGGTCAGTTTGATAAAGAAGTTCTTAGAATCAATGTGAAATGAAAAGAAGTAAAAATCTAAGTGAAAAAGAGTCCCTAATTAAGAAGCATTTCACATTAATTTTAGTTTCATAGATTTGATGTTCAAGACAAGCTGAGAAAGTCACCTATTAGGATAAGAACATCAATCATCATTCATCTCACATTGTCACATTACAAGATTGCCCTTCAACATATATTGCATTCACTAACACTAATACCAGCCAGAATTGATAATGACAGCATTTATCTGTCCAGTTAGCTAGCGTGGGAGAAAACAAGATTGATGACATTCACTGCAACTTGGCACCTGCTCCAACTGTTCCATTGAAACCACTTTTATAATTACTGAAACCAGCATATACTGTTTTGTCCTTATCTTAGTTAACCTCATTTGTTGTTTTTTCTTTAATTTGATCTACTGATCATCTCTTCCTCCTAAATCTCCCTTTTCTCTTGGCTTATGAAATCATACTTTCCTGGTTTGATTACTGTCTGAAAATTCCTTCACTAAAACTTCTTCCTATGCCAAATCCTTATATCACCATCACTACACTATAACTAAAATATTCTAAAACATACAAATTAATGTCCTCTCAAGCTCACTATTATTTGTTACTATAAAAAAAAATTATAAAATTCTAATTAGAAACTAAATTCAGAATAAATAAAAATGCTGTAATCTGACTCTATTTGATGAACTACAAAATCCCATGTACTACAGAAAATATTCCACAGATCGCTTCTATACTTGAAGAGTTGTATCTTAAAAGGACTTAGGGTCTTTATGGACAGCAAGGAAAAATAGAATTTCTTCTAATTTGCATTTTTGTAACATTAAAAATGCCTTCAGAGTTATTAAGTAAAGAACACAGGTATAAATATAACACAGTAAATTTATGTTTTATTTCCAATGCCATAATCCCAAAGAATCATCCAAAAACTAACAAGTAAATTCACCAGATGCAACAAAATGAAAACTACTCTGTGAATATAGCATTCTATCAACTAGAAATCCTTGCTGTCTTAAACAAGCACTTCTGTACTTTAAGGTAAAGGATTATTAGTTCTCAAATAATGACACTAATGGCTATCAGGATGCAAAAGTGACCTGTATCAATAAAGAAAAACTGAATTATTTTGAACATTACACTCAAATACTATACATAGTGTTTGTATATCCTTATACAAACCACAATATTCAATTAACTAATACATTTTTTCTCACAATTGTTAAACTGTACAAAATCAGAAAATAAGAAAAAAATTTTGAGTTTGAAAAATTGAAACTAGGGAAAGATCACTTCAACTTTTGGCAAGTATGCTACGAATCAATAGTTAAGGCTTTCATTTTCAACTTTATCTCAAAATGTAGAAAATACAGAGAAAACAGTGCAGCTCAGACAACTGGTGCAGCTCTCACTCCCAAGGTTCCACCCACGATTGATGCAAACCCCCTACTTACAGTAAATCATTTGAAACATATAGACAATGCTCATCTTTTCATATCACAAGATGCTATGACAGTTTGACATTTGGGTCTATAAGAATACATTTCCTCAAGAGACAAAATGTCAGAATTTTAAGTTACAGTTAATTCACCTCTTTTAAAGAAATGAATGGCCTAAATGCTGACATTTTCAGCTATAAATGAAACAGTCTGTTTATTCACTCATGACATAAATCTTTCGTCCTTCACCTGCTGTCCGTCTGACTTTACACTGTGCACTTCTTGAGGACAAGGACCTTATCCCATTTATGTCAGCAAAACTAGTGCCTGGCACATGGAGACTTAGACTTCATTCACAGAAACTAACCATTCATCTAAGTATTTGTTTGATAAATATAATCAAGTTTTTAAAGTTGCAGTTGTGCCACATCTAAGGAGACCAAGACAAGTAAACACACTGTTTTCTCCATGAGCCCCTACAGATAATTAAATTACAATGTGATTGGGCTATAGTAAGTCATGCTGGAGCACCTATGGAGGTATGAAAAAAAGTCTGACTTGCTTTCAGGAAGATAACGTTTGAAAGGAGACTTGAAGAAGAAGTGGGTTTTAAAAGGCCAACAAGGCCAGACAAAAATAGTTGAAAATCACATGGTATCACTTATATGTGGGATATGAACCTAAAAGCAACAAATGAACAGGAAAAACAGAGACTCATGGACATGAACAACAGACTAATGGTTACTAGAGGGTAAGGGAGAGGGGGGAAGGGGAAGCTAGATGGGGTAAAGGGGGTCAAATATGTGGTGACAGAAAGAAATCTATGGGAGGTAAGCACACAGTGTAAATATATATATGCCTTACTGTTAAAATGTACAGCTGAAACTTATTGGATTTCATTAACCAATGTCACCAGGGCAAATACATACATACATACATACATACATACATACATACATACATGCATACATACATACAATAAAATGTCAACAAGGAAGGAACAAGCACACTAGCAGATGGACAGTAATGGAATATGGATAAACCAGGGAAGTGGAAGACCCTCCCATGGTCAGGGAAGGGAGAGTAGTAAGTGGATAATGGCTGGGTAGCAGGAGTTAAGGAGGTGAGGTGAGTTGTTAATTAATCAGCAATGTAGAAGATGGACTTAAGGGTGCCAAAACCACAAAGACAGCAGCCAGAGAAATGTTGCAATGTCTTAATTAGGCAGTACCAGTAAGAATGGGAAAATGAGTGCCAAGCAATGTGCCAAATTTTTCATGGATTACTTTATTTAATATTTTAAAACCTTCCTATCAAGTGGATATTTTTAATTGTCCTCATTTTACAGGTGAGAAATGTTAAGAAATCTGCCCAGGTTCACACAACTTTAAGTAGCAAAGCCAGGTCTCAAAGTGAAGTCTAATACAAAATCTTGTCTAATAAGCACAGTGTCAAAAGAGTAAAACATCTGTATGGGGTGAGGGATGCACATCTTGTTCATTATATCATCAATGCCTAGCATTTCTCTTAACAGTTGTAAGTGCTCAATATTGGCTGGATGTTGAATGAATTAATGTACCACTGAAGTCAACAGAAAGGAGTTCTAAGGAGTCGTCAACACGTCAAATGCCACAGCAAGGTCAAGTAAGATAAGGACAGAAAACTGTAAACTGGATAGATTAGAACTTTGGGGACCTTTGACAGAGCAGTTTCAGTGGAGAGATGAGGGCAGAAGATTGAGTATAATGGTTTTGCGGAGTGTGTGGCAAAGTTCAGAAACAGAAATACTAGTTTTTATTAGCTGAATTCACAGTATTATCTAAAGGCCAAAATTACTTATTATATAAAACTATAACAAATCTGACTTCTATATGGAAAGAGAATGTTCCCCTATTGAGAATTAAGTGAATAAAGAAAGTTACGGCACCAAAGATATGGCGCTAACTGGGGTTCTGGATTTTCTAAGGTGATATCTATTAATAACAGAGAGAACAGAGTGTCTTTCTAGGTCCAGAGACCATACTTACCACCCATCAAGGGCATCAGTCTCCACTAACATGAAAAAATACCAAAGCAAGAGCCATACCTTCAAATTGCTTAAACTTCAACTGAAGAGCTACATATTTACCAACTACTTGCTTCTGCAAACTGTAGAAACACCATCATTATTTTTTGATTAATTACTTAAGCTTCATCAACCTAATATCTAAGCAATGTAACTATATCTCAAGTCCAAATTGAAAAGATTTCAATATTTAAGGTGATTATCTTTTTAAAGAAATAATTACTTTTTTCCAGCTTTACTGAAATATAATTGACATATAACACTGTGTAAGTTGAAGATGTACAATGTATTGATTTGATACTTAAATATTGCAAAATGATTGCCACCACAGTGTTAGCTAACCTCTGGATTATGTCACATAATCGCCATTTCTTTTTTATGCAAGAACATTTAAGATCTACTCTCTTAACAGCTTTTCAGTATATAATACATTATTTTTAACTACAGTCACAATACTGTGCATTAGATCAGCAGAACTTACTTATCTTCTAACTGAAGTTTATACTCTTTAACCAGTATATTTCCATTTTCCCCACCCCAGCCTCTGGTAACCTACTCTCTTTTTTTGAGTTTGATTTTTTTAGATTCCACATATAGGTAATAGCATACAGTATTTGTCAAGAAATAATTATTTCATATAGCAAGACCATAAGACATTTGTCAACTAAGTTTGAAACCTAGGTGACACTTTTATAAAAATATTATTCTAGTGCCATGCCAATATACAAAGTTGGTTTCCACCCCCTAGAAGAGATTTAAGGGTAAATAGTATGTATATCTAAATAATAACGAGGGACAAAGGTTGAAAAGAAATTCCACTGCCCAAATTGTAAGTTTAAGGGATATTGTGTTGAATCTGATATATCAATACAGTTTCATTTGAATCTTGGTGGAGCGAGATAAAACCTTTGTAGTTTCTGAGTACTTTATAGTTCAGTAAGTAACTGAATTATACTCACTGAACTATATTTGTTCTTAATCTATAAAGGATTAAGCAGTGATTTTCTACTATTTTAGAGGCTTATATATCTCCTTTTGCTGCATTTGTGGCATCTCTGTCTCACTACAAAAAAGAAGACAGCATATCTCATATATCTACTTCTAAGCATAGTTGAACTGAAATTGTCCTTAATATTTTTAAAATTTGATTAGATACTTAAAGTTAATAAGACGTATATTCAGATTTTAAAAATGAGGTTTTATATCTTTGATCTCACAAGGAATTTGCTAAGCATAGTAATATGGGAAACCTTCTAACATTAATTCTTGAATACCCCAAGAATAAGTATTATTAGAAGCATAGTAAGTGCTTCAGGCACAAAAATATTCATAATGGTTAAGTTTACAGTTTGTATATTTTGAGACTATGCTAAGGTATGCTATAACATACATAGGATATAAAATTTAATGGTGAGAAATGTGGCATAATGGAGATGAGGCCACACCATGAGTATTGTGGAATACTTTTTTCACTCAGAAACTACATCTAAAAAGTAAAGCATCAGAAAATATACTCCAACGTCATCAGTTGTTACTCCTTCCTTTCAAAGAGTAAAGCACGTCTTTTGCCTTTCTTATGAAATAACACATATTCCATTGTATTATAGATATTTGTCTATGATCCTTCTGTTGACTATGAACAGATTTAGTAGGACAATTCACAAAAAAGTAAAATCTCTAAAAACAGTCTGATCTAATATGAGAAAAAGGAAACAATGGAGAAAGAACTATGAGTAAACTAATAATAAAAAGAATTTCTCTTTGAGATGTAGAAAATCATGAATCTACTGATGGAAAAAGCACAAGTTTTAGCCAAAATCAGGTAAGAAAACACACACACACACACATGCGCGTGCTCTCTCCCTCTCCCTCTCCCTCTCTCTCTCTCTCTCTCTCTCTCTCTCTCTCTCTCTCTCTCTCTCTCTCATGGAGTTCTACATATATAGACATATGATAATAAAACATAATCTGAAAATTTGTAATATAAATTTAATGAAGATTACTGAAATAGAAGAAGGGAAACTACTGACAAATGCCGGTTAAATTTTATTCATAATCTGGAACTAAACAATCTCAGCAAAACGCAGGAGTTGGGACACTGAGGAGAAACAGGAGCAGGGTGGGGAGGAGAAAAGTAGCAGCATTCTAAAAGTCCCTTCTGAAAGGGATCTGGGTCACTAGGGAAAAACTACGTTTTACGAGGGAAATAAGTGACATTTTGCTTTAAAATAATGAAAAACACATAGATCTAATTTTAGCAGCAAGAAAAGGAAGATAACCAATAACATGATGGGAAAGTAGAAGAGAACCTTTAAACTACAAAGGTAAAATATAAATTTACATATATATCAAATTCCTATATAGAGAGAATTTCAAAATGAAATTCATACATATTGACTTTCAACATGTTCAAAACAGCAAAAATAAGGTAAAGAAAAACTGCATAAAATAATTATCATTAATCAAGATGAAAGAAAATCAGTCAAGTATGCATTTCACTAAATGTACACAAATACATTCTCCCATCAAATGACAGAAATTCTCACCCTGTTATAAAAATTACACTTACAAAAACCTTTTCTAAAAAGGTTGTAAATAAGCAGTAGACAATAAAATTCCAAGAAACTACAAGAAGAAAAAAGCAAGAAGGGAAAATCAATATCAATATCAAACATAATAGAATTAAGGTTAATAGTGCCCATCAGGATAAATAGACATTACACAAAAAGATCATAATTTATAAAGGTCGAGGAAATATAAACCTGCATAAACCAAGCCACATTGCTGCTAAATGCATACAGCAAAAACAATTAAAAATGATTGCTAATGAGTATTAATTTCTTTATGGAGTGATAAAAAATGCTCTAAAATTGATTGTAGTAATTAATGGTTGTATAACTATGAACTTTCTAAAAACCCACTGAACTTCAAACTTTAAATGGGTGAACTGTATGTACGTGAATTCTACTTCAATAAAGTTGTTATATATATATTAAAAATGAATGAATGAACTCTTTACGATTATTATTATAGCAGAAGATTTAATACACCTCTCTCAGGATCAGATGGGTCTAACAGACAAAAAAGCAAAAAACAGAGAAATTAAATAAAATATGTACTATAAAACAATCAATAAGATAAAAACTCAATAAAAAATAAATTTAAAGTGAAAAACTCTAAATAGCCCTTTTCAGAACCAAAAACCTCAAATATTAAAAAGCATTATAAATAAATAAATATTAATGACAAAAATGAGAACTAATAAAAGGTAGAGGAAAAATAAAATTAAAATAAAATTTTAAAAGCAAAAAATTCAAAACATGTATATATACATATATGTGTATATAAGTATGTAAATATATACATATGTATGTGTATTTATATGTATATGAAATTACAAAATTCACTCATTTTCTTAGCCACAAAATTCCCATAATATATTCCTAAGTAAAGATTTTGCAAATCTCATTTTCTAATAGTAATAAAAATAATAATAATCACTTAAAAATGACAAATTAGTGACCAAAAATCTTAATCTATTTAAAAGTTAAGCAATCGCTCTCTTAGATTAAAGAAAAAAATCAAAATTGAAATTACAACTTCTAGAAATCAATAAAGAGGAGACTACTTTATTCAAAACCTTATGAGTCACAACAAAAACTGTATTCAAATAAAAATAGGTCATAAATATTTTCAGCAACAGAAAAATAAATAACCTTGCAATTAAGAAAATTATATCGATCTTAAAAGTTAATTGATGAAAGCTGAAACTAAGAGAAAAAAAAGTAAACTAAATTAGGAATGAGAAAGAAGATACAGGTACACATTAAGAAATAGAGGAATCAAAAGAAAAGCCATGAAACTTTTGTCAACAAATGTGTAAATGGATACACATTAGATTTTCTATCAAATTTGATTTTCTATCAAAATACAAATGACAAAAATTGATTAAAAAAAAAAAAAACTGGGTAACCTGAGTTCTGGCTAACCTTTAAAAATAATTAGATAATTCCAAAGGTACTTAAATATTTCCAGACCATTAAAAAAAAAATTACACTACTCATTCTTTTTATTAAGTTCACATAACTTTAATGCCAAAACCTGACATAATATACTAAAGCTAATTCATCTCATGAATATTTACTAAAATAGTAGCGAATAGAATCTAGCAATTTATAAAAGGATAAGACATCATGAATAAGTGGTATTTATATCAAAAATGAAAAAGTAATTCAATAGTAGAAAATCTGTCAGTATAAATGATGGCATTTATACAATTAAATGAGAAAATAATATGATTGTATTGGTAGGTTCCAAAAAGTCTGAAATTCAGCAGCTTTAATAAAAATTTTGAGTAAAACAGGGATATAAAAATCTGCTCAAATATAATAAATGCTGATTTCCAAAAACCAGAAGCAAAGTTTATACTAAATAGTAGAATACTAAAAACATTTCAATGAAAATCAGAAATTTGACAAATATTCTTCCATCACAATTTTATTCATTATTGTATCGGGGGTCTAGCAAATGCTATGAGATATGAAAATAAAATACCATATACACGTAGAAAACCTAGAAAGTCTTTTAATCTCGAGGCTCTTTCTTGCTTCGGTTTTTTGTTTGTTTGTTTGTGTTGGTAATCAAAACATTTATGATTTATATCTTATAGAAAATAGCTACTAGAGTTAATAAGAAAATGTAGAAAATAGTTGAATATAAAATAAATATAGAAAGAATCAATACCTTTTCTGTATATTAGCAGTGAGGATCAAGAAGTAGCAATGGGGAAATATCTTATTCAAAGTAGCATAAAAACTATAAATCATAGGAATACATTTAATAAGAAAAGCATAGAACTTATATTAAGAAAACCATTAAAACAACACAGGATACAAAAACTGAGCAAATTGGAAAATATTTCATATTTTAGAATAAAAAGACCATATATTATAAAAACATCAATTCTTCCAAAATTTATAGGTAAGTTTAGTGCATTTCCAATTATAATCTGAACAAGTCTTCTTACCAATACAGTAATTTTAAGATTCATATGGAAGAATAAATGCCTAGAATAGCTCCAAAATGCTTGATTAGGAAGACTGGTGGGGAGAGACTAGATATTACCATAAATAAAATGCACTATAATTACAATTTTTATTTCCATAGAACAAAAACAGACTATTGGGTCAGAAGAAAATGAGTAAATTCAGAAGTAAATCTATGTACATAAACTTTACTATGTCACAAAATAGTATTTTAATTCAATGGAAAAAGAATGGTTTATTTAATAAACGGCACTAGTGATCTGGAAAATAATAAAATGGAATCTCATCTCACACAATACAACAACAATAAAAAAATCAAATTCCAGATAAATTAAAAGAAATTTTAAATTAAAAAAAAAAACAGAACAATAAGTATTTTAGAAGAGAATCTAGGAGAGTATCTGTATGCCTTAACCAAAACTGGCAAATATACAAAAAAGACATAAAGATATTTGATTTTGCATGATATAAAGCTAAGTTAAAATTATCAGAATAATGCATAGAATACAATTTTATTTTAGTAAAAAATGCGTGTGCATGTGTGTGTGTGTGTATGTGTGTGTGTGTGTGTGTGTGTGTGTGAGAGAGAGAGAGAGAGAGAGAGAGAGAGAGAGAGAGAGAGAGAAATGCACTCTCCTGCCATTCTTCTAGTTACTCAATTGCAAATATCAGTACTATGTTTTAGATCACCACAATCAATAATCTAGAATTATTTCAACAGCCTCCTAACTAATTTTTCTGCTTTCCAATTTCTCTGCAATCCATTCTTTATACACCCTCTTGAAATCATAAATCTTATATCATTTCTCTGCTTAAAGCCATCCAAAAAAAAAAAAAAATGGGCAATTACCCATTGCCCTCAAAAAAAAGTCCAATCTCAGCAGAGTTTGATTCAACCTTTACTTATGGGCTCATCCTCATCTCTCCCAATTTCCACACTTCAATTCTATACTCAAGCCATGGTGAACCACTTGGAGTTTCCTGAACATGCTCAACAGTCTCTCTTACTTCCAGGCCTTCTGCACATTCTAGTTTGGGGTTTGATTTGTTTGTTTTTCATAGAATTCTGTTTTCCTACCTATCCCACTTAGCTAGTTATCTGCTTAGACTCATCTTGCAGATCCTTACACCTAAATTCCTCCAGAATGCTCGCCTTGACACTCCAAGACTGAGACAAATGCGAGGCTTCCAAAGCACTTTGTTCTTACTCCCATCCTAGCATTTATCACACAATAGCTGCTGGCTTATTCACCCACTCAACCAGAGGTAACCTCTTTGAAGACAAAGGTCTTGTTCACCACTTATTTACTGCTTTATTTAACAAAATGAGAACACCTGCTCTGTATGTCTCAGCGCTGAGCGCTAGGCATACTAGAGAGATCAGAACAGACATGGGCCTCACCCTTATTGAGCTATGTGAAAGACAGAATCCAGTAATTTTGCACATAATCCCACAACTGTACAAAGAAAACGCATGATGACAGGTGTTATGATAAGGTGCAGAATGCTATCAGAACATATAACAGGGACCTAATGTAATCAACTGGGTCAAAAAAAAAAAAAGCTTCCCTTAAAAAGTGACACAACTAAGGATAAGTAAAAGTCAACAACTAGGCAGCCAAGAAATAGCAGAAAGAGAAGAAAAGAAAGCCATTCTAGAATAAAGGAACATTATGCAAAGGTCCTGGAAAAGAAACTAACATGGAGTGTTTAAGAAACTAAATGAACACCACTATTGTCACCCTAATCCCTGACACACTGTCTTGTCTGTAGTGAATTTTGTGAACAAATAGATAAAAGAATAAATGGATTAATGAATGAACAAATAAATACAGCTGTGTGTGACTAACCAGATATCTACGTCTGATGTATATATTACATAATATGTATAGTAGATATACTCTCTTATATAATGTGTATAGATGTAGTTTTTTCACTGCTGTTTTTCATACTCTTCAATACTTGATGGCAGGCCTTTTTAGCATCGGGAAGTTATGCTAAATGACTAATTTAATAGGTGTGAATGCTTATTATTTGACAAATTCTTGTTCTTCTGCCAACAAATAGCCAGAGGTGGGAACAAAAATGGACAGACTCAGGACAGAATATGTGTAATCAGGCAACTTTATCAGGGTTCTGTGCTCTGCTTACTGTCAGATTCTGACCATGTCAGGTGACTAAAGGCTCATCGCATTTTCCAGCCTTCCTCGCCCAGCTCCCTGGCAAGTTGCTGTGGAAGACACAGAGCCAACACCCCAGCAATAGTGTGGTGCATATTCAGTGAACACAAACACATGCTAATTACAAAGAGTTGCTGCACGAGCACCCACCTCAGCCCTGCGCCCACACCTGGCCCGTGCTTCTGAAATGCAATCTGCCACATTGTGGAAATATGGCAGTGGCTCACAGGCTTTGCATCTCTCTACAGAAATGTACTCTCATCATTTCTCTTATCTGCACTTTTACCAATCTTTTTACCCGATGCCTAAGAGGGGAGGGGAGGGAATTACTATGCGCAAATACGTGAATTCTGGCTTCTGCTGCTGCTGACTGGTTCTATTCAAATTGGAGGCAACAATAGTGGCAGCAGGAGGGCATAATTTCCACAAGAATGGATCCTCAGAGGGTTTCCTTAGAGCTGTTAATCACTTCTAATGCCTCTAATTGTTACACTTTTTACAGTCACTAAATTGTGATTCACCCTCCTCAACTGCTCCAACCCAATCCAGGGAGCTATGCCTCTGTCCAATTTGTAAAGAGATTAACTTTTGGAATAAAAGTCGCCTTATGGTAAAGAAATAGGAATGATGTAAACCCCAAAATTTATGGTAAAGAAATAGGAATGATGTAAACCCCAAAATTTTTTACAACCTTCCTGTTGAATTAGCTAATACTTAGTCAAAAGCCTAAAATAAGTATTCCATTAGCCAAATAGCATCAGATTTTATGTGTGACAGAAACTAGCACATCATCATGCATTATGATGTAGCTATTACAGTGCATGTGACAGCACTTGACAACATGCACAAATAAGCAGTCCTAATACTTTTATACTTTTAGAGGATGACAACACATGACTGTATGTTTATTTAAAAGAGAATCTATAGATACACCATTTCACATAATGTCATGCATGAAGATGAGTGTACTGGAACTCCACTGGTAACTCAGCCCAACTTCCCTGAAAACACAGTGGTCCTCACAGATAGTCATCCTTCCTCTGCTTAAACATTACCTGAATAAGGCACTCCTGAAGCTTGCTCTTCCAATACTGTCTCTACTAATCACAAAGTTGCTTCCTTCCTCCATCATGGCAAAATCTATTCTTATAACTTTACTCAACCAGTTCTAGTACATCCTCTGTGGTGATTTGAACAAATCTACCTGTTCTTCTCATAGAAATCTTTTAAAGTATCTGAAAATAGTTCTTAGTCTCCTCACCCTAACTTTTCAAAGAACTAATTCAAAATGCATTAAAGGCAGCTCTAGAGAACAATTTTATATGGATTTGGAAAATGTGTACCTTAGAAAATAGAAACATGGTAAGTGTGATTTAGAAGGACATTAAGTGTTATGATTTGGAAGGAAACAAGAAAGCAGGAGAGATATAAGAGAGCTATTTCAGAAAGGAGGAGCTAATGTGAGATGCTTTTATTCCAGGGCGATAGTCTTTTATGTATATGTGCTCTAACTTGGGAAAATATTTATTTATTCCTCCTCACTAGACTACATACTTCAAATGGTTTTCCAGATCATATTTATTTGTCATGCTCCAGTCACGTTTTTCACACCCAGTTCCTCTTTAATCATGAGTATTTAAGATGTTGGGCTGGGTAGGGAAGCAATTTAGGGCTATGAAAAAAAATACCGATGACACATGTAGGGATTGAACACATAACCACTGTCTCTTTTGCTTCGTAAGTGAGGGCGCCCTAGGAATGGCTGAAGCCAGCATCTTAGGCAGAGCAACTACTCATATGTGTTACTATCTCAGAGTGAATCTGACAGAACATTGAGCTGTTTGCAACACTACATCCAGACATATTCTACATATAGAACAGAAAGGAAAGCCTGAGACATTAAAGAATGAATAAAAATAATAATCTTTAAAAATTGGTAGAAAAGGAGACAATATACACCCAAGTGCTTCCATTTTTGTAAAAGGAAACTATAATTCATTTGGTGTCATGGTTTATTTGGTCAAACGGTTATGTCCTTATGAATTCTTTTATTTCTGTAGCACTGCTGTGTTCAGTTTTTTGTCTCCTTCTAGTTTTTATACATACCACACACATTTTACATTGTTGAATTCATAATATCATCATACACACAAAAACACTTTGTGTTTGGCTTTTTCTTTTCACGTAATATTTCATCTCTTGTGGAAGCTAGGAGAATTTACAGCCCTAAGCTTTAGATTGAGTATTGCTCTGGAAAATTGCCTTTGGCTGAAGAGAACTACCTGGCCTACTGTCCTGTCCTCTCCCTAGGGCAGCCTATATGCAAAGATAGTTAGTTTGGGAGGCAGTGAGCCGAAATATAAAGGCTTCCTTGCCTCTGTGTGGGCAATTCTGAAGAGATCTGTTGAAACCTTTTTTGTAACTCCATCGCATAGCAGTTTTAGCTTCTCCCTCTCCCATCGTTCTACTTTCTTTATATTCTCAAGGGGAAACAGTCTGGTAAAACTATTAAGCTGCAAACAAACACGTGTCACCTTTTTTGAAAAAGGATGACACGGAGAATGAAGCTGTAAGCTACAAAGGATTATTCTCAGGACTTGAAATCTAATGTGGTTTGCCTGGCTGGGTCATCGATCCTGAGGGTACCACCTAGTAGCACTCCTGAGCATAAATTTCCATCTCAGGGTCTGTATCCCGGGGAATCACAGCTATGATAACATCATAAACAGTTCCTCACTGAAACAGCTGTTTGATGTTCTTATAAAAAGATTCATCATGCTTTTTGATTGAATACTTCCCTATAGTTGGACTGTTGGCTGTTGCCAACATTTTGGCAGTATAACAAGCATTCAATAAACATCAATCCATTTTTTGATGTTTCTTCTTATTTTGAATTATTTCTTTTTAAAAAATCTGAAGTGTGGGCCATTACTAAGATAAAGATATGAAGGTTTTTGGTCTACCGATATTAAGGCTTTATAGATTATATAGTATTGTAAACATAAATCCAGTAGTAAGATATACTACTAGGATACTAAGGAATTGAGACAAATCGTTTTATACATTATGGTATCTTTGACCCAAGACACAGTATAGGATGCTTGACAGGCCCAAAGAGAACAGAACAGTCTACAATTAACTTTGTAGCTATTTCTACTTTATTTGGCTGAGTAAATCAGAAACAACAATGCCAGCACCTTGTACAAAATAAATATTTGTTGAATAAATGTGTGAATGAATAAATGAATATTTGGGTTGCTTTAAATTTTAGTTAAAATTCAAAGGTGCTCATTAATGTAGAAATGTAGAAAATGTACATTAATGTAGAAAATATGGAGTGGATACTGAGAGGCCCTTGGCTTTAAGTTCTTAAATTGTTCCTATTCCAAACAAAAGTGGATGGTGGTGGGTAACAGTGATAGCACATGTGGACATGTGTTAGATCCTCTTTATGCTGAAGCTAGGAGACTAAAAAGGAAGAATTACAGGGGAGTAAAATAAAGTACTAATTAAGAAAAGTACTCATAATCACCTAGAAAACAATAAGCAAACTTTGTTATTAACACACCAGGACACAGACCACAAAATTCACAGAAAGGCGTGCCAGAGATCGGAAAATATTAGTGAAAATCCAAATCCTTAAATTTGGAGCAGCAGAGAAAGGAAGATGTGAAGTTGTATGTGGTGTATCTAGTTTGATACACTGGCAGATCCTATAGACATAACATAAGAATTATTCCCTGTCCTCATCTTTTAAAACAATGACTTTATAAATTACATAAATGTCCAATCATTATGTTGTACACCTAAAACTAATACAATATTATATGTCTACTGTAATTGAAAAAAATCTTTTCAAATTTTAATTCCCCAAGAATCATTTCTCAAATTAGGCAGATCTCTCGATGTCTTGGGAGCAAGACTTGTTCATTCTGATCTGCGCCCTGTCACTCACACTCCCTCCCTTGGAATCTCCGAAAGAGAGCAGCCCCACTGGGCAGGCACAAGCAGAGGCGACAAAGAGAAGGGCAATCTACTTTTTGAGAGGGAGGGGGAAAAAAAACAGAAGCAGGAGAAAGGAAACTATACCAAACGTCTACTCTATACTTATAGATACTTTAATATTTAATAGGTAAGCTTACAGCTACCTGACCCAAAAGAGATGTAAGGCAAAACTGTCTGAATTTGGAGCTCTTCTTTTTCCCAAAAACTTTTATCACTTCCCTGACACTCTTTAACTCCTAAAGAAAACAAAAGGATAGATGAGAGATCTTTCTTAATATTCAAAAGCAAACAAAAATGCATTATCCAAAAGGTCATCCAAATTTAGTATTTGACAGAAAAAAGAGGTCATAAAGCTATAAGATCTTGAATTCACACACAATGAAAGATGTCACATTCTTTTCAAAGTACCTCTTTAATACGCTGCAGAAAAAAGTCGTAATTAAAAATAAAACAAACAAACAAACAAACGAACATGCTGGCTTTTCTCTTCTGGGCCCACTCCCAAGGCTTGCCAGAACATTGCTGCTATTTCCTTTCTAGCTTCCAGAAGGATGTCAAAGGTCAACATAGTTTATTTTTTCTATTCCACTAACAGTGACAGTTGGCCTGGTGCCCTAGAAAGCATAGGTATTTGAGGATTTTCTTAGCCTATGACTAGGGTAACTTTGTTCTAGGCACTGTGCCCTGTTGTTCTAAGTGCAAATCTCACAATGTGGGTGATCTTTTTAAACAATGAGCCTATAAAGTTAAATTCTGCTGTCTTCAGATCCTACACTCCAGTGAAGCTTACTACTAAGATCACTGTTTCACTCATCAGAACTATCCAAGGATTTAACATAAATAAGATTGAAGCCAAGAGCGATCAAGCGCCTATTTGGAAATGCCAAAGTTTATTCTATTCTATAAGTCCCTTCTATTTGCCTAACATTTATAGACTGTGAAAGCAGGGAATTGGTTTGTGAATACCACTGTACTTGGATTTTTGCTTCCTATTAGCAACTAGATTCATCCTATCATTTAATTAAAGATTTTGTCTCCAAAAGATCAGGGCTGTGAGGTCCACAACAGCATAAAAGTGTATATGTTAGTGTATGCAGGGATTGAGGGAGTGAGAGAGGGAAGTTAAGGAGAACTCAAGACAGAGAACCTCAGATAATATTTATCTACCTCATATATTTGCTTATGGTCCCAAAGTTTGAAATTTGAGGATAATTCATTTAAACCCCACTATTTCTATACAATTGAGCTTTTAAAGAATTTAATATGTACCTAAAATGAACATTATTTAAACTGATATTTCATTTGTTTATTTCACCAAGAGGAGAAAATGAATATGCAGCATACAGTAGATGCTTGAACCTCTTATTAATTTAAAATTTTGAGCAGTGTTAATAATTTTAACCATATATACTTACAGTCACAGGATTTTCCATCATCTTCTAAACAGTTCACTTTACACTCCTCTTAACTCAATTTAAAAACTAAACAGCTACTTAGTATGAGTTCCTGCTTCAAGTGAAGATTCTATTTAACTAATCGTACACATTGCCATATAGAGAAGCAGAAAGCACTATTGCTAAATATAGAAACACTTTTATAGCGCACTCCAATATTACCAAATGACTGATGACAGACTGTGAAAACTAAGTTACCTTGAGTATTTAAAATGTCAGGGAAGCAATCAAAAACTCAAGAGTCTGCAGAAGAGATTATGTCAATGATTGATGAGGCTTTTGAATTCAGGGAGAGTATTTGGGAAGTCCAAAAATGTCATAACCTAGGAGTAAAAAAATTAAAGAAAGGAATATGTCCCAGAATAGATATCACTCACTATAGTAATAAGAAAACAGGTAACAAGCAATGGAAGGAGGTAGCAATTTTACCACTTTTATTGTTCTGGAATGTATGTTCTTATTCTTGAACAACATTTTTCTATGTGCAGAAGAATAAATAAAATGATCTGAAGCATGGAGGAACTTATCACCTATTGTGATATAAAGTGCCCTGGAATATTAGATAAACAAAGTGGGACTATGTTCAGACACTAATCTAATTTCACCTTCAAGGTCCATATCACTAAATTGGGTTATAAGTAAGACCATAAAACTTGAGGAAAATAAATTCCATAGATGGACACTGATTATATAGAATTAGGTGCTTTCAGGGATAGTGTTAGAAAAAGCAAAATCACTTAAGTATAAAAATAGATTACAAGCTCTTAAAACTTATTTATGTTTGTTTGTTTAGTTTATTTTTGAAATTTTTAAATTAGGGTTACAACCAAGTAGAAATAGAAATTCCCTTTGGACTTATGATTTATTTTAAGTATAATTTTATTCAGCAATTTTTAGAAATGTTTCATTTTAATATAATTTCACTGAGAGGAAAGTTACAGTAAGAGTACAAAAAACTCTCAAATTCTTTTACCAAGATTCACTAATTTATTAAAAATTTACATCATCTGCTTTATTATTCTCTCTCTCCCTCCCTTTCACACACACACACACACACACACACACACACACACACACACACACACACACATGCACACACACACACACGTACACACATCCAAGGGTAAGTAGCAGACATCATGCTCCTCTACCCTTAAATACAAGGATGCTCCCTTACATAACCAAAGTACAATTTATAAAGATGAGGAAATTTAACGTTAGTACAATACTATATCTAATCCACATTCCATATTTAAATTTTGCTTATTGTCCCAATGTTCTTTATAGTTGTTTTTTTCCCTGGTTCAAGATCCAATAAAGGATCATCCACTATTTGTTTGTCTTGTGTCTTTTGTTTTCCTTCCTCTAGTATAGTTCCTCAGTCTTTCTTGGTCTTTAAAAAAATATGTCTTGGGTACCTACCTGCTGGCGTGGTTATGAAGGGTTAAACATGGCACTTATCCACCAAGTACCCACAGTCAAATTGAAGAGAAAGATAAACAAACAATTAGGAAGCACATAATAAAATGTGCTACAATAAAAGTATAAACTGGATTCTTCCCATTTTTATCAGCTCAAAATCCTTGCCCTCTGGAGCATTTTTCCTCTGGAGATAGAAAAATACCTCTATAATCAGAGTCATCACTGGTAAAAGTTATTGATAAAATATCTTTAAATTCAAGGAGTTGGCCAAGTGAGAAACAGGAATGATTCTTTTAAATGAAAGCTATGTTACAGTTATCATTTATTTTCAGAAACAGAAATTTTTAGCATGGTAAAAAAAGACCTATGCTCCTTTTCTGAGAAAGTTAAATTCAAATCTAACCTCAATCAGTTATTAGCTTTGTGATCTTGAGTAACTCACAATCTTGGCCTTAATTATTTTATTTGTAAAGTGGGATAATAATGGCTAACGATAGAGTTTAACAAGAAACAAAATAATATATGGGGAAGTTTTCTTATAAATAGTAAAGCACTGTGTGATTTACTTATATGTCTATGTATATATGTGTGTATAGATGTACTTATGTATATAGTTGTATATAGGCATGCATGTATATATAGAGACAGAAAGAGAATGAGAGTAGAGAAAGCTTAAAGATGCATTTGATATCTGGATTTTTTTTTGATGATAGGGTTTCCCTCTCACCACATAAAAGAGTTTTGAATGTAAAATTTCTCAGTCTATTTTGGGGTAGTGCTCCCACTTCTCTTGGGATGGCTGTTTTCCAGTGTCCACACACAAGCAGCCTTTGATTTTGTCCACTAAGCAGAGAAGTTCTAGTCCTCATATCACATGATCTCCCATGAGTTTCAAGACTCACAGTGCCAGGAGAGCAGAGATTATGTCTGCCTTGTTGTTAAATCTCTAGAACCAGAACAGGCCTGATACACAGAGATTACTCAATAAATATTTGTGAAGTGGATAAACACAATAGGACCCTGTCCAGCCCAATATACTATGACTCAGCATTGCTGCCTCATTCTTGAGGCAACTGCTACTCGAACATCAGTCAAGAAACCAGAACTTTCATCAACTTCCTCTATATCAACGTAAATGATGCGAATCCAGAAATAGCATTGAAACAACAGAAACACGATAGAACTGTAGAAATACTATTAGAGTTGCTTAAATGAATTAAAAATGATTATCATTAACATATTTATTATTTAAGCCCTTGTCACTCTCTTTTATATTCTATTCCATTATATTTCTCCATAACACATCATTAGGAAGTTATCTTTCTTTGTTATTTGTGTACTTTCTTTGTTGTTGTTGTCTGCCTCCCCACTTTGTTTTTCTCTTTGTTGATCCCTAGGACAGTATCTGAAAAAAGTAGATACATTTATATATATATATATATATATATATATATATATATATATATATATATATATATAGAAAAAAGTACTTGAAAAGTGTTTCTTAATAAAGCAAATATTCTCTACAATATTATATATACATATCTCTGGATCAATAAACCTTTTCCTATAGTGAATACAATAAATTTAGTTCAGCTAAAGCCCCAGTGATCATTTAGAACCTTTAAACTAAAGAAGTTTTGTAGATTCAAAACAAGTTAGAGGCTCTTGATAATTCAAGGTGTCATCTAAAAAATTAAGCATAAATATGACACAAAAGCAAAAAGTAATGACAAATTAAGAGAGGTGAACTTTTAAATGCCTGACAGATCTGCAGTTCTTTTTTATTAATATGTAAGATTGAGAATCAGAATAATGAAAAAAAAAAGGTATGATATCAAACAAAAAAAGAGATAAATGAAAAAATCTGAGGTACTAAAAGTGAATGAAAAGGTGAAAGAGGTGTTGTAATATTGTAGGAACATACCGAATCAGGGGGAACAGGATGAAAAATAGAAAGATTATGGCAAACTGGGCTATTTTCAGTCAAAGTTTTTCTAGGCACTAATCACTCAGTGGAGCAACTCATGAGAAGCAGGATCGTTTGTCACTGTTCTGCCTGTTCTCTGGCTGAAATCCTTCTGGTCTCTCCTTTGTAAAGATCCTCTAATGATGCTACTTTATGAAAGCTCACAGACAAGTATAAACTTCCCTTTCCCACAGCAGCTACAAACTCACTTTATTGCCCACTTTATTCCTCCCCCTAGGCTAGCTCTGTCCTCTGATGACTAATAGGATTTCTAGTGTTAGTAGTGATGGAGAGAAAAATGTTACTACTTAAGCTGGCATTGCATTAAAACTATGTGTAACCCACTATTTCTTACATCAGTTGAACAAAAATCCACCACACATCTGTGCAAAGTTAATGACATAGGACATAGAAAGGGAGAGAGCCACCCAGAACTAGATATGGGATCTACCAGGAACTAGATATGCCCACTTACACAGAGACAGGAGGAAATCAGAAAAAGGCACAATATCATAAATGTATGGTACAGATGGTGGCAGCCTAAGCCAGCAGTCCTCAGCATGAAGGAGATTTGGTACAGACATAAAAAAAGCATGACTAGAACACAGAAGATCTAGCAGGAAGCAAGCATGAAGCCTGAATCTAGAAGACAAAGGGTAGTGAATGGAAGTGGGGCACCAGTTCCTGTTTAGGGTTCAGAAGTAGAATTAAAAGTCCTGAAGAGATGTGGAATAAGTAAAAAGAATTAAGTGGTATACAATGCAGCATCCCACTCTCAGAAATAAGGCAGAAAAAGAAATCCAGATTCCAGAACCTCAAGTAGCAGTACATATAACTTGGTACCAAATTCCGTAAGAATTAAACTAAAGCTTCTTAAGCATCCTTGCCCAAAAGCGGGACAGCCTTTAAATTAAGGTGACAAATCATGGCTGCACACCACAATTATCTTGGGAGCCACAATTATCTTGAGAGCTTATTCTTAAAACTGCAAATTCCTACTACCAATCACAATATCTGAGTATAGTGTCTACAAGCCTCTTTTTTTTTTTTTTTTTAATGTCTCCAGATGATTCTACTATATAATCACTAGTAGAATCCACTGTTCAAGGGTCTGGAGTAGAGATAATTATTTCTGGGATTAGGATTAAAATCAACAATTCAAAACATATCTCTTTAGAAGGGCAAAAACATAAATTCATCAATGTTAAAAATTGATATTTTCAGAGTTGGCTTTTTCTCTTTTTTACCTTGTCTAGCTATGGACAAAGTTCAATCCTGACCAGTATGTATGAGTCAGAAATTACTCTAGCATTCTTGCTGATGAAAATCACGTCTGCTTTTTCCTCAAACAGCTCTTGTGTGTGTGACCCATTGGTTTCTCTTCGTATCTGTCACCGACATTCTTCTAACTTCAAATGAAATTCTCCCTCATACCATCAATGATTCACCTCTTCTGCGAGGACCCGCAGCTAGTTCTTCTGACTCCCTTTCTCTACGTGGGAAGTAAAGTCCAATTCATTTATATCACAGGGGAAAATTCTGACTAGTATTTCCAAATCTATATCTTTTCTCTTCACCCAGGAAAATTACTTTTTCTCATCTTAAAGTTAAAACCAGATTTGGTGGAAATAAAGGGGAAAAACATGATAAGCCAGAGAGTGGAAGTATGGGCTCAGTTACACAACATCTGAAATGAATCTCATCTCATTTTAACTACCTACCATCATAGATAACAGAAATAGGGAAAGAGAACTCCGAAATCATCCACGATACATAATTGTCCAGTTCGCCAAGTGGAAAATGAAACATTTGAGAATCTTTTATGCAGGGCTAATAGAAAACAAATTTAGATTAGTGTTCCTGCTTTTTAAAAATAGACTGAGAGTGAGATAATAACCATGTTATCTCATATGTACCATTTATATATATCATATATAAAAGCCTTAATTTGAATAACATCTCTATTGTGACTCAGAATATTCTACTCACCAAATTAATTTTAATAAGCTGTGATAAAAATGCTATTAAAAACACTTAAAATTGACTGAAGAGCTGAGCTCAAGGCTAATAAGAATAACAACTCATCTAGCTTAGAACTGAGAATTTTTCAATTTAACTCTAATCTTAAAATTTTCTTTAATTTTTCAGGCTATATAAACAGCATGTTATTAAAAATGTATTGTTGAGTCAAAGTTAGAATTATGCAGCAAAGAACAATGAAAACAGAGACATAACAAAATGGGCAAAAAAAAAAAAAATGGACCCACAGGTAAGAAATGATTAATTTAGTAAATAACAGTCAACAAATAAAAAAGAAGTAGTAAGAGGAAGAAGGGAAGTAGTGTGTTCATTTAAGCTAAAGATTCAAAAGCAGTAAAGGCAAAAAATAGTATTTAAATTAAAAAAGCAAATGGGTGAAATCGCTATGAATTTACTGCATGAGATGCAACAAAAATGAGCTATAAGTTGCACATATGAAATAATATGGGCCCACAATCATTTTTCATATATAGTAAGGAAAAATATAAGCTTTCTAATTCAAAGAAAAAACAAAGATAACAATTACTCTTTTGTAATAGAAGCAGTTGAGGAGGGTCATTAAGTAATGCAGCAGACTCTTGCTTCAGAGCCTCATAGTCTTCCTGCCCTCCCCAACAAGCTACTGGCACGACCCTATACAAGCAGCTCGACCTATCTGTGCTTCTATTTCTTCTGTTCTAAGTCAGATATAATTTGTCCCCTGCTAGCAATTTTGCAGATATTAAATAGAAGTGGTACCCATCTCCTGAGAAAAGAGCAATAGGAGATATTTTAAGAGGCTTGAGAAATCTGCTTATGAGAATGTACTGAGTAAGAAGAGTTAGAGTTTAGTGAGTTGACTCACTGGCCACTGACACTGTTGAAAGGAATTATACCACAGCAAGCTGAGGACTAGGAGAGCATAATGATACTAATAAAGACTGCTTGTGGCATCTCATACTTTTAACATCTTCAAAAAATAGGATTACAAGTCATACCATTTCAAAGTTACACCCAAATTCCTAAAAGATTTCATTTGCTCTGTATAATGCTGGCTAACTCCATTCCAGGAACTTATTTTTAGCAAATCAAAAAAAAAGATTCCACTTATCAGTACCATGGATCATTTATGCTAAAAATATGACTATGAATTTTTTAAGCAGTATTTAAATTAAGTCATAAAATCTTGGAAAAGCACTCAGAATGACAACACAGGAAAACAAAATTTTTATAGATTGCATGTTGAAATTGTAAGGAGAAGGCAGGTGCTATTTTTGTTTATTAAAATTTCTAGGGAAAAAGCACATCTACTAGAATGACTAAAATCCAAAAAACTGATAAAACCAATTTCTAGAGAGACTAAAGAGAATGGTACAACCACTCTGAAAGACACTCTGATAGTTTCTTACAGAGCTAACCAAAGTCCAGCAATTACAGTTCTAGGTATTTTTCTAACTGAATTGAAAATGTACATCTACATAAAAATGTACAAGTGGATTTTTATAGTGGGTTTATTCATAATTGCCAAAAACAGAAGCAACCAAGATGTCTTTCAATAAATGAATGGATAAGCAAACTGTGGTACACCCATATGAAGGAATACTATTCAGAGGAAAAAAAAAAAAGGAATGAGCTCTCAAGCCACACAAACATCTATTAATTTTAAATGCACACTGCTAAGCAAAAGATGCCAGTGTGAAAATGCTATATACTGTATGATTCCATTTATATGATATCCCGGAAAAGGCAAAACTATAGAATGGCAAAAATATCAGTATTTGCCAAGGATCTTGTGTAAAAAGAGAGGTGGTATTTGAATAGATGAAGCACAGGGGATTTTTTAGGGCAATGAAAAGTATCCTGCATGATGCTGTGATGGTGGATACATGACATTATGAATTTATCAATACCCATAGGATTGTACAGTATTAAAAAAAACCTTAATGTATGAAAATTTTAAATATATAGAAATAACTCTGTATTACAAATGTATGAAAAATATCGGTGAAGGTGGTAGAGAAGAAAGGTGCTGACCTATGTAACCTAGGAATGAGTGGAGTCTGCAAAACTCCATACATTAACTCTGTACTCCAAAACTACACATAAACACTGTACTCTGGTTGACAAAACTGCTTCCCAAGGGAGTGTTAAATATTCTGAAACAACTACATTACACTAGAATTCAATAGTTAAGTAGATAGATGGCTAAAGGGAGTCAAGTTTCTCACTGCCTGGAGTAGGAGGTTACAGACAAGAATGATCCATCCATACGGTAATGGATTAGAGTTGGACACATAGGTATGAGATCTTATTAGCATAATATAGATATAGATGAACATGTACAGAAATATTTATAGATAGGCAAATAGACAAAAGTTAGTACACACAAACATATTTCCTTGCTGTCAGCTGAGAGAGCCTAGAAGCAACAATATAACAACAAGATCTTGGTTTCTAACACCATTCTCCAATAAAAGAAACCAGGACCCCTTGAAGAAATGACTGATTCTAGGCCTGGGGCAGAAAATAAACAAAATGAGTCTGGAACATCTTACAGTGTTAGAAAGTAACAAAGTGCTCAAAACACACATGTGTCCTTGCATGTTGTATCTACACAAAAACATGTATGTGAATTTTTGTAGCAGGTTTATTCATAATTGCCAAAAGCAGAAGCAACCAAGATGTCTTTCAGTAGGTGAATGGATAAGCAAACTGTGGTACACACACACACACACACACACACACACACACACACACACACACAAAATGATGGGCATATGTCAAAGTGCATAGGAGACAACTGAAAGAGCTGACCAGTACTCTTCAAAACTGTCAAGATTATTAAAAACAAGGAAACGATGAGAAACTGCCACGGCCAAGAGGAGTCTAAGGAGACATGACAACTAAATCAAATGTGCTATCTTGAGTGGGATTCTCAAGGAAAAGGACAGGTAAAAATTAAGAATATCTGAATAAAGCATGGAATTCAGTTAATAATAATGCATCAGTACACATTCATTAATTGGGACCTGAGAATCATATTAATGTAAAGATGACATTAATAGGGGAAATGGTGAAATACATGAGAATTTTGTTTAAAAATTTTCTATAAATTTAAAACCACACAAAGTAAAAATTTTATTTTAAAAAACTTAGAAGAAAAAGTAAAACCCTATCTACTGAAAAAATCAGAAAAGAGAATAATAGACAGTCTGACAAATTTAGAATGTGAGATGTTGCCCTCCCACACAAAAAAGAGGTGTTGGACAGAGTTACTAGTCATAGGGAAACAATGCATTAGAGATAAACTGATACCAAAAAATAGGCTAATAAAAATGACTGTCATGCTTTTCCAGTAAGGAGATAAGCTAAAGCAGTGTGGAGAAATTCAGCAGGAAAAATGGGAAAAGGCTCATCATTAAGTTTCAGAAAAAAAAAAAAAAAACGCTTCTAAAAAAAAGAATATTTATGGGAGAAGAGGAAGCACTCCACATTTCTGCTCAATATACTTGTGTCTTCTAAAACTGACCTGCATAATTTAAGTATCAGTTTTTATTAAAGTGCTTATTTTGTACATATTGAAGGCAGTGTCCACACTCAGTGGTCTCATTCCTTTTCAGGACTACCTACTACACCTAATCATTTCAGGAAAAGTATGTAGGCAGAGAGCAAAAAATAAAAAGTTCTTTCCAATTCACACAGAACCACTATTTAAGCTCTCTGTTAGGAATTATTAAACAAGATACCGTGACAATATTCCTAAAAATTAAAAATATCAATGGCATCAGAAACACAGCTTTTTTGCAAACTTCATGCCAGGCCAATGCATCTAAAATTAAGCTAAGCCACGATCAGCTTGAAACCTTGTAGCCAAGAGAAGTGGTATAGTGTTTACAACACAAAACTATAAAACCATGTTTGTGTCATGATGGCAAACACCATCACCCTTAATTTGCATTGCTAACACCTCAACTCTAATGAAAACCATACTGTTTCTAAACTGAAAATGATCCAAATTACAATGAAACTGCACTCTTCTCAATACCAAAGAGAAATAGTCTTAAACATTTTTGATACTGCTGGTCACATACAAGCAAGTATCCCAAGTAGATTTTGAAACAGTAATAAACTAAGTAAAACATAACATTATGACAATTCTCATAATTCAGAGAACTAGAAAGCCTTGTGCAATAAGGATTAGAGGTGTGATGCAAAGTCAGCTTCAGCCCAACAACTCTGGAAGGCAACACGAAGCAGCGGAAAGAACATGGGGTTAGGAACCAGAATGACATAGGTTTAAATCCTGCTTTTGTGGCTTGTCGTCCCTGACAAAATAATTTAACAAGTGAACGGCTCTCAGTATTAGTTTCCTCATCTAAAAAAAAAAAAAATGAGCAAAATTGACCTCCCATTCTGACGCAAACATGAATTTGTGAATATTCAATAATAAAAGCAAACACTTAGCAACATTTGTTATATATCAGGCTGTTCTAAGTACTTTAAATAAATTAACTTATTTAATCTTCTGAACAATATTAGGAGGTATGTAATTATATTATCCCCGTTTTACAAATGAGAAATATAAAGTGTAAAAGATTAAGTAACTCATTCCAGTTCACATAGCTAGTAAGCAGAGAAACACAGTCTGGCTTGTTCCCTGCTCTAAATCACTACATTACAACAGCGTTATCAAATCGGGTCCCCTCCAACCACCTTAACTCCAATTCATTTCAGTAAAATACTGACACTATTTACTCTTAATGAAAGAGAAAAACTGGTCAGTTAAGAAATTACAATAACAAAAACTATATTGGCAGAATTTATTTATTGCTATCAATCTTAATTCATCAATAAAAACAGTAAAGGGTTAACTGCAACCAGCTAGTTCTCCAAGATGCTAAATATGTTAAACATATTCTAATTCAATAAACAACTCTATGATTAAGAGTTATTCTGAGAAAACCCCCAAGGTAATTTTAACCTTATGTAAGCTGACTAATTCCTCAGTTTTATGGCCAATTAAAAGGCTGCTGAATGCACATTCCAAATCACAATAAAACCAAAAAGTACATGCAAGTTAATATATAAGCAACAAATTATTGCTTATAAAGAACAAACAACAACAAAAAGCTCCATACCAGCTGACAATTCTAGAATTTGGTACTTTATGGAAAGTTCTGCTTTCACAGTGTTTCAATGTCTCTGATACCAGGAAAATATTGTGAGGTATAAGCCCCAAAGGTCATCTTCTCTCTTCTCCTCACTAGCACTTTCCCTCCCCAAAAATCCCATGACAACAGTATTCTGATTCTGCCTTTAAATGTGCTAAGGTTTTAGAGATGATAAAGACCCACTTAACAAAAGACCTTTAAAACAGAAAAAAACTTTAATGAATATTCTTTTACAATTCATGTCCTTCTTGATTATTTTGACAGAAAACACACTTAGCAAAGCAGTATAAAGCTATACTTTGATAATATTTAAACAACTGAGGTTTACTAAACCAGCAAAACTTCGTTTGCTATAAGTCATCATAAATGAATTACCCAGAGCTCTCACTTTTATTTGATTCCTATCCTACTGCAGAATGACTTTTCCCACACCATCTCCTCCATCTTATAGCTCTTAATGCTCTACTCTGAAACACCCACCACCCCTTTAATAATATTAAAACTGAAGTAGTCATAACCTTTGTTCATTTTAAGTTGTATTATGGCAAAGGGAGCTATGCATTTTACCATCTTTCTCCCTTAACTCTCCCTACTCATTCTCTGTCTCTGTCCCTGCAACATCACCTAAATCCATGCCATAGGAACAGGTGGCAACACTTCAGCAACAAACACGGTATAGACCCTTTTCGTGCTTTATCACAGATGCTTTGTCATCTATCCAACCACTACAATTCCCAAAAAAATACTCAATGCCGCAACTCACAAGCATTGAAACACATTTTTGCTACTTAATTGGAGCTAAAAATGGGCTTTGTAGACTATGGCTGGAAAAGGTTTACATTTTTCAGACAACTGAAATTAGAAGATCTTTTTGGTATGCAAAAGACACGTACCAAATAAAGCAATAAATTTAAACACTACAAGTCTCCAGCAGGGAAGGCATGGATCGCAACTATCTTTCTTTGTATAGCCTTTTTCCAGAGTTTAAAAGCCTCTTTAGAGCGCTATATACTACGTTATCACAGAGTAGTATACTGCATTATCACAGTGCCAGTGCACCAAAATGAGATGGAGAGATAGATGACAAGAAGCAGTCAGTACTTAATATCCCTAATTTGTAAACGATGAGACAGAAATAGCAACAACTGGTTTCTAAGCCAACAAAATAAAAATAAATGGCAAAAATGTTGCTGTCTGGAAATAGTTCTTTCCCATTATTAGCCAGGCACGGACCACTCTGTAATGAGCATGTGTTTCCAGGGAGTCCTAGGAAAGCAGCTAGGGAACAAAGGCATGACACAGGCATTGCGGTCTTCTTCAACTAGCTTTCTCTCTCTCTCTCTCTCTCTCTCTCTCTCTCTCTCGTCAGGTTCCTCTTTTTATACCATGCTCACTGCTAACCTCATACATCAACCTGAGGAGCCAGAAAATAATGAAACTATCTACAGGAGTTCATACGGAATCAATAAAGATGGTTATTTTGAAAAAAGTAAAATTTGCTCTTTTGACCATATTTTCTGATCCATGACTTTAACTCTCTTTGATAATAGATGAAGTATAAATAACATACAGACAACTGGATATACTACTAGTCTCTATCACAACCCCGTAATAGGTTAAAAGGTGAGAAAAATAAGTATTCCCCAATCCCAGCCCACCAATGTTCTAACTACACTCCCCAAGGGTGATTAATATAAACCACAGAGTTGGAAAATTGCCCTCGAGCATCCACAGAGAAGGTTTTCAGGCATCAATATGTCTTAACCTGGTGGGAACTATCCCTCCATGCCAAACCCCCACACTCAAAAAAAGGCTTCCTTTCCTATATAGTGTTTTTCTGTTCAGTGAGTTGATTGATTCTTGCATTCTCATACACGATTGCACAGAAGAATTTAAATGTAATTTTTTTAAAAGATGAAATCTAAGCAAGCCAATATTAATCATAGTTCAGTGATGTGTTAAAAACAAAGCTTTCATTGATTATGACCAGTAAAGCTGTTGGATCCATGTGGCAGCTGGTCAACAGGTGGCAGGCATTTTGTTTTATTCCTCAGAAATTTAAATTTTACCAGACTGTGCTTTTTTACATTTAAGGAACAACCCATTATTACTTAGTGGGGGGAAAAATGAGACCTGATATCTCTTTTCTAGAAAAATGTAATATTTATGGAAATACGAACCCTGTTATACAGTCACTTTCTAAATTATAAGCACCTAGCTTAAAACTACTCATTCCCTAATGTCATCAGATAGCACACTACCTGCTGCTCTTTCCACTCATACTTAATCTGCATCTCATGGAAACTTTTTTTTATTAAAAATTATTGGGGTGACATTGATTAATAAAATCAAATAAATTTCAAGTGTACAATTCAATAGTATGTCATATATATATGTATATATGTGTGTGTGTGTGTGTGTGTGTGTGTGTGTATTGTGTTGTGTGTAGGCAACTAAGCTGTGCTGGGCTACAGTGTTGCCTGGTGGTTACTCTGTCAAATATTCTGACCTAGAGTTTCCTTGTATGAATGGTGCACACTCATTTGCAAGTCATGGTTCAGATGTCATCAGCACCCCTCATATATTTATCTATCTTGAATACCTCATACTCCATCTAACTTGCTAAAGTTCTAGGTGGGAAGCCTAAGGAAAGGAGATATGAGGGGCAGGGAAATATTTAGAAACTGGAAAAGTAAAGGGCAACTTTCCAAAATATTCAATATCCTCATGCGAACATTCTGATACGTCTCTCTTAGCGGAACATCATCTCACCCCATCCCTTGAAAATCACAATGTGTCAAGAGAAACAGATGTTACTGATGGAAGAGTGGTCGAAAATACAATGTCAGAAAACTGAAAAAAAGAAGAACAGCTCTTGGGCAATGCCCATCTCCATCCTCCCTTTGTTATCTATCATCCCTCATATTTTCAATAGTAAGGTTGCGTTGGTAGTATGACATTCCTATAGCTGTACTAAGATTGAGATGAGTAAAACTTTGGCCTTCCTTTTCACTGTTCATTAGTGTTTTGCATGCTGTTATAGATAAACCGCTTATATCTATATGCATCCTTTCACAAAAGTTCCATGGTCTTAGTATAATATTTTGTGTTTACAAAAGTTATGTAGGATAAAAATGTAGTCATGGATAGCTGCAGTCCCAGCTTGAGTGTAAAAGCCAGGTTTGCCTCTGGGAGTCAGGTATGTTTAGAAAAATCTGGTAGATTCATGGGTTGAGGTCACCCGAAATGTGTTTCTAGGAGGGACTCAGATGTCTCCAGGGAAGGTACTTACTCTAAAAGGAAAGAAAAACAAACAAGTTTGCCCCAGTCTCCATCATCAGCTTCTGAGGGAGACATGATTCTAGTTTCGTATAGTCAGTCACTAAGATTTGTTGTTCCCTACCATCACCCTCTGTCACTCCATAATTCCTATCTGAGTCTTAAGGAATAAAGGATGATTCAAAAAAAAATCAAAAAAAAAAAAAAAAGAGGTATTTTTCACCAAAACCCTCTGTAAGACATTAAGGCAAAATATATTCCTGCTTTAGTGTCTACTTTGCATATAAACAACACAGCTCTAACACACCAAGAATATCAGATAGTAAGGTAATACGATAACATGGCTCATTATGGGACCTTAATGCTGTAAGATTTGGTGCAGTTTACAACAGCATCCCTTAGTTATTTTTGGAGCATCCAAAAACAGCCACTCTGTCATAAACACTAATATCTTCAAAGTAAACACACACCCTGCCATATGCAGGGCACAAAGACCTCAGTAGATGACCTGTCTCACTGCCTCTGAGTCCACTATGAGTACATATGATCCACCCTCCAGCCCCAAACAGGACCTCCCAGAAATAAGGAAGTAATAGTAATAGAAATAATGGAGTATAGGCTTTGAGAGGGCAGATTAAGAGCCAGAGAAATATGGATTACAGGAAGCTAACCATACTAACATAAGAAAAGTTTCCCTGGAATGTATTTTTACTACAATATTTCTCAATATCCCGGTAAACATCATGTACGTAATTTCACTTAAACTTCTCCAGGAGTATTGAAATTAAATCTCTTGAAGACAAGGTATTGATTTTCCATAGCTGCCACACCTCTCATTTGTAAAAAATTAGAACATTTACACCTTTACTTTTCCTCTCCCCCTCACTCAGTCTCTCTTAACCATATGAGTATATAGTTAATATACCGAGTATATTAGCAGTACACTGAAGAATTCCTGAGACATCTTCAATTTCCTCTTTGTTGGAATGGTCTGCATAGGAGCATCTGTTAGAGATATTGTGGAAATTCTTTTCCGCATCCCTATAACTAAGAAGAAAACAAAATTAGCACATGGAGACATTTTTTAAAGCATCTGCGAATGTACTTACACGCATACGCACAAACACATGTAGTTTATGCTCTTAGCATAATAACATTTTAACATAACCAAAGCTTTAAGACAATTTCTGACATAATCCATCATTAACATCAGCATTAGTAGTGTGGACATGGAATTAGAGACAATCATTAATAAGAAAGCTACGTTTGAAAAAAAAATAAATAAGGAAAATCAGAAAATATATCAGCTTTGTATAACTAATGTTTCCTTATCTGAGTGTTTCATGGCTGTTGGTAATGTTTCTATAAAGAAGCTGCCTAGAAAAAGGATAAGTAATAGTACTAATCTGGTATGCTGGCACTGTGTTGAAAGTAAATATGACTCTTTTTTTTTTTTAAGTAAATATGTTTTAACCTCTGTCATAGACAGCCAAGAAGATAGCAGTATGATACATGGATAACAAGTAAGCAAATAAATTGTTCGGAGTCTGACAGAATTTGAATCATGGTCCTACCATTTTTATGTATTAACATATAATTAATGTACAATATTATATTAGTTTCTGGTGTACAATGCAGTTATTCAACATTAATTTACCTAATGAAGTAATCACCATGCTACATCTCATAATCATGTCATCATACAACGTTGCTTCAATATTGACTATATTCCCTATGCTGTACATTACATCCCCATGACTTATTTTATAAATGAAAATTTGTACCTCTTATTCCCCTTCACATTTTTTTTTACCATTTTCTACTTATGAGACTTTGGGCAAATAACCTAATCCCTATTAGAGTAACTTTCCTCCCTCATAAAATGGAGATGCTTCTTAGAGTTGTTGTAAGAACTAAATGACAAAATGCCTATGTAATCAGATATTAACTGGAACTTTTCCAGTTGCCTCTGAATTAGAGCTAAGACACCAAATTGAAGACAACAGGAGCTAAATGCTCCCACATTCCAAAAGAGCAGCCAGAAAGACCAGACATCTCCTTCAGAACTTAAGAAGCGACTAAACAGCCACTGCCACTGTCACCCCACTGCCACCTTACAGAAGCGAAGGGACCGAAAAAATCCAAAAGGAAATCTTCAGAAGAGTTGGTAATTGGCCTAGGAAGAGAGTGTTGTTTTCCCCCTCCACTGTGAGAAAAGGAGACAAAGGGTATAAGCCCCGTGGAAGCCCAGTTGGTGAGAAAGATATCCACCCTGAGTGAATTTGAGGGTTGCTTGTCTCATTTCTCAGTGAACACCTGCTAAGTAATTCTGGATCATCCCTCTGTGCTTGACTGGGTACAGGAAGAAGGTTCCAGAAAGAGTTATAACAGGGAGAAGTAATAGCTGCTAATTGGGAGCAGACTACAGTCCTACCATTTGGCAAGGCAAAAAGAAAAAAGAAAGAGTGTCTCATGAATTAGGGGGGTGCCACTAACCGAGGCAAGCTTGAGGTGTCCCATTCCCCCTTTTCCCAATCTAGAGATTGCAGCCATGGGCAGGAACCCCACTAGCACGACCGTGGAGTATGTTTCTCAGGTCCAGGGCATGGGCATCTGAAACAAAGCGGAGCCCACACTTGCATCACACCCAAGAAACAACTATTACAACCACCAGTGAATTCAAAAAGCCTTCTGCCATTTTTCCATTTCGTTCTCACCTGATACAACACCTTAGGGGAGAAAGGATCTAGAAAGGAGTGGCCTGAAGCAGAGGAATGAAAAAACCACATCATCATCTTCTCTACACTGCATTCCAAGTTCCTCAGCCCTAGCCTGACCTAGGCGAAGAGAAATATAAGAGTGAGACCGGATATGAGATTAAAGCTTTCAACTGGTCTGTAGTGGACTTTATACTCCCTCAAAGTATTTAAAAAATCTGCCCAAGCTAATGTCAAAGGGGACTCATCCTAGCATGTCTGAAGTGATTGGAGAGAAAAAATCAAATGGTTTTATGTTTGCATACCTCACTGAAATCAGACTCCAATAAACCAGTTAGGCAAAATGCTTACTACAGTTTCTAGAATGCAGGATTCACTCAAAAAAAAGGTGGAATGGGAAGCACAGGTGCGAAACACAAATACAGTTTTATTTTTAAATCAGGTTCTACCATTTTCACCAGAGTGACCTTGGACAAAATATTTTCTCTCACACCCTCAATTTACTCATCTGTAGTATGATTCTATGAAATAGATGTTTAGGTGTAAATAAAATAACAGACGTAAACTGCCTAGTATATTGCCTCAAACACAGGGAACAATCCAGAGATATTAGCTTTCATCTAACTTCTTGAACTTTGTTTTTATTCAATAAGATAGAGAGTTAACCTTCCTAAACAGATGAAAAAGAAGCTAGGTCATGTTTTAGATAACATAATTTACAGCCACAAAATCTGACCATGGAGCATAAGTAATATCATTGAAGTTTGTTTCCCAGAATAATCAGGATTCACTCACTTCTAATTTCACTTCTAATGTTCTATTGAAATTATTCTAGCTTAATCCCTATTCAATTGTCAAAAGAAAAAGAGAACAGACGGTTCACTGTATAAAAAAAACACAGGGCCCACAGTGATAATTGGAGTAATAGAACTTAATTTTAGATGACTATAGGAAATGGTGTCCCAGGCCAATGTGGGGTTGGCAGCAGTCTTATCCACGGTACGAGCACAATGATGCTTACTCTGGCAAAAAGCATTAAATAAATGGCATGATTCTGAATACATATTTCTTTATGCTTTAGTGTTTAAAGGATATATAATGAATGAACATTACATCTCAGAAAGACTGATTATCATCTATTTTCCAATCATAGTTTTAAAGATATCCACTTTGTCTACACTGCCATAGTAATCCATTTGTGTGTGTGTGTGAGAGAGAGAGAGCTATAGACCAGTAAGAGTAATATATGCTAAACATGAGTGAGATCAGTTGGGTTAGGCACTCCAGAGGCAGAAATTTAGGTTAAAAAAAAAATCTAAGCTCTGTAAGAAGAAAGCTGTAGCTGGTACATGAGCTGGGCATGTCTAGCTCCTGATGCTAAACAACTGATTACAAACTTTTAAAGGCTCAAGGAGAACAGAGAAAGGATAGACAAGGAAGATAAATGGAAAGGCAATCGACAACAATTGGGCTGCAAAGAAGTCAGGGACTAAGAGTGATCATAATGATTCAATAACTGTCTTGATTATCTTTGTGTATGAGGCACTGTATTAAAACTACTTATGTAATATGATGTCTTGATTATTATTAACATTTCACTTAAACTTCACCCCAACCTTGCAATTATTCTCATTTTAAAAATGAGAAAATTGAGGCTGAGAGGTTAAGTAACCTGCACAAGACCATTCAAAGGCAGAATCTGACTTTAAGTCTAGTAAATCTGGTGTCTACTTCCAAAGCACATTATCAGTCCCCTGCTCTATACTACACGACAAAGATGCCCAGAAAGAAGGAAGGACAAAAGATAGTGGCAAGGATGAAATCAGAAACAAATGTCAACATAAACTGAGTTTTCCTCAATACTGAACTCCTTTAAATTCCTAGGGAACCTTGCCTGTCTTCTACCTACTCTCTGGTTCCTCACAATTCTTTCCACCCCACATTGCCAAAAAACCTATGCATTCCCTAGAAACTTGAATTAAAGTGGCACAAAGATGTATACTCAATGCCCTTTTTTTCTCATTTCAGGTTAAGGGAAGAAGACTGTGCTACACGAACAAGAAGCTATCCAAGTAAAAATGCTTGTGCAGAATTTATACAATAATCAACACTTACCACAAAGTCAATCTGACACACAGTGGCAGAACATTAAGCATAAATGGAAAACCATGCAGATAAATCAGTATAATTTGGCTATAAAGAAAAGAGTCCTGGACACCAGAACTATAATTTTAGAATTGTAATGGGCGCTGGAGATTATTTCAACCCCTCATTTTACACCCCCCTCCAAGCCTAATTTATTCTTTTATCCACTATATACCTACCTCTGTGCACATATTTCTAGGGTACAATTTATTCATTTGTTCACACTCCTCCACCTCTCCCCCAAAAAACTGTTAATCCCTCCTACATACCAAGCACTCACAAAGGTGGAGGAATATGTAAATAAATAAGATAAATAACTAAAAAATAAACAAGATAATATAAATTAATGATAAGCACTATGAAAAGTAATAATAAATAAAGAGTTAATATAATATGATAAAAAATGATTGGGGTTGGAGACTTGAGGTAGGGGATGGAGGGCTACTTTAGATTAGGTGGTCATGCCCCTTCTGAAGAGATCACATTTAAACAGACACCTAAATACATAGAAAGAAGAATCTACACAAACATCTGGGGACAGAGCATTCCAGGAAAATGGAACAGTATATGCCAAGGCCTTGAGACCGAGCAAACTTGGTATAGTCGAGAAACTAACAGATGGCTGGAGTAGAGCGAAATAGGGAGGGTGGAATGAAATCAGAGAGGTAAGCAGCGGACAGATCTCAGGAAGAGTTCAGGTTTCATTTTATTGCAGTTAGTAATTATATGGCTCAAAAAAGGAATTTCAAAGTGTGGTCCCTAGTCTAGAAGCATCACTAACCTGGGAACTTAGAAAGGCCAGTTCTCGAGCCACTCTTGGATATACCTGATCAGAAACTCTAGGGGTAGGGCCCAGCAATTTGAGTTTTAACAAGTCTGACAAGTGATTCTAATGCACATTACACTTGAGAACCACTGGTTTAAAGTAAGAAAGTGGCATGATCTAATTTTTAATCACTTCGCTGCAGTGAAAATATGTTAAGGGACAGGAGTGGGAGCCAGAAAACTAGATAAGAATCTTTAGATGAGAGATGATGGTGACAGTGGCGACGAAGAGAAAATTTATCACATTGCATGAATAAATTATTTCAGCACTCATTTTGCCAACTTGAATGGTGTCTATGAATAAATAAATGAACAAGTGAATGGATAAGTTAAAGAACAGAATAAATGTTTAAAGATAAAGTTGCTGAGATACAGAGATGCTATCTTATTCCCTAATATGAGACTCCATCAGCTTCTCTCTCCCAATTTTCCATCTGCATAAACCTCTGAACAGCTCTTCCCTGCATTTAAGTCTGGATCTGGGAGACTGAAAATGCCTCAGAGAATTTCTATGGGCTACAGCTATATAAATTCATTAAGGAGCAGAATCATACAATTCTGGAGCTCTAATAAATAAAGCAGGTCCAAGGGCAGAGTTTCAAGGGAAAGGAAAGGGAGGATGGGAAGGTGAGTGGTCAGAGGCTGAATAAAAAAATTTAAAAGAGGACTAGCTTCCACTCCATTATCGTCTGGATTCATCGCCCAACCCAAGGCACCTAAAAGCTAAATTACCTCGAGATGAGCTTTAGGCAAAACCCAAATTTAAGTATTAGGAAAAGCATCTCTTTCCCACCCTAACCTCCCCAGAAGCATGTGAAATAATACTTGCCAGCACTTATTCTCAATGGCCGGAAATCCTTTTAACTTCAAGAAACACATTCCTTTTCACAGAGATAAAAAGCCTTTAATTGCATTTTCTTAAGAGAAACAACGAATAGGTATGAATATATTTTAATCCAAATATTAGTGGCAACAGATGCTCTCCTTTTTTAGCATTTAAAGAGAAAGGGAAAGCAGAAAGATGAAGTCTAAAAGACAAAAGAGGGAGTTGGGCACAGAAGCCACAACTGAAGGGAAAAGAAAAAGTCAAGAAAAGCCAATACTCTGCCAACTCCTTCTTTCTGTCTTCATCAGCATGAGTACAAATAAAAGCAGTGAGCAAAGGTACGTCAGGTCCTCAGTAGACAGCCAATACTCAAATGAAAATATGTTGATTCATCTATTTGGAACCAGTCAGACATTAAGACACCCTTTATTTTGGAGTCACATGCCTCGTCTGTTTCCCTTATACTATATCTGCATCAAACAGAACTAGGAAAGACCAGGTAGGCAATGAACAAAGAATCACCACCGCTACCTTTATGTAGACAGAGAGAAGAGGAGAGTTAAGGCAGTCATTTAGATAAAAGAGAATTTTCTGCTGATTATGGTAATGTCTCTTTGGTTATCTATTTTGATCACATTTATAAGATTTCACTCTAATTTGCAATGAAGACACAGTTTAGTTCATAAAGGAGACTAATAAATTTTTATTTGATTTCAGAACAGAGAGGGCATTCGTAACTCTAAAAAATGATTTGCATTTGATTCTGGTTTTGCCATAAAAATATTTATAATGATGATGATAAACCTAACAACAAACATGTAGTACTTACCACATACCAGGAATGGGTCTAAGTAAATCGATTAATTTAATCCAAACACCATACTAGGAAATAAGAGTGATTAGGTTTTATTGTAGAATATTGGAGGAGAGATTAACTTGACACTCTTTATCTCTGTTAGGATAAACCATTTAAAAGTCCTAATGGCCTCAAACTAAAAGCCATCTCATGAGTTTAAATAATATGTTTTTCCTAGCACTGCACTCTTGAGGATTGATATGACAAAGTTTCAAAGCAATTCCCTTTGAAATGACAATTAACATAATCATTGAGCACTTCAAGTGCATGGCATTGTACTAGGTACTGAGATTATTTTTCCACTAAGTTTTCTTCCCTTTTGTTTTGTTAAAAAAAAAAATTAAAACAAAAATATATTCTTGATCTACATGGCATTGAGTACTAGTCATAAATGTTAAATGAATCCCAAAAGCATTTTAAGTCGTACCAGGGTTTGAATCTTGACTCCTGAAAAGCTCTTAAAATCTTACAAAGATAAATCAATGTAGCACAGAGAGAATATTAACAAGGTGAATTAAAAATATGTATTGTCTCTAATGTTATTGAATTTAATTTAAATAGCTAAATTGTATTGGAAAGTGAATTCAGGATTTTGTGTTTGCCAATTGCTTTCCACCATAGCCAATCAAAGGTAAACCTTACACTCACTTGGAGCTTTCTGTTTACAAAATACTTTCATTGAAATGATCTCATTTAATCATGATATCTAAAACTTGATTTAGTTATTATATCCTCAACCATTACAAAAGAGCAAAAGTTCTTAAAAGTTCTATGTGTTGGTGAGGCTGTGAATTACTGTTTTGTTTTGTTTTGTTTTTTTTGACCTCAAGTCTTACTTACACCTTATCACAAGGATGTCAAGAAATTAGGAACAAAAAAGAAAAACACGTGGCATGTGACTCTAGCTAGAACAATACCTCTCTCTGAACCATATTAAGCTTGTAAAGATTGTGATTAAACTTTACGGAAGGATTCTAAAATCCCATTTAAAGTTTCGTGGTTGATATCATTAAATCTTACCACATTATTAAGGCAAAATTATGAGATTTAATGAATGAGAGGGTAAGAATGCAAGAAGAAAAAAGAAAGAAAGAAAAAACAATGCCGAAAGGAATTTCATTTAAAAGTGTTAAACACAAATAAGCCAAAGGAAGTCATTCCAGGGGCTCCTCGCCAGCCCCCACCCCACACTGAGAACACAGTCCCTATGAAATAAGGTTGACAAGGGTGGCAAAAAACCACATGTTCAACAGCTATGTTTGAGTCATTATCTTTATTTTGCCCCCAATAATGACCAAAATCCATTTTTACTTACCCAATAACTTGATGCTCATAATACTGCAATGTCCTCTTGAGAGTTTGCTGAATCGTCTGAGGCTACAGAATAATAATAATAATAAAAATAAATTATCAGTAACTCAGTGTCATTCCCATCTCTGAGCATCAGAGATACGCTCAGATATGTAGCTTCTGATTTATCTCATAAGAGTTTTACTTTACAATATTAACCCATTATGCATTTTGCCATGTATTTTCCCCACAGGAGCTAATAACATGAGGCACACAGCAATTACCCAGAATGTCCCAATTTCAAATATGATAGCATTTCCTAGCTATATTTTTCCCAATTATTTTGTACCGGCTATTAAATTCAGTGAAACACTCACTGGCTGCCTATAACAGGTCTAGGCCTTGGGGGCAGTGGAGAGAGGGTGTATCGAGCATATGCGGGTCAAACCCAGGGCAAACCTGACCATTTTAACAATCCAAGAGATTTCAAGCAAGGGTTCTGGAACCTCCTAGGTGGGCCACAAGGGCCCTAGGCAAGAAATGGGGTCTGAAGCAAATACCTAAATAGCTCATGACTGAATTTTATAATCCTCTCCTCTCCATGACAACTGAAGATAGAGTTCCTTAATCCCAGATTGCAAAATTATTCTTAGACTTACTTAGGCAACAGAGCCTAAACTTGGGAGTTTCACACCTAGAGAGCCATGAAAGTGACACCAAGATCCCAGAACATAGATTTTAACACATTACGATCAAAACCAAATTCTCAGTGGTAAGAGTGTAGATTTTTAAAATAATAAAAAGTTGTAGTCAATAAGCACACACACACACACACAAAAGATAGCAAAGGCTTATCAAAATATTGATCCATTATAGCTGTGGATGAAATTTAGGGGAATATAATTTGGCACAGATCCTTCAAGATATGAGGCAGCAGGGTAGTTTGGCCATCTAGCAGGATGCCACTCATTAAAGAGAAGAACCCAGACAGGTCTAAAAGGGTCATTTGTAGAAAGAGTCTAGCACAGTGTGGTACCTAAGAAGCAGTTAAGAAATACCAGTTTATTTCCCATCCCTAATCTTTCACAGCAGCTCTCTTTAAAAATATTTAATTTAGAGGAGACTAGAGAGGTTGTTGTCAAGGTTCACTTGAATCTCTTCCACGTTCACCTTTTTATGAAAACGTCCAGGATAGACATAACAATCTCCCTCCCTAACATTCTTCACAATTTCAACATCCTCCTTTGTCGGAAATAGTTGTTGTAAAGAACTTCAATTAAATCAAGAGCATCCACTGAGATCTACTCTACACTACCATTTAGGAGAACCCTTAGCCTGAGCAAATGTAAGACCTCAAACACATTCTACTTTAGCCAAGCCAATTCAGAAACTAATTTTAGAAGGAATCACCCTTGTGTTCAAAGAAAGAAACACAGGACAACTTCTTTTAAAAGCTGTTTTTCATTTTTACCAGTTTAGAAAGATGAATATGAGGCCTCAAACTGACACAGATGTTTCTACTCATCAAGATAAAATCAAAGAAGAATAAATAAAATGTACCTAGGAAAGAAAAATCATTCCTCAATGGGGAAGCAATGGCGCTGTTAAAAAAACTGAAAAGGATGAAAGGGGCACAGCAATCTGAGAGCACGGGAAGAGGGTGCTTTAAAACCCAACACGCAGCCAACATAAACCAAGTCATTATCAGTCACTGGCTCAGTACCCCTGGGATCTGGGCCTCTTGCACTAGCTTGGCAGTTTCTGAGCAAAGATAACTTTCTCTTTGGCTCCATGCCCTAAAAGCAGTGAATATCCACAGGAGGATTATCCTTCCAATAACCTCTGGTCACAAAACATGGAACGGAAAGCAGAAACTAGAGTGTACAGGGCCAGTTAAGACCAGAATGACCTCATTTGTACAAAAGGACACTTTTTTCCTGTACCAGGAATTTCCCAGTCATTAAAAAGCACATGTTTGTGGAAGGAGTTAAGCCTTTTTAAAGAGCTGACTTTTTCTTCTGTGAAGCAATTACGTTTACTCCCCAGCAGGAGTTAAATTTATAGTTTCCAAATACATTAAAAGGAAAATGTTCTCTGGGCACTTTCAACAAAGCTTCAACTTGGTAAAGTATAACATTTATATACTTCCTGTTGCTTGCCAAAGCCAATGGGCACATTCTCATGGTCTAAACCGCAAACTTAGAGGCTGACTGCAGAGTATCTCCAGATCTTTACCCAGCTAAGGCTCACTTCAACACAGACCCAGCTCCTCTGAATGTCGTATCTCAGCGGATTCACTAGAATCTTCTTCAGAGTTTGCCTGATTGCTCAACTCATGGCTCTATCAGTGAGAGTCATCATCACATAATCTCTGGGTCTCTCTGACCTAAATAAAAAAGCAAGAATTAAAGACCCACATGTGGGCCAAAGCCTTCTGCCTTGACAGTGATAGGGTTCGTGTATTAAGTGCCCACAGAGGCCAGTGAAGACTGTAATGCCCTGGTTTGGAACTCCACGAGCCAAGAAGGAAACTGACACTGATGCAAGCGCAAAAGGGAGTTTATTGACAAACTCGAGTTTGGACCCCACTCGTTCACTGACGCAGCAGTGGTTGAGAGGAGCCCCGACCAAGGGGCTGGGACCTAATTTAAAGGGTAAAACCGCAAGCCTTGGGGAGATGCCTCGGCGTTACCTGATTGGGGGGTTAGGTTGACCTTTAAAGGGATTGGGTGGTAGGTTGTTAGTTCTGCGTGCAAAAAGGGGGCCATGCGCAGTGGGGCTGCGTATAGAGGGGGCCGTGCACAGAAAGGGCCGCGTGCAGAAGGTAGGGCCGAGTGCAGAAGGTGCCGGGTGCAGTAATCAGAATATGTGCAGGAGGAAATAAGGGTGGGGGTGACTTAAGGCCCACCGATTAGCTGGTTTAGCTGGTTTGGCCAGGTGTAAGGCATTGTTCTTGACCACTGGCCTTTGGGGAACTTTTCGTACAATTCATCTTGGGATCACTCAGAAAAATGGAATCATTCCAGTCTTTCAAAGACCAGTGGGAAAAGCAGGGCTATGAAGACATGCATGCCTTCTCACTTCTTCCTTAAGAATGCAACGCCATACCTGTTCCCTATTCAACAGTTCCATCTAACCTTCTATAGGTGAAGATCCCATTCCTCTCATCTATATCTTTCCTTTAAGGAAGAATTCAGAAAAATGCGCTAGGAAAGAGGATTTAGGTCAAACTGAGTTCAAAATCTAGCTCTGTACTCACTAGATGACCTTGGGCAATTTGCTTAAGCTCTCTGAAATAAGAATCTTTATGTATACATTATTCATATAGGTATTAATTGAAATAAAGCAAAGTCTCTAGTACATAGTAAGTGCTTAATAAATGATATTTATGACCATGCTCAGCTGGAAAACATAGTTCTGCCCTCGAGTGTCTCATAATCAAATGGAAGAGAACAAGGTTTAAGTTAGAAATCCACCACATGAGTATAATGTTTCAAGATACTCATCTCCTAAAAATTAAGAGACCCACCACTACTGCTAATAATGAGAGAATGGCACTGATTCCAGTAGACAGAGGAAAAAAATGGAAAACTGGAAGCCAAATTTATATTTCCAATGAAACCTTCAAATCAGTTCAGAGAGGTGGTGACAAAAGCAGAATCCTCAAAATTAAGACTGAGGAGAAACCTAAAGCCAGGCCTACAAGCGGGAAGGGCAACGAAGCACAAAAGCTAAGATCAGGATTCCAGGCATTATGCTTTGTAACTAATAAGAAACAACCATGAACCTCCTTCTTGGAACACAAAGAAAGTGCTAAAGGTGAGCTGGGTGGCCTAATAATTGTATAGCCATATGCTGGAGGATCTGAGAGACAAGGATGGGGAAGGAGACAAAATCCAAAATTCTTATTATAAAAAGAAAATCAAAAGAGGTATGTGATTTTTCTCTGCTTCCCCCAAACTAAGATATAGATAGTGGCCTCTTATTGTCTTATTCTTTGTTCAACACAAAGAAGCAATAGATAGGAGGACAGCTGAAAAGAGAAAGCAGACATTTGTGCCCTGCACACATATTATCTGAGATTCAAACAGAAGTTACCCAAAAGCCTCCATCATGTGGTAACAAAAAGCCATCTTCATTTCCATTCTCATTAACACTATTTGGCCAGCAGTCACTGACCCTCACAGACTAAATGTTATGCTCATGAAAGGTCATGGGATCCAAAAAGCCAGCCATGAAACAGTCCCAACAGAGCCAGAGAAATAATCCCTGAGGAGTGGGAGGAAGCAGTTCCCAGCAAGCTCAAACAGCCCTGCGGAGGCTCCCACATAGTCCCTGCTCTGGATATCCATACCAGATGGTGCAGAGATCAGGCAAGAGGCCGGGATCGAGGTGTGTGTGTGTGTGTGTGTGTGTGTGTGTGTGTGTGTGTGTACCATGAAACACAGTACACATTCATCAGATGAAGAAGCAGAGGCTCAGGTTGGTTAAGTAAGTATTCTGAGATCACACAGCTAGTAAGTGAATAAGTAACTGCTACCAGAATTGGCTTCAAAGTGTGTGTTCTCTTTCCAATAGAGGCGTTGAGGGTCCCTTTCGCCTTTAACATTATATGTCTCTATATTCTTTTTTGATATACACAGCACTTCATCTTGCCCAAAACAAACAAAAAATCTACAGATAATTTTTAAAATCTCATTTCTGCTTTATAACACATATCCATAAGCTATAGAATAATGGCAACAATATGTCTGCCTTTTAAGAAACATCCATAGATAGTCATGTTATTTTATCTACTTAACATGAGAAAATATATATCAACATCAGAAACTAAATGATATAGGTATATATATGATAATTAACTCTACCTGCTCTAAGCCAATGGTCAACTCTGTATGCACATTAAAATCACCTGGACAGTTTATAAAAATTAACAATACCTGAGCGCCACTCACAAATTTTCCAATTCAACTAGTCTGGGGGACCCAAGACAATACTCTATAAGCCATACCTAAAAAAGTCAGCATTAATGAGAGGAGTTTACACAAATATCAAGAGACATAAGCTTCTGAGAGATGTTCACACATAACTTGCTAAATTCAACACAGTGCCATTTATTATCTGTCACTAATGGCTTATAATCAAATACAAATTTGTTAGATAAACAAAGAACTATATTGCTGGAGGCATAAATGTAGGATTTTTTAAATTTCCAAGTAATTCACTCCAGTGCACTTCTGTCAGCATTCAATTTTGTTCTGACGTGTACGTAACGATACAACAGCAAGTATGACTGTTGTACTTACCTACGAGAGGCAATGCTTTATGCCCAGTACATGTAACAACTCCTTCAATTTTCACATTAACGTTATATGATTTCTTATCTCACTGAAAGATGAGAAAACTGAGACACAGACAATTTAAGTTGTCCTATGTCACACAGATAAAAAGGGGCAAAGCTAGGGTTGCAAAACTCAGGTAATCCGCTCCAGAATCCAAACACATAATCTCCAACCTGTACTGCACATAATATTTAACACTTTGGATTTGTTTGAGTACTTTACAATTCACATTTTTAGACATATTATCCCAACTGATCCTTACACCAATCCAAAGAAATAGAGTGGCGTTATCACCACTTGACTGAAGAACCAAAGTTAGAGAGATAAGAAGTCCTCTTTTACAAAAAAAAAAAAAAAAAAAAAAAAAAAGCATCTCTTCCCCTAGAATACTGTCTTCAATAAGAAAGTATTTTTTCATAGCAATATAAAAGTACAGAATCACATGGATTCAAATTAATTGTTGCTTTTTAAGAACAAACTTAACGTTTTTAAACCAAAACTGTAAAACAAAGAATACATAGACAAAATCATATTGCCATACACAAAATCATGGATTAAGTCTTATCTTAGATGTACTTACACTTTCTCTTCCATACCTTTCTCTCATCCTAAGCTCACCTCTTTCCTACCCTCTGAACAGCGAGTGTATTTATGCCGCATTCTGATAGGCCAAATCTCCACCTCCTCATCTAAACTCCCAAAGCAGGTCTCCAAAAATCATTATGGTATATTCTTTCCTTCCCTCATCAAACTTTCAAATCCCCTCAATACTCTGACTTCAAACGGTGCTCAGGAGAACTCATACTTCCATTTCCTCAAAAACTTGATCCTCGGTCCTCATTCAGGTAGACGATAGTATGAATGAGCCTCTCTACTATGGGTGGAATTTGGTAAATAGGCTTGTCAGTAAAGATAAACTGAGAAGCAAGAACCCTTCTCATCATCCTCCAAATCACAATATAGAGATCACCACTTTCTCTGCAACATAAAAGCATTTTTCTTATTAGGACATGATATGCCAAATTCCATCTTTTAAAGTGATCGAAATTATAATGTTAGACACCCTATCTTCATAGCTAGGCCCATAGACACCGATGAATGAAATTACATGATTGGTATTATTAATAAAACCAATAAAAATAATGTCACTTCAAACAACCAGATTACTTCTAAAAGAGATATAATTGTAGTAATCATCAATCTTACTAAATACCCAGACATAATATTCATTTTCCCAGCTTCTGACTAAACTTGCTACATATAAACCAAAAAAAAAAAAAAAAAAAAAAGGCTGCAAATTAAATATAGAACTTTGAGTCAGGACCTCTGTATTTCAAACCCAGCTGTGCTACTGACCTTTTTATAAAATTAGCCAAAATCTCTTCACCTGGGAGTAAGAAATCTTGGGAGGGTGGGGGGGGGTGGGGAGGAAGAGTCTTTATTTTCCCATCTGGAAAAAAATTATAAGAATTTTGTAGTTCTCAGGGTTATTTCAAAGTAAAGCATTGCAAACTTAAGCACTTGTAAACAGAGGGTCAGAACATACTGATGATTAAACCACCTTTCAGAAAACTTGAAAGATCGTTTCAAGTGAATGACACCAGTACTATGCTAAAAAAAAAAAAAAAAAAAAAAAAAAAAAATCTGGACAATTAATTACAAAAGGCAAAAATAAGTGTGCTAAAAGAAAAACCGAGCTACAGATGCATTATAATACAGAGTTCTTCTACCCATACTAGTTGAACACGTGCACAATTTCATCTAATCTCCACTTTACTCTCTTTGTAAACACAGGTAGACATCTTAGCAACCTCAAGAGAGCTTAAGATGAAGGCTGACTTTATGCTAATTGACCCATAAAGAGATTCAAACTTATAACCTTGGTCTTATTTAGAAATATGTTCTAATAAACACAGTAGTTATTACCATTGTAACTGAATATGCTTAACATATAATCAATATGATAATTATGTCTTTCCATACAAAGTACATCTGCTTTCTAAGTATTTTCCTCTTTTTAATTTTAACGTCTTTCTAAAAATAGCCATTGAATTTGATTTGACACAAGACCTAATACCATCAATACTGATTTAAGCTGAAAACATACATTCTTGAACTGAAACAGATCCAGAGGGTTATTTATTAGTCCTTCTCTTACTTTCAGGCAAGAGCACATGTAAGCCATCCAAGAATTTCTAATGTTTTCGATGAACTCCGGAAAATACTAACACCACCTTCAGTTTTTATATAACACTTCACAGTTTACAAATCACTTCCTTTTCTTTCATCTCATTAGACAGTCATAAGAACCTTGTGAGTCTCATGTAATTAGCCACATTTTATAGGTGAAAAAACTCAGATTCGGAGAGGTCAAAGTGGCTTGCCTCGGTTGGAAGAGACACCAAGGAGACAGAGACCTAGGTCTCCTGTGTTTTTTTCCCCTCAAGCTGCTGCCCCCTTTGGTAATATTTCATTTCAGTGACCATCAGGAAATACTTCCATGTACTTAACTGAAATCCCTCAGTTCCTTTCATTTTTTCTTTAATGAATATGAAAACAATGTTGTAACATTGTTCCCGCGAATTGTAAAGTTATGTCACTAACGGCCTCTGAATGATCATGTTGTTAATAGGAAAACTTTAAGAGAAACACACTTCACTGGTCACCATCTTGACCATCTTGGCTGGCTGATTACAAATACTCACTACAAGACAAGAGGGCACTGCCGCTAGACACTGTCTCAGGAAAATGAATCATGCTATACTGCAAACATTTGAAGGGGCATGGCTCCAATCCTGAACCATTAGACCAAACAGAATCTCACAGATGGTACAAGGCTGAATCAGTCTACAAAGTGCAATAAGGGTAAACTTTCCAGATTAAATACCATAACAGCAGTCAACAAAGTTAAATGTTAAAAATGTCAAATGCTGGGCCAAACATGTTACATGGAACAATTCATTTAATCCTCACAAAAATCTCATAAAAGGAAGAAATATCATCTCAATTTTATAAATGGGAAGACTTAACCTAGAGAGGTTAAAAAACTATCCAAAGTCACTTCAGTAGTATCTATGTGTGTCATCTACATCTGACAGTCTCCAAAAGTCAAGCTTTTAATCCGCCCATCTAAAATGAAATACATAATTCTATCTTCACGAAGGCAGAAAAGGTTATAGTTGAAAGGAGGTAACTCTTGGCTAGACCGTGTGATTTTGGATACAGCATTTGATTTTTCTGAACCTTAATTTCCTTTTTTTTTTTTAATAAAATAGGGATATTCCTAGCATAACTATTTCTCAGGATGGTTTTAAGGTCAAAATGAAATGAAACTATAATATGTTATACACATATGTATCATATGATGATTCTATGGGGGAAAAAAGTCTCTTAATGAGGAAGTAGTCAAAAAATTGTTAAACTGAATTAAACTGACCATGTCTAACACTCAGGACTGTTGCCAGGCCTCCCAGCCCAAAGATGCCAATGAGACACTGCACAGCTAATTAGTGCCATTTCAATTTCAGAGTACCATACTGGAGAGCAATGCCCCTCATGTCAGGAAATAATCTCTAGCCTTATAAAACATCTTTGCAGCCTCCACCTGAGCATTTCCAAAGAATTCCCTATTGTTTCCAGCATAGTTTGGAAGCTATGCTGATGTGTTTCTCAACAAGAACTCAAAAACAAGGGAAGTACTATTTCTGCCTGATGGTTAAATTATAAAATCAACACATAACACGGGGAATTGGTCAACACTTAAAACAAATGGCTTAAATAATAATTTGCAAATAGGTGACAGAGAATTACCGACAATCCACTGTAAAGGAGATGAAACCAGGGAGGGTATGAGGAAAGCAGGTGAAGTTAAGAGGGAATCCACAGGAAAGAGAAAGGAGGGGAATAGTTCATGAAATATTATATCTAAGACTGTTCAGGGGCCCTCTGTCACACTGAGAAAGATTATTCCTAAAGTAAGGAAATTCTTCAACCATCCTAACTAAAAAGAGAATCTTACCAACAGATGTGGAATGTCAGGTCTCATTGGCAAGGCATTCCCTACAACCAGAGAGCGCCTCCAAGTAGATTGAAGAATTTGGCATGAAATTCATTTTTTCTTTGCCCTAAATAGATTAAAGCAAACTTTTGTTTATGACTTTGCTCCTCATGTAGCCAGAACTGGTGAGAAATGTGCTGAGCATGCAGACTTTGAGTAATAAGCCTCATTTCACAGTTACTGCTCACTGTAAATAAGTAAATTATCATTGAGATGTCAACGAAAGTGCCATGGGCATTTTGTTGAGCCAGTCAGTGGCTGGGGGTCTAATCATTTGAGGACACTGACAAGAACAAGTTCTTGGCGTTTAAAAGTTTCACATGCTGAAACAGAGAGAAACCATCAAAATACTGGCCAGGTGGGTCTTGCTCAGCTCTACTGCTTCAAACTCTCTTAGAAGATAAAACTCAACAAGAAGATGACTAATACTCCATGACGTGCAAAGTCTTACCTTTTTTCACTTAACTCTGAGCACATTTTTTAATCAAGGTATCACTCCATTATATAACTATTATATTACTTCCTCATTTCATTTAATAAATTATACTATACTGAGATATGTATATCTACCGTTATGTACAATTATATACAATCTATGGAAAGAAACATATACCTTCATGCATGTGACTATTTCTATGATAATCATAACTTCCTTCATATTTAGAAATCGAACTATGCACAAGTAGTGGCATTGCTCTTCCCTGACTGCAGCATAAGCTAAGCTGCTAGCAGGGATGGTAGCTTTTGTCATTCTGCTCATAGCTGCCTCCACCCATGGGAGCCTGGAGCATACAAACATGACAGCAGGCAGGCAAAATAGGTCAGCCTAGAGTCAGATTCCTGATGAAGAAAGATCCCTTTGTCATTTCTGTGTTGTGTGGACTCATAGCACAATCAGGAACTAAACAATTGGCAAGTGGAGTCAAGATTCAAGAAAACCAACAGGAAATTGCTACCAGCCACCCTTTGGCAAGTCACAAAGTAGGAAATACATGGGATATGAAATAAGGAGTCTACACTGGACAATACTGTAAATTTTAACAGTTCATGGACATATTGAGAGACATGTCATGGTGGAAAGAGCTTAGGATCTGAAGCAGGAGAACTGGGCACAAAAATATGGGTGGTTACTAGCTTCTCGACTCTGGCAAGTTATTATTCCTCTCAGCTTTTGTTCCTTTACCTTTAAGTTTGGCCTAAAATTAATCCTTTCCCTGCCTACCTTATATATTTCCTGGGTGAATCAGGGTAGGATAATATGTATTAAAAACATGTTTTGTAAACTCTAAACAGATGCCATTCATTACTTGTGGCTTTTCTATACAGAAAGTATAGGTCAGCACAACATTCTCTCACAGTCATGAACTGAGAATCAAGAAAAAAATAATAATATCATTAATGCCTTATGTTCTCAGATATTTAAAAAACAGCGTAGTTGGTGTAAGCTCCTGGTTTTTCAAAATTCTCTTCCAATTTGCTTAACACTAAAAAGTATTCAAAATAAGCCACCTTCACAAAAATGGCCATCATAATGTGAATTGCTGTGGAGTTCATTTTAGAACTCCAACAAAAGACATTGAAACTTGCTCATCTTAGAACCAAATTTTTACCCCTATAGTATTTCTCAGCCATTTGTGTGTCTTGTTATCTAATGGAAGATTACCAACTAGGAAAAGAAGACAGTAAAAGGATATGAGTAAGAAAGAAATATTAAGAACAGCTGCCTACAGAAGAAGGAAAATGTTTCTGGCATAGTGTTTCTTTTTCAAATTCTTTCAAGAATACTACATGAGTTTTAAATATCTTGTTCTGCCATTTCGTTTCACATATATCAGTCAAACATTGACCCATAGGAATCAACTACATACATTCACACCAAACAACAGGAATTTTAATGACATGATGCTTAGGAACAAGGTACTGATTAGACGCCATTCACTATTTTCCATTTTTAAAAACCATTTCAATTTTCTTGCACGCATAAGGACTCTTAGCTGGAATTTCCAAAGCAAACCTAATGCAGGAGCATCCATAATTGGGATAACACTTATTAATCCGTAAATTATGCATATAATTAGCAAAATCTCTGGAATCTCTAAGCATTATAAAACAAAAGGACAATATTAGCCCTACTTAGTCCTATGAGCCTTATTTAAAACAAACCCTGAAGGCATAGTAATAGTGCATTAAAATAACAGAAACTCATTTATGATGAAAAATTAATATAATGCCGCATACTCAAAGATGCTACATATTGTTTTTATCTTCCAATATATTTATGTTATTCCTACAGACTGAGAACATCAAATAATTTACTAGGCTAGAGATCTCTTGATAGCTGCCAGAGAAGCACCCAGAGGTACCCACTTCTATACAGCTATCGATACATGTCGGAGCCTTGCAGGGCCAGACAACAGATTTGATTTTAGGCGCACCTAGAGAGTATCTCAATTCCATCCATTAACAACTCTCTCTGAAAAAACTTACTTTCACTCCTGCAAAAGTGCTTAGAATTAAGGGAAGTAATTTTCCATTAATAATTTAACATGCTTAACATGCTAAGGTATTAAAATGTACATAGCCCAATTTGTCTGATGAGACAAACTGACAGACTCAAAGCAGATTTTGTGGCATGAGGTTTTGATATAGAAATCAAAAGTGAAAGAGAGGGAGGGAGGGGGAGGAGAGAGAGAGAGAGAGAGAGAGAGAGAGAGAGAGAGAGAGAGAGAGAGAGCGCGCGAGCAAGAGAGCACACAATTGAAAATACAGGCTACCAAAAGTAAATGTCCTTACTTCACAATTTTTTCTCAACCTTTACCCATAACATATCAGAGTTTAAACTAGTATAAAATGTCAAGGAACAAACTTTTTTATGCTTTACTTTGATATGCTTTTGCATCTTTTAGTTACTCTGGAAAGAGCAAAATAATATACTTTGTTATTTTCAGTTTTTAAGATGTTTTCAGGCAGAAAACAAATTTTTTTTTTAAGTGAGGCAACCCTTGGTTGACCTCACAGATTGCAAGGATCTTGTCAATTTACAGTCCCTTATTTTTTATTTTTTACGTTTACAGCACCTGGTCTTCCTAGGTGGTCTCCCATCCCAAGTTTACTTAACCAGGCCCGACCCTGCTTAGCTTCCGAGATCAGAGTGGCATGGTTATAGACAGGCAGGTATATCTTGATTTGATTTACAAATCACATGAATTATCTAAATATCTTATCTAATAGACAAAACTGTTAGTCTGATCATATGTTTGGATTAATAGACACACACAGTACTCATATTTTATAGCTTAAAAGTGGTAACATTTTTATTGATCTGTATTTGAAAGTGACTTACTCATATGTATTCCTTAAAAAATTATTGTGTCTCCTGGGATAACTTGTAGTAAAATGTTTTTTCCAGTAACATATCCAATGGAATTGTTGATTTCTATAATTACAGTCATCATTAATGCCATTGCAATAATCAAAATAATTGGATATCTATGTATCTGAGACCTAGATTTTTCTCAATAGTCGAACATACTAGGCTAATAGTGAAAAATTACACTTAAAATTTTAGTATTTGATTTCTTCCATCTTTCTTAGCTCCCATCCTAAAAATGCAACTGAATAAAGACAGAACCACCCAAGGGCTTAAAGAGCCAACAGGCAGCTTCGTATACCACAATTCACAAGTTAATCTTTTGCAAGCTGCGGAGAAATCTTATCCATTCTCCTTCAGAAGAAAAGTTAGGTTTGTACTTTTTACAAGCACACTTTTGGAGAAAGAATTTAATTCAGAACAAAAGGGAAGACTGGTTTTCTTTGAAAGCATATGTAATGGCAATAAGTTAATATAAGAGGAGGGAAAAAGAGTCATTATAGCTTACAAACATTGTCAGGTCCACAAAGCCTTTATCGATCTTTGTATCAGGAGGAAACAATAAATCTCTCTTCTCCAAGATCCATACTAGAAATTCCCTCATATCTGTCTAAAGTTTCAAATGGAATTACAATAGCTCGTAGCTAAAATTTACTCTCTTCCTCAGTCTGTTCCATTATAACACAATCATCTCATCATTATCACTCCTTACAACAAATGCCTTTTGAGGCAGATTTCTTTTTAAGGAGGAAAAGACATTTTCACTACTTGTAGCAAATTTTTAAAAGATACGAGAGTAATTATTCCCACTCTAGATATACATTAAATGGCATTTTTAATTTTTTAATCCAATGGCAGAGTCATTTCTCATCTGCCTTATATAATCAATAGTAGATAAACACATAAATACATATATACATCTATCCATCCATCCAAATATACATATCAAATAGATGATAGACAGATAGATAGATAGATAGATAGATAGATGGATAGATAGATAATAGATAGACACAGACAGACAAAATAGACATTTCAAAATACTATTAAAATAAACTCAAGTTTATATGTGTAAATACTATTATTAAAACACAACTTGTAAGAATCTTTGCATCCTTTCCTTTCTGCAAAACAAATAAATTCTCTAAGTTAAAAATCAAATATTTGGTAAAACAGCATTCAAAAATCAAGATACCTTTCCTATACAAGTTAAACCAATCATACAGGGAAAAATGAAATTGGGAGACAGATGGAGGGTGACCCTGCACTACAAGAGCTGGACATTAGGCACTTAAAAAGATGTTTTTTCTTTTATTGAGGTCTACGGAAACATCGAATTAAGATCACAGGCTTCTTGCTAGTACAGTGACAGATTCTTCCTAAATTTGCCATTGGGAAAATGTGAATTTTTCTTCCTAAAGTTCTTGTTTTCCCATGAGAAGACTTTACCCAAGAAAGAGGTTGGAAGAAAGATAAAATCTTTCTGAAATTGCATTCCTGAAATGTTTGCAACAGAATCACAAGAAAAAAATGGGGTGGGGGGAGGGGAATTGTAAGTATTTTCCCCATATAACTGAGACATCACAAATCTCTGCCACAGAAAAGGCCAACAACAAATATCTGTTTAATGAATTAATGTTGAATTTATATATATATATATATATATAGTTAGATCACACAGGAAAACTTATTCTTTCCTCATAATACATAATGTAAATTGACTGGTATAGCAGATTACGAGAGTATTTAAGGAAAATCCAGCATATTTTCTAAAATTCTACAGATGACTACAGTTATTTTCTGTTCCATAGGCCTTGTGTTTCAACTCAGTACACAGTAAAGTCAACCATGCATAATGGACAGATAGTAAATATATGATAAAGGAATGAAAATAATAGACACGACAATTGTTTAAATTTGTAGATTATTTTGTCTGTTTTTGTTACTGTAATTAATTTTATTTTTCTAAAGTGCATTTGATTTATCATCTTATTTGCTTGTCACCACATTTGTGTAATGTAGTTAGAATACATATCTTTATAAATTTATTCATTTAACAAATGTTTATTCATCAACTACTGTGTGCCAGGCACTGACAGATTTGAGATTTGCAGTATATAAAATAGACAAAAATTCTTGCTTAACGAAATCAAGCAAAATTTACCCAGGAAAGAAAAGAGAGAGAACCAAGAAGCCACATTTGATTGGGTATGTCCTGCTTGGCCTTATTTTATCTTCCACACCACCTTTCAACTGTGTAAACTATACTCAATATAACAACGAAGTAGAGACCTATGTACTTGGCTTCTAATCCCCAGAGAATCCAACCATTAGCAACCTTTCTTTCAGTGTCAAAAGAGCTCTAACACTAAACAAAGTCATATCAGATATGGTGAGGGTAAGAACAGGGCTTATGTTTATATAAACTATATATCTCAAATTACCTTTAGAACTGAAAGAGAGCAAGCTAATACAAGTATAATTCAAAAACAGTTCCCTCCACCTAGCGTTCAATTTATAAACTCCTATCTTTAGAAGAATAAGAAAAAATCTGAGCTTATCATATTGCTAAAACAATCTAAAAGCTATCTGCAGGGGATTATACAAATGAAAAAATGTATACTTCATGACTTGAGCATAAAATTTGCAAAGGATGAATTAGCGACATTTCTGGCCTCATTTGACACATGGTCAGTGCAGTTGCCATAGTTAAGAAACACCCAGAGAACTGCAAATACCATGGTGGTTTAAATTGAACAATCATTAGATATACAAAATTACTGACCAGTCACTGAGTTAAAGTGATAAACTCAAGACAAGACTGTAATACATTACGTATAAATAAAACCAAAATCTGACCGCTGCCTTTGCACTATACTCCCATCATGCCATATTGCATTCCCTTTGGGTACAGAAAAAGAAGTATCCTTACTCTTGGCAAAGAAGCTAAAAAAGGCCTCTAGATAACCCCACCGTCTCCCAAAGCCTATCCATCTCATGTCTCCCAGATTTTTTGACTACTGTGTTAGCTTCAAACAGTCTCCCCCTCTTTAATTAAACTTAGATACAGCTTCACAGTCCCTGCCAATTATCTCTCTTTACTTTTATTGCCAAATATCTGGAATGAGAGATGTATGCCCATCATACCCTTTGTTTATTCATCATATATTCCCTTATTAAACCTTGTTAAATAGGTTTCTATCTCAGGTGCAAGATTGACACTGCTTTTGTAAAGCCACCAGCAATCTTAATCACACTGGGTTCCAGAGAACCATCCTTAAATTGTCATCATTATTTCGCAAATACCAACAACTACCGCCCTTGCTCCCAGATGCTTTCCAGCCACCTCCCACCCCCACAAACAAAAAAAGCATCCTGACATTTCATTCTTCCGGTTCTTTTTGTACGTTGCTTCTCAATTCTCTATTGTTCTTATTTTTCTCTCTCTCTTTCACTCAGAGAGCTTGCCAGTTTTCAAGACATTAGTTATTACCTCCATGAGCTCTTACCCAAACTTCAATCCCAAATCTTCAACAGTTTATTTATTGAGCAATTGCCTACAATGTGACAGACACTATGCTGAGGCTGGTGATCCTCCAAGAGTTTACAGAGTTCACTCTCCAGAACTGACCATTTGCACCTAAATTCAGAAAATCCAAATCCAAGGTTATCGTTATATTTCTTCCAAATACCGCCTTCCCAGTTTTGCTCTTTGATTAAGGTTATCACAGTTCTCAAACTCACTATCGCAGTTTAGGTTCCCTGAGAAGCAGACTCTGAAAAGATTAGCATGCAGAAAGCTTATTAGGGAGTGCACTTGGGATCAATACCCATGAAAGAGTATAAAAGGAAGCAGAACTGGATAGAGGGAGAAGTTGGACTATGCTGCTGTCTCAGTGGAGGCCTCAGTTGACTCTACAGGGAGTTCTAATCTCAGAGTTGGCTGAATTAGGGGTGGGGCCAACTTTCACACCCCATGTTGATCAGCCACTGGAATGAGACATGACCTTGATCAAGGCAGCTTTCTTCAGCTCACATAATACATACTGGGGACTGACAGTTGAGGGCAACTGTCAGCAGTGCTCCTAGCACTTAGGTGAATAAGTCCTTCATCCTAAAGGGGCATCTAGGCACTATATCACAATGTCTACTACACTCTCAGAGGCTTGAAACATATAATATAGTGGAAGACATACAGAGACTGGAGCTAAATAGCAAGATTCTACTCTTATCTCTATCAGTAATTAGTAGTGCTCATAGGGAAATTACTCAACTTCTCTGAATCTCTCATAAGATTATTTTTAAAATTCAATGATACCTATTGTGAAAACACTTAAATGCTGGGTCCGTAGTACTTGCTTAAACCTGTTAATTCTCCATTTTCAACCTTATACTTTTTTTTTAACTATGCTCCTTCTTTTACAAATGCTGACTTTTCTCAAAATAACACTAATTCATCCAGTCAATGAATATGTATTAAGAACCTACCTCTTGCCAGCATTATTCTAGGCATTACAAAGACCAATGTGGATAACTCAGACAAGTCCCTGTTGTTGCAGAGTTTAAATTGCAGAATGGAAATACAGGTAGGTAATACACAAGTACACAAGAATATAAAGCAGATAACTTCACATAGTAAACACTATGATGGACATGAACAGTGATGTGAGAGAGAATGATTGGTGAGGGCGGGCTACTGTCTGATGGGTGATACTGAGAAGAAATCGGAAGTCAAGAAAGGGCTAACCATGTGGAGAACTAGAGCAAGGAGACATTTCTGACATGGGGAATAGGACAAAAGTCCTGAGGCAAGGAGTATATTATAGAACCGTGAGAGAAGTTCAGAGTATAATGAGGTAAGGTAAGAGAGGTCTTGGTACCTTGTAGACCATGGTCATAAGTGTTGCATAAGTGTTGAACACGATATGTAGAGCACTTGGTACCAAGCCTGGTACATGGCAGGGCTTGATGAACAGCACTGGTGTTATTACTACCATAATCATCACTACAGTTTAAACTGGTCTCTCCACATATAGACCCTTCCTTCATCCACACACACATCCTTCACATCATGCCAAATAAGGAAAGGTTGAGGTAGGATGAGGAGGAAAGACAGAAGGAGTGATGGAAACAGCCATTGTGCATATTATTTGGTAATCTTTAAAATGTGATTTTATATTTTTTAATTCCAAAAAGACCATGTTAAATTTCTTTCTGAATGCTCCACTTCATAAGTGTGTTTAATGCATATTGAGTACATGCTAAATGAATTAGTAAGTCCCCATTTGCTAAATAAATACTGTCCAAATGGATGAATGTGAGGAGTAAATGAATGAATGAATGAATAAGTAACCAGTAAGATTATATTTGTTTTTAAGATTTCTGGGAGGGAATTTCTATGAGATCTTTTAACCTAAAATGCTGTATACCCAGAAATGTTCATGTATTTCCCATGAAAAGCATAAGAGTACTCAATAAGAATTATAAAGAAAGGAAATATCTAGAGATTTTGCCAAAGATTGTCTCTGTGAGTAACAGGTATCATGAGATGTAATGACAGATATGCAAATGAATAAGATAAATGATAAGAAGGGGTTGAAGAAAGGCACCAAAATTAATTAATTGTTTACTGTATTCCAAATACTGTGCAGTATATTTTAATCTTCATAATCCTATAAATTATTACTTTATAGATAAGAAACTGAGCCACAGAGAGGCTTATCCAAGAATGCACAAGATAACACAGGAGTTAGTGTCTAACCCCAAAACCTGTTCTTTTCCCAGAATGTAGAGAGAAAACGAATCTGAACCCAAAGCCTTGGTCTTCAAGAAATCAACATAGTAGCACAATGAAAAATTAATAATAGTAAACAATGTCTTCAATTCATTGTTCACATTTTATTACATATTTACCTTTGAGTGAGAGATTAGTATTATAATATATGATTTCAGAGATGGGAAATGAAGACAGAAAAGTTATTTCCACAAAGTGAAATTAAAACAAAAATCAGAATGCCGCATTGAGTTACATTATCTCCCTTTCTTCCAATCCTGTGTGTGTGTGTGTGTGTGTGTGTGTGTGTGCGCACACACACACAGAGACACACACACACACACAGATATTTTTCAAGAAAAACAAGACGGGCACATTAACTAAGTTATGCACAGAACCTAAAAGGTAAAGAAACTTTTTTGTAAATTCAATCCTAATTTGCCTCCCTTTGCCTAAGAGACACCCTGGTGGAGTATGAGAAATTAAGTATGCATATTAACTCATTCAGATCACAAAAACCATTTAGTTCCTTGGTATTACCAAGTAGAGGAAATTTCCTGTTATGAAGCATCTGATTATCTAAAACACTCCACTTACCAGGATGTCCACACATCTATAGCATGGTGATAATTAAGACTCATAATGATGACACCGAGCAACTGAAACACATAAGAGAGTCTTTGAGATTATTAAGGACTGATTAACAAAATAAAAGGTGCTTAACTCTTAAATGGATTTTATTGAATTTCATCTACTCACAAATTGATACTGCATATGTGATAGTTTTTACTTCATCAGAATATCTCATTCACTAGAACTAATTTTACCTTTTCAGATAAGAAAATATTGATTATGTTCTCCAATACAGTAGGAAATATTTTGGTAGCCACACATTATTCTAAATCCCATAGGCTCTCTCATACTCGAGAAGCAATGAAGTATCAAATCTGAGCCAAGATAATCTTATTGTGTAACAACTAAGGTCCATAAATAATGCATTGAATGATGTAACTGAATATCCTTATATTTTTCAAGGATTAATTCCAACATTGAAAACAACATAAATATTAATCAAACAGAACTTGATGAACTGCTAATTAGTTAATCAAAGACTAACTAGTTAGCAGTTATCAATTCTGGTTTAGCAGAAGACTAGCCTGGGGGACCAATCAGCTATTCTAAAAGAATGAACTGAATGGTGAAAGAATAAAACCAAGATATATATTAAATAAGTTTAGCATCAGATCTATGTCCAATACAGAAAGGCTAGAAATGCCTTTGAATGTTAGTCTGCTCCATTTGGCATTCATACGCATTTCCCATAACATAAGCTTTCACTCCCACACATTGGTCCCAAACAACCCAAGGTCAATTTGATATGTAGGGTTTTAATATACAATGAGCACCTTTACCACTGTATACCTCCGCAAGTCATAATTATCTTCTCAGTTTAGGCTACAAATTCATTATCTGCAACATCAGCTGAACACTCAAAAATATCCCGTAATACTCTACCCATTCCTGGTCAGTTTTCCTCTCTATTTCTTAAATCAACAATTTCTAATCTTACCACTCTTCCCAAGGACTCTATCCCTCCAGTACCATTATGATGCCTATAACAATTACTGTAGAATAAAATTTTCATACAATTTTTATTTAATAGAATGTTTAATATCACAGGATTTCCTATATATTGCATTAATCATGAACAAAATAGCACGGTAGAGATCCCACTTCTATATCTTATAGAGATACACATCTCTTTAAGAGATAGTACACATTTATAGGTGACAGCACACTCCCATATTGGGTATTTTATTGGAGTTTCACAATAATCTGTAGGTTTTGTACCAATTATCTCTAACTTTGGTTAGTATGATTATCTTAAAATGCCTGTAAACGCAGTATCAATTTTGGGAGCAATAACTTAGTAGTCTATAAGTAAAAATGCAGTGACAAAAAACAGGATGGATGTGTGTGTGTGCGTGTGTGTGTGTGTGTGTGTGTGTGTACACAAACTAATCGGAAAAACCATTCTCCCCCAGTGTTAAGTTGGAGGGTTCATGAAGGATCATTGCACAAAGAAGCATAGCTATAAAGGAATGGAAATGTGTTTTAGAACATTTTTATTTCCTCCACTGGGCACAGCAGACTTACACATGACAAATATAGGAGAGTGAATGGAAGAGGAGTCAAATAGACTGACTTCAAGGTCTTGGAATTAAGTTAACACCAAGACTTCCACACAGGAGCCTCCTCTCGTGACAAATTGATTCTAGAGTTCCCTGCAAACGCAAATATCTTCAAATGCTGAATCACCATTTATTTAGAGAGCTCAACTAGACCCCTAACCAACTTAGCTACTGAATGAGAGAAAGACTAATTGGCTAATGATGTAGAGATCACTAACGATTATTATATTTTTGGTAGGGTTTGAGGGACAGTTCCATATACCTGATATCTAAATCTCCTATTGCTTCCTTTCTAGGAACTAAAAATTTTCTGGCCTCCATATATGTTTTTTTCCCCTTCAACTTTAAAAAAATTTCATAGGGATATGAATAAATCATTGCTCCAAAATGAACCATTAGATGGAGCAACCGAGAAATGTCCGTCAATCTCACTCCAAACAAACACAAAAGCTGATGGTACTGTCAAATCAACCCTCCCAATAGCCCTTCTCCCTTCTCCTTTACCATCCCCAACATTTCTGAATAGCTATTTTTTTATTTTGAGAAAAAGAGCCACAGCACGCTTATAGCAATGATGTGTGACCTGCCGAATATAAACTTAGGGGAGCTAACAAAGTATCCTCAGGAAAAATGGGAAGAGAATCCACAATAATGAAAACTACATATACCGAAATGTCAAATACCTTCCACCACCACACAACCAACAAAATTATTCTGAACACAAAAGATACAACCATAGAATGTGGCTCCAAGTTACCGCCTTTATTCTGTCCCTGTTAGGGCAATAAGTGCCTGGATATATTCACCCTAAGAGAGCCACTGCCAGGATCATTCGTTCCAAAACAATCAGTCTGCAGAGCCCTCTGCATCTAGATCAACAATCCTGAAGGTGTGGAATTCAGTCACCTGAGGCACAACTTTGGTGTGCTTAGCAATCATCTGGAGTTTTGTTTAAAATATAAAGTCTAGACACCTCCCTAGAGCTATCCAACCAGAACCTGTGAGGAAGAGACCCAGGAATCTGCATTCTTACCATTTTCTGCGGGTATTTCTTATGTTCACTGAACTTTGATAACCACTCGTTTAAATAAAGAACTATTTAATATGTCTCAAATAAAGCCTGTATAGGAAATGATTTATCACAGTTCTATTTATAAGAATGTTCACTCTTTTTCAGTTCTCCACAACAGCCACACAAATCTCCAGCCTTCAGAGATATTTCCAGCTCCCCTACTTCCTAAATCACTCTAGGCTGGAATTTTCAATTTTATGAGGTGCTGTGAGCTTATCGCACATAATTCTAGATCTTCAGATCCTGTCCTGAAGTGATATTTGAGGAGCAAAATTATGTCATTCCATCTCCTAGCAGTGCATTTTTGGCAACAGTAGCCCACTTGCTGACAAACATTTCTTCTCATTTGAAAGGGAATTGTGCAGAAAATATAAGCAGACTGGAAACTGGAGGAGACTGGAAGAGAGTCGTTACATTTACCTAACTTCTTAAAATACAAGTGGGCCACCCAACGAACTCCAGAAGGAGGTACTATCCCATCTGCTCTCTTTTAACACAACTTCATTCTCAAGTTTTGCTTTAAATGGCAGATATAAGCAAAATTCAAACAGGTTTGTATACTTGAATGTATTGCTCACAGACTGAGTACAAAATCTAAATATGTTTGATAGAACCAAATATAACACAAAAAAAATCAAAATGAAGTAATGTAATTAGATGATTAAACAAAAACATCCATTAATTTGTTCTGATTTGATTGAATATCCATTAGGTACCAGGTACTGTGCTAAATATGAAATAAACATAAGAGTGTTGAGGTTAGAGTGATAATTTAAAAAGAGGAATTTTAAAGTTTAAGCTACATCACTGGCTCATATATTAAACAAGGGCCCTAGTTAGACTTGCAAATATTCTCCCTGCTTATGCCACTTAATTATTTTTCTTCCTAGATGTGCGTGAAGTTTAAAAAGGGGTCGCTATGCCTATTTGCTAACTCATAGCGAATAATGTATATATCCAGAAATAATGCATTTAGTTTACTATCATATTCAATAAAATATACATATATATATATATATATATATATTTTACCTTGAGCTCTGTATAATAGAGGCAATAAGAAAAATCAAAGGTGAAAGAAAAGAGCAATGATGATATAGAGGGGAAAAATACATAATAGCATTCAAATACTCTTCCCACACAGCTCAGAGTCCTTCAAGGTAGATAAATTACATACTGAAAAGAAATATGTAATCACTCATCACCTCTACCTATAACTAATAATCATGGATGTTATTCCCATTTCAAAATTTAGCTTTAAAACGAAGGCCTAACAATTGAGCTGGTAGCCAAACAAGAATAGAGCACTGTACACAAAACACAAATGCCATCACCCAGGTAATTGCTGCATCTCACAGCCTAAACCTTTGAACACACATACAAATTAGTTTGAATGCAATGCATGGGGAACATTTGAAATTCCCAGGCAAATGAAATAAGCAATTTCTTTTCCACCTGTCTAATTTTTTTCTCATTTAAAAGTAATTTGTTGTGAAATACCTACATTCGGCTAAATATATTTGTCCTTGTATCCTTATAAAATTTATAAAAGTGGTTTCCTAATTTCCACATAGCATTTTGCAGTTTGATAGAAATGTTTGAATCTGCAATGATTACATACACTTGTTGACACACACGAGTGATAGCCAGGGAGCCAAAAAGGGACTTCAGTTTTAATTTTTTTAATGGATTGGCTGGGCAACGCCAACAAAATAAACTCATTCTTATCACATTTTTTTTTTTTTAAGTACATGACATCAGTTAACCTATGAACACTTTCAAAAACGTTATAAGCAAGTAAATTATTAAGGAAAAAAAGTTTAGATCATTTAGAGGCATTCAAATTTGGTTGAAATTAATAGATCTCAGCCCAAACCTATCATTTATTGAGTTCAAGGAGTTTTACAATGAATATTGCTCCTCTTTCACACAAACACACACACACACACACACACACACACACACACACACACACACACACACAAAATCATGAGATTGTTACTATTCCTATTTCACAAAATAGGAAACTAAGACTCCGAGAAAGTAAGAGTTTGTTTTTCCAGGGTCTCACATTTAGAAAGGTGCTCAGCAAGGAGTTACTCAAACACGACTTTGAACCTTTGTGTTTTTAGCTCTGTCTTGTCATTTCTCCATGTTAGGAATGAGTAGAGAAAAGCAATACATGGCCATTAAATTCTGATTTCAAATTATAATATCTTCCACAAATGTGAAAACATTAAACTATGGGAATATATTTTGTCACTTTTCTAATTGTAATGAATCTGTTACTCAGAATTTTGTTAACCAAATTGATCCAAATGTAAAAAACTTGAAATAAGATACATTAATGTATCAAATATCCTACGTCACAAGTTATTTTATATATTTTTCATTATTTACATGCTAGTTACACTCACATTTTTTAATGGTTTAGACATATCATAAAGTTAATTTTATTTAATATCAAGAGAGGCTAAATATGTACTTTTAATGCCCTTTCACCTTTTCATAGATAGGCATGTCTCAATGTAATTTGCTTTCCCAAAATAATGAAACCATTTTTACTTTTCTTACTCAAATCCAGGTTTTCCTTCATTTTTTTCTTTGCTCACTGTTCGCTCAGTTTCTTGGACTCAGTAGCTCAGTAGCTTTCCTCTGTCATCCTTCCAGTTCTGTTACTTTTCTTCCTGCCATTCTGTTCTCTTATAGCTTCTGAAGTCTTCAAAGCCACCTGCAATGTTGTAATAGCCAGTAGTTCTCTGATAGGAAACCTAGGGAAGCCTTGCCCTTGAATTGGCCTCCTGGAATATCTTCACTAACAGGCTGCCATTAGCAAGCCCCAAACCAATATGAAAGTGATAGAGTTCTAAGCAGCTCTCATTTATAAGAATAAATTAGAAATAAATGAGTTACTAAATTCACCCTTGATGTAAAATCCCCAGCTGTTTCTCCATATGTGTTCCCAAGTAAATTATTTCAAAATAAATAGCTTAATGAGTGATTTATGCATCTTCAGTCAGGTCTTTAGGATTATTTTTATTGTTTTGGCTGCACCCCAGAGATTCACAGTGAACAAAACTGTCCAAAGTGTATGATAAATAAAACTTACCTGAGACATCCCCAAGATGATTGGAGTTCTTATGTTTTCCCTCAATACAGTTTCCTTAAGATAATGGCTATAATTAAAGAAATTTCATTATATCAAAGACTGGGATTTGACTTTTGGGGGGTGGGAGGCTTTTGTATTGCCAGTGCTTTGCACAATACTTGCCACATAGTAGGTCCTCAAATATTTTTTTAATAATTGGGCAGAATAAATAGTACTTTGATGCCTCTACTTATGAAAGTAATCTACTCCTCCTCAATGTTTTAAAACTCATAATATGTTTTTGTTTTTCTTTCATATGCCATCATGACAGTGTACTGAAAGCTTGACAATACATTGTATATCTCTGTAGAATCTCAAAACAGGACAGAAACCAAAGTATAATATCTTATAGGTGACAAGGATCCTGGAGAGTTAAAATAACATATGCAGAGATATAGAAATGTTTAGTTGTCCAAGGTACGATAAATGAGAACCGGGTCTCCTAAATTCCAGAATTTTTTAAAATTTCATCAATTCATTTTATTATTGAAATGGTATAAAGTGTTATAATCTCTACAGCCAACATCAACGTATATAAAAGTGACTTTTAAAATATCAAAACCCTGAGTTCGAATATTCCATTGATCAAATAGTGTAATTACTTGACAATATCTTAGTGTTTATTAAATTCATTTCCATTTCCCTACTTGCCAATTATTCTTAATAAAGAAAGAACAGATCTCCAGTGATTGAGACAACATTCCATTATGAGACCACTAAGAATAAGGGAGCTTCCACAGCAAGCATAGTTTCTCCTGAAGTATAGTGTAATGGAATGCAAGAAAGCTCCTAATACTCAAAACAACTATAAATCCTCATCTAAGCTCTGGTGATGGCTCTTCTCAGAGTTTTTGTTTTGTTTTGTTTTGTTTTGTTTTGTTTTGTTTAAGTCATTTGGCCCTAATAAAAGAGAACAGGCAGGACATAATCTGTCTCCACAAGTGTTTTCAGTGTTTAGAATCCTGACAATGTAGGAGAATGAACGTACTCAAACTTTTGAAGCACTGTTCTAGCTTGCCAAATAAAAGGAAATGGAGATGGGAACACAGAAACAAGTCACCACTTTGAAATATAACTTCTGTTTTCTTTGTGTTACTATGTGCATTGGTGATATGGGTAGCCAGTGAGAATTTATTTATACATGCCTTATGATGTTGAAAATCATAATTTTACACTATATTCACCTGCATGTTCTCAACATTCCAACTGACAGACTTTTTTTTTTTCCAAAATAGAAAAGGAATTATAGCATGGAAAGTACATATAGCTGTTGCATATATTAGATAACCATAATTATTTTTGAATTTCTTATCATGAAAAACATTACCTGAATATATATTTTTTATCCAACAAAAATCCAGACTCATGCAAATTTGACTTGTAAAGGGAAAAATCAGAGAGTATTTCCTCCCTCTTATTCTGGTAGTAAATACTTGAGTTCTCTTTATTTTATCTACTCCTCACAGAAGTTGTTGAGAATAGTCTTAGGTTAAATTGGCATTCCCAGAGGCAATTGCCATTACTTTTTAGAAATTCGTAAATTCTGATTCTTAGGCAAAAAGAAAACTCCAGGATTATAAAAACGATTCCTCCAAAATTAATCATTATCATTCATAAAGTCAGTGTACTCTGATATGAATCTGTTGTAGTGAAGAATTAGTATATTGCACAAATGTGGCTTTAGGTACTGACATAAAACTAGAGATGCACAGGATTACTGGACTCCTTTAATTAAAGGTTGATGTTCAATAACTTGCCACATCAAATAGTTCCTAAAATTATGCTTCTTGAGAAATACTTGCAGTGAAGAACAGCAAACAGTAACCAACCCATTCTGAGTTTCATTTCCTAGATTATCAATGGAAGAAATGGCAGAAAGAAAAACTGAAGGGAAAATACAGGAGAAAGGGAAGATGACTGAAGAGTAGTTTAACTGCAAAAAAGAAAGTCATTCTCCATCAATGAAAGGGCCACCAGGATATTTGTAGGACTGCCTGGTACCAGACAATACCCAGTCCCTTAGGATCCCAGTCCGTCTCAGGTCCCTCCTATCATCAATTGCGAGAGAACTTTCAAAAGGGAGAGTCAAGAGTAGTCAAACAAGATCAATGTTCAGAGTCACTTTGGAAACATTAAAGAGGTACAAGTCTCAGGGAAGGGTAGGTAAGTAGTAAAAGTGCTGTCAGGAGCTGAAGTCCTTGTATCAAAGGTCAGGGTGAGAATAAAAGGTGGATGGAGGTTTGATGCTACATCTCCAGATTCTATTTGCAATGGTGTGGATTCCTTTGAAAAAGAGGCCGTACAATGACTGGAACAGAGGTCTAGTATTCCAACAAATGGTAAAAAACAAAGGTAGGAGCTGAAGAGCTCTGGAAAGATGTCTAGAAGCAGGGGCAGTCTGGGGTCCACCTGGAAATGCTGACATTCCAGAATAAGCACAAGTTCAGAGGGCCAGGAAGGCATTTATTCATTCAACAGATATTTATGAAGGTCCTAATGTAAGGGAGGCACGAAAAGATGAGGGAGGAAGAAGCACTGAAGAATTCAGAAAAAAAAAAAATGAGAGCAAAGGTTGGTTCAAGGTACCCGTGCAAGAAATACCTGAGAGGTTTAGAAAACCAGACACCAGGGTTGACCAGAGAAAAAGGGTAAGCCAATAAATGACCAGTGAATAAAGAAAAAGGCCATGGGATGGGGAGAATACAAGAGACGAGAAGTTTTTTTTTTTTTCATCAGAAAGCAATTCAAAAAGTATCTGACAGCCAGTTCCTAAAGATTAGAGAAAAAAAGGATTCAACACAATGCAGATAGTCTGTGGAATTCAAAGATGTCAGAAGAGGTCATGCTAAGACCAAGAGAGTGTGGGAAAGAAGGAGAGGAAGAGTTTCCCGGAAGGGGTAGGGGCCCCTTTGGGAGAACAGAGATGAAAGCCAGGGAAATGGAAACTGTGTCTGGGAAAGTTGGGGAAAAGAAAACAGGTGGGTGTGAAGTAGCACTGGGGCCATCAGGGTGAAGTAGGGTGCGAGGCTGGAGGTGGGCAGACAAGTCCCACGAATCAGGAGACCCCGGAAGTGCGAAGTCTGACTCCTTTCACATGCTCTAATGCTCCCTTCCTCCAGAGCCCAGGGGTCGGGGTCTCCCCGGGGGCCACCGGGAACCCGAGGCCGGGCTGGGCGAGGCCGCGCCGCCCCCAGCGGTCGGCTCTGTACGCACGCCCGGCTCGCACCGCGCCAACTTTCCCGATCCCCGTCCTCTCCCGACGCGCTGGCCCTCCTTCCGCCCTGCTCACCGAGGGTGCCGTCAGGCGGCTGATGCTCTCGCCCAGCGAGTCCAGGTTGACCCGCCTCCGGCGCTGCGCCCTCCTGGCCCCGGCCGTGGCGGCGGCGGCAGCGGCGGCAGCGGCGGAGGCGGCCGTGGCCGGGGCGGACGGCGGCGGCGGCAGCGGCGGCGGCCGCGGCCGCGCTGGGCTCGGGCGGCCCCGGCGGGCTCCGGCTGCCGTTCCAGCAGAGCCTGGACAGGGGGCACTCGCCCTCCTCCTCGGGACTGGTCTCCAGGTAGTCGGAGCCCAGGGAGCTGAAGGACTCGGACGAAATCTTCCTCCGAGACATGCTGCTGGCGGCGCTGCGGCTGCCGAGGCGGAGGCAGCGGGACTGCGGGCGGCGGCGGCGGCTTCGGCGGCAGCGGGACCCACGAGCGGCGGCGTTAGGCGCGTCGGGGCCGCGGGGCGCTGCGGTCGCGCTTGGCTGGGAGGGAGTCCCCAGAGCCGCGGAGCCCCCGGAGCCGGCTGCTCATGGCGGGAACTTGGGCGCCGCCGCACCTTGGGGCCCGGGCTCGGCGGCGGCGCCGGGCTGGGCTGGGGGCGGCCGCCGCCTCTGCTGCTGCTCGCGCGGCGCCGCCTCAGCGCCCGCCTCGGTGCATCGCCGTGCGCCGCGCGCCCGCTCCCGCTCGCGAGGAGGCTCCGAGTGTGTGACCGCGGGCGGCGGGGCGCCGAGGACTGCGGCCCGTGCGGTCTGGGAGGCAGAGGCTTCTGCCGCCTGCGCGCCTGTCTCGCCCCTCTTTCTCGCTCTCCCCCGCCCCTCTCCTCCCGCCCCTCTCGCCTTGCTGCCCGCCTCCCTCCGTCTCCCTTTATGCTCACCCCCCCCCATGCTCTCCCTCCGCCGGTATCACGTGTCCCCATCATACTCTTTGGGAGTCTCTGCCTCGCCTGTCGTCACGTTTCAGGAGCAACGAGGACACTTCGTTGCTGTCCTCTGCGCGCCCTCCCCGAGGAAGAGCGCTCCATAGCTCGGATCAGACCAAAGGGCCCCGACCCCTAACGCCCTACCCCTTGCCTTCGGGAGAAGCGGCTGGGGTGCTGACGGGCCCCGGCTGGCGCTAGAAGGGAGAGTGTGTGGAGCCAGGGATGGGAGACCCTCTTCTGGAGCCTCCTCGGGAAAGCCTGACAGCGCAAAGTGGGGTTTAGGGTCCATATCCGTCCTTGCCCCGCCTTCCTCTGAGTTTATTTAGGAAGTTCTGTGGGAGAAAGGCTGAGCGGTCCAACCTCCCCATTCCAGGGGAAACGCTTACAAGAGAAAGGGAAGGGGCAACATGTTGGCACCCATCCTGCTGGAGCAGCTTGCGGGGACGAGTGTTCTCCGCTTCAGGAGGCCGCGTGCGCTCGGAGCGAGCCGAGAGCCGGGCGGCTGTGAATGAGGACAGCGTCTGAGCCCTATTGCTAAGCGTCAGCCGGGCTGGGAGCATAGAGCTCCTGGCTCCCGCCGTCTTCCCACTAGTGCTGGACAGCTCCGCTTGCCACCTGCGGCCGTGTTTTCCGCGTAGCAAACTGGGGGGCAGTTGCTCTGCAGACTCTACTACCTTTGTACTGGACTAGGGGAAGACGGGAGCTTGCTCCTATGTCCCTCATTTTCCCGGCTCTTTGCGCCAAGATATGCGATATGTTTGCACTTGGCTGCAAATGCTGCTTAGAAAGCTAAGGGGAGTGGAAGAAAGAAAGCTTTTCCAATGCAAGAACAGATATGCCACAGCGCGAGCACAGCTCTTGCTGAGAGTTTGCGGTGGAGCTGCTTCATTCCAAAGCTTGCCTCATGGCATCAGCTCTCAGCACCCGGCCCCAAAGCACTTGCTTTAGCTTCAGAAAAGCCTCGGACTTGTAGTGACATTAGGGTAAGGAATGGGAAGAAGGGGCACATAGGAGTGTCCCAGCAGAGCAGCAGAGCAGCAGAGCACCTTCCCTTTCACTGGAAAGAAAAGTTCAGAACTCTGGCTTTAGCACTGCAATTATACAAAAGCCAAAGCGGTGGTTGTTGTTGTTGTTGTTGTTGTTGTTGTTGTTGTTGTTTTGTTGTTTTTAAGGACTGGTCTTCCCAAAGTGAAGGTAGGTGGTTTGTGGATTTTGTTTATTTAAGAACAGACAAACAAAAAACTCAAACCAAAACAACAAAAACCAAACCTTTGCTGTACCCCAACCCCAATTTGCTTTTAACACTAAGTCTTCCCAATTGTTTATGAGGGCCTAAATAATATAAATACTGCTTAAGAGGTCTTTTTATATTTTAGAAAAAATGCACTCAAATTGTTGCAGGGACATGCCATATTCTTAGATTTTAAATAGGAGTTAAAGATATAAAAATATGTCTTCATGCTTCTCTTCAAGTACATAGATATATGTATGTGTGTGTATATACATATGTGTGTGTGTATTCTTTTTCAACCTGCTGAGTAAGTTGCTAACTGCATAGTTTTTCTTCTTAGCAGAGGAAATTCAGGACTCTTTTTAATGTTGTTGTTATATTAATTTTGATCATGGGGTGTATCAACTTGATTTCCCTGTTACTTCACTTAATTCTATGTGCATTTGTTTCCAATGGAAATTAGACACAATTTTATTTTTTACCTTAAAGAATAGTCATTAATTATGCTAAAAAATATTTTCACTGGTCTTTTTTTCTGAAATACAATAGATGATTCCTTTGAAAACTACATTATAAACTTTAATATTCTTTCTGTGCAATATTGATTACAGCATAATAACTTGGAATTCTCAGTTCTCGTCTTTAGTAATGATAATGTAATTGTCAAGTTCTTAGAGCTTCTATTAAGGATACTAAATAGTATTAGGGCCTTCACATTCTTTCAATAAACTACTGTTACAACACACACACACACACACATGTTCTATTATGATAATGGTAAATAACCTTTGCACTGAACTTAAAACCAGAACTTTTAGTAACCATTCCAATTCTTGTCCCAAAGTCAAAATGACAGTGCTGACAATGAGTATCATTTATTTCCAAAATTTACAAGAAGCCCAAGAGTCTTCCTGTTTACAATGGAAATTTATTGCCAGAAAGAACTCTGAACCTATGGGACATTTTTGCTTTGTGTGAACCATTTGAATTAAAGACTCTATAGAATCTAGACAAATGAAGTAGTCTTATAATTTCCAGAGTGAATTAGCTGCTTTGAATCATTTTCCCACTGATTTTTAAACTGTATACAAATGAAGGCCTAGATATAGACAGTCTATCATCTGCATTACTTTCAAGGGTTTCCTTTTGTATTTCAGTTTAGGAGCAGGGACAAAAGCTCTCAAGATGAAGAACGCAGTGTTCTATATTTGTATTAACTTTTTTTAAAGGAAGAGAATAGGAATAACCTATGCTCCATAAAAAAAAAAAAAGTTAAGCCTTAGAACTAGTAAAAGGAATCAAATCAGTTTAGGAAAGAGTAATCCGCTGAAAATGAAGACTTTGTGCTCTGATGTCAGGAAAAGAAACTTGCATATAGACTCATGCCCACAAATCCAGTCCTGTTGGATATATTGTGTTTCAAGAAAATTCCTTAAAGCCCAGTCTCCTATTGGAAAAGGGCAATGCAGGAATGTACTTGATTTGTTTGTGAAGTCTATAAGGGCACCTGAGGACCCACTTCAGGTTGATTAAGCAAGGACTCCTTAAGAAAGTAAATTCTCCACCTTAAGAAAAATGATAGCTATTTCCCCTTTAAACATAAAACAATTATTGTGTATGCCTTATCTTCATATGTAGCATTGCTATTTATAACTCCTTTCACTTACTTTGCTTCATTTAATTTGATTCTCATCCTTCCTAGAGAAGTAGTTAAGGAAAATTCACCTCTGTGAATTCAAATAAAAATTCCAATCAGTTCTCACTTCCAAAATTCTTTGCATTTCAGAGCTCTAAACTCTTTCCTAATTTCTTTTCATCCATCTAGTCTCCAGCAAGAAAACCTGCAACATCTGCTTAAGCGTTCCTTGGAGCAGAGCTCTTGCCTGATATCATGAGACTGTGGAAATACTTCCCTGTAGTCAGTCTTTACATCAATCTGGCAACTCACAGAAACTGTACATGTAACATGAAAGCAAGTTCTCTAGAGAAATATAATAGCTGGTGAACTCTTAACTAGGGCAAGTTTTTCTGGATTCCTAACCTAGAAAATTATGCCCATATACCTACTGCTCACCTGCAGGTTAACCCCATGTACATGTTCCCTGAATGAGATCTGTCTACAACTCTCACTCTCTCATACTCTCTTTTTAAAAGAGGGAAAACGTACTTTTTTAGTAAGAGGCTGTGAACAAACAAGAGTGGAGATACCGTGCTTTATATTCTTGCATAATTTTGTAAGTAAAACAATGCATTAAGGGTGAGGTCAAAATGAAAATCAACTATTTTGTTCGCATATAAGGGACACATGGAAGACAATGCAACTAACTCATCATTCTATGTTATATTTTATCATAAAACCATCCTGAAGGGATAAGGGACTTGTAAATCAAAACAAGAGTTGGGTGAGGCAGGGAGGAAATAAAGAAAAGCAATAAAGTTAATGCAACACTTAATACAATTTGTACCAGAAAGAACTTATGAATTAGCAGGATGGCCGCCTTGTTTTGATGCCACCATATCCAAGAAAGCAAGAAAGAAGGAAAGTAATCAGTGTCTTTTGGTGCCTCTGGCAGACAATACTCCCTTACATGGCCTTAAGTGACTTTAAGTGGCTTTGCACTCTCAACCATGCACTGCAAAAATCCATCCTCTGAGGAGAGACCCTGTAAGTCAATGCCTCCTACAATTCCCGACCTTTTGTTCTTCAGCATCATTAGCATTGTACACACATTTCAAAGTTGAGATTCTTTTTCAGATATTAGGTACAGATTATTTGGGTGGTTATTTTACCTTTTCCTGTGTATTTTTGTAAACCACAGTATTATCTTTATATATAATAATAGTAATGTTTTGTCAATAAGTGTCTCAATTGTCCATTGTAGCCTTTAATCATTTTCCTAAATACTACTTTCCACCTTGCACCCAAACCTTTTGTTTTCCAAATTATTTCCAAACTTTTACTTTCCAAATCCATAAGTAAAAATAACATTTGTTGAGAACCTAGAATGGACCAGGGTCTGTTTATTTATTGCTTCATTCAATCTTTGCAGCACCACAATAGGGCATATTTTCTCAATTTTACAAATATGAAAATCCTTGCATGGAGATTTAAAACATCTCTCCCAAAGTCAGAAGCTGATAAATATTAGTCAGAATTCCAGTTCTGACACCTAAGCCCATGTATTTCACTGAAACATGTTTCCTGCCTGCCTTTTATAATTGCCCTCATATGTCCTAAAAACACAAGAAAACAAATCTGACAAGTTAAAATCACTGTGTGAGTGGTTTATTACATTACAAATAAATTATATACACAATTAACACATTGGAATGATTTCTGGAACACAATGTCATAGAAAAGCACTGAACTGTGCCGAAGCTCTATTTTGAAGTAGCTGCTCTGCTAATAACTAGCCATGTGACCAAAAGCAAGTTGCTTAACCTCTCTGGACACAGACTACTCACTTCTAAATTAAAATGGTTGGATAAAACCTCTAGGGTGTCACCAATACCCAATATTTTATAATTTTTTACTTGTGGAGTTATTTCTTTTTTTCCAGATATCTTATCTTAGGAAAATTTCCCCTTGCACATCATAAGGTCAGCTTCTCTTTTTCTTTCCTATCCAATGAATCAATTCTCCCACAAATCCCTTCTTTAACTGCCTAAAATATTTTCCTTATATGAAGCAGCCATGAACATGGCCCACAGAATTAAATGGATTAAAAAAAAATTTTCGACTCAATTGTATTTGGTTAGATGTTCACCATCTCCTTGTCTTTTCATAACCTAATTCTTCTGTCTGCTTTATTATATTATAGAAAGAAATTATATCTTCCTGTCTGCAACTTACTAAGCTTGGCAGCTAACAATAATAAGTATGAATTATCAATAAGAGTGTCTTGATGTAACCTCATTAATGTTAATAGACATTTACTTAAATATTTTCAATTCATCGTGAATATGCAACCTGTTATTTATTATTTTAAAATAATGAATCTGTTCATTAAAATCTAATTTTAATGTAAATACTAAAATTCTTAAAAATTTTATAAACATTAAGAAAGAAATGTTGTGCCCTTGTCACTAGATATAAAATAAAGATTAACAAAATGTTACTAATAATGATTAAATGGCAATGTACTCATCCCTTAAAATAATTAATAGGAAAAATTTTTTGTTTAAGAAATTAAGAAACACTACAATTTATATGATGGAATCATTTCTGGAAAGCATTTCAAACTGGATATTGAAATGAGTAATCTCCTCAATGAATAGATTAGTTCAAGACTGAAAAAACAAGTTTGTGCTAAAATAATTCTAAAACATTTCTCCACCAAAAGATGTGAAACTTTTAAAATAAAACATACACTTACTCATGTTTGTATGTTCTCCTTACAGTGAGCAAAATTAACATTAATCCCTCTTTTGATGTACAAAAATGAACAGACATCTGTACCGCCACGGTGAACAAAAATAAAAACATTTCACTCCTCAAACTCGCATGGGGTCTAATTAAGGCCACGTGATGAGAGGAACCCTTGTTTCCAGATAAGCAGCACGTAACTGTGAAGACAGTCATTCCAAAGCCCAAGTCCTCTGCACCGAGACCCCACAAGTGACCTGTTTCCCCTTAGGTTATGCAGACTGGAACTACGTCTGCTCAATTCGATAAGGTCTTTGCACTTCTATCTCAGAGAAGAAAATTCCCAAATTTTCTTGGTTTTCAGGTTGGTTTTCTAAGTAATTTTTAACAACACCCCTAGAGCAAGAGAAATACCTAATAATTCGATCTAGAAGGCAGTCATGTCCACAAAATTTAGTATGCATTTGTATCCTAACAACTTAGTGGCATTTGAAAATACATATAAAGTGGAAAAAATAATATTTAATCTCATTCTTAAATAACTGAAATTATTTAATTAATTATTTTAACTATTTAAGTTGGGCACTGCATAGCTTCTCAAACCTTGAGATGAGATTTGACATTACCTCTCTGTTCCACACTGATTTTCATGGTTCCTGCTTTTTATCATAATGACTTCCAAAAACTTACCTTCACAAATGTATGAAGTAAATCAAAATAAGGTAGCACAATCCAATGTTAAAACTATAAACTACCTCAAGCTAAGAGACTGCTCAGTTTTCAACAGATGCTTAGTATTGCTGTGTTTCCCTCAAATTTTTAAAATGTCCCTCCACATCCTCTGCAGTCACTAGGAACTGTTAATTCGTAGTTTGAGAATTATATCTGGTTACCCAGCCCTTAACAAGTTCTCAGAAAAGCTTGTCTTTTATCTTGATTATAGACTGTAAATGAGCAAAAAGACAGTAAGAGCTTACAAATGTAAAATGAAAAGTATGCATTTTAATGTCATTTACTGTTATAATAAATCTGTGTACATAATGTTACCCAAAGTATGATTTATGTGTAGTACATTGTTCTATAATTTAAAAATTGTAGTGTTTCAACTCATTAACTATCAACTAAGCTTTGAATACATAATAGGATACAAAATAATTTAGAAAAACACAAAATTATTTGCTTTTGATATTTCTTATACATATAATCTTTTTACCAGGGCTGTATCTGCTGATAGTTTAGCAGGATAATATTATTCTTTGTTTGAAAAGAACAAAAAAGGCAAGTATAGAGTTCATTATTCCCTATAATTTCTATTTTCAAGAAGGGGAAAGAAGGTACTTTATTGCATTTGTTGATAGAGAAACAAAGGCATGCCAAGATTGAGGAACCTGTCCATTGTCCAGTGGCACATAGTTAATCACAGGTAGAGATCTTAGCACTGCAAAATCTCATTTCATAGTTCTATTTTAGAAGTCTGTCTCTAAGAAAGACTGGGGGATGGAAAGAAAAATCCAGCTCATTATTTATAGAAAATATCATTTGAGTTTGTTTTCTTAGGTAGTAAGACTATGTTTGCATTAATCCAGTTAGACACATACCCATCAGGGCTAAATTAACTCATCCATACCCATTCATCTCAACATATATGTAACTGAAAGTTTAGTATTAAACCAAGCACAGTGGATTATAAAGACATAGTTCTGGCCTTAGGAGAATTTACACTCTAATAAGCATAAGAAAAAGTTAAATAATATCAGAAGTTAAATGGCCATACAAAATAGTACAAGATCAGATATCATATGGAAAATAAATATTATGTTTTAAGAAAATGAAAGATGAACTTTAGATATCACCTTATGAAGAAAATGGGACTTGAATTAGCCTTCAAAGAATGAGTAAAATTTGAATGGATGGAAATGAATGAACTAGGCTTAGAGAAGGGAGAGAGTATGTTGCATTTATAAATACCTGGGTATGCCATATAAACTGAATCAGAGAATGCATATTTAGGAAAATTGAGAAATAGAATAAGAAAGTAAAGACCAGATTGGTAAAGGCTTCACTACAGGCTTTCTTTGGCAGTCATTAAAAAAATAATTATTCTAATTTTTTACCTGGGAAGTGACATAAAAAGACTATTTGAAAGATCAAGTCTCCATTTATCTATACAGTTCATTATTCCCAGGAACATAAACCAGCAGGGCAGACTGTCTCAGTTGCATGCCATTAAAACTAAGGTAGGCGACCCCTTTGTGATCTCCCCCTTCACACACACACATGCATGTACACATACAACCATTTTTATATCATTTCAATTTGGGGCATATTATATGCATATTATCTACATATTATGTGCCTATGATATTGTCCAAGAGTGTAACTCAAGTCAATAAAGTACATCACCTCCCTATTTAAGCTTCCTATTGTCTAAAATGGCAAATTTCCAGAGCACATTAGTCTTTAATAAACCAATAGGAAAAGCTACCCTCCACAGAAACTGCTTTTTTAAATGGAACCCTCAAAAGACCCTATAAGTGCCACTTCTGTATTAAGGTCAGTGGTGAGTCTTGTACTTAAGAAACAGACCCAAAAATCCTCTATTTGGTGTCCTAAGACAATAACTTGATTGACTCAGTGAAGAGGGTTCTAAACCAGACTGGTCAAGAAAAATCATCCCACCTTGATTCATGCAAATATGTTGTATGGTCTTACATTCAATCTAATACATTGCCCTTTTTATCAGAGAAAGATTTTGAGCTTACTGCCTTTGGTTTTCAACAGCTGAAAGAAAATGTTCATCCACACAAGCTGAAAAGATTGGCTCTCAGGAATTTTTTGTCAGTTAGTGTGCCAAAGCAAATAAATACTTTGAAAGCACTGTCAGCCAGACCCAGGAGGTATTAGAGGCAAGGAGATTAGAGAAAGAGAGATGACTGCATGGATATTGAGATTTGTAAAGATGACTGTGGGATGTACGGGGGGAAGGAGGGGATATCATGAGGTCAGCAATAAATACAATCCTAAAACAAAACTTAGCCAACAGGAGTGGAGACACAGTATTTGTAATGACCATACTGGGATGATATTGAAGTGGTGGCCAGGTGAGCTCTCCAGCTGTGCACAATATGAAGAAGAGCATCCTAGGGAACAGCACTGATTAATATATTACCGAACATTTTAACGAATGGGACTTTTATGCATAGACAGCACAACTAAGAGTGTTCATTACTTATGAATGAGAAAAATTTTAAATGATTTTGAAATCAAAAGTCATGCCCCAAATTTCTGCACACACTGTACATTTTTATAAGGCAGTGGCCACCATTTGTAACTTTAAAAGTTCCTTGAAAACTAATTTAAATAATTTGGTTAGAATACAAATGCAAATGTCCATACAAATATCACAACTGATTGCTTCCAAAATGGCTTCTAACATGGTAACTTAAAAATTTTTGAAACTCAGATAGCATTAAAGCCACCAAAAGGAAATGCTCAACTTGTTCTTATTCAAAGTTTTTTTGTTGCTGTTGCTTCTTCATTTCTCTTAGTTTACATTATGCTTGAATTTTCAGGAGATTATGTAAGGAACCATAAAATTAATTGTCTCCAGGCTGATGAGGTCATAGATTCTTAGTGTCCTTGATTTCCAATTATTTTAGCAGAATTTCTTCCTCAGTTGTTCCCTGCTCTATTTGGTGTTCTTTTTCAAAAATGAACATCTTTGCTTTTTGTTTTTTGCTTCTTGTTAGTAATTTTCCATTAGCAAAAACAATACTTATTTTTATACAAATGACATAATATAATTTCTATGAAATCTGGCCAGATTTAAAAGGAAGTAGTCACTAAAAAATAGTGTCAATGTACAAAATGGATTACATCTTCATACAATGAAAATTAAGTAAGCATGAGTAAATGTTTGACAAATTTGACAAAGCTATATTATCACTCAAATTCACTGGAATACAGCTATTAATAACAACTTGATACTAGATTGTGGCAAGATTCAATGTTCTAAAACAAGCTATATATTCTTTTCACAAAGAAAAATAATTTTTTTTATTCCAAGTTATTAGTACTCAGTTTCTAAGATACAAAATAGACATACTCCCGTCTATAACCACGCTACCCTGAACAAACATGATCCTGTCTGATCTCAGAAGCTAAGCAGGGTTGGGCCTGGTTAATACTTGGATGGGAGACCCCCTGGGAAGACTGGGTGCTATCGGCATAAAAATTCTTTAAAAAAATAAAGGATTGTAATCTGACAAGGTCCTTGCAATCTATGAGGCCAACAAAGGGTTGCCTTGCCTAAAAAAAAAAAAAAAAAAAAAAGACATATTCTTGATGAGTAAATTGACCATTTGGAAAAGTTATTGCTATTTGCATGCTGGAATTGATACATATACAAGCAAGAAAAGGTTTTACTTCTATCATTAGTTAGTTACAAAGAATTTAAATGTATGAATAAAGGTCCTTTATATGGTCTCTTCATTATACCTTCAACTTATTTATATAAAAAAGGGAAAAATAGAAAATGCTTTTTTAAGGGTAATGAATGCACCCTTCTTTCTATTAAACATTAATTTCATGATTTATTTTATTTTGTTATTTTGTAGAAAGCAATTTCTTATTAAAACAGGAATGCATAAGAATGGTATTAGTTTGCTTTTCTTCAGCATGGTAATTGCCTATACTATGTGTAAAGACTTAGAAATAATGGCTTCGTACAAAAAACACAGATAATCCTTCTGATTTTATTGAGAAATACAATAAAACATTAATTCATTCCTTCATTCAACAAGCATTTATTGAGTAATATTTTGTGTCTGCCACAGTATCAGATGTGGCTAAGAGAGAAGAAGAAGAAAACATAGTCTTTTTCTTCAAGGACACAGCGAGAGTTTTTAAAAATTGAAGTTTAAATATCTAAAATATACACAATGCAATATTTACATGTTTACTGTTGAGTGTCGTACACTTAAAACTTACTAGATTTCATTAACCAAGGATATCATAATAAAAATTCAAATACATACATACATACATACATACATACATACATACATACATACCTTCTTAGAAATGAAGATGTCTAAACCGAGTTTTAAAGGATAAATGGGGCTTTGAAGGCAGAGTTAAGAGCAGTGTATTCCAGGCAGTGGGCTAGCCAGGGTAGTGGCACAAAATTAAGAAACAGCAGAAGTACACCAAGAAATACAAATAGTTTAAAGTTGCTGGAGCATGGAGTTAAAAGCAAGACTCAATAGACTATGATAATAGGAGGTAGACAGGTCCCAGATCACAGAGAGCCATGTAAATCTCATTGAGGAGTCACATGTCATATTAGAAAGATTAGTGACTATGTGAAGAATCAACTTGATGAGCCAAAACTGTTACCAAGGAAAACGGTTAGGAAGCTATTTGTGTAACAGAAAAGACATGAGGAATTCAATTAGAGCAGCAGAAGAAGCCAGACCCCTGTTTAAATCTCAACTCTCTCACTACGTAACCTTGAACAAGGTCCTGATCTTCCTATGCTTCAGTTTCATCTGTAAAGTTGGTATAATAGTGCTTACAAGAATTATATGCTATCATTGCATTTTGTCAAAGAGAACAGTAACAACTGAAATAAGGATGAATTCGAGGGACAGATTAGACAAATACATAGAGTTAACAGGACATGTTGACTGATTTAATATGGGAACTGAGAGAGGGGTGAGATTTAAGAATGAACCCACATTTCCGTTATGGAGGCTATTAACTGATATATAAAACACAGGAATAGGGAATGGTTTAGTGAAAATGATAAGATCTATATATTATAATTGAATTTGAAATAGATCCAGATGAAAATGTCTAGCAAGTAGTTAAACATATGGATCCTGAATGCAAGAGAGAGAGAGAGAGAGAGAGAGAGAGAGAGCTGAGTAGGATATACAGATATGGAAGTCATTAGCATTTAGGTTTTAATCAAAACCTTAAGCAAAGGAGATGACAGACTGATGTGACAGACTGAATAATGATCTCCACATCCTACCCCCTGGAATTTATTAATATGTTACCTTATGTGGCAAAAGGACTTTGTAAATGTAATTAAATTAAAATTTTGAGGTGGGGAGATTATTCTGGATTATCTGGATGGACCCAATGCAGTAAATACAAGGTTCTTATAAGAAGAATACAGGAAACATCAGAATTAGAGGAGAAGGTGATGACAGAATTGCAGATTTGAATGATGTATTTTGAAGATGGAGAAAGAGGCCACAGGCCATGAATACAGGGAGCCACTAGAAGTTGAAAGAGACAAGAAACATATCTTCCCCTCAGTGCCGCCAGCCCTTGTTACACCTTGACTTTAGGCCGATGAAACTATTCTTAGACTTCTGACCTCCGAAGCTCTAAGAGAATAAATTTGTGTTGGTTTATGCCACTAAGTTTGTGGTAATTTGTTACATCAGCAATAGGAAACACATACACAGAGAGAATGCAGTGCAAATAAAAATAAACAAATATACTTGAGTAACATTGACATCTAAAAAGGACAGGTCTCAGAGAGAAAGGTCAGACAAGAATGAGGAAGAATTAAAAGAAAGTCATGTCAAAGAATTTTAGGAATGGAGGGCTCAATAGCAAAGCATGACAAAGCAATCCAATAATAACTTTTTTAAATGTACAATATTCATTGGGTTTAGTAATTATAAGTATTTGGAAAACTGAAAGAGAGTAGTTTTGATGAAGTATAGAAGCTAGTCTGCCATGAGTTGAGCAAAATGAAAGTGAGGATATGGAGATATCAAGTATAGATTATTTTATACTCTGCCCTTATTTATGGAGATAATACAAATATAATATATAAATATATATCCCCCAACTACTACAACAAGTGATAACCAACAAATAAAGGCCCTGCATATCCAAATACTATAGGATAGCAGAGGGGTTTGAACATATGCAGGATAAGAACCTATAGAAGAAAGAGAAAAAATAAAACAAGTACAAAGCCTTTCAATATAAAGAGTGCACTGAAAAAGACATTAAGGCCGAAGCAATAATAACAAAAAATAAGTGGTAGAGAGTAAAACCCTTAGATACCCGAAATTAATTATGAAAGGAGAAGAAAGAGACAGACATCTTAAGGACCTTAATACCAGTAAACATCGCTGGAATAAAGTAGGCAATGTTGCAGCAGGATCAGGGGATTTTGTCTGTTTTAATGAGCTAGGTGGATAGTTGAAGAAAAGTGCAAAATAGCTATGAGTATATAAGCAAGGTTTTGCTTATAGTTTTATTCTATGAAGTTTTTTTTAAGTGGTGAAAATATCAGGACTTATTAGGTAAAGAAAAAAATATAGTCATGTGCCCCATTGCATTTCAGTCAATGACGACCGCATATATGATGATAGTCCCAAAGATCATAATGGAGCTGAATTTTCTGTAAGAAATAGAAGGATATGTGGTTCGGGGGAATTTTATTTTTCTGACAAAAGCAATATCTTTGGAGTTTAGCAATAGGATTCTGTCTCACTCACAGCACCTCAATCTTGAGGGTACAAGTTACATCCCAATCAGTCAGTCACTGAGCTGTTTCAGCACAGAGAGCTTGTCCCCGCAGTGCAACATACTCAGAGGATGTGACAGCTATCCCAGATCTAGTTGTATGGCCTTTAGAGTACGTGGCTGTAAATTCTTTGTTAAGGACCTAAGATCCTGTACAAGGACAGAGGTACATAGGAGATACCTTAACAAGTACTAAGTGCCACTGCCACTTTAGTAAAAGCTTGGAGCCATCCCATCCCTGAACTTTGGAAATATTTTCGAATTGTAATAATATAAAGCACAGATACATTTTATTTTTTCCATCAGTTCAATGCCAGAGAGAGCCCTTTGTGCCAGAAAAGGTCAATGAAACCGAAAATGAATTTCCAAAGTCAGAATATTGAATCATCAGTTCTACCACCCTTTCTATGTTAAATGCTATCTTTTTTAAACGAATATCACAGAGTTCCTTAATCTGATCACTGCTCCAACATGCAGTAGCCAAATACATTGCCTTGACATTCCCTATGTTTCTTTATCTCTCCATCTTGATTTCTTATTACTGCTGATCCTCAGGCTGCCTTTCACTCCCTCCTGACAGTCACTGTTGTGGTGGTCTATGCTTTACTCAGCCAGTTTCTCCTTGATTATTTCCAATCAGTTCGGCCCATGTCCCTGTTCACAAACTAGAACTGACAGCTTTGATGTTCGATTTGTGACTGTCAGAAGAAGCAGAGGGAGGCAGTGTTTATAAAGTCTACAGCAGTGTACAGTAATGTCCTAGGCCTTCACATTCACTCACCACTCAGTCACTGACTCACCTAGTCCTGCAAGCTCCTTTCATGATAAGGGCCCTACAAAGGTGTACCGTTTTTTATCTTTTATACCATTCCCGTACCCTTTCTATGTTCAGATATATTTAGATACACAGTTACTTATCATCATGTTATAATTCTTACAGTATTCAGTTCAGTAACATGCTGTGTAGGCTTGTAGCCTAGAAGAATATGCTTAGGTGTGTAGTAGGCTATACCACCTAGGTTTGTGTTGCCTTCTATGATGTTTACACAATAACAAAATGGCAATTATGTCTCAGAATGTATCCCAGTCATTAAGAGGTGTACGGTTATAATCAAATATGGAAACATAAAAAAAAAGCTGGCAAATAATTACAGGAATAGCATGAAGAATTAGTGGGAAAAGTCCTTGTGGCAGAGATAGTTTTCAGATTAAAATCCTGAAGAAAGAGAGATGAAGAGTAACAAATTCTGTTCAGAAAAATAAACATGAAAATATAATTCAGCCATTTGAAAAGTTAGCATGATGGTCTATCAATGATTTGTCAAGTCTCTAGTACCTATGTCTACCAAAAGAAGCACTGCAGGAGATATATCTGGCACAGTGTAGGTATTTTCTATCAAATTTTTTGACTTTTATAATATTGGTATGTCTTTCTGTATTTCATCCTGAAGTATTTCCTAAGCCATTGTGAAAATTCTGCTCTATTTAAAATAAAATCTCCATAATACAATTTAGACTTCATAGAGAATTGTGAAGTTTATAGAAGTCAGTTAAATTCATGCTCAGCTACTCTACCCATGAAAACTGTACTTTGACTACTAAAATCTTTAAAATATAAAGAATAGCTATATACATAATGACTTACAGTATAAAATAAAAGAATAGCAACAGAGAGAAAAATAAGCCTTTTGTAAAAAAGTTGATTGGTATATGAATTCATTTGTATTATAAATGTATGACATAACCTCACTAAAAGCAAGAGGCTCTTGCCTAATTAATTTAGAAAATAGTGTTTTGACTGAAAACTGTAAGACTAAAGACAAACAGAACTGTATGTAAACATAGTATGCTAGTTATTAAATTGTTTCTTACAGGAATACAGTTAACAATTCTGGAACTACTTTATATATTGACTAGGATTGAAAAAACGTGAATAAATGCTAGATAAATAGGATAGAGGTTTCTTATTAGCAAAGAAAGAAATTACAAATAAGTAAGGGGGAAGTCTAGTATAATCCCTGTGCTATAAACTCTTGTTTAAGATATATAGATGATAGATGATAGATGATAGATAGATGATAGATAGATGATAGATAGATAGATAGATAGATAGATAGATAATAGACGTATTTAGTTTTTCCTACCTCTGTCCTCAGAGAGAGCTTAGAGACAGTGACACCTCAGTAGCAATTAGCACACCCAGACTGAGATCTTGGTTTTGAAATACAAATATCCAGTAAAAGGAACTAAGGATCTTTGGAGAGATGACTGGTTCTAGCACTAGTGCAGGAAAATACAAGATAAGTCTAGAGCATCTTCTAGTGCCAGAAAGTAAAGAATCACTAAAATGCATATATACATACATGCATACATACATACATACATACATGCATGCATGCATGTAATACATACATACATACAGGTATGTATGTCAAAAGAACTCTGGAGTCGATCTAAAAGAGCTTCCAATGGCCAAAGTTGGAAGAATTTAAAGAAAAAATAATGTATTATTAGACTATAACCCAAAGTATAAAATAAATATCCATAAGTCCAAACTAATATAAATCAGTTAATAATAAAGGAGATAAAAATTCCAAATAATATAAGTATCCCCCCCACCAAGAGGTGGAGCTTAATCTCTAATCTCCCCTATGAATGCCCATTCATAGGCATACACGTGTTGATTATGAACTGGACTTAGCCACCCACTTTCGAAGAATAGAGTATGAAAAGGGAAAAATAGTAACCTCACAATGGAAAAATTTGGCAGATACCACCTTACTCAGTGATCAAGGTTATACCACCAGTGATAAGTCATGTTGATATAATATATCCCTAATATGATGAGATGATAAGGGCTCTCTAGTTCTGCAGTATTTGTCTGCAGTATTTGTCCCCAAAACCATGACCCCAGTCTAATCATGTGAAAAGCATTGGACAACCCAAATTTGGGTTGGGGATTTTCTACAAAATCTGACCAGGACTCTTAAAACTATCAAGATCATAAAAAATAAGAAAAGACTAAGAAATTGTCACATATTTGGAGAGTCAGCCACGTTAATTTTTTAGTTTTAACAAATGTGCCATGGTTATATAAGTAGTTAACATTAGGAGAAGCTAGATGAAGGATATATGGAATCTTTGTATTATCTTCATAACTTTTCTATAAATCAAAAATTATTATTTTAAAATATAATGTTTATTTTTTATAAAGTTAGTTGGTAAGTTTTAAAATGCAGACTTTAACATTTGAGATCATAAAATATAACTACAGTGATGAGAAATTTTTTAAAATTCCAAGATCTAAATATACCGTTCCATCATATATATCTATGACCAATAAAAGTTTGCCAAAATGTTTTAATGACCTCTGGTAGCAATGAGTTCTACATCCTCCTTTCAGTAGATATGTTCATCCTACTATGAGTAGTTCTAAATAAAGCCCCTTTTGCAGCTATAATTAAAAAGTTTCAAATCAGAATAGCCCACTCATAAGTGAGTCTAAATAAAGGGCAAAGTGTGAAGGGTGTATTTAACGTTAGGGTACTCTTCAGGATGAAATGTCTTCTATATCTAGGTTTAATTACTCTGATAGAGTATGACCAGCATTTTAATATGGTCCATAAGAATGAGACCAAGAAGAGGTTCTGGGCGATGATAATTCCAACATTCTATCATCATATGGACTTTTCATAAAGTTTAAGCTAACAATCATTTGGGCTACACTAGCTAAATGCACCACATATCTGAGGGTTCTCGAAGCTATTACCTGCACTTTTAATGACTTTTACCTCTCTTTCTTTGACCACTGCTAAACACGAAAGACTGATCATCTGTCGCTTCTTACCACATAGTATCATCCCCATGCTATTTTGTTCTTCCTGTCCAAGATTCTTCTTTTTACCCTTGACCTTCCCAAGTTCTTCCCAGCATACCCTCTAGGGCTCTAGCTATACTGTTAATAATTGGGTTGAATGCATCTTTTCACAATGAAATATGACTTTATACCCTCTAAAATGGCTAAAATTAAGACTAGTTATAACAAATGTTGTCAAGTATGTGGAACAACTAGAAACTTTGTACACCATTTTTAGGAGTATAAATTGGTATAACTACCTTGGAAAACTATTTGGCAAATTTTTGTAAAGTTAAAAAATACATTTATACTAGGACAGCAAGTCCATTTTTGCATCCAAAAGAAATGAAAACATATGTCTGCAAAAAAATATGTACAAGAATGGCCATAGTAACTTTATTCATGATAGTCAAACATTGTAAGCAACCAAAGTGTCCATCAATTGTAGAATGGACAAGCAATTTGTGGTATATTTATACATAGAATATTACTCACAATAAAAAAAATCACACTATTGATACAGCTAGCATAATATATGAATAAACTTCAAAAATATTATGTTGCGTGAAAGAAGTCATACATAAATGGAAGTGCATTCCATTTATACAAAGTTCAAGAAGAGGCCAAATGAATCTATAGTGATATAAATCAGAATGGTTGCTGGAGGTAAGGGGTAGTTGGGAAGGATCAACTTAAAATTGGCTGAAGGGGCATGAGGGGACTTTCTCAGGTGGTGAAAATGTCTCATATCTTGACTTGAGTGTTGGTTACACAGATAAATATGTTTGTCATAATTCATCAATTGTGTGCATTTACAAAACTTGATAAGGAAAGAACTAATGTCTATCTTATTAACAAATATATACTTAGTACTTAGCCCAGAGCCATTGTTCAATGAATGGTTGGTCGATTAATGAATGATTACCAAAATAATTCTATTTTTTGTCAACACTTGGCACATAAGAGCAGATTCTAAATCCTTTGGGTACACATTCTTTCCAACCCAGAATATTACTTCAGTTCCATCTCAGCATGTCTAGTTCATCTTCTCTAGTCATAGTGGTGGGAAGAGGGACAGGAAATGAAAAAACACTTCTAGCATATTAATTATCTAATAAAAATTAGAGAAAGTTGAAAAAATTGGGGAAAAAAGGAGAAGAAGAAGGAGAAGGAAAAGGAGAAAAAGCTAGAGGAGGAGGACGGGGAGGAAAGAGGACAAAGAAGTGGGGAGAAGGGAGAATGAAACGAAAGCTAAGAAGAGGTATTTTATCTTATGGAATGCTTTCAAAATTTCTTTAAAAGAGCCATTTTATGTCATAATTAATCAGTACAATAGTTCAGGATATCTATGCAGTACACACAAAAATGCAAACTCACTATTCAGCAAGAAAGAAGTATATACATCTACTAAAATAGATATCTGGAAAAAGAAATACTTCTTCCAGAGTTGTTTTAAAATATTTCAATTACTAGTTAAAGCAGTTAAGCTTTACATTGTTACAAACTCATTTCCCCCCTCACAACAGCAGCAAGGGCAAAAATAAAATTAAGTAGGCTTTTGTTCAGTTAGACCACAAAAATGGTGTTAAAATTTAGCCCCATCTTGTGGCAGTCTAGATAACTATGAAAAGCTCTCACTGTCCTACTGTGTTTTTGAAACTATAGGTATAAATGATACTATTCCACTAATGTTGGTGTACTAAGGGAAAGACATAGCCAATGAGTGGACAATTTTCTACTACTTAACTATATAACAAAGACATTCAAAGGTATTTGTAAACTACTTTGAATTCCTTGAACAAATCACTTCCTTTTGTATAATTTTCACAGAAGACCAGGGCTAAATAAAACAATTCTTCATGTTTACTTTCTTCTTCTGGTTCACCAAACCAAAAGCAAGAAAGCTCAAAAGGAATCTGTGGGAACTAGGTAGGGACAGTTAAATTATTCAAAAAGAACAGAATAATGTTATTCTACCATTTATAATTTTGGAACAAATGATAGTTTGCAAAGTTATTAAGGAAGATGTTTGGAGAAAAGAGTCATGCTGATCAGTGACATTCCACTAAAAAACAAAATTGGAATTTGTCTCTTTGACTTTCTTTTTTTTTACATTCAAGATTATGCAGAAAATGCATTTTTTTTACTATATTTTGGCAATAAAAGCTGTGCAGTTTTTGGAAGTGTCATTTAGAAATGTTTAGCCTGACCTTCCAATACTACATGAAATCTGTGTAATTCAAGATAGAAATATTTTTTCTAATTTAGATGGTTAACCATAGTATGATTCCAAATGTCATTATTGCTCATATATAATTATCAAAATGAGAATTATTCATCCATGGTCACAAAACTGAATATGATTGAATTAGATACTTCAGTAATTTATAAAAATATTTGTATCTGGATCTGTCGAGGTGGTCTGAAAATTTGAGCATGAAGAAAAATGTGAGTTATGAACACTCTTTAAGTAATATTACCCAGTACTCAATACTGCATCATTGACATGATATAAAACCACACAGTCCAAGAACCTATTTTATATCCTTTCTATTTAACTTTAAAAGAAAGAATATGTAGTTAATGTAAATAGCAAAACTCGGAAAAAAGTACTCTTACTTGATGCAAGAAAATAGGTTCCTAAAATATCATACACAAATTCTTTACAGGCTGTGTAATATTTTCATATGGAATTAAATGGTATATTTAGTCATATATTTTCACAGATGTTTTATTTTTATTTCTAATTGATCATAAGTTGACATATAAATGTACTAAAGTATCCATACCTGAAGGGGTACCCACCTAATAACATTTTTTTGAAAAAAAGAATAATTTTGGAATAAAAAGGCTCTTCTTATTTTACCAGCTTAATGCATTTAATTGTCCTTTATAGAATTTCTTAAAGCAAAACAAATCTATACTGCTATAATTCCATAAGTTTCTCATTACTTCCATAGAGAAATACATCATTTACCTGAAGGTTATTCTGAATATCTAATATACAGTATGTTAACTACTGTTTAATAAATATTGTATTGTATACTTGAAATTTGCTAAGAAAGTTGATCTTAAGTTTTTTTCCCACACACACAAAAAAAGCCTTAACTGGTGTAAAGGATATGTTAATCAGCTTGATTGTGGTGATCATTTCACTATATACACATATTATATATATCAAAAGATCACATGTACACCTTAAATATGTCCAATTTTTATTTGACAATTATAATCTCAAAGGAGTCAGGGAGAAGTCAGTCACAAAAGACCACATATTGTATGATTACATTTATACAAAATGTTCAGAATAGGCAAATTTATAGAGATAAAGGTAGATTAGTACATAAAAAGTGTTCAACATCAGTCATCATCAGGGCAAAGCAAAAATTGATTCTTCAAACATTTTTTCTGCTCCTTTTTGAAATATCCCTTCAATGAAATATCCTCTCACACCTGTTAGAATGGCTGTCATAAAACAAGATAAGAGATAACAGGTGTTGGCAAGAATGTGGAGAAAAGGGAACACTTGTGCACTGTTGATGGAAATGTAAATTTGTGCAGCCACTATGAAAAATAGCATGGAGGTTCCTCAAAACATCAAAAAATAGAACTACTACATGATCAAATAATTCCAGTTCTGGGTATTTATCTGAAGGAAATGAAATCACTGTCTGTCTCTCAAAGAGATAACCACTGCAGCATTATTTATAATAGCCAAGACATGGAAACAACTTAAGTGTCCATCCATAGATGATGGATAAAGAAAATGTGGTATATTACTCAGCCATTAAAAAGAGGGAAATCCTGCCATTTGTAACAACATGGGGGATGTCACGGGTATTATACTAAGTGAACTAAATCAGAAAGAGAAAGACAAATACTGTATGATCTCATTTATATGTGCGGTCTAAAAAGAAAAACGAACTCATAGATACAGAAAACAGATTAGTAGTGTGGGGGATGGGGTAGAGAGGAATGGGTAAGAGAGTCGAAGGTACAAATTTCCAGTTATAAGTTCTAGGGATATAATGTACATACAACATAGTGAATATAGTTAATAATACTGTATTGTATGTTTGAAGTTGATAAAATGATAGATCTTAAAAATTCTCATCACAAGAAAAATGTGTAACTATAATGATGGGTGTTAACAAAAATTGTGATAACCATTTCATAATATGTGTATGTATATATATGTGTGTGTGTATATCTATCTCTCTCTCTATATATATATATAAAATTGTTATGCTGTATACCTTAAACTAACACAATGTTATGTGTCAATTATAGCTCAATAAAACTGTGTGTGGGGGGCTAGATTAGTACTACTTAGTGCTGGAGGGAGTGATATTGGGATTGATTGCTTATGTATATGAGGTCTCTTTTAAGGTTGATTTGTATACTTTACAAGAATTGTATGGTAAGAAACATTTATATAAAGCTATAAAATTAACTAAGGGCTTCTCTTAAAAAAATGAATGAGACTTTTTATTTATACATCTTAGATATTCTTAGAATGTGTGTGTGTGGTGTTTCCACCGACTTCTATTTTACAGTTAGGTATAATTCTTACACCTTTCACTCTTCCCAAAATATGCAATAAAATTTCTTTCCTTTCCCTTTCCTCCTAGCTTCTTCTTCCTCTCTTTTCATTCATCCTCTGATTTTTACCTTCTCTTCCCCCATCTCTCTTCTCTGTTTTTTCTTCCTTTCTTTTACTAGCAAATAAAAAAACTTAATAAATGGTATGATTCTTTTACTCCTTCATTCCATCTCTCTTTTTCTCTTTATAGTCCTCTGTTTTCACTTACTTCCTTGTCCACACTATAAAACTGACTAAATAAGTAACGAATTACATATTAAAATTAAATTTAATGATAGTTTAGCACAGAAGAAATGTATTAACAGAGTTTCTCATTATAGAGCATTTAAAAATACTTTAAAATTATATACATACAGTCAAATCTCGTATGTGGTAGTTATGTTCTGTGAAGTTGTTGGAAACACTGAATTAGTAAATGTTATAATTAATAAAATATGTATGAACATGAAACTTTAAGATAACACTCTATGGTGAAACGGAAAAAAACACAAGTCTAAGGAAAAGAAAGAATGATGAATAATTTATGATTATTAATGAACTTGTCCATGTATTTTGCAACTAGATAATGGTTCCAGTATACCATTGAATACATTCAAAAGGCTGATGTAACTGTTTTCTATTTAAAGTGGAAACATTTATAATATGCTAGAAATTTTACACTTGAAATTATTAAACTTGTAATGAAAAATTTTACATATCTACTTAAAAATGCATGAAGGGGTACAAATTGTTCAAAACTTGTAAGATGTACATGCCCAAAATGTTTAAAAAGAGAGTTTTGGCCTGATTTTGAAGCTGATGTTTCAGAATAGGCATATGATATTGACAAGTCATTTGTATTCTTTGATTCATAGTTTCTTCATATTATGGGAAAATATTTATCTGAAGGAATTACTCTGAGGACCTACATATGATAAAATAAAAAAAATTCTGTATAACAAATTATTTATTATAGTTATAATTAATTGTAAGGATATGACAGCTCTGTGATACTAGGACATTGGTAATTCAAAGTTGCCTAGTCTAAGTACCTTAGTCTAAGTACACAGTCCTAGTGGACTGTGAAGGCATTAATAAAAGTTGTCGAGTTGGTCATTATTTTTAAAAAATAACTAATGGAAATTACACTTTGTGTCTCTAAAAAGTCAACAAACCCTGACTAAAACACCAATTTTTTCTTTTGTAGCTATAATTCTACTAACTGATCAGAACCATTGAATTATGGCTACTGTTATTAATTAAAATGGGAAGAAATTTTACTTAGTACACGTAATTTGACAAACAACAAATTTTCAAAATATGGTATGCTTGACAGAGATAGGGAATTAAAGCTATACTTAATGTTTAAGAGAGAGGAAAACTCTTGGTAACCACGGGTCACTGTTTAAAAACATCAGAGCCTGCCAGGATTTTGCCACATCTCTCTTGAGGACAGCATCTGCATTTCTCTCTAACACACGAAAATGAATCTGTGTTGGGCAAAGAGCAGGCCTTTTAAAATCTAAATGAAGACAAATCTATGGCTATTTATAGCAAACAATAAGCTGACTGCATGTAATTAATTGTACACAGAAATGAAGAGATGCTTTTGTAGCTCAAGAACATTCTAAGCCAGGCGCTTCTTCTTCAGCCGGAAGAGACCATATCACACACTCCCACTTGGCACATACAAAATCATCTTTAGCTTCTTATCCACATTATGCCTTCTTATACTGTTGCAAACGTGACAGATCAAGAATGGAACAAACACAAACAGATTGACCCAGCTACTCGCCTGCAGCAATGAAACTAGCTTGGCCGAAAACACAGGAGCCGTGCAGCGATAACTACGAAACTTCCGTCCCAGACCTGATGTTAGTAATGTTTTCTCTTTGCCTTTGTGCTTGCCTTTTTTTTTCCAGGAAGAATCTTAATCCTGCACCTTTTCCTATCACAGGGATCATTAATGTGATCAAGGGAGATACACAACAACGATTAAGAGACTAAGTACTCTTCAGTCAGTTCACACAGAGAACTTTACTAATAGTTGCCACATTTGAGTCAGGTTTATCAAAGAGACGAGGAAATAAGTGCTTGGCCACTGAGAGCATCCAAAGGCTCTGGCAGGCCTGTGGTTTGTATGTGAGGAATAAATTTAGTGTTCATAGTCAATCACAAGTGGTAATGCTACTTTGAAAGCCACATTAAATACACTGGTAAACTTGGCATCACAATACTCATACTATGAACTCCAAGCCTTGTTCTTTCACTGCCATTCATTTGAGCATGTTGTCAAACTGATAAGACCTCAGTGAAAATAGCTCTTTTATATGAGGTTCCAGCACTATATTTATTAATTTCTTTCTACAGATAAGGAGTTTGTAGTACAAGAGATTAGAAAGAATTTTCTAACATTCTATTGATGGTGATTAACAGAACAAAAACTAAGCCTGCCTCACATTTTAATGTTTTCTTCCCACATGAAAGCCTCTTCATTATGTAAAAGGCCCAAATTACAGGCTTGTTAAAAACCATTGAAAACAACTAAAAGCCAAATCATATTAATCTTATGACAGTTTGAAATTTTTAAGACACTGACCTCAGGAGTCTTATCATCACTCCCTCCATGTACAGAAAAGCTGAAAATGAGCAACAGCAATGAGAGGCAGAATGTGTGGTTAGAAAAAGCAATGGTGGCCAGTTATGAATCAACAGAGCTTGATCCAGGTAAGAATGTACAAAGTTTGTTCATTTTAAAATTTTGGGTCATTAATGCATGAGAACAAATATCTTCTAAAAATCTAATTTTCCACACAACAAATCTACATACTACCCATTTACATACATCATAGCGCTTCACCTTTTCAGCTAACAATTATGTCTTTTTCTTTACCAATTCACTTCCTGCTTTGTTCACAGCAAATTATTTTCACCTTTTCAGCAGTTATTTGTATGATTTGTTGAACAGATCCTTCCTCAGCCTGGGTATCCTTCTTCAAATGTTAATGTTCCTTTTAAATTGTGAGTTGATATTTAGTAAAACTTTACTTTTCTACAGTATAAAAGAAAAAAAATAACTAACATTTTGAGCCCCTTTTTTGGTTCCTGGTCCCAATTTCCACCTGTGGGGAAAAACTAAAATTAATTTTAGACTGCAATAAAGATTAAAAAGCCTGTATTTGAGCCAAAGCAGTTTCAGCCCGGGAGACAGAGACTAACACAACAACCTAAATTATGTTACACCAAGATAAAGGGGAAGCCACCTTTTACAGTTCTGCCTAGGTTCTGAATTTGGTCTATTTATGGAAGTGAGGTATCCATCTCAGTTCTGACTGGATGGGGCAGGTCTCAGTCCATTGTTAGAAAGACAAAATCAAGGTTTCCCTGCAGGTTGACTCAGATGGTGTAAACAAGTGGGGCAAAGTGCAGCAAGCCAATTGTTCAGTCTGAGGTTATTCCCAGAACACAGAGTAGGCGAGGAGCCCCTGTCAACAAATGGCCACTAGGCTCTTATTTATAAAATGTGGACCCTCAGTTGACCCTAGGGAGTCCATCTCAGCAGATAAATTCCTTTTGAGGGTTCCTATCAAAAGAATCTTTTCTTCTCAGGGTCCTCACCACCATACCAACAAACAATCCTGGGACACCCCAGGGTGTCCAAGGAAAATTCAACTTAATTCTGACACTAGGTACCTGGAGATAGCATCAGGTTAAGGGTTCAGACCTACAAGACATCACCACCGCCCCCCCCCATCACTTTAGACACCAGTCACAAACCTGAGCTGTCACCTATACTTCTGACCAACTGGCTATAGATTGGGAGGTTCCAACGACCTCTGCCTTGTACTTTAGATACCAGTTATATGTCCAGGTTGTTACCTGTACTTCACATACACTGGTTATAAGTCAGAGGTTTCCATGACCTCTTCCTTGGGCTCTATTAATTTGCTAGAGCAGCTCACAGAAATCAGAGAAACATTTTATTTTCTAGATCACTGGTTTATTATAAAAAGATATAACTCAGGAACAGTCAGATGAAAGAGATGCATTGAGCAGAGTATGGGGAGAGGACAAGGGATTTCCATGTCATCCCCAGGCACATCATTCTCACCAAATCTCAACATGTTCACCAACCCAGAAGCTCTCTGAACCCAATCCTTTTGCATTTTTATGGAGACTTTATTACATAGGCATGATTGATTAAATTAGGCTTTGGGCAATTGAGTCAAACTCCAGCCCCTCTCTCCTTCCTAGAGGTAAGATGGAGGAAGTGAGGGAGTGATACTGAAAATTCCCAACTCCCTAATAACAGCTTAGTTCTCCTGGCAACCAGCCCCCATCCTTAGGCACAGTCCAAAAGTCACCTCATTAACGCAACAAGATGTCTTGATTGCTCTCAACTCTTAGGAAATTCCAAGGTTTTTAGAAGCTCTAAAAACTTATTTCATATTATAAATCATAATACCATGAAAATCAAATATATATACTTCTTATTATAAATCATAATATCATAGAACTCTTATGGTGTGCCATTCAGTATGCTAAATGCTTTATAAAAATTATTATTTCTTATTATGCTAATTTAATCATTATTATCTTAGTTTACTAAAGAGAAAAAATATGTGCTGGGAGCCTAAATAAGTCCTTAAGTGATTTACAGCAGATGAAGAGCCTAGATACAAACCCAGATATTTTTGACTACAAAGCTTTTGCTAGAAGTGATACAACTGAGTGATGTCAGTGAAATATGCCATGATATATGTAAGCCATAATATAATATATGCCATATTACATACCTTATCTTTATGGTTCTAAGAAACATTTTCTCCTCCACATTTTAAAGTTTCTAGATTCAGGAGGTCTCTGAAAATTGGTGTAGACATCTAATATAGCTGTGTGACCTATATCGTCCCTGATCCCTGAAAAAAAAAATGCTGTTATTAAGTGGCACCTTATACAATTAACACCAAAGTAGAAACGAGGAAACATCTGACTTATGCTTGTTTCCAGGTCTCATCCACCTGTCTGCCTCCAAATAAAAGAATATCAAAAATAATAATGTAAATTCTAGCAGCTGTCACCTCAATAGACCTTGGCAATACCTCAGCCCTCTGGAAAATGCCCTCAGGGTGTTCACAGTGCTCATCTGGGCTGAGCACAGTTTATATTCCCATGTTTCACAGCAACCTTTGCTAAAAGAGCTTCTGTAGTATGTGCCTGGAGCTTTCTCTCCGTAGAGCCTGACCATGGAGCCAAGCACAGCAGGTAAAGGAATGGATGCCATTTTGGCCTCCCTACCACACCTATCTCCAGATGCTCCTCTAGAAACTGACTCTTACTCTGATTAGAAAATAAAATCTAATATTTTTGCAGCATTATTCATGAACATTATGGAAACAACCTAAGTGCCCATCAATGGATGAACATATAAAGAAGATGCTACCACCTCGAATCTGGTCTTGTCTGTCATGCCACCACTGTGTCCAGTGCCTGGTGCATAACAGAAGTTTATTAAAAATTGGTCGCATTGATACATGAGCTCATTGATATTTTTTAAATAATTAATTGAATTAATATGTCGAGGCCTGGCATGGTACCTGAGATGTCCAGGAGGCACAATATCAGGGAGTTCCCTTCCCCATCCCCTTAATGTCAAATAGAAAAATGTCAAAACATCTGAAAGAGAAAGTTTCCGAGAAGGAAATTTTGCCAAAGAAATAATTAAGCTAAAAACCTATTAAAATAACAAATAGGTTATACGACTGAAAATTCTCAGAAGACAGGCTAAATTTTTTCATCTTTTTTTCTTCAGGGACTTTCCAGCTTTTCTTTTTAAGCAGACAGAATGTTTTTTGTTACATAAGCAGATATTGGAAACTATAAAATTAATGTGTACTTGGCAAATTCACTGTCTGGACTTGTATTACTTGTCTAGTCATGTTCTCCATGACCCTCCAACCCAAGTTCCTTGCCCAGCCAGACCAGTACACATCCTTAAGCTCCATCTCAAATGTCCCTGTAGCATTGATGGCCCAAAGTCAATGCCAGGCACCAAGTGACCTCTTGGTTGGGACAATCATAAGCAAGATGTGAGAAGGGGCTGGAATGGCCATTAAAAACACTTAATGCCTTTTTAAATATTACAGTCAATAAATTCCAAAAAACATGGTGAGCCCTTTAGAAATGTTTAAAACAATCTATGTATGAGTGTGAAAAAATAATGTGAAGGAATTTTTTGCAGAGAAGTAATAATTTAATGTTAAATTTGACTATCATCCTTTTAAAAATGAGATTTATGATGATAAAGTTACAGTTTTTCAAAGTTTTCTTCCACCTGAATACTTTAACCATTTTAATTCTCATTTCTTTTCTTTCCATATAACTTGTACTTCTGTACAGGAGAAAAGGAAAGTCATGCTCTTTAGAGAAAGTAGTTAATGAGAATGATTTAAAGATAGTAGAAAAATATTTAACCAAACATTTAGTGTGACTCAAATGAATGTCAAGCTCAGATCTCTCTGATGTATGCATGCCATCTGGCTCATCACGACAGAGAAATCTATAACCCGTTGAAGATGATAAAGGACAAGCTGCACAGCATGATAGATATTGGCAGCTTTGAGGCACTTCTGTCATTAAATAAATATTATTTCAAACATTATTACAGAAGCACTACTAGTATAAAATAATCTAAAACAGAGAGGTCATGTTGATATGCATGCACAATTTTATGTAAGTATAATCATAGCAGAATACATTCTATATTTTTCATATAACATAAATGATAAACATTTTTCCAAGTGTCATTCATAATTATCATATTTCATTATCACACAAGATTCCACATAGAGGATGAACCATAAATTATATAACTTTCTTCTTCTGTAATATAATTAAGGTTGCTTCTATTGTAGCTTTATTTTGAGTAATTTGAAAAAAATGTATATGTGAATACAACATTTAAAACTTTTTCTGTGAATTATTTTCTCTATAAATGATCAATATTCATTTTAAATGATTCACTTGTTTACTCAATAAATGTTCGTAACTTATTATTTTGTTCAATGTGCTGATAAAACACTTGCTCTGAAAGGATTTCTCTATTCTTCACTGCTATTGTTTAATAACTATTATCACTTACTAATGTGTAATGAAACTACAATGAATGTGCTCTTGAAGGAAAAATTACCTGATAGCAAGAACCCTGCAGATTAGATTTACTCTGTCACCAGGTTTCCCTTTGTATTAGTCCACTTGGGTTGCCGTAACACAATACCATAATCTGGGTGGCTTGAACAACAGAAATTTATTTTCTCATAGTTTTGGAAGCTGGAAAACCCAGATTAAGGTTTCTGGTGAGGGCTACTTCCTGGCTTGCAGATGGCTGTGTCTACACCACACTCTCACATGGCCTTTCCTTGGTGTGTGCACACAGAAAAAAAGCACAAGAGAATGCTCTAATATATCTTCTTATAAGGACACTAATCTTATTGGATCAGGGCTCCACCCTTACAGCCTCATTTAGCCCTAATACTTCCTTAGAAGCCCTGTCTGCAAATACAGTCATACTGTGGGGATCAGGGAGGGCTTCAGCATATGAATTTGGGAGGTGGGGCAGGGGTAGATAAACAGTCAGTCCATAACATCACACCCATACACAGGATTGTTGTATCATGTTAAGCAGAATTACGACCTTGAAATCATCTTCATTTGGAGATTAAGTATAGTGTAAGATCATGCATACGCATGCCAATTAGACAAAGAGTGGACTTGTGTTGATTAATTTTATGTGTCAACTTGTCTTAGGTCACAGAGTGCCCATATATTTGGTCCAACATTATTCTGAGTGTTTCTGTGAGGTGTTTTGGGATGAGTTTAATATTTAATTGATGGGCCAAATAACACATATTGCTCTCACTAATGTAGATGGGCCCCAACTGTCCTGAATAGAACAAAAGGACCCCTGCAATCCCCAAATAAAAGAAAATTCCTCCTGCCTGACTGCCTTGAGCTGGGGCATTGTTTTTTTCTGCCTCAGACTCTAAATGAAACATCAGCTCTTAGTCTTGAACCTGCCCACTTTCAGACTGAAACTACACTATCAACTCTTCTGAGTCACCAGCTTGCCAATTACAGATCTTGGGACTTGTAAGCCTACATAATCACAGAGAAAATTCTTTATAATACACCTTTTTCTATATGTAAATATATATACACATCCTTTTGTTATATCTCTCTGGAGAACCCTGACTAATACATCCTTTCTTCAAGATGATTTGTAAAACAGATTTAAAAATTCTCAAACTTAGCTGAAACCTGTCTTATTTAAGAAGTGGTTGTGTTAGTAACTAAGACTGAAATAAAATGCCACTGTCCTGAAATCAATAAAATTATGGATACATAAATATTTAGCTCTGAAGTAGAACCATGGTAGAATTTTCAGAATTAGACAGAGCTCTATTCACATTCAAGTTTTCTATTTCACTTTATCCATATCAGGACCCTCAAAATTATTTTTAAAAGTGTCATAACCAGATGCAATCTTTCAATCATTTAAGACAAACCTCAGCTTTGGGGGTTTGCAGAGCAACAAATTGACTAAGCCCTGGCCTTTTCTTACTTAAGGCACAAACCCTAAGAATTTATCCCCTCTCCCTATCCCAATTTAAGACCAAAGGTCAAATATATATACCTGGAGAGAGAGAGATAGAGAATAAGACAAGAACAACAAACATGAATTCAAAGCACATCAAGAATAAACATTAAATTTGTTCTATATTTTAGCCTCAAAGCACCAAATCACCTTTGGCAAAGGGACAACTTTTTAAAACCAAGGAATAATGGAAGTTTTTAAGTCATCTTCCTTTCCAACTACTGCCTGCAAGGAAGGTCAACTTAAAATTACTAGGTCTAGGTCATTTGATCTCTTTGACTCACAGGTCTGGAAGAAGGAAAGTTTTAAATGTTAACATAGAGAAATTCTTTAAGGGAAAAGTCATTAGAACAAGTAAGACAGTTTGTGTAGATTTGACGGTAAAAACAAAGAGAGGTAAAACTGCTTCTTTTTAAAGTGCACTGCTCACTCCCAAAAAGAGACACTTCAATCACCAGTGGTCTCTAAACTATGCACCTACAGACATCCTGAAGAATGTGTTAGATAATTTTTAGTATCACCTTCTGGACTCAGAGAATGTGCAATCACACATTTGTTTATAGACACAAAAACTATCTATTTATTCAACAAATATTTATTAAAGATGTCCTTTTCTTTCATTCTCTCCTACATCCAAAACTCTAGAACCTCCCATCATCAGTGCACCCCAACACCACCAGCTAATCTCATCTCATGGTGATTTTCTTTCTTTCTTTTTGTTATAATTTGTTTTTATTGTTTAATTACAGTTGACATAATATTATATTAGCTTCAGGTGTACAACATAATGATTAGACATTTGTATAACTTACGAAGCAATCACTCCAATAAGTCTAGTACCCATCTGCCATGGTTTTCAAAGATGTCTTCTATAGGGTTCCAACATGATTTGCTCTTTCCAAAGTATTCTAAGTTCCAAACATAAACTCTGACATCTCTTCCCTAACACACACACACACACACACACACACACACACACACACACACTCACTCACCCTTCTAGCTCTTCAACTAAGTGAATATCACATTTAGACAACTATACTGTGAATTACTACAAAAACTTTACCTATGGGAGAGCATATGAATTTTTAAATATTAATTAGTGGATTATGAGGTATTTTGGAAAAGGGATGATAGCAAATATATTTTGTTCTCAACAGCTACCACTCACATGCCACAATCTCTATCACACACAGATATATACACACACATTATTAGAAAAATAGGGATTAGAACCTTAGGAATTAATTTGGAAATGTGTTCTACTTCTAAAATGTTGTCAAACTTGTTTCTAAAATAATAAATCAGTGTTAATCTGCAAGAGAGTGTAGAAAAACACTCAGCCTCTCTTAGCAAAATGAGAAATATTTAAATATTCCATTTCATCTCGATATCTAACTAAAAGGCAGAAACGAATCATTCCTCATCACTATTAATATAGTTATCATTGTCATTATCATCATCATCATCACAGGCTATTTAAAGGGGAGATGAAAAGGAGTACTATCTAGTCTATATAACCTTCTAGAACTATTTGGGTTACCTTAATCACAGACTCACAAGGTTGGATACTATTCATTTTTCTCCCTTCCCAGTTAACGAAAGAATTTAGGTAGATCTCAAATTCACTTATCACACTTAACCAATAAGAAAGATTAAAAAGGGACAGTGAATCCTCTTTGGTTTTATTTGCCTATACTTTGGCTGGCTGTATATCAAAAGCACTCCAGCACTTGATGTTGCCATCATAATTGTTCAATAATGTGGCTTGTACTATTGATTTCAGTAAACAGACCCTAGAGAGCCTAATAGATTTTTGAGATTTCATGAATGAATGATAAGTAGATCCATTTGGTCATGTCTTACATAGTAATAAATAGCTGGGCCAATTTTCTTTGTCTTTGTACATACATCTACTCTTTGTCTAACATAGGCTTTGAAAAGAATTAGAATTGACTGATGAAGAAAAAGCTCAAGCTACAGCACCTGACCATGGAGATGGGAGCCAGACTCTGAAAAATGACTGGTAACTTTTGAAGTATCCATTCACTCATTCATAAATATTTTTCAATGATATTTATTGAGTACTGACAATTTGCTAGGCATTATTTTAAGTGCTTGCTGTACAACAAAGAACAAAATTAAACTCCCTGACCTTTTGGAGTTTATATTCTTACAGAAAGAGAAAGAAAGAGAAATAACAATAGTTACAACAAAGAGATAAGTAAATATACATAGCATGTTAAAACGTGTTAAGTGTAAGTGCAATTTGGGAGAAAATATAGAGTACCATGAGAGGGATAATACGGTGAAGAAGTTGTTTAGGTAGGCAATATTGACATTCAAATAAAAATGTGAGGGAAGTGAAGAACTTTGACATGTCTGGAGATTTCAAGGAATATAATGGAAGCCATGTGGCTCGAACAGAATGAGCTAAAGTCTAAGTAGTAGGAAAGGAGGTCAAAAGGTAAAGGGGAGGGGTTTGGTATATAGATCATGTTGGACCTTGGAGACATTGTAAGAATTATGTTCAGGGTAAAATGGGGATCACTGATAATTTTGAGCTGTTGAGTGACATAATCTGACTAATGTTTGAAAGAGTTATTCTGGTTGCTATGTCAAGAATGGACTAGAGGAGAAATGGAAACAGGGAGATCTGTTAGGGGGTAATTTTAATAATCTGGAGAAACACTATGATAATAGCACCGGGGATAATGAGACAGGGTCTGATCCTGAATGTATATTGAAGGTAGAATCAAAAAGATTGCTGAAAGATTAAATATGGGGATTGAGAGGAAGAAAAGAATCACAAATAACTTCATCTGGGTTGAACAGCTGTGTGAAAAGATAGTGCTGCTGCTAATTGAAATAAGTTGTAGTTGGAACAGATTTGGGAGGACAATGAGTTCACTTTGGACTAAATGGATTGGAGGTCTCTAAGTGAATGTGACAAGTAAGTAGTTGGTACATATGTCTGGAGTTTAGAAGAGAGGTCTAGGTTGAAGATATACAATAGGAAATCACTGTTATCAAGAGATTTCCAAAGGGCAAATGCATATAAAAGAATAAAGAGGACAAAGAACTGAGCCACAAGGAATTCAAAAATTAAGTGGTCAAGGAGAAAAAGAGGATTCAGCAAAAACAGACTATAAATGAATGACTCGTAAAGTAGAATGAAAACTGGGATAGTGCAATGTGTTGGAGGCCAAAGGAAGAAACTATAAGAAGCAGAAGAAAGTTAGTGATTTCAGAAGCTGATGAAAATTCAGTTAAAATGAGGAATGAGAATTCACTACTGAGTTCAGCATGAAGGTTATTGGTGACTTTGACAAGAGTAATTTAAGAGAAGTAATAGGAGTGAATTGGTTTGAGAGAAATAATTCGAAACAGTGGAAATAGTGAGTATAAACAATTATTGTGAGGAGTTCCTAAAAAAGAAATTTAAATAAATAGGTCGGTAGGTGAGTTTTTGTTTTGTTCCTTTTTAGTGTGTGTGTGTGTTTTAAAAGAGAAATAACACTTCGTTTGTATTCTCATGAGAATGTTCCAGTAAAGAGTAAAATGCTATAATATAGGAGAGAAAGGGAGATGCTAGAGCAATATTTTTGAGTAGCTGAAAGGGGCAAAAGAGGTGCATAAGTAAAACTGGCAAGACTGTTTTTTCCCAAGTATAGTTGACATTTAATAATATTTTATATTATTTTCAGGTGTACAGCATAATGGTTAGACATTTATATAATTATATAATTCCCCAATAAGTCTAGCACCCACCTGACACCATACATAGTTATTACAATATCATTGACTATATTCCTTATGCTGTACTTCACATCTCTATGACCATTTCATAACTAACAATTTGTATTTTTTTAATCCCTTCACCTTCTTCACCCAGCCCTCCTAACCCCCTCCCACCTAGCAATCACCAGTTTGTTCTCTGTATCTATGAGTTTGTTTTAAATAAGACCATGGATATGTCATTGGTGGTAATGGGAGAAAGAAGAAAATGTGGGCGTGAGTATTGGTAGGTGAGCAAATGTGGGAATGGTAGTTAGTGTAAGATATTTTCTGAGTGCTTCAATTTTTTAGTGAAGTAAAAATTTTATAAGCTGAGGGTGGTGGAGAAGGTGACGTTAGATGTTTGAGGAGAGAAAAGTTCTGAAGTAATTATCTAGAGAGTATAAGTGAAAATACCAGAAAAAATATAGCAAGAATACCAAGCAGCATTTTAGGAATGCTTATGGTTCACAGACATGAATTTAACAAGAAGGTTAAGGGAGTCAAAGACTATACAAGGGAATGATTATAATAATTGATTATAAAATAAAAGCTGAGTAAGGAAGGAACAGACAACATCAAGGGGGTGAAGATCAGTGAAAAGAAACTAAAACCAATCAATATGTTGGTGATTCTAGCGAGACTAATGAATCAGAATCAGAGTGTTAATAGGAATAAGATGAAAAGAGAAGATTCAGTAGAGATGATAGAAAGGTATGCAGGTATTGCTATAACAAGATCTCAGGTATTTACTGCTCAGGTAGAGTGGAGGACAAGACCATTGGAGAAGATAACTTCAAGGAATGACACTGCAGTCATTAAAAGGATCACATTTCTTTTAAAAAATGCCAGAATTATAATGAGCCATATTAGGGAGTTCCAATTAGGCAGGAACTAAAATGGTGGAAAAATAAGGGGAAATGCTTCAGCAGTGTGAAGACGGAAAGATTAATGAGTGATAGTAGGCAATATAATCTAATGACACAAGAGTCAAAGATGGAAATTTTTAGAAGAGGAAGAGTGAGTAAGGTCTAAAAACAATAGTGCAGCAAAGAGAGCTCCCATTCCATCTCTAGTCCTTGTAGGGCTATGGAAGTAAACACAACCATCATTTAGGATGACTATTGAGAAAACATGGTGCTCTGGGAGGGCCAGGATTCTGTAAGAGCAAGGAGAAAGAGGTTTTCGGAGAAACGATTGAGATACAAAAAATTTCACCAATAATGCAATGAGATTTTTTCCCCCTAGAATTGTTTTTTTTAATGCATTTTATTTTATCTTTTATTTTATTATTATTTTCAAGTGAATTTCAGAGGGCGCAGTGAAAGAATTTCAGAGGAGGAAGGAGAAAATAACATAATAGAAGGGAGGAGAAGATAACACAAGTGTTTATGAGAATTTGAATATGGGACATGAAAGTACACCAAGGGAACACGGTTCTAATGAAGACATATCATGGATAATGATTATAAAGAGAATATTCCTGTAAATTCAAAGCAAATAGTGTCATGATGATGCTGGGAGCACTGGAGAATGGGTGATCATATAATAAATATGTATTCACCATCCAAATTTAATCCATCAAATTTGGCTTCCATCTCACAAACCCACTGAGATTTTCCTATGAAGATCACCAATAACGTCCATGGGACAAATCGACTCCTCGTATCACTTGTCCTCTCACTAGCCTTTCATAGAGTTGACTTCTCACTCCCTCACAGAATCTCCTCTCTTGGCTTCAGCAATGCCACTCTCTCCAGGATGTTCTCCTCTTTTTTTAGTCACTATTTCTCAGCCTCCTTTGTTGGCTCTTTCTCTTTCCTTTATCTTGACCTAAGTGTCAGAGTTTCTCAGGTTCTTCTCTGGGGGATCTCAATGACTGAAAAATCATCCAAGCCAGATCTTAACTCCAAGTTCCAGGTTAACATATTTAGTTACCAACCCAACAGTGAACAGCTACAAGTGGATGTCTCTCAAACATGTCAAACTTTACATGTCTAAGCTAGAACTTCAGATTTTATCTTACAAAGTACCCTTGCCACCAACTCAAACTTTCTTCATTTCCGTGAGTAACATGATATCCCTGCAAATGCAGAAGTAAAAAACCTAGGAGTCAGACTTGATTCTCCCATCTTTTAATTGTGCCACGAAATCTAGATGCTGTAAAAAAAGAACGTGATAAATTTGACTACCTGAAAATCAAAATTCTGTATAGCAAAATATCGAGCCAGAAAACATTTGTTACAATATCACCAGGCATAGTTTCCTTAATTATAAATTAGTCATTTCACAGGGAACTCACATAAATCAGTAATGAAAAGGATTACCCAGTAAAAAAACGTGATTAAAATGTATGAACAGAGTCACAAAGATAAAAATATAAAAACATATCAGCATAAGAAAAAATCTCAATCCCATTCACGATTAAAAGAAATTCATTTCAAAAGGCATTGAGGTACCATTTTCTATTTATAATATAGGCAAGAATTAAAATATTTAGGAGGGTACAGGAAAATAGGCACTCTCATATACTTGGAGGGAGCAATTTTAAGTTAGCGAAATCATTCTAGAAGGACAATTCACCAATTTTTCAAATTTTAAGAACACATAATAATGTCACTCAATAATGACACCTGTAATAATGTCCCAAGATTTATAATCGAAGATGTTTTGGTCAGTATTGTTATGACAAAACAAAACAAACAAACAAAAGAAATGCTACAAAAATATCAATCAAAAGATCAAAAAAGGAAAGATTGCACACTCATAAAATAGAATATTATGCAGCTCTTTATAAGAATGAGATATCTTTGAGCATTGCTATTAAGTGATAGTATAAAGTACAGAACAAAATATAAACATGGCTTTGTTTTTATATACAAATATTTAGTAGTTGCATAAAATTTTGAAAGAAATGCAAGAAAATATTTAATAGTGACTATTTTTTGGAAACGGGCAAAAGCAGCAAAGAAATATGTGTGTACACGCATGTGCGTGCGCGCGCATGTGTGTGTGTATTTCAATGTAAAAACAAAACTTTTAATCAAAATATCATTAGACTATCTGGGCAAGAAAGATTATAAATCATTTAATTTTTGCATTTTTATGTATTATAATACAAACAACTAAGTGCTATACAATTTTTTAATCTGTACTTAGAAATGATCAAAAAAGAAATTTTTTTAAGTATCTTTAATGGGTCCCTATTATGTCAAGAATATGATTCAGGGTTCTTACCATAGTCTGAATCCTACCTAGACTTTGCATGATCTAGGCCTTGTGTACCACCTTACAGCAATCTTCTTTGCTACTAAACAACATCCTCTCTGTATTCTTTCATTTTCTCAAATATGCCATAGTATTTAGAGCCTTGGGAACTTTACATCTGCCACTCCCCCATCAAAGATATTCATCCCCTGATTTTGTGTAGCTAACTCATCTTCCCTTAGGTCTTGGCCTGTGACCTCCTCGGGTCTTTTTCTAGCTACTCTAGCTAAAGATGTGTCCCCCCTGCCCCAATCTCAATTATTAACTCAGGTCTTGGCTTGATTCCTACATATTACCCTATAGTTCTTTTATTTATTTATTTATTTGTTTGTTTATTTATGTTTATTTTCTGTGACTTCTTTTTAGAGGAAGGGGCTGGACCTTCACTGGACTATAAGCTCCTTGAGGATAGGGAACTATGTCTGTTTTGTTTATTTATGTGTCTATCACAAATGTTCATTAAATAGAATAACCATATAATTGATCATCTAAATAGGGACACTTTTGAGAAAAAAAAAAAAAGAGGGAGATTAATAATTCTTCCAGGGTCACAAGTACAAACAAGAAAGTCCAGATAAACTTAGAAATATACTCACCTTATCAAGAAACACTTGAAAAATACATCAATGATCATTGATAATGAAAAGCTTAAAGATTTCATTGGGAAAAAGAAAAACTCAAAACAGACAAATATTAAAAATTTGTTTTTAAAAGTTATTTCCTGATCTCATCCTTTCCTCTCTTGATGCTGTTTCCTGTCCCTGTTATGCATAAACCTTTTGGATTGACATTCAAATGTTATTTAGAAAGCTAATCTATAGGATTTGCCTCAAACTGTAAATCTTCTCAATTTCAGTTGCTACCCATTTACTGCACTTGGCTGAAAAATAATATTATGCAAACAATCCTCAAGAAAACATTCCTAATTTAGAGTGATGCTTTCTGAAGGCAATATTCAGAACCATACCTCAATATGTTGCTAATTTCCCTCTAAATTGTGATAATCAAATTAATGAGAATCAATTTTATTCCCCACTGCTTGGCCAAAATAAATTACAAATCAGTAAAGATTTAGTCACCTATCTGTCATGATCATTCTTATTAAAAAACTTAGCATTTCCACAATACCTTGGAGCTCCACCCATTTATCAAAGCTATTACACACACACACACATACGCAAATATGCACGCATGTGCATACACACACACGTACTCCTTACTCACATACCGAATAAAAGATAGCTTACAAGAGTATAATTCCTGAAACTATAAGATGTCTAAACATCTTAGAGAGACAGACTTATTGCTTTGCAAAGTTTTGAGACAACAGCTTGAATTACATGAACTCAAATTAAAAGCAGGCTAAAACCGTAAGTATAGAATTAGCTAGCCTTTTCCCTTCAGTTTCTGATCTTTCTAGATGAGGCCAAAGTTACCTAACTTAGGGAGTTTTATGGGGATTAAATGGAGATCAAGTAGCAACTAGCATACTATCTGACATATAGTAATTGTTTAATAAATATTAGCCTCTTTCATACTTTATCTCCCCACTGCAAACCTACACAAGATACCAGCATCATTTTCACAGGCCACATCAACCTAACATGGTGCTTTGGGGTAGGGAGGAAGCTTGTAAAGGCAGAGGAGCTGGAGGAGGAAAAAGGGTGACAACCACAAGGGCTTCTACTTTCCCTGGGGAACTGTTTTGCTTTCTCACTACTACTGCCTGGGCACCCTCCAATCTGACTCCAAAGATCCTTATCTTAGTAGCTGAAACATCCAGGTACATGATGCTCTGACAAGCCAAAGTAATACAGGCACATTTTTTATATTTTAACTTGACCCTAAGATATAAATTATACTTTCACTTTTTTAAATATAAAGTACTATATGTAAAAGAAACCACTCCCTCATCTTGAAAAGGTCTGAGTAACTTTTCTGAGAATCTGAAAGGGGATAAAAATCAAAGGTGGCCTATCAACAGTGGTGTAAGGATCGAAAATGAGTTGAGGGTCTCAGTGGAATGAGAATGCAAATATCTGCTGGTGCTGCTTGATGACTTCACATGCTAGAACCTGAAGGTTGTTATAATGTCATGAAATCTCCATGGTATCAAATCAGACACATCCAAGACCAGTCCTGTTTCAGCAACGCCCATCAAGACTAAGGATGTTGAGCTTGTGACAGCCCCCAAGCTCATCATCACCACTGCTAATGACCTCTCCACCTCAACCACTTTGACCACAGAGCTTAGACAGAAAAGAAAGAATTGTCCCTTCCGACAAGGCTTCCGAAAGTGTAGCCTGGTCCTTTATTTTACAGCACTTTGGATTAGGCTGAAGTCATTACCATTTAAAGGACATACCACTAAGTCTTATTCAAGTCCAGGGTTCCAGGAGGAAGCTTAGGAACTATAATTCTTGGGTTTACTGGTTGGTAGCAACATTGACTCTTCCTTTCCCCACACTTCTTTTAAAAACCTCAGCCCCAGTGTTTTAGAGTTCTTCTTTCAGTTATGTTTATATAGTCTCATGCACATAGGACTCTCGGTAGATCCCCTGTTTTCCCAGAAATCTTGAGACAGCAACTCAGATTGATATTCACTTGCTGGTACTCTTACTACCCAAAATAATCAGCTTCAAGCTTTAAAAATACTATAAGGGAGTTATAGTATTGAAATCTTGTCAAATATATTTACAACTCCTCCTAATTTTTAAAGCAAAATATGAATGTAATTAGTAATCAGTATTTGAAGTTTCTATTTGTCTATGTAAAGCTCCAGCTCAAAATATTTTAGTATCTGTTATTTCTTTTAGCAATGTTAAATGAAGCATTACAAATTCAGCTTTACACACAACAATTCTTTAAAAATAAATCCCAGAAGGATATAATTATTTAAATTCAATTTCATAAAGATTGTCACTGGTTGAAAAAAGGAAAATAATTATAAAACTGCACTGATATTTTTGGCTAACAATATGCAACAAAATAGAATACACTAAAGCCTGTATGTAAGTAAATTATTTGCTCTCAGGATGATGCATGTTTAGACCTGTAACAACTTCCTGCTCCAGGGCCTCTCCTTAGTGACAATAAATTAGGAATAGAAAGAGGTCAAATGAGGTATAGGTGCAATACCTTTTATCTTCAAATTGGCAGAGGTCACATGAATAAATGGTGCTAGGTTGATTTCTTTTCATTCTTGGCTGCATTGATGCATTTCCAGTGCTTCATTGTGTCTCTCCTGAAGTACATTCTTGCCTTTTCACAGGCCTCTTGAGTTTTCTGTAAAACATGTTAGCTCAAATCTTCATACCTCTTTGAAGTCCTCTATACCTGCAATAATCACTTCCATGTTCATCCTGCTCACCTAAAGTTTTAGCCCAACACCATCAGGAGGAATAATAATGTGTAAATAGCTCTGTCTTTGAAGCCAGGCAAACTTGAATATCAATTCTCTCTATAGCTTTTTCTACCTATGATTCCTTGACCAATGTATTACCATATCTGAATTTGTTTCCATATCTTTAAAATAATAATGATAATAGTTATTTCACAGTGCTCTGCTCCTGTGAAGATTAAATAAGCTAGTATAAAGAGCATCCCTAGTATGGTGCTACCAATCTCTACCCTCTAGATAGAGTTGCAGTCCCTACACTACCTCCTGGGACCGTGGTCTTGAATAAGACGGTAGTGTCAGTTAAACACTCTTTACTTTGGTCTGGCCTGAGATGCTGCAAAATTAGTGATGATGATGAAATGTAGAGTGATAATCACATCGAACAAGTGAATTACTTCTCTGTTGAACAAGTTATCATCAAAGATCAAGGTTCCGGAAGATAACCACTTAGCATAGAACTTTCTTCACCTTTATACTGTTCATGGTGATAAAGAAAGGACTTGTATTTTTAACAGTCTGTAATTTTTATCTATTTCTGTGTAAAAAAGTTAACCCCCAAATTTAGCAGCTTAAAATAACAAAATAACCTCCCCCCCCCAAAAAAAAATGCAGTTTCTTTGAGTTGGGATTCCAGAAATAGCTTAGTTGGGGGTCCTCTACCCTAAAGTGTCTTACGAGATTGCATTCAAGCCATAAACTGTGACCATGTCTCATCCAAAGGCTTGATGGGAAGGGAATTGAGGAGGATCCATTTCTAATCCCATTCACATGGTTGTTGAGAAGCCTTGTACTCTCACCATGAGGGTCTCTCTACAGGACAAATGATTTGATACACACACACACACACACACACACACACACACACACACACACACACTGAGATTGAGAGAGAGAGAGAGAGAGAGAGAGAGAGAGAGAGAGAGAGAGAAGTACAGTCTTTTTATAACCTAATCTCAGTAGGAGAGATTTCTACAAGGATATGAATACCAGGAGTAGTCATTGATACAATTATTTATGTCTGAAAGCAAGGCTAGGTGACCTCTCTGTGATAGCAGTCATTTTTTTGAGTTCCTGGATTGGCAAGATACTGCTGCTCTCTCCTCCAGTTTTTTTTCCAAGTTGGAAAAAACCCAACACCTTTTAGGAATTCATATCTAATAAGCACATCACAGTGCTTCGGACCACGTTTGTAAGCCAATGCATACTTAGTGCAAATTCAGGATGTGGCTTCATGGAAAATGTGAGTGGAGAGCATGATCCAAAAGATCTTCTGTCACTGGTATGTTTTTCCAAGTTCTACCCTTGTCCAGGTTAATGCAGTGTATTTAGAACCCGGTGCATTCCCTGGATCATCCCAGTATTTAAAAGTCTTCCAACCTAAGCAAGAATATTTCCCTAAACATTAGTTCAGTCCTTTGGAAAGCCTGTCAGGCCACAATGAAATACACTAATGTATTAAATTTAGAGATGTTACCCTTGGAGTTTGCTAAATGTTTCTCTTGTGACCTGAAAAAGTCTATGTGACATGCATAGCTTAATTTGTAATTAGGGTTGCATTTGAGCACTGAAGGTAATAAAGCTCTTTATATTGGCACTGAGAACTTAGTAAATTTTGAAAACACTGCAAAGCATATAATGATTTTTTTTATCTTGTGCCTAGAGAACTAGAAATAATATTTAAATACCACTACAACTCAGAGATTACCAGCAAAAGAAACACACTTAATTTGAAAGCTAAGTATCTTCGCTTCAAATGCCAGACAAGATATATCACTATTACTCATGAGAAACCAACCAATTGCAACCACAAAAGACAAACTAGAAAACTATGATTTTCAAACTGTGATTAATGGAGTCCTGGGATCTCTCAGAGATGCCTCCAAGGACCCAGAAGGAAGGAAAATGGAAAGTCGACTAGGAGATGCTCTGCATCCTCCACAGCTGGGTTTTCATTTCATTCAAGGCAGCTTGGCCTTGATCTGTTTTACGTGTTGGACTTAGCTTAAAATGTCATCTAAAATTGATAATATCCAGGATTGGCAAGTTTATAAAAAATGCATTTTGTACATTATAGTTAAGAATGAAAATTGTTATAACAGTTTTAGAGGACAATTTGACATAATCCATCCAAATTACCTAAGAATATTTTCTGTCCCCAAGATTCTATATTTGAAGTACCACGATGGGCTCATCGTTGAGTCTGGTGCTGCATAATCTTGCACAGAGCAGTACATTTATTAGGAGAGTGAACATACTTTGACTTTAAAATGATGTAGCTCCTGATTGATTTTGTGAATTAAATTATTATTTTCCTGTTTTGAAATACTATAACATGCATGAATATACAGGGTTTCAAGGGGAGACTACATAAAGGACACTATCATTCACTGTATAGTATTTTTTAAAAGACAACAGTTTGCATAGTTAGCAAGACTATAGCCTTACCCATAGTATAGAAAACACATTTGCTGAATAGATAATAAATGCTGAGTGATACATAAATATGGTAAAGTATCAACTATGGATAGTTCAATGAAGAAAAAGTGATGACTGTCCGCTTCATAGGGTAGCTGGAAATGCTCCTTTAGGAAAATCAAATAGCCAGCGGCCTGTTACATACTCTCTCACTCATTTTTGACTCATCCACAAAAAAAGAACCTCCCCCCCAAAAAATGGCTCATGGATAATGATAAATTAAACAGATTGCTCCAATATCATAAAAAGAATTATAAGATATATACCTATGACAGTAGTAAATTCAAAAAATTTTTCATCATCATGAGGGCAAGAACTATTTCTTAACATCTCTAAGAAATGAAAACCTATGTACAGTTAGTCATATATTGTCAGTTAGATATTGTCACCAAAATTATAATTTTCAATATTTAAAGTGATAGCCCAAAAGGAAAGTTTACCTGTCTGAAACATAATTTTCTTTGACACAGTCTATAAGTATTTTCATACTTAGTGGACAAGATACAGAAATAGTCTTTTATCACATGCCCAGAGAAACAAAATCTACACTACAATGCCATCTTCATTGCACTTCTACCAAGAAGTGAAATATAGGTTTAATTACCTATGTATTATCTCAAGAAAGTTAGGAAATAAATCTATTTATATTTTATATTCATTAGCTAGCATAGTATTTGACACATGGTAGATGTCAACAAACATGTATTGTTGGATGATGCTCCCAAAAGTCACTATACACACTCTACTCAGTACTTTGTCTTTTTTTGCTCCATTCTCACCAAACACCTTTATTCAGGTATAATTTATGTACCATAAAATTCATTCATGTGTTAAAATTTATATCCTTTACTGTACAATCTCTGAACTAGTATTTGCAAAGCTCCTTCTAAGGGGCATCAGGCTAGAGTCTCCTTCTTAACTAATTTCACACAAATCATGCTACTGCCACATCACTCCTCAAACTAGCTATTGGCTGATTCAACAAGAAATGGATTCCATACCCAAAGGCAGCCAGTTCACAAGTACCCCTTAGTCCACCAGGTGAGATAAATAGGAAGGTTCTGCCCAGTAGGGAAGATGGTGGCCACCTATACATATCTTTCTCTGAGAGAGTTTAAACTTGAGAAATAGAGAATTGAAGACCTAGAAGCTAAACTTAGACACGAAGAATGTAGCAGAGACAAAGTATGAAGCTGTCATTACACTAAAGAAGAGGATCTAGAATCACCACTATGAGAGGTGAATGAGAGTGTCTGCTTCCAAGAGCTGAAAGACTATTCCAACTCAACTCCACAAAAAAGTAAATAAGCCCTAACTACTAACTGAGGCACAAGTTTTACCAAAGTTCACTGTTCAACTAGTGCTGGATCTAGTCTCCCAAGGCACCCTAACTATAGTTGATCTTGACCCTGGTTATGCCCATTTTGGCAAATTTGTACATAGTCCTTGCTCACAAAACTCCTTGATCACATCATGTAAGCACTAGAGGCTATTCTTATTGCCTTGGGCTGCTAGCCAGACTGGAGAGTCAGTGATTTATTTCCCTTGCAAATCATTGTCAAAACAATTTTGCTTTTAATGAAAATGATAGTAACAGTACCCTATATTTGCTGAGCATTTATTCTTTACTCAGTCCATATTTTTCAGATTGAATTTTTCAAAAGGATCAAAGTAAGACTAGTCATTATTCCTATTTTACAAATGGACTAAGTCTCAGAAAATATTTAGTAATTTGTCCAAAGGTACATAGTCAGTATGTAAAGTCAAAATTTAAGCCAGGGCTGCCAAATGCTAGATCCAAAACATTTAGCCACTAAGTATGACCTTGAATATATTCAAAGGGTATGCATATGACCCCTGGACCTCCACAGCAGAGTTAAGTTCAAGGGAGAACCTAGAAAAATACGTATTGTAGTCTCTGGTGTTCTGCATGAGTGTAAAAAGAGATTGTGGCTTAATAGAAACTGAACCGCCTTACAGTTCTTTTGAGACCTAGCTTTGTGCAGAATCAATTCTTCAGTAAAGGCTAACTTTGTGATAGGAATTACTGTCTTAATTTCTGTTTATGACCTCACAATAAACTTCTATTTACTTAAGGTAGCATGAGTATGTCTCAGCTCCTTGAAATCTTAAAACAAAACAAACAAACCAAATGTTCAAAAACTAACTGAAACATGCTGTTGCAAGAGAAATAAAGAATGGATAATAGAGCAAGGAAGACAGCAAGATGGTAAGCATAGTGATTATATCAGTCAGGATCTCAGCAGGAAACAGCTGGAACACTCAAAATTGGACATTCTGAGGAGAATTTAATAAAGGGGTTATTTACAAAGGTTTAAGCAGGCATCAGGGAAATCACATGTAATAATGATTCTATTTACCCTCGGGCCTGAAACGATGAGGGAATAAAGAGGTAACTAGAACCTGGAGACAAAGAAAATTATGTGGAGAGGGCCACATGGGAGTCACTGCTGACTCTCATCATTTGAGGAGGAAGCAACAAGCCCAAGTAACCCTGAAGAGTGGGAACCAGGGAAATAAATACTGTGCCCTCACTCTCTTCCCTCCTCCAGTCTCTGTGATTCTCCCTGTTAACCAAATTCAACTTGATACCGGAGAAACAGGAGCCTGTTGCGGTAGTTCAGCATTCTGGAACAAAGACAGGACAAAGAGTGGATATGAAAAAGAAAATTGGAAGATACCAGGACAGAGTAGTAAAGATTAAAGGTTTGTAGGGATCAGACTTAAGAAAAAAGAAGAGAAATTTTAACAATATGAACTAGGCAGTTATCCTAATCTGTCAGGTTAGTGAAGAAGGACCCACAAATTCCCTTTATGCCATCTCCCCTCTTCTTTTCACCTTGGGTCCAGTACTCTTTCATGGCCTTTATGAGATCCAAAGACATTTACCAGTACAGACCCCATTATAGACTGATTCTAATGATTTAGTTTTTCCAACTTTATTTTCACTGTTAAAAAATTTTGTTCCTAACATTTAAAAAATTAACATAGATTCTTCTCAAACTCTTCCAAAAACTCAAACAGGAGAGCATACTCTCAAACTCATTTTATGAGGCCAGTGTTACCCTGATACCAAAGCCAGATAAGGACACTAGAGAAAAAGGAAACTACAACTGATACTCTTGATGAATACAGATGCAAAAATTCTTGACAAAATATTAGCAAACCAAATTCAAGAGCACAGCAAAAGGATCATATGCCATGATCAAACAGGATTTATCCTTGAGAGGCAAGGCTGATTCGACACACACAAATCAATAAATGTGATTCACCACATTAATAAAATGAAAGGCAAAAATCACGTGATCATCACAAAAGATGCAGAAAAAGAATTTGACAAAATACAACATGCTTTCATGATAAAAAAAAAAAAGAAAAGACTAATTGGGTATTTAAAAAAAAGACTAATTGGGCATAAAAAAATACCTTAAAAAAAATAAAAGAATACATACGACAAACCCATGTCATCCATGTCATACTTGATGGTGAAAAATTGAATGCTTTTTCTCTAAGATCAGAAAAAGTTCTATATTTAAATTACACAATATCACAAGTGTAACCATCATCACACAAAGTCAGTTTGCATTTTCAAGAATGTTATATAATGCAATGATATGGCAAAACATAGACTCTTTTTTTTAATCATTTGTTTTTGGTCTGCCTTCTTTCACTTAGCACATTATGTTGGATTCATCTATGTTACTGTAGGTATGAATAGTTTGTCAATTTTTATTGCTGAGTAATATTCTATTGTACAGATATATCATAATTTCTTTATCTATTCACTGCTGCTAGACATTTGAGTTATATTCAGTTTTGGGCTATTACAAATAAGGTTGCTATAAACACCAATGGACAAGTATTTCTAGAAACATATGCTCTCATTTATTTGGGTAAATAACATAGCATAACTAGCGGAGTGATATAATAAGTGTATGTTTAACTTTTTACGAAGTTGCCAAAGTGTTTTCCAAAGTGGTTGTACCATTTTATATTCATATAAGCAACATATGATAGTTTTATCTACTCCAAATTCTCACCAACACTTGGCATCAGCTTTTTTAGACATTCGAATAAGTGTACAGCAGTATGTCATTGTATTTTTAATTTGCATTTTAGGGATTGTTTATTTTCTTATTGTTGAGTTTTGGGAGATTTTTATGTAATCTCAATATAACCCCACTGAGGCCAGATAAGAACTACTTTTGAGTAAAGGGTAATTATTAGGAGTCTGTCAGATGTGCAACTTGCAGAGCTCACTAAGGGCTTGAAATTATTCAACTTTCTTCAAGTCAAAATGCAGAGTGTTTTGAATATATTGGATAGGCACATGAGATCTCAAAAGAACCATGAATTAGATTTGGGGCTAAATAAGCCCAGTAAGAAAGGGCCCTCTAGACCTTCCTGAAAGAGCTTAAAAAAAAAACCCTTTAAAGAGATCAAACTTATGAAGTAATGTAACTATATACCATGAAATTCTAATTTCTTAAAAGAAATACAAAACAACATTCTACAATGTAATATTCATAATGACCATAATTAGATAAAAATTACTGGACATATGAAAAAGCTAGGAAATATCACCCAAAACCAGAAGAAAAAAATCACTTACTATAATCACTTAATATCACTTAATATAATGTAGAAACAGCAAAAATGATGAAAATAAAAGACAGGAGATATTAAAACAGCTATTTTAAATATGTTCCATATGCACAGGATATAAAAAGAAATCATAATAAGGAAAAAAGTGGGAGAAAGGAAAAGACTCAAAGGAACTTCTAGAGGTGAAAAGAAAACATCTGAAATAGATTATTCATTGAATGGGATTATCAGCATATTAAATATTGCAGAAGAAAGTATGATTCACCTTAAAGACACAACAATAATCATTCTCCCAAATGAAATGCAGAGAAGAAAAGAATGAAAAATAACAGAATCAGTGACTTGTGGAAATTGTTAACAGGCCAACTAAATTTATTTAATTAAGGTCAAAGAATGAGAGAAGAGTGGGAATAGAAAAAAATTAACAAATATTTACCAGAAAATTTCCAAATTTGTTAAAAACTATAAACCTGTGGATCCAAGGTCAAAGCCAAAGAACTCTGAACTGAATAAGAGAACACAATACCCACACACACACACACACACACACACACACAACAAACACACATACACACACACACCAAAGCAAATCATAGTAAAATGACTAAAATCGATGATAAAAAGAAAATCTTAGAAGCAGAGAGGTAAAAACACATTATGCAGAAATTAATACAGATAAAAATTACATCAGATATCTCATCGGAAACTATGCAAGTCAGAAGACAATGGCCTAAAATCTTGGAAATCTATATTCAGCCAAAATATCTTCCAAAAAGAGGTGAATTGACTTCCAGAATGATGGATTAAAAACAATCCTGAACTAGTTCTCCCATGAAAGCTATGAAAATACTGGCAGAACTTAAATTATTCAAAACGCTAAAAATTTATCAATGCCACAAATAAACTGAAAGTGTATATATATATGAAAGTGTATATATATATATATATATATATATATATATATATATATATATACACATGTTTATTCAAGAGAAACTACTGAATCTTGATTAAAATAGTAGGATCTGTGACATTTTAATTTGGGGCTATTTCCATCCTCCGTCCCTGCTTCCTCACACTACATACCTTACCGCCAATGGAGAGAGGCTGTTAAAAAGTACTATCCTCAGATCATAGTCAATATTTTTAACAAACACAGCTCCCTGAAAAATCTGTTCCCAAGATGTTGTGAATATTTGATTTAGCTAAGAACTCATCTCAGAGGGGGCAAAAAAGCCCAGGCCCCGAGCCCTACCAGAAACAATAGCAAAGTGTTGACAACACTACCTAAGGCTGTGATTTCAGTTGAGACAAACAAGATACTGGTTGTGAATTTGAAAGGAAATCCTGGAAAAATCGATAGCCATAGGAAATTTTAAAATTTATGACATTTCTCGAATAAAGGCTATGTGTATGTACAAGGCTATGTGCGGAACCAGAAAAACAACAACAACAAAAACAAACAACAACAACAACAAAACAGAAAAAGGTGTAGGTTGCAGTCACTCTGGCTGACCCTGAGAACCCGAAAAAGTAGAACGTGAAAGCTAAGGCTGTTTTGTAAACTGCAGGAAGTTTGAAAGTGTGCCTCTACACACAATTACCCTTTGTAAAGAGTGGAAGACTCATCTATAGCCAAAGAATTTAAGTAATCTTCTGACTGATCATTTGCCAGTCGTGGAATTACACAGCCCCAAGAGTGACCCATGTTTAAAATAAGAAATTATAACTTAAAATTTTAAAAATCTAGTGAGGAATTCAGTAGCTACACACTACAGAGACTATAGAATCTACAGAATTATTCCAGGAAAGTTGCTAAACAAATAAGCAGCAACAAGGGAAACAGCAAAAGCCCAGAAACACACAAACTCAAGAAGAATAGAGGTGTCTGATACCAGTATCTTTACAATATCTGATCTAAAATGTCCAGTTTTCAATAAAAAGTATGAGCAATAGAAAGAAATGAGAGCATTTTCTACATTCCCAGTGGTAGAAACAAAGACAACCTAAAATGTCCTTAAGGGTTCCCAGATTTTGGAATTAGCTGACATACACTTTAAATCAGCTATATTAAATATGATGAAAGAATTCAAGACAATTTGCCTAAAGAATTAAAGGAAACTATGAAATGATTTCTCGTCAAATAAACAAATAGAAACTATACACAAAAGAGATAGTAATCATCTATCTTATAAAAACAGAAATTCTAGAGTTGAAATTGCAATAACTGAAATGAAAAATTCAATACAGGAGATCAACAGACCTGAGCTGGTAAAAAAAATAATAATTATAATCTACAAACTTGAAGATAGGTCAATAGAGATTTACAGTCTGAAGAACGAAAAATAGAACAATGAAGTAAATGGACAGTGTCTTAGCGACATGTGGGACATCAGAGCAGTGGGGGAAAAAAAAAGAGAAGAGAGAGAGAGAGAGAATTCATACATTAACAATATCAGGAATAAGAGAACTCCATCACTACAGATCTACTCAAAGAATACTAAGAGATGAAATGGACAAACTCCTTAAAGTACATAAACTACTGAAGCTCATTCAAAAAGCAAAAAAGTTTTGTTTATGGATTAATTATAATGAGCTTGTGTTATTGAAGCTGGGTGATGGGTTCTTGAGGGTTCATTATGTTATTCTCTCTACCTTTTATGTTTTAAAATTTCATTAATTAATGCTTTTTAAAAAAAATAAATAGATACAGCACAGGGAAAAATGAATATTTCTCAAACATTTAGCTTACTTTGACTAATGAGATTCTATGTAGTCTCTAATCCTCTACCAGGAAATTATATGGCCTTAGGCAACTAGCCAACTTCATAAATTTCAGTTTCTTAATTTTCCAACTGAAAAAATTGCTCTAAATTGTAAGATTCCTTCTAACTCTTATGTTCTATGAATTCTAACACTTTCTATAAATTTTCCTTCACAGAACTCACTAGGTTACAGGGTGACTACATTTCTGGGTGTGAGCATTGCAGAGATTATTGTTTGGTGGGTAGGGGTAAGAATCATGAGTTACTAATGGGACTTCCTACTTACCTGAAAAGATACAAACCGAACATAAAACCCAAATTACTCTTAAGTAATTTGTTCTTTACATTTTCATATTCCCTTGCTCCTCTCTCGCTCTTCTCCATTTTCTCTCTCCCATCTCTCTCTTTCTTTCTCGCTCTACTTCTCTCCCTCCCTGCCCCTGTCTTCTCTTTCTTTCCTATTTCTTCCTTCTTATCTTTCCATTCCCCCATAATTTGCCCTCTCAAGTCTATCTGCCCAAGAAAGCTCTCTCCACAAATTTTTCTACATAAATTACTTGTGGACCAATAAGCCCTGAGTAAACAAAGAACATATAAGGACTCTTTATAAAAAGGCAGTGAATTTTCAAATATACTTAAATACATAATTTATTACAAAGTATATGGTTGTATCTATTTTTAAAAGTATTTAGAGCTATGGCTAAACTACTTTGAAATGCTCTTTAAATATAAGAAATCATACAAATGATCATTTTGAGTATATAAGGAATAATTTTAGGGAATAAAATATACAAAGTTTCTAGAATAACATCAAAGAATATATATATACACAAATATATATATACACAAATATATATATATATATATATATATATATATATATATATATATATAGTCAAATCAAACACACACATCTATGTAGTAATTTTTTATTTGTATGTGAAAAGTTTTATGATTTATTCTACCTTATAAATAAGTCTTTTTGCATATTTAGGTATGTGATCATTGATTAGAATGTTAGAGTAAAAACAGCTTAACAAAAAGAAATAAATAATAATAGCAATGTAAACAACACTGAGTAAAGGTATTATTGTAAGTCTATTAGTAATTTATAATGCAGCAATAGCATTCTTAATTTCTCTACATTGTTTTCTCCATTTGATGTCAGAATTCTGCTAAAGACTTGAACATTCAAAATTAAAGAACAAAAATAGAAACATAATTCCTCTGCATTCCGAAATGCTGAAGATCCCCTCCCCTCGCTGCAGTCTGTTCTTGCAACATTTTGACTTCACAGTAGGCTACACCACTCCATCTTTGTTACAAATGCAAGAAAAACTTCTGAAAGCCAGGCATACTGAATAGAATAAATTTTCCACTGAGTAAGTAATCGAGATTATATCATACCTTTTATTTTTGCTTCATTTTCCCTTCACAATACTTATTTTAACTATTTGAATTGCTACTTTGCAGGGATATCTACCATCTTAACAGCAGGCTGATTAAAGGTTGACTCTTTTTAGTCCTATACCATGAATCTGAAAATAATTTTCTGCTAATTACTTTCTTAAAGACCAGATCTAAGAGGGAACTCAAGCATCCTCATTTTCCCAAGCCTCAGCTCTACGAGATTTCCTATTTTATAAAAACAAGCCTATTGTAGACATTTTGTCAGCTAATAATGCCTTCATGAAGTTAACGTTAAATTCCATTCCATTGAACTCAACTGCAGCAGTTTCCCAGGTTTAGTCTAACAGAGCACAGAGAAATAAAGAATACATACTAATATTACAGTATTCGACTGCTTATTGTTGTCATCATCATCAAGGAGAGTGAAAATGCAATATACTTCATTTACTCATTCACCCAACAGCATGTGTGCAGCACCATTATGTACTTTGGCATATACAAAATAAATTTAAGGCAAGACCTGTTCCCTTGCATACAGGAAGTTATTATATTGGACAGATGAGTCATATGTATCATTTTGGCTATTTGAAAACTTAGGTCCATTTTTCAAATCTGAGCAAAATATTAAGTTGTATGTGGAATTGCCCATTATTATTAATTACTATCAGTTATTTAGAACCATAAAGGACTACTATAAGAAAATATTGTCAACATTTTGAATGACTATCCTCTATCTTTCAAATTGACCTTCTTTGTCAATAAATAATTCTGTTCTTGAAAGGGAAAAAATATTCCCCTTGATTCATTTAATAATTATTAAGCACCTAGACATATGTGAAGCACCAAGAATACAAAGATAATAAAGAGAAAATCTCTGTTCCTAGGAGCTCAGGTTCTAACTAGGAAGGAGGATGCACACATATAGAATACTACCACGCTCAAGGTAAGTGATAAAATAAAATCAAATAGTGTTCTGGATCTAGCATAAAATACACAGTTAGGGTAAAGAGTGAAAGTGTTTATTTAAGTACCCAGAAAATAGATACATTAAATGCTGTGATTTCTGGCAAAATTGGAATTTACCAATTCAACTATAGAATAGAGAGTTAAATCAGTTTCTTATATATATTATCAATTAAGAAAAACAGAATATAGTATAATAGAATACTAATTCTGCATGAAATATTGTTATCTTCCTTTGTGATTCAGAAAGATTCAGTCCTTTTGAAGAGGAATTTTCCACTCAGAAGGCTAACTTTATAATCAGCTCTTTGTTCTGCTTCTGTAGATATGCTTGCCACATAAGCCACAGGGCAAGGTGACCTCGAAATTAACTAAAGACTCATCCTCTCTTTTCTTGTTCTGTCTGGATGACAGATGTATTGTCTGAGTTTCTGTGTGAAAATCTCGAGCTCCATGACTGGCCAGAAACCCATAATAACTCCCGAGCCACCTGTAATCCATAGCAACTCCCCTAGTCTATAACCACCTAAGGACAAATTAACCAATTGGCCCATGCCAACTGTAACTGCGCAGATAAGCCCAATAAAAGCAAGGTTGCATTGGAGCTCAGGGCCCAGATTTTCAGAGCACTAGCTCTTCTGGGACCGCCAGCGTAAAAAATCTGAGTTCTCCGTCTCTCCGAGTGGGGCTTGGTTTCTTGTTGGTCTGATTTTTCTGCAACATTTCAGGGTTGTTCAATTATAAAGTCATAATTATATAGTCAAATTCCTTTTCATAATTCCTTCTCTTCTGGGCCAGCTCTCAGAGAAACATGTTCTAAGTACCTGGCCCTGGCCCTGGCCATTTTATGCAAAGCTGACTGGTCTGAGAGCAGACCCCTGCTACATATCAATCTGTCCTGAACGTTAAAAAAACTTTCATTGCTCTGAGTAACTGTGATGACTCTTCTCTAGATTAAAAAGAGAAAAATTTATAACCTCTTGCTGCTGAATCCCTGTATCAATTGGTATTCAGTCATAAGGAAAAATCCACACCAGTAATCTCAACAGAGAATTTTATATCAGAATTATTACTACGTAGGCATCGAAGAACTGGAAAGGTGAAAAGAAGATACACAGATATCACAAAGATATTATGGAGATAACAAATTCAGGAATTAAGTCCTATGGGACTGGGGAAGTAAAAAGAAGAGGCTGGTATCATTAGAAGTTAGAAAACAATTCTATGTGTTTCTGACACTCCTGAGATGGCAGTGGTGACTAGGGGACAGCCTAAAGGACATTGGTATTGAAGTCGCAGGTGGATGAAGAAAACTCAGTTTGGAAGTGCCTAACTCTTAGAGTGGAGGTAAAGAGGAGTCAGTGATATTTCGGGAGTCAGGAACTGAGAGAAATGGCAAAAGCGACAGAACTTGAAAAACAAATTCTGAATCCAAAAATGTAATTTCTGAAGTAAACTCTTTTGGTAAATGGGAACTGCGCAGGAAATGACAGAAAGAACTTGTGTCAGGATCAAAGGCTGATAGTAACTAAATAGCTGCCAGAGGAGTCGTATTTCCTGCGGCAGTAAAGTTCTCAAGGCCCTTGGTGTTTGCCCCTCACGGGACAGAAACGGAACTGACTACTCCCCCCTACACACTCCCAAAGTGGTAAACAGTTCCTTGAGAGGCTCTATGAGCTGAAATTTCAGGAAGCCAGAGAATAAAGTGAAAGCCTTTCTGGGAATTGAATATAGGAAATATGAGAAGACCTTGGCATCTCAGAAGACAGATTTGAGTATTAAATCCCAGCTCGATCACTACTAACTGATTGAAATACCTTGGGAAGTTTTCTTTACCCTTCTTGTGCTTCAGTTTCATTTTTTACAAAAAGAAGGATTACAATAATCATTTTATAGATTGTTGTAGTGATGAAGCTTATTTAGTAGAGTCTCTGGCTTTCCCTAACGGGAGACCCAAATATTCCCACTGGAGGAGGAATCACGGTGTGGATAATTCCACAGGTCGATAATATACTGAAGAGGAATTTTCATTCAAAAAGCTAACCTTATAATCAGCTCTTTGTTTTGCTTCTGTAGATATGCTTGCCTCATAGGCTGTGGGGCAGGGTGACCTTAAAATTAACTAAAGATTACCCTCCCTTTTGTTTTGTCTAAACAACAAATGTAACTGCCTGTAACCCAAAGCAACTCCCATGCTTTGTAACAGTTTGAGGACAAATTAACCAATCAGCCCATGCCAACTAAACCTATAAGAGCAAACTTGCATCTAAACTCGGGGCCCAGATCTTCAGAACGCTAGCTCTTCTGGGACCGCCGGCATAATAACCTGAATTCTCTAACTCTCCAAGTGGGGCTTGTGTCTCGCTGGTCTGATTTTTACATTTCTGCAACAGTTCCATCATTGGTCTAGCGAAGCCTTGTCCTGAAGTAGCCTGTTTTCCTGTTTGTTCAATCATTCAATGTACATTTACTAAGTTAACATTTTGTGTCAGTCAGTAAAACTTGAATATCACAGTGAAAACAAGTCATAGTCCTGATGGTGAAAGAACTAACCATGCAGCTGAGGAGACCACTAGCAAGTACATGGCAATCACTGATGGTTAGCAGCAAGTCTATAGTGCTTTGTGAAGATAAGATTCATTAGGGCAGCTAAGCCAAAATTGTCAGCTCTCATCATATGGAAACAAGAAAATCTACATGCTACATGTGAAAGGGTGTATAAAGTGTCCTAATACCAAAGTAAGTAATCAAAAATGTGTTGCTCCGTCCTCCACTTCTAGAGATGTGTCTCCAATTCTCATGAACCTATGATGTTTTCTCATGTCTTTGGTAAACACAAGCTTTGCTTGATGGTTTCACTCTCTTTATATTTCATATGAAATAAGACCCCGACAAACACTTCATTTTCTAGAGTTGTTTCTGTGCACCAATCCCTCTCATCTAAAGTGGGGATTTCCCTAAGAGCTTTTTACCAATGGAAAGGCCAGGAGGTTACTATGTGAATGTGTGTAAGAAATGTTGACTTCTGGCTTCCGTGAGAACACAGCATTTGACTTCTTTCCAAAAAACTCAATCTGTGGAGAGCATCAAAGGTTAGTGGGTTACTTTGTTGTGCTTAAAGTATTTCTGGCAATCTTATTTAGGAAAAAGAAAACATTTTCCCTCTGAAACTCAAATTACTCTAGAATGGGACTTTTCATATATTGTGTACATTGTAATGTGTCTGTAAGTTCACAAAAGGAAAGGATGGAAGTGTGTAGTTTTTAAGAATTGCTTTCAGCTTTCATGTCTGATCTAGACCAGTTTTGATAATTACAACTTTCTCTAAAATTCCTTCCATATTGAACTGAACATAAGATATTCATTTATTTTTATAAAAATGTTATATTATTTCATGATGTTTTAAAGTGGTCTTTCAGCCTTTGGCCATTTTACACATGAATACAGTTAATTTAACACCAACGAATTCATAGCACTGTATACACAAAAGCTACTTTGGATTCAGGTTCATTTCCTTCAATTTAAACTCTAGTCTTTAACTTTAAATAAATTTAACACTTCCTTAACTCATTGGAATGACAACTGATTTACTTAGTGGTCTATTAAATACAAGCAAAGTTCTGAACTGAATGAGGAAAGAAAAAATGGGGAAGCAAATAAAGGTTGCAAATATGGCGTGCTTCACATGACAAGATTTTAAGAAAATTGCTTTAATCATTTGAGTTGTTCTATATTAAATAGACTATTTAATTTCAAGGACCAGCCACCCTTAAATAATGGTAATGGTAAAGGGTAAATGTTGAGAATTTAGCTAAACTATAGTAGACTCCTCTTACTGGCTTTTTCCCTTTCGATAGTTCCAGTTGCCTGCGGTCAACTGCAGTCCTACAATATTAAATGGAAATTTAATAATTTTCTTCTTTTACATGTTTAAATTCAGTGAATTGAATAAGCAGATATTCTGACACTGAAATCTTTATTTTGCTTCTCCACAACTGCCATATTATTTTTTCGTCTAAAAGTTTATTCTACCTTGTTTTTAAAATCATTCAAATTACTCAGTATTGAAGATAATATTTTCCACAGTCAGTGTTAATTTTGATGTAACTATATGTTAACTAATTTCCTTATTCAGCTTGGTACTTTTGCATTTCCTTCTTAATTCAAGTCTCTGTTTTATGAAATATACTTTTATTAGATTTTTCAGTGAGGATTGATCTGTGATTAGTAAGCTCTCTGTCTTATTTTTATTCTCGTTCTTGAAAAAAATAGTTTAGACTTGAATAGAATCTTCAGCTAACAAGGATTTTTTTGCTCAGCATTTTCAATATATTATTCAATTATGCCCTGGCTACTACTGTTTCTGATAAGAACTCTGGTGTCAATCTAATTGGTACTCCTTTCATAAAACTTGCCTTTTTTTTTTTTTTCTCGTGGCTTTTTTAATGGTATGTTGTTCTTTGAGGTCCTGCAAATTCATTATAATGTATCCAGGTTTCTATTTATTTTTAATCATCTAAAGAATTCTTAATTCGTGAAAAATTCTTAGCCAGTACTTTTTAAATATTATCTGTCTTGTTTTCCGTGTCTCAATCATGCTTTAATATTGTCAATCACTTTATTCTGTTCTCTGAATAATTTTTTTGTAGTGCCATTTTAGGCTCATTAATTCTATTTAGTTGTATCAAATAAACTACTTAATATATTCCCTCTTTTCATAGAGTGGTTTATAATGTTTTTATTACTGTGAGCTGTTCTTCTAGGGGCATTTTTTCATAGGGGCGTTTTTTCCAGATGGTAAAAGTGTCTCTTCTACAAAGTTTTGTTTTTCTACTTACTGCAAGAGCTCCAAAATTCTCACCAGTCCTAGACCAGTAATTTTTGAATAGCTTTATTAAGGTAGAATTAACATGAAAATGAAATTCATATGACTAAAGTATATAATTTGATAAATTTGAAAAAATTTATACATCCATAGAGCTATTACTATAATCAAAATAATTAACATATTCAGCACCCAGAAGAGTTTCTTTTGTCAGTTTATAATCCCTTCCTCCTGACCCAGATCCTATGCCCTCCTCCTCAGGTAACCACTGATCTGCTTTGAGCCACTATAGATTAGATCCTCGTATAAATGGAATCATAGATTATGTACTCTTTATTGACACTTCATTGAATTGTAATTATTTTAAGATTCATCTATGCTATTACTTTTTAAATCAATAGCTGGTTCCTTTTTATTTCTGAATTGTATAACATTATATGACTGTACTACAGTTTATCAATTCACCTTCTGTGGACACAAGCTGTTTCCAGTTTGGGGCTATTGTAAATAAAACTGCTATGAACATTCTTGTACAAGCCTTTGTATAGACCTATGCTTTCATTTTTCTTGGGAAAATAGGAATGAAATATTAGGGTAATATAGAAGGTATATATTTACATTTTTAAAATTTCCAAACTTTTCCAAAGTGGTTGTACAATTTTATATTCTAACAGTGTATAAGGGTTCCAATTCAACTACATACTCATCAACACTTGATAAGTACAGTCGTTTTCATTTTATCCATTCTAATAACAGTATAACCATATTTCATTGTGGTTTAGTTTGCATTTATTTCCTTAACAACTAATTGTAAGTGTGTGTGTGGGGGGGGGGGTTGGTCCCTAAAGCTATTAGCCCCAGAATTTTTTTGCACTTTTACAAATCTACACACAGCTTCTAGCAAATCATCACAGTTACCATTTTGGTGATCCTACCAGAATTTATGGCTCCAGTGGTTTATGTTATAGGTTAACAGACAGACTTGGGTTTCTGTATCTATCTGGATATGTCTGTCTCTCCAGACTTTGTGGTGGCAGTTTGCCCTGAAACTTCAGTTTGCTAATAGATCCAAGAAAAATCATTGATTCCAGTGTGTCCAGCTTTTTCTCACTGTGAGGATGGGAATGATGACTTCCAAGCTCATTATATGTCAGAGTGGAAGCTAGATGTCTATGGAAAGGTTTTTAACTAAAGTTTTTAACCAAAATTTAATTTATTTGATAGATTATGGGCTATTTTGGTTATCTTTTTTCCTTTCGTGAGCTTCGAAAGTTTGTATTTTCAGGAAATTTGCCCATTTAATTTAAGTAGTTATATCTATTGGCATAAAATTTTTTCATAATATTTCTTTAATATATTTTAATATCTGTAGAATCTGTAATTATGTCACCTATCTCATTTCTCATATTAATGATTTGTATTATCTTTATTTCCCGATTACTTTGCCTAGGGGTTTGTTGATTTTATCCTCTCTTATAATCAACATTTTCTTTTATTGATTTTCTCTATTTAGTTTCTGTGTTCAATGTCATTGACTTTTCACTTTGACCATTATTATTTTCTTTCTTTTGCTTAACTTAGGTTGCATTTGCTTTTCTTTATCTAGCTTCTTAAAAAGGTGAAAGTTAAAATCATTAATTTAAGAATTCTTTTTCTTTTCTAATAAAGTTTATTAGTGCTATAAGATTTCCTCAATACTACAACTTCAGCTGCATGCCACACATTTTAATATGTTGTTTTAATTCTCATTTAGTTCAAAATATTTTTAATCTCTTATTTGTTTCTTTGAATTTTGGATTACTAAAAATATGTTATTTAGTGGTTTTGTTTTTATTTTTGTTTCTTATTGAAATTAATTAACATGTCATTATATTAATTTCAGGTGTAATGATTGATATTTGTATATATTGCAAAATGATTACTATAATAAGTCCAGTTAACATACATCTTACATAATTACAAATTTTCTTCTCATAATGAGAACTTTCAAGGTCCACTCCTCTAGCTATTTTCAAGTATGCAATACTTCTTATTAGCTAGAGTCACCATGTTGTACATTATGGCCTCATGACTTATTCATTTTATAACTGGAAATTTGTACCTTTCGATCACCTTCATTTATTTCTCCCATCCTTCATTTCCCACCTCAGGCAACCACCAATTTCTTTATCATATCCATGAACTCAGGTATTTTTGCTTTTTGTTTTTATTTAGATTTTATAATCTTTTTTATTTTTTAGTTTTTAAATATTGTGATTTTTCTTGACATCTTTCTGTTATTGGTTACTTATTTAATTTAATTTAATTTAATTTAATTAATTTAATTTAATTCAGAGAACATACTTATATGACTTGACTTTTTAAAATGTATTCAGACTTGTTTTATCACCTCAAATAATGTCCATCTTAATAGTGTCTTGTTTGCGCTTGAAAAGTATCTATTGTTTGATGGAGCATTTTATAAATGACACAGGTCAAGTTGGTCAGTGGTATTCAAGTCTTTATATGCCTTTGATTTTCTGTCCACTTGTTTTATTAATTATTGTGATAGGGTGTTAAAATGCCCAACAATAGTTGTGAACTTGTCAATTACTTTCAGTTCTACCAGTTTTTGCTTTATTTATTTTGGAGCTCTGTCGTTACCTAACGACAAAGCATTTAGGAATCTTATGTCCTCTTGAGAAATGGACCCTCTATAGCATCATGAAATTACCATCTTTATCCCAGGTTATGTTCTTTGCTCTGAAATCTAATTTGTCTAAAATTAAAATAACTACTCCAGCTTTCATTTGATCAAAGTTATTGTGGAATATACATTGTGTCCATTCTTTTATTTTTAATCTAGTTGTATCTTTATATTTGAGGGGTTTTTTTTGTAGGTTTCTATTAGGCGACATAAAACTGCCCTGCTTTTTTTTAAAAAATCTAATCTGACAATCTCTATCTTTTGATTAGGATGTTTAGATCACTTATATTTAATGTGAGTTTTAAATATCTGTGGGTTTATATAGTTCTGTTCTATGTATTCCATCTGTTCTTTGATCACTTTTTCTCTTTTCTGCCTTCTGCACATTTTTTATTATTTTGTTTCATCTCCTTTTTGGCTAATAGTTCTAAATTTTATGCTATTTTAGTTGCTACTTTAGGGTTTATGTCATGCATTTTTAATTTATCACAGTTTACTTTTATGTGATATTTTGACATTTCTTTTATAATATAAGAACCTTAAAGAAGTTCTTGACAATTCTTTACAGAAGTTCCCATTTTCCTCTCCCAGTCTGTGCTTTCATACATTTTACTTACACTATATTATGATCCCAATGCATTATTATTTTTCATTTAAAACGTTAATTATCCTTTAAAGAAAAATTATTTAAAGACAGAAAAGTCTCAATATTTACCCATGTAGTTAACATTTCTGCTGCTTTCCCTTTCTTTATGTAGATCCAGGTTTCCATCTGACGTAATTTACCTCTGCTTAAAAGACTTCTCCTAATAAGTCTTGCACTGAAGGTCTCTATGTGAAGAAATGCAAATTGTGTATGTGTGAAAAATGTCTTTATTCAAGTCTTTTTAAAAACTCAAAGTCTATTTGTCAATTTCAAAAAAAAAAAAAAATCCTCACTATTGGAATAAAGAGTTTAATACAAGAATGCAAAATGTAAGCCTCGTGACATTTTTGCTGGGATGAAATGGGATTAGCTTTGTAGTTCTTATGATCTTCACAGAGAATGCAATTTTAGTTTCATTGGTGATTCCAGCTGCTTTAAGAGTGCTGTCTTCTTTAACAGGAGTCTGTTGTCATCTTTCGAACTCAACACAAGTTCATTTGTCTTTGATTTATATTCCTGATGAATAATAGTTCCGATTTCTGAATGGTGGTGGCAGGCAGGTCCTTAAAGGGAAATGTTTTTAGAAATACTATAAATTCTTTTAAGCCTTGGTCCAAACTACCTCCGTGATATACTACAGGCTTGAAATTGTGAGGCTCAAATGAAGGAATGAGGTGCACTGTAATGGTCACTTCTTTGAAAGAAATTTCTTTCAATCCAGCAATTTTACTCCTAGATGGATACCTTACGGAATTTCTCACGTATGTGCACAAGGAGAACTCTGTTGATATAGCTTGCATGTCTCATTTTACTCTGAGACCCAGCAAGTGAAGCCTGTGAGTAGTCAAAATTGGTATCCCAATAATCTTTTTTGAAAAATAGTTTTGATGGATATATAATTCTAGGCTAACGGGGCTGTTTTTCCTTTCAGTGCTTTAAAGATGCTGCACTTCTATTTTTCTTGTTGTTGTTTCTGTTGTTTCCAATGAGAAATCTGCTGTCATCCATATTTTTGTTCTTCTGAACATAAGGCATATACTTTCCAAGTCATTTTGAGATTTTTTTTATTACTAATTTTAAGCAATTTGTGATGTGACTTGATATAGTTTTCTTCATATTTCTTGTAGTTGGAGTTCATTGAACTTTTAGATCTGCACGTTTGTAATCTTCACCAAATTTGGATATTTTTCAGCTATTTTTTCTTCAAATACTTTTTTCAGTTCCCCCTCACTACCCTCGTCTTAGGAGACTGTGTATTTGGCTTCTTGACTTTGTCTCATAGTTCACTGATGCTTTTTTACTTTTAAATATATTTTTTAATTTTATTAGAGACATTATTACTATGTCTTCAAATTCACTAATATTCTGTGCTCTATTGCCTAAAGTTGTTAGCTCTACCTAGTGTATTTTTTATCTCAGAAATTATAATTTTCACCTCTTGAGGTTAGATTTGCTCAGTCTTTCCTCCAGCTCTTTTAACATATGAAATGCAGTCACAATTAATTCTTTTAAAGTCCTTTTTTACTAAGTTTATCATTGTGTTATTTCTAAGTCCATTTATATTGATTTTTCTTCTCATTAAGTGTTGCATTTATCTATTTCTTTGCATGCATGGTAATTTTACTTGGATGCCAGATACTGTATTTTATACCTGTTGGGTGCTGGATATTTTTGTATTCCTATAAATATTTTTGAGCTTCATTCTGGGACATAGTTATTTGAAAACTGATACTTTGGGATCTAACTTTTAAACTTTGTTACATGGGAATAAAGTAAAATTTAATCTACAGTTGATTTCCCCCACTACTGACTGATTCCTCATTAGTTACTAGGTTTTTCACTCTGGTTGTTGGCAATAAACATTATTCCTAGTCATATGTGAGCTCTAGGAACTGTTCCCACTACTTATTTGGGGTATCCTTTCTTCACACTTTGGGCCATTTCCTCACATGCATGTATTGATTAAAACTGTATTGTGTATTTGAAAAGGTATCTCTGCTGATTTCTGGAGTTTTCTCTCTGTGTAGCTCTCCTCTCTGTTCTTTTTTTTTTTTTTTTTCCTACAAACTCTAGCTGCTTTAGCATCTCCAAACTTTCAGATCTGTTTCCTCAATTCAGGGAGGAGGTTTTCCCCTTCCTGAGCCTTGTCCTGGAAACTTTTCCCAGGCAATAAGCAATCATATGGCTCACCTACTTTTTTCCCATGCATGCCTAAGGATCAGCGTCCTTAATTGCCTAATGCCCAATGTCTTGAGAGCCTTTTGTTTATATATTTTGCCTATTTTTAGAGGTTGCGGGGAGAAGGGTAAAATTGTCCCTGTTATTCCATCTCGGCCAAATGAAGAAGGCTTCTCAGAGTACTTTTATGTTAATTACTTATCAATTTGGTATACTTGCACTATGTTTAATTAAAATTAAACTTACACCAGTGCCTTCCATGGACTAGGGTTAATTTTGTGGAGAGGACTTTTCTCACCCTGTTAGATTCTTGAGCAGATGAACAAAAAAGATCTGCACTTCAACTTCCAAGGATGGTATGCAAAGATGTTTTTTTTTTTTCAGTTTACTTTTCAAAAATGAAGCGGTTCTTTGATAATGCTATCAAATGTGGCTTTAGTCTGCAATTTGGAAAAATCATTTTACTTAAGTTTGCAGCTGGTTTTATAAGTTTCTTGGTCATACCATAACACTTTTTTTAAGTATATGGAATATAACTCTTTTTATAATCTATTGTTTTGTTTTGATTTTTTCTCTGCCTTTAACACCAAAATGTATCATTTTCATACCAGAAGCAATGCTATGCTTGTTTTGGAAAATTTTTATTTTATGGGAGAAGTCTCTGTTCTTTAAAAATGATATAGAAACCTCTAAGAGTCCATACTCTATTTTTCAGAGTTTTATAAGACATGTCTAGGGTAAGGTACTTTCAGAAAATCCCTTACTATATTATTTTTTGCTTCTTAAGAAAGTCATCACACTTTATTATCCAAGCTCATAAACCCTTGTCACGATGTACGTTTGGAATAGTCTTTGGAGTTGTAGTATTTAAATTAATATCATTCTAAGATACAGATACATCTTTTATGGTTTGTTTTTGTGATGTAACTCATATAGTGGCAACAAAAGGTATATTCAGTAGGCACAACTATAGCATATAAATGATGTAAAAACAGGCTAGACACTTTAAACTTCACCTCGATTATTGAATATTAAAGAAACTGATAAATGCAGTCCCAAATCACTGACAGTCCTTCAGAAAATAATAAGTAAAATAGAGAATAATGTATTTCTCTAAAAATATAATCTTACATTTAAAATGTATAATGTTCTTGTGTGAACTTATCTCATCACCTTTTCTTCTAAAATTGCCAAGAGCCTGCTGAGTACTCTATAGCCTTACAGGAATTCTGATTGATATATGAGCCACATTTTAATAAATGCTGCCTTAGAAAATTCAGTAAAACTATAGAGTCTTTCATAAAAAATTGCACAAATATTCTGAAATCCATTTGCAGATCTCAGGCTAGGGATTACTCTTAGGGTGTTTACTTCGATTACAGCACAGATCCTCGAATGAATGTGTTATGGCCCAGATAACAGTATCTTTTGCTCCAAAGCCTCCAAATTTCTGAAGAAGGAACTATCTGAGATACTTTTTCAAAAGGGGATTGTGACAGGGCAAACAATTACAATTCTGTGGGTTGTTCAGTATGAAAACCAAAATGAAAAAAATCTTGCACAGTCAGTTTTGTAACATCAGGCATTGTGGCAGTCAAAAATCATTCACAGGAGATTGATTGCCACTTACATGTAACCAGTTTTAGAGTGATAGCCAAAGCTCTTTAACAATAACAGACTAGAAATTACTAGAAAGGCTGCATGATAGATAAAATACTAGAAAGACCAGAAATAGGTCTCCTTAAGTGAGCCAATGATGCTTTGACAAAACAAAAACACAAAATGTGATATGAGTCTTCGAGTTTTGACTCTGGCATCAGTGCAGTTGTCCTTGGAAACCAGCCTTGGTTAGACAAGACTAGAAAGAACATTTAGCTAAATTGTATCCATCATTCAGGTGTTACAGGTTTTAAACTCACCAGTCACTATTCACATCCATGATCCTTTTTAAAAGCAAAAAGATAATATTCTTTTCAAATGACATTGCACTCTGATAACTGTAAGTAAAGAAAAAAAAAAACCAACACTTCCTTTAATGTTGAAATTGATTTCAGTGTAAAATAACAAGAAGCAAAGAATGTTATGGATATAAATTATTTAAGTTTTATTTTACTACATATGTTACAATTTGGTTTCCCAGTAGCTATGTGGTTTGAGTCCTGCCCCAACTATTGACCTGAGATTAGCTGACTTTCATGAAATATTAAGGTCCCTTATTAATATCTCTAAATGCAGGTGGACATCTTTCAAATATACCTTTGAAAGACTTCAAGAATTTAATTGTCCTCCCTACCAGACACATTGTAGTACTTCTGATAATTTACGAAAATTCTGCCATTCTAGGTAATAAAGCAGCCTACCCTTTTTCAAGGAAGGGAGAAAATTGAAACGAGGTAGAAAATTCAACTCATCATTCAATATTTAAACATAATATTAACTTCCAGATCCTCTAACTCAGTATCTCACAGCTGGATAAATTAACGTATCCTGGTTTTAATGGGAACTTTCTAAATCTTTATTACTTGGTGACTTTTTAGAACAGTATGAATAAAGTGTTTATGTATTAATTAGCACAGATTTTTTTTTCCATTGGCTTCATTCAAAGTGTAAAACTGCCTTGGTATGAGTAAGAAGGACTAAAAAGTTTTAAATATTTACAAGCAGCAGGCACAACGTTCCAGAGCCTGGGGACATAATAGAGACAAACTGAACCATTCTATTTTTGACTAATTCAAGAAAGTATCTGAAAGATGCATATAAGATATTAAAAAACTTAAAAATATAGTAACATAGCAAGTAAGTGTGATTGGAGCTGCTGGGTTGAGAGAAGACAGCACTGGTTAATTGGTTTAGTCAGGTCTCAACCTTTTGCTTTGGAAAACGCCTTGGATTTAGGTCAGATCTGAGTCCTAGCGCAGCTCTACAATTATCATCTATATGACCTGAAGCAAGTGACTTATATTCTCTGATTCAGTTCCTGAAGAAATGATATAAGCTCCTATGACAGTTATTGGAGATGCGATTTTTAAAAATAAAATAAAGGCTCCTGGAGTCTAAGAAGATAGATTTAAGTCTTGGCTCTGATATGTCTAAATTAATGTCTTTGAATATGTCACTTAACCTCTCTGAACTTCAGTTTCTTCACACCATGTATAATAAGATTGCTGGTGCTTAGGCAGGCTACTGGGAGGCCAGCATACACCGTATCCATACCAAGGATCGGGACTTGAAGAACAAGAGCCAGAAATTATCTAGGCTAAATGGACAGCAGACACTAGTATGTATCTGCAATAAAGAAAGTTCCTGGAAACTGCTAAGTAAATTGGAACTTTGTGTATTTATCTAGTCTGGGAATTGGTAGTCTTTTTTTTTTTTTATCAGCTGATTTAAGACAAACCATTTGATAATCTGTTTGATAAGGTTGGATGGTGATCTTTGCAGGGCACAAAGGGGATCCATGTTGAGAAAGTCACTGCCAAATAGATTTGGGGTCTAGTCTATATATCAAAGATTCCTGCAGAGTCCTTCATAGTAAATTTCTTTCCCCCATTTTTTTTGCTCTCCTATCTCTCCTCAGCCAAAATTGACCTAGGCACAAAGAGAAAAAGATGCTTTTAACATCCTAAAGTTATCCAAGGTGGAATAACAAAGGTTTTGTTTAGTGATTTTCGTCCTTTTACAATGTCCCTTCTGAAAGCAAAATTGATGTAACAAACCAATGATCCACTGTTTGAACTAGCAAGATCTAGGAGCCTGGGCAAAAAGAAGTTCACTGAGCTAGGGTATAGAAGTAACAAGACATGAAGAGAACTTACTTAGATTTGCCATTTTTCAATGAAATAGGCTGTCAGTGAGGCAAAGTAGAAGACAAGGTAGTGGCAGTCCATTTTGTATATATAGAGAGGTTAATACTAGAGTGTCATTTTAAGGGCTAGTGAGATATAGTTTTGCTGTTAGCCAGGCAAATCACCATGTTACGTACAATATAACTGAAAGACCCCATGACCCACATAGTCAATGATTAAAGTTGCTTACTGCTCCAGCTTTTTCTTTTTCCCTTCCCCTTGCATTATTTCCCCTTAAATACCAGCCATAGAAAATTTGTCTCTCTTTAAAGATAAATGATGTCTGAAACAGAAGACTCAATGTTATTAAATTGATCTATAAATTCAATACAATGTTGAATGATGATCCCAACAGGCATTTGTTAGAAATTGAAAACTGATTCTATACTTTACATGAAAAGGAACTATAATAGCCAAAATCGCTTTGAAAAAAAAAAAAGCAAACATTTGAAGAATTTACCCTGCTTAATTTCAAAAAGGAACACAATCAAAATAGTATGGTATAGCTGTAAAGATAAATTGATCAGTGAAACAGATTAAAGAGTCTAGAAATGGACCCACATATATATGGTAAATTGATTTTTGATAAAGTTGGCAAAGTATTTAATGGCAAAATAAATAGATAAATAAAGTTTTGACTAATTGTGTAAGAACTGTAACCAGTATGGACTCTTCTCACACCTCACACCCTCACACAAAATTAAATCAAATGTATCATAGATCTAAACATATAAATTTAAAAATATAAAATTTCTAGAAGAAAACATGGGATAAAATTTTAGTGATCTTCGCTTCGATAAAGATTTTTTAAATATGACACAAAACCACAAACAATAAGAGGAATTCAATAAATTGAAATTCAGCAAAATTAAAAATTTTGTATTTCAAAAGACACTGTCAAGAAAATGAAAAGAAAAGACACAGCCTGGGAGAAAATGTTTGTACAACATATATCAGACAAAATATCTGTATCTAGAATATATGAAGAACTGTTGCAACTCAATGAGAAGAAAAAAGTCCTAATGAAAAATATGGGCAAAAGACTTAAACAGATGCTCCACCAGAGACAATATATGCATGGGAAATAAGTGCATATGAAAAAGCTCGACATCATTAGTCATTAGGGAAATGTATATATTAAACTCACACTGAGGTCTATGGCCATGCCACCCTGAACAAGCCCGATCCCGTCGGATCTTAGAAGCTAAACAGGGTCACGCCTGGTTAATACTTGTACGGGAGACCACCTAGGAAGACCAGGTGCTGTAGGCACAATGAGATACTACTCGTTAGAATAGCTAAAATTTAAAAACCTGATCATACTAAATGTTGTCATTATGTGGGAACAACTGGAATTCTCATATATTGCTTGTTGGAATGTCAAATTGTACAACCTCATTGAAAGATAGTTTTGCAGTTTCTTAAACATACACCACATATCTATGACCCAGCCATTATACTCCAAGTGTTTAAAAGAAATATAAGCAGATATCCACACAAAGACTTGCATGCAAATGTTCAAGAAAATTTTATTTGTAATAGCCAAAGACTGGAAACAGCTCATCAAAAGGTAAATGGATAAACAAATTGTGGTATAGTTGTCCCAACTTATCCGCAGGGGGATATGTCCAGGACTCCCAGAAGATACCTAAAATCCCAGATAGTACCGAACACTACATATACTGTTTTTTTATACATACATAACTGTGATGAAGCTTAATTTATAAATTATACAGATAAAAGATTAACAACAACAATAATAAAACAAATAATTATAACAATATACGGTAATAAAAATTACGTGAATGGCTTTGGGGGCCATTATTAAGTAAAATAAGAGTTACTTGAACATAAGCACTGCGATCCCACGACATCTAGCTGATAACTGGGAGGGCTGCTAAGTGACTAGCTGGAGGGTAGTACACACAGCGTGTACACACTGGGCAAAAGGGTGATTCACGTCCTGGTAGGATAGAGCGGGACAGCATGAGATTTCATCCCACTCCTCAGCATGATACACAACTTAAAACCTTTACATTGCTTAGTTCAGAAATTTTCCATTTAATGTTTTGAAACCACGATTGACCATAGGTTACTGAAACCATGGAAAGTAAAACCATCTATGGGTAATTGAAACTGTGGAAGGTAAAACCGTGAGTAAGGGGCAGGGGGGAGGACTACCGTAGATCCACAGAAAGGAATACTACTCAGTAAGAAACATGAAGTATTGATACATGCAGTAACATGAACAAATCTCAAAGTAAGTATGAGTTGAATGAGAAAAGAAACATAAGAAAGTAGTATATGATTTCACTTATTTAAAATTCTAGAACATGCAAAGTCATTTATAGTGCCAAGAAGCATATAAGTGGTTGGCTGCAGATGCCGGGGCGGGATCGGATGGGGCACAAAAGGGAGAGTTTACAAAGTGGCACGAGGGAATATCTAAGAACATTGGATATATTCATTAGCTTAATTGCTGTTATGGTTTTAGGCATGTATCATATGTCAAAATTGATCAAATTGTACACTTTAAATAGATGCAGTTTATCAAATATCACATGCCTCCATAAAGCTGAGAAAGAAAGTGGTATTCTGAGTATATAGCTCTCAAGGTTTGTGAAACACATTTTAGATAATTTTATAAACTTAGGTAATTTATAATAATTTGATAATTCAAAACTATGTCTATTGCTGATCATTTCAAATACAAGAGAATTTATTGCAAATTTTCTTTCCTTTCCTCTCTCCTTTTCACTTTGGATTAAGCCCTGTTTGACACACACAATAAAAATTCAGAGTAACTTCTGGTGATTGAGAGAAGTTTTATTATTAGTGATCCCTACTGCAGTTGTTTATGACAAGCTTGAGTTACACAGAAGTATTTCTGACACTTTCTAAATCAAAAGACAACACAAAGTTTTATCTCTCCAATATACAATAGCCCAGGATCACATATATGTCAGAATAAATATGAGATAAACTGAACTATTAAAAGGAAACTTTCAGACTTGGAAAATAACCCCCAATATTTCCTGTCCATAAGAAATGCATTTGCAGCAGTCATTTAGAAAGCCTGAAAGTTAAAAAAAAAAATGGGCAGACTCCTAATAAAAAAAATACACACACATGCACACATACACACAAACACAAACACACAAGGAAACTGGAAGTTAAATATTAATATTAGCCAGGGTTTAAAAAGAAAAAATGAGAAAATAAAGGGCAATTGGTACTAATAAAGCATAAATTTTTGTAAGTTTTGCTGCATCATACAACAGTAGCATTATTCAAAATGCCAACCAAAACTAGAAAAACAACAGAAAGTAGAATAATATTAAGGTACTTTTAATTGACTTCTCTCAGCACATAAAACATTAAGTACATAATAAAAATAAGTAACACCGTAGAGAAGAATTTCTGAAAGCATGGTTCAAGGATCACTTGCAGCAAACTTTGCTAGGATTCTTATAAAATAACGTACATTCCAAGACCCTACACTGGCCTATAGCATCAGATATTCTGGGAGTGGTTCTGAGAAATCTGCATTTTAGCAAGCACTTTAAATGATTCTTACAGGGGAATAAATTATATACTTAACATGGAAGCAAACAAACTGTCCTACAACAGGCAATTGGATAAAGAAGCTATGGTACATATATACAATGGAATATTATTACTCAGCCATAAGAAGAGATGAAATACTGTCATTTGTGACAATGTGGACAGAGCTTGAGATAATCGTGCTAAGCGAAATAAGCCAAATGGAAAAAGTTGAAAATCACATGATATCACTTGTATGTGGGATATGAAACTAAAAGCAACAAACGAACAGGACAAACAAACAGAGGCTCGTAGGCATGGATGTGTAGACTAGTGGTTACAAGAGGGTAAGGGAGGAGGGAGAAGGGGGGAAGTAGATGGGGTAAAAAGGGTCAAATATGTGGTGGCAGAAAGAAATCTAACTATGGGAGGTGAACACACAATGCAACATACGTGTAAACCTTACTGTTAAACTGTGCACCTGAAACTTACTAGATTTGGTTAAGCAATGTCACTATAATAAAAATTACTTTAAACAATTATATACTTAATAAAGTAGTACTAATTAAATATACACTAAAAAGAATATATAATTTATAATCAAATGACCATAGAATATTTATAAAAATTGACCAACAAGTGTCATTAAATCGAAAATAGGTAGAATAAAGACCACATTCTTTTCATTATTTTAAAAAATATGAAAGCTAGAAATTAATGTTTTTAGAAAGAAAAAAATACTCCGACCAGCTGAAAATTTAAAACTCTCTCCTAAGCAATTTGGGCCAAAGAGAAAAATCAAAATCAAAGTGAAGAAAGTTTAGAAAATAAAATGATAGAGACTTACACAACAGAATCTATGGAATATAATTAAATAGGATATGAGACATGGTCATAGACATAGATACTTAATTACTAAGCAATAAAGATAATAGTAAATAAAATCATAGTTCACCTCATTAAATTAGGGGTGTAACAACAAAATAAATCCAAGGAAAACAGAAGAAAGCACTTAGTAAAGATAAGAGATTAATGGATTAAAAAGAATTCATATTGCATATAAACAGTAAAACTGTTTTTTAAAAAATAGTACAAAACATATCTGACATAATCAACAACAAAAGATGACATGCTGTTTGATTTCATTTATATAAAAGTTTTACAGAATCTAAAGAACAAAAAGAAAAAACTAATCAAAAAAAAGACTCACAAATGTAGAGGACAATCTGGTGACAGCCAGAGGGGAGGGATTGAGGGGCTGAGAGAAGGAGGTGAAGGGCTAAAGAAGTACAAATTAGTAGTTGAGGTGTGGTCACTGGGGTGAGGAGCAGGGCAGAGGGAATGAAGTTAGCAGTAATGTAAGGGCTAGGTGTAGAGCCAGAGGGAAGATAGAGTAATTGACGGGATCATTTCATAAACTATATAAATGTCTAACCAATGTCCTATATACTTGAACCTAATAATAAAATAAAATAGAATGCCAAAAAATGTTTTAGAAAGGGAAAAGTTAGAGACAGCATATTAATTATTCCCTGGGTCTGGAGGTGGGAACACAAATTGACTACAAATGGGCATGAGGGAAATTTGGGGAGTAATAATTGCACAAATTATAATTACTAAAAATTACTAAATTGTATACTTACATTAGATAAACTTTGTTTTATGTTATATCTGTACTTCAATAAAACTCAAAATGTGTTGATAAAAGATCCCACCTACTGTAGCAATAGAAAAGATAGAATACTTAGAAACATGATGGTAGATTTTGTGAGGGACATTGGCTAAGACTTATATGGATAAAGAGATATGATCTGTTCTTGGATAAGGGGAAGCTTGTGAAATATCCTTAAATGTATCTATAGATTTAATGCAAAAAAAAAAAAATTTTTATTAGATAAGCACATTTAATTGGGCAAATTACAATTGTTCATTAATGGTTGGGATGACTATTTAAGGAGGGATAAAATTAAGTGCCTATTTCATACCCAAAACTATAATAAATTCCAGATGGAGAAAAAAAGAAAGAAGATTTTTATGTGACTTGAAGTAGAGAGGGTAGCTCTAAATTCAAGCATACATGTGTTCACAGTGTGTTACAGAATAACACAGAGGCCAGCAGGACTGTGTGTGGTAGAGAAAATAAAGGAGGAGTAAGAGCAGAGGACGTCACAGTAATAGGAGCCAGATATTGTAGGGCATAGTAGGTTATAGTAAGAATTTTGACTTTTTTAAAAAGAATTTCATGAGGAACTAGTGGAGAATTTTGAGATATGATGCAACTTACTTTTCAAAAAGATCATTCTGGATAGACTTCACGGATGCAATAACAGAAGTAGAGAAATTGGTTAGGAGATACAACAATAACCCTGACAAGAAATGATGGTGGCTTAAAATAGGAGAATTGCAGGATCAAGGTAATAAAATGGATGAGATTATGACATTCTGGACATTAAGTTGTTATTGTCATGGGATGAGATTTTGGAAGCAGTATAAATCAATGTAAGGTGGGGTGAGAGCATTTTGCATATGGGAGGAAAGTGAATCATAAAGGCCAGACTGTGGTAGCCAGCCTCCGAGATGGCTCCCAGTGATCTCCACCTTCTGGTATTCTTCATACCCTTGTGTAGTTCCCTCCACCTTAGAGTATGCCAGAATGACAGTTTGCCATTTCTGAGATTGTTATAAAATACATTGCAGCTTCTGCTTTGATATTTCTTCCTCGGATCATTTGCTCTGAAGGAAGACAGCAGCCTTGTTGTGAGAAGCCTGGGGGGTAAGAACAGAGGTGTCCAATCAACAGCTGCCAAGGAACTGAATGAAGCTTTGTTCTAACAGCTAGCTGAGTGACCTCAGAAGTGACTCCTCTGGTTCCAGACAACCCTCCAGATGACTGCATCCTCAACCAACATCTGGGCTCCAACCTCCTGGGAGACCTTGAGCCAGAACCACCAAGCTAGAATCCTGACCCACAGAAACTTCGAGATATAAATATTGGGCTAAACCACTAAGTTTGGGTCTAATTTGTTACATAATAATATGTAACTAATACAGAGCCTCTTAATCTATTTTCTGTGTACTTTGTCCATTTATAAAAAAGTTTATTTCCTTGTATTTGGAAACTATATTCTGGGCCAATTCACTCTGTGTCCTGTTTAGAATTTATTCCACTGTTTGCACTTTTTATTTCGGTAGCTATATTATTATATATATCATTACTTCTTTTGTATCTTGTTTCAAAATTTCTGGTTCTTTTTAAATAAAGTCATAGCTTTATTTAAGCTTTCAACATCTTCAAAATACTTATTTTGATTTTTTTGTCAGACTGTTATAATATTAAATTCATCTGGATTAATTTCAACTTCCGATTGTTGGTAGTCTTTTTGAGTTTGGGGATCTTCATTTTCAGCCTTATTTTGAATGGGGAGTGTGGATGGCTGTTTGCTTAACACATATTCTTTTTTACCTCCCTCTCTTTTTCCCTCTCATCCACTAAGTTAGTTATACAGTTAGCTCAATCTGGGCTTTTGGGTCACTGAGCCAGAACCAGGGTTTAAGTGGGCTTTTCGAGGTAGCTACCCCATGATAATATTGAGACTGTAATAGACCAATTCATAAAGCCAGCAAATGCATTTGTTCACATTCTTAGAGAGAAACTGTTCAAATCCTCCTGCTTCCTAGGACCCTCAGCTGGGAGCAGCAATAGCCCATGGCATCAGTTCAGAGCAGTGTCTTGCAGCCTCTTCTTATTATGCGTTGATGGTTACAAAGAGTCCCACTCTGGTGCCTGGTTTCAAGCAGTGGGCATGAGCTCTTCATCTCAAGTGGAGTCCGTTTGGTTCCTCTTATAGCAGGAGCTCAACTCTTAACTTGATTTAAAAAAAGAAAAAAAACTAGTTAAAGAAATAACAAATAAAGCTGCCACCATCCATGTTTAGAGCCCTTCCTGAAGATAAAGTGGTTAGAAATAAGTCTGTACTCATTGAAAACACATTTTCATGCCTTCCAAGTAATCCTCACAAGTTATGCAAAGGAGAGCCTTTTACTTAACACATACCTGCTGTGAGGGGCCCTTTAAAACTTCAAAATCACACACTGTTCTTATCCTGTGAACAATACAATGCCACATGCAGTGCCCTTAACAATTTATATGTGCATATTGTCTATAGATGATTCTTTCAAGCATAAAAAAAAGAAAGTACTTTTTTTCCTTCCCCCGTTTTGGCAAGTCTTACTTATGTTCCCATATTAAAATGTGTTTACAAGATTCATCCCAGTGTTCCACAGCAATCATACTTTAATGCATGAATGCATAGCTTTTTGCATTTTATCACCCTCTTGTGTTCATCCATGTGTCCATCCATTTTCATCTTTGAATTAATCTTCTCATAAATGATGATTAATAAGATTTTAGATGTCATTGGAAAATGTTATGTCCAATGAACATTAGAAGTGGTTCTTATATGTGAGGAAATTGTGTGTGTGCGTCTTTGGTTTTAATTTAAATCATGTCATTCTCTATAATGGCTTCCATTAAATACCTGAAATCTCAAAAGGCAAAGCCTAAGAAAATTCCCCAGGATGCAACAATGCCAAAGAATAATCTAAAGACCCAGTCATGGGGAGGAGTAGTGATTTATGATTGCTCAGGATGATGGGCTGTATGATAAGCCCCTGGATGGAGGTAAGCTGTCTATGCCTAACTTCACTGCTGACCTGTATTCCACGTGCATGCTTCCACTTGCTCATCCTTCTAAGTCCAACTTCTGTGGCACTTCCTGCCTATGCATTTCTCTGATCCTCACTCAGGCAAAGTCAATTGTTCTTTCATATGAACTTCTACAGCACCACATGCATACCTGTATTTTAGGTATATTAAATTCTCAATTTGAATATATGATTACCCCTTAAACTGAACACACATCTCTAGGGCTAACTCCTCCAAGAGTCAGCAAAGGAGCTGCTCGCTATGCGAAGTTCCCTGACTCTCCCAGGGACACAGATTCTCTTTCCCTAATGTTTTCACTACTCTTGATAATAACTTCAATTATAGCAATTATTCTAATAAATCGTTTGTATGTCCTCTTCACTAACTCGTCTCTTGAGGAAGAGAATATGATATTTTTCAATCAGCACTTTATCTCATCAGTCTTCAAAAAATATATACTAGGTCTTCAAAAAATTATTTGTTTTATATAAGAATTAAATACACATATACATACATATTACAAAAAGAAGGAACTATTTTTATTTTTGTACATCCTGTGTTTGTGATAGTGCCTGATATATAACAGTGATATATAAGAGGTGATCAATAGACGTGAGCAGGTTGAAGTAAAGAGAATTCACTCTTCCTTTTAAGAGGTTGCTATTGGTGGAGGATTCTTCCTAAAAGGTATATTATATGGGTCCCAGATAGTGCCCAGACTGAATACTAACCTTGTATGCAGAAATTATATGCCCTTAATGTTGAAGAGTGATTTAGAACATGCCTTTTTTTTTTTCAATTTATACAATAGACAAAATCTTCCTAACCATGGTAATGAAAATATGTAACAGTGTTCTCAGCAATGACAATACAGAAACTCAATGGATTTAGTCACTCATAAGTTCCTATCTAGCTCTAGTATTGTAAAATTAAAATTTACTAAAAAAGTAAAACGTAAATGTTCACACGTACACACACACACACACATATACACAGGTAAATATATAAAATGATGGATGTGTTCATAGACCATGCCTTCCTACTTAACAAAACTCAAAGTATATATCTTTGAAAAAAATTAACTGACACTTATTGGAATGGACATTTGTTTCTAAATGTGGAAGCAAGTTCAGTTCTACAGAATGCTACATCTGGAAGGTTGCTATGATCAGAGGTTTACTATACAGGTGTAAAGCTCTGATGTATTGCATTTAATAATATAGTTGGAGAGTCAGCACAGGAACTTGCTTTTTACTACTACTATTTCAGATTTGCTGTATATGAATATGCATGTTCATCAAGACTTCACTGGTTATACAATTTTCTCTAGCTACCCACTTTTATAGCCATATTGTTGACCCATAGTCTCTCTAAATAACTTTATCGAGTCCGAAATGTCAATTCTAAGCTTCACGCTATCTGATCATTACCTCCTGGTCTCATCAAAATATCTCATACATTGACTCCAACTTCTTTTTCATTATTTGTCAGTTCTCTTTTTCACTTCCACCTGGGTAACCACTCTCATTTCTCTTTCTATATTATCCTGACTTGAAAAATCTCAATTCTGTTCATACTCAAATGTTACTTTCTCAGAGTCATTATTTGAAGTGGCTAAAGTGGCTAAACGTGGGTAGAGGATAATAAAACACTATTCTGACTGATTCTCATTTGAATTCGTGACCACCAATTTTAAATGGGCATATACCATAGCTGGCTCTCCTATTATACTTTCTTAACAAACAAACTCTCTCACTCTACAAAATAACCTTTTCACAACTTTTCCTCTGACAATTCTCCTTACCTTCAGATACTATACTCAGTTGATAACCTTGCCTCAAATTTCATTGAAAAAATATTTAAAAACAGATAAGAATGTTGTCCTCACCTTTGGCCACCTATACCCAGATTTTCTGCCTTTCCTCCCTATTATTGTGTATGAGGGGTTTGTGCTACCATTAAAGCAAGCCTTCCTTCAGGGGTCCAATTCCCTCTTGCTTTCTCAAGGATTTCACTCCAATTTCCCCTTTTTCTCACATTAATAGTGTTCCCAGAAAAATAGGCCAGTAGTCATTATTGTATTTTGCCTGACTTTTTACTCCACCTGAAATTCTATTCTGGTAAAAGAAAAATGAATCCTTAAAGAGATTTTTGCTAGTGCTATTATTTTCTCAATATGTTCTCCCTATCCGAAGAAGTGTGACACCATCTTTACTTTTCGACCATGCTTTATAGTAAGAGCCATGTCATATATTGAGAATAGATTGGGAAGAGGATGAAAACAAATGACAATTAAAGACCTTAGAAGTTGCTGATCATAAACAATTCAAAAACAACTTAGTGACAGTTTAAACTTGAACCTCCATTTTACATAATGCAGCATATTTGTAGGTCTCTGTAAAACCAAGTTGGCTTAAAGGTTAAGCTTCAGGCAGCTCCAGGAGGAAATAGTTTTTCTTGAGCAAAGGTGTTGTGTCCAGAGGCAGAAAGGGAAGCATTAAGAATCTTTAAATTATGGCTGTAATGGTAGACCAACATGTACAACATGTAGACATAAACAGGCAGAAAAGACTCGCTGTCATTATTGCTGGATTTTCAGTCATCCACACATAGTGCTGAACTATTTTAAAAGTCATACTAGCTATTTTTGCAGTTGCAATGGAACATATTATGCTTCTTAAAAATTATCAACATAGTCATTATTGTCATTGTTGGAGGTTTGCAAGTAGAATAAGAAGTGAAAACTGGCAAAAGAATTCTGGTCTTCAAAGTCACACACACACACACACACCACACAACACACACACACACACACACTCCTACCAGTCCCTATAAGTTCTACTTGCTAACCTATCATAAGAGGAATCCTTTTAATATGCTGATCATAAAGAACAAAATTCAAATTATAGGAATAATTTTCAGTTGTATAATCGTAGATTGCAAAGGATGGGACCTATATATAAAAACATGATGGACATTACTATTTCACTAATTTTATAAGGTTCAAATAGGATCTTATTCAAAGAAGTTTAATTATGAAAGTTCAAAGTAATTATTCCATATGCTATGCTGTGTTGGCTATGATTCTTAGACTGCAAGAAACATAAACCAGTTGTAGCTAGTTCAAAATAAAACCAGAAAATTTATTAAAAGGATAAGAAAATACCATGACAAAGTGGATTTATCCAAGACTGTTTAAACATTTAAAAGTCAATTAATTTAATCCATCACATCACTAGGCTTAAAAAGAAAATCACATGACCATATCAATGGATGCAGAAAAAGCATTTGACAAAAGACAATATCCATTCATGATCAAAACTCTCAGTAATCTAGAAATACAAAGGGACTTCAACTTGATAAAGAATATCTGCAAAAAGGAAATAGGTACCATCATACTTAATAGTGAGATACTTGGAAATTTCCCTTTAAGATCAGGTACAAGACAAGAATGTTTCCTCTCATCATTCCTTCTAACATTTTATTGGAATTCCTAGCTAATTCAATAAAAAAAGAAAAGGAAATAAAAAGTGTATATATGGGAAAGGAAGAAATAAAAACTGACTTTGTAATGACATGATAGTCTATGTAAAAAATCTGAAAGAATCAACAAAAAACTCCTGAAACTAATAAGTAATTGATATACAAAAGTCAATTTCTTTCTTATATCAGCAAGAGACAAGTGGAATTTGAAATTAAAGACAATACCATTTACTTTAGCACCCCCAAATATGAACAAAGCAGCTAATATTAAAATAAATTTAATAAAATATGTACAAAATCTATATGAGGAGAATTACAAAACTCTGATGAACAAAATTAAAGAGGACCTTGATAAATGGAGAGTCTATGTTCATGGATAGGACTTAATATTGTCAAGATGTTAGTTCTTTCCAGTTTTATCTCATTCAAAATCCCAGCAAGTTATCTTGTGGATATTGACAAAATGATTCTAAAGTTTATATGGAGAAGCAAAAACCCAGGATAGCCAACACAAAATTGAACCCAATTTTAAAACTTACTTTAAAGCTATAGTCAGTAAGACCCTATGGTATTGGTGAAATAATAGATAAATCAATCAATGGAACAGAATAGAAATCCCAGAAGTAAACCCACATAAATATAGTCAACTGATCTTTGACAAAGGAGCAAGAGCAATATGACAGAGAAATTGTCTTTTCAACAAATGATGCTATAACAACTGGATACTCACATACAAAAAAAAAAAATCTAGACACAGACCTTATATCCTTTAAAAAAATTAACTCAAAATAAGTTTAAGATCTAAATGGAAAAATGGAAAATTGTGAAACTCCTGGAAGATAACCTTTCTTCATGTATTCAGATTTTTCTGTTCCAGCATTTATACCCCTTGGTATTTCCCAGAGAAGATGACCTTGGGTATGGCAATGAATTTTAGAGACAATATCAAAAGTATAATCCATGAAGGAAATGACTGATAAGCTGGACTTCATTAAAATTAAAAACTGCTCTGAACAAGCCAATGTCATGAGAATGAGAAGACAAGCCACAAATTGAGAGAAAATATTTGTAAAGGGTACATTTGATAAAAGGATGTTGTTTAAAATATACAACAAACTCTTAGAACTCAAAAGAAAGAAACACACACAACTGATTTAAAAATGAGCCAAAGACCTTAATAGACATCTCACCAAAGAAGATATACAGATGGCAAATAAGCATATGAAAAGATGGTTCTATCATATGTCATCGGGAAATGTAAATTAAACCATCAATGAGATATCACACACCTATTAAATTGGCCTAAATCCAGAACACTGACAACACCAAATTCTAGCAAGAATGTGGAACAGGAACTCTCATTGCTGTGAGTTCCTGTTGAAATGAAAAATGGTGCAGCCGCTTTGGAAGTCAGTCTGGTTGTTCCTTATACAAGTAAATATACTCATACCATATGTTCCAGCATTTACACCCCTTAGTATTTTCCTAAAGGAGTTGAAAATATGTGCACAAAAACCTGTATGTGGATGCTTATGGAAGTTTTATCCATAATAGCCAAAACTTGAAAGCAACCAAGATGTTCTTCAGTAGGTAAATGAATAATAAATTGTGGTACATTAAGACAATGGAATATTATTCAGTAATAGAAATGTACTAATTAAAAAACAAGAAATGACCTACTGAGTCATGACAAGACACAAAGGATTCTTAAATACATATCACTAAGCGAAAGATGCCAATCTGAATAGGCTATATACTGTATGATTCCAACTATATGACATTCTGGAAAAGTCAAAATTATGGAGATCAGTGGCTGCCAGGGGCTCATAGAGGTGTGGGAAGAAATGAATAGATGGAGCCCAGAGAATTTTTAGGGCAATGAAAATATTCTATATGATACCATAATGATGGAAACAAACTCATAGATTGTACACCACCAAGAGTGAACTGTAATATAAACTATGGACTTTGGGTGATTATGATGTGATGGTGTGGGTTCATTGATTATAACAAATGTACCACACTGGTGGAGGATGTTGATAGTGGGGAGGCTGTGCATGTGTGAGGGATATGGGAATTCTCTGTACCGTGCCTTCGATTTTGCTATGAACCTAAAACTGCTCCAAAATAATAAATTCATAATTTAAAAAAATTTTAGGGAGGAAGCATATAATTACTTAACATTTGTCAAATGCCTGGCCTTTGGGTAGAAAGCTCAATGCATACGTTTAACATTTCAATCAAATTATACCCAATGAAGATATGAGGTTATTTGGGAATGGATATTACTCAACCCCCAAAAAATAACAATTGAGTACAAAAAGATCATAATAAAAAGTTCTGTCATACGTACTATTGTGTCTTTTCCCTGACACTTGTATTGCTGAATCAAAATGCGGACATGAAAGTTTATTTAACATTCATTTAACAGATTAAGGACATTCTGAGTTTTTCTAGTTATGCAGCTACTGTCTAATTAACAACTAAAGATAATTAATGATGTTAACATTTACACTCTTCATTTATGTCACCAATTCCTACGTCATATTAATTGATATTTAGAGCCACAGGGAATATGTTTTGAACTGAACGCTGACACCATTATACTGTTGTAGACTTTTTTAACTCAAAGACCTATTGTCCTGCTGACATATTAGAATGTTCTAATTGCATTTGCTTAGAAACATCACTCTGAAATCATGAGAACTTTGAATAGGTAAATGTTATGTCTACTTACACAATTAGAAGAGAAGTTATAAATGTGAGTTCACTCTCTAGGGTACTTCTCAATATCTTTGTGAAGTTAACATATAACAAGCATAGCTACACAGACATTTGAGTTTAGTAGCTACAGACTACTGTCAGTATTCCTGAATTTAAGAGAAAATAAAAACTATCTTGCTAAAAGGCTCATAACTAAGAACACTGGGCTCTTGAGCCAAAACTTGCAGACTGTGTCCTATTACTTTGCACAGTTGTAAAATAAATTAATTTTTGTACCATTTGACATGTTGAGTTTATTAGACAGTATTGAGTTTATGAAAAAAGGGAAAAGAGTTTTGAGGAGAGGAGAGATGAGAGAAGAGAGGGAAAAAGGAGAGAGATGAATAAATTTTAGGAACATAATTACACTATGTTGTAAAGCATTGTTAGGAAGTAAGGGATGTCCAAAGAGTCCCCTAAAATGAGTACAGCTTCCTCTATATGTTCTTATTTATTCATAATATCCCTTCCTCCTCCCACTGAAAGAACAAGTGGAAGGAAAGGTAAGCTCCGGGCATAGCAGTATTCACCAGGGAACCATTAGGGAAACATAATTCACACAAAGACAGCATGTTGTTTTACAGCTCAGATGCCAAATCGCCCTTAACAGCCACTGAATGAATCATTGGGTGTCTTTCACCTTTCCCTGGTTGCAAAATTAATTTTTCTAAATCCTTAATCATCCCTCCTGGCAATACTCCAGAGAAGAGCCTTCCCCAGCAGCACTTAGTCTAACTAACCACCCTGGATTTTGTCTATTTAGGCATTCAAAATACGGTAGGTCTGCTTATTCATGTTTTTGCTTTCTATAATTTCAGTTACCAGCAGTCAACCATGGTCCAAAATATTAAGTGGAAAATTCTAGAAATGAAAAATTTATAAGTTTTAAACTGCATGCCATTCTGAGTAGTGTGATGAAATCTCACACCTTCCCACTCTGTCCCACCTGGGATATGACCTATCCCTTTGTCCAGCATCTCCATGCCATATATGATCCCTGCCTGTTAGTCACTTGGTAACTGTCTAGATTATCAGATCTGTTATCACAGAGAGAGAGAGAGAGAGAGAGAGAGAGAGAGAGAGAGAGAGAGAGAGAGAGAGAGACACAGAGATAGAGACAGAGGGAGGGAGGGAGAGAGGAGAGAGAGAGAAGGGGACGACATTCGCATAACTTTTATTATAGTACATTGTTATAATTGTTCCATTTTATTATTAGTTATGTTGTTAATCTCTTACTGTATTTAATTTCTAAATTAAACTTTATTATGGGTATGTATGTATATATATGAAAAAATAGCTTATGTAGAGTTTGCTACCATATGTGGTTTCAGACACCCACTGGGAGTTTGGAACTATCTCCCTGGAGAAAATGGGGGGGGGTACTCTGCTTCTTTAGTAACAGATATTTTGCTTTGTCCAAGTCCCAGCCAGCAGAAAAAGAATGACGTCATCTTAGCTTGTAGGCAGGCCTCTCTTATGTTCTTGTCACCCTGGCATGGAGGTAGATGGAGGTACAGCTATAATTTAGGTAACTCAGCTCCTTATAGCATGTACTTGTTCTTGTAGGAGCCCCCTTTTTCCTTCTTACTTCTGTGAGAGAACAGGTGACAATGGTATGAAAGCCAGTGGGCCCACTTTAGAGGCAAAATCAGCAAAAGTCCAAGCCCCTACCCAAGGAAGTACATGAATCGCTCTCTATGTTTACTCACGAGTGCACTGACTTTAATGGTCTGTGCATCTGCAGGTATCACCAAGCACTAGCTACTGGATGCAGTAAGACAACCAGGACTTGAGTAAAGGGAAGAAGGTAGAAGAGGGAAAGCACAGAAAGTCTTTAGGAGATTCAAATAAGGTGAGTCATTTAAGGGGAAAAGTTAAAAAGTTAAAAAGAAAGAAAGGAAAATATGTTATATGAATTTGTGGCCTGTACAGTACAGAGGAGGAATACAGGACTTTCGTCAAAGTGAGAGGAAGTTTTCCTGGCCAAGAAGATTGAACTCGCCTTCAGGCAGCTCTTCCAGCTTGGCCTGGCTTCTGGTTTTGCTCCTCTGCAGCTTCCCTGTTGTAGTTGCAGTGGCTTTAATTTCAATGAGCAGGGACAGCAATGAAGACCATTTGGGTTTTTTTTTTATGTCCTTTTTTTATTACAAAGTGTTTTATGTGTATTGTAGAAAAGCATTTACTACAATAAATAAGAGGAAAAAAACAAAACTCTTCTATAATTATACAACTCAGAGACCAATGCCTATAAAGGAGAAAAGAAGAATTATCGTACTTATGAAACTTGCTTTTCAAAGTTAACAGTAGGTTGTGAATGGTTGCCTGTGTTGCTAAGTGTTCTTTTATAATGTTACTTTTAGTGGCTGAATAATATTTCATTGTAAAGATGTACCATAATTTATTTAACTAATTATGTATTGTTGGGCACTTAGATTATTTCCAATTCTACCTATTATTAGCACTTCTATGATGTGCATCCTTACAGATAAAATTTTGACAATATATAATAATTGCCTTAGAAGAATTTATTGCACATAAAATTACTAGGTCAATAGTATGAATGTGCTGAAACTAATTATATGTAATATGTATGTAAATTGCCCTGCAGAAATGTTGAGCTAATTTGTACTCCTACCAGCAGGACATTAAATGCCCATTTCCCAATTCCCTGCAGAGAGTTTTTGAAAGCAGAGTAATTGAAAATATTTTACAAAGCTCCTACTTAGAAACCAGTCTATTGATCACGGTATATTTACCCACTTGTATTCAATTCTACAATTATAGATAACCCTTCCTGTGCTGAACAGCATAGATAGAAGCAACACATTTAATTAGTCTAATAATGCTCTAATCAATTTGACCAAAATAGTCACACTGACTAATCTAGAAACACCATGAAAAATTATTTTTAAAGTATTTTATGGTTAAACTCTCCATTTTGAAATTCATCTTCTCAGTTTCTGATGCTCATTCAGACTCTGCCCTTCAGAGAGTTCATTACTAGACATACCATGCCCAAGTTCAGAGCCTTCAGTTAGGGGCAAGATCTTTATCATATTAAATACAAAATTTACCTCTACGAATTCCATATATTAGTTCTATTTTTACCTAAGGAAGATCTTTTCAAATATATTACCTGTTCTTCAAATAGCCCCAAGACCTTCCACATTTCTTTATATAACATTTCCAAGATCTTGTTTCAGCCATCTGGAACACCTACACTAATTTTCCTTCTCTTTCTTACACCCTGGTGAATTCCTATATCAAGGAGACTTCCTTCAAGATTCAGCACAAGTGTCATTTTCCTTGATGCTTCACCCACCTTACAACCTGTTCAGAATTAATTACTTCCTTGTCTGTATTCCCATAGCATTTTGTGCCTATCTTGAGTATAAGCCTTTGTTATTTAATGTTTTAATTATCTGTTTGCATGACTGTCTTCATGGCTCACCTGTGACTTCTTTGAGGATAAGGATTAGGTCCAAATCACCTAAAACAGTATCTGTTAGATATGCTAAGTACTAAAAATGCATACCTACATTAAATGAAATAGTAGAATTTCACAATCTATTAGGATAAATGAGACATGTTTATAAAATACAATGCAACACAGAATATACAGGAGGTAGTAAACATCAGAGAATGGTTATATTAGGTTTTGTAGAAATGCAAAAGTAAGGCAAAAAGGTCAATGGCCTTGAAAACCAAGCTGAGGTTTCTTACTATAGACCATATAGACCCATTCTGAACAGAGTGTGCAGAAGAGCTCAGAGGTAGAAGTAAAGAAAAAGTCCTTGAACAAGCTAATAAGGAGTCTAAACCAGGATCAATAAGAACAGGAAGAAAAGGACAGATGAGGAAACACACAGAGAGGAGAAGCCTTATATTTGGTTATGAATGAAATGATAAGGAAGAAAACTAATGACAAGGAAGAAAAAGGGAGCAAAATCCTTCCAAGGTGTCCAATTAGGATAAATCCCTCCCTGAGCTATTAATAACTACTAATAACAGTTAGGTAACAATCTTTGCTACCTGAAGATTGCAAAATTATAACTCTTGAGAAGATGAAGCGTACAGATATGGATTTATGACTCATATACTGAGTTAACTTTTTTATTTGAAGGCCTTTGAGGAGGTGTGTTATCTTCAGCAGACACAATTGCCACTACTTCCTTTTGTGTTAGACTCAAGGAACTTCACTCATTTACATTTCCTGCCTGAACCCTGTAGGCATTTGACTTTGTGATACCTAGCAAATTAACTGACATTAAATAGTCAAAAGTAGAAGGAACTAGTTTAAAGCAAATCTGAGCAACTCAGTACATTTTAAACATTCTTTCAGCAATCAGAATCCTTGAGAAAAATGAAATCTTACTTGGAAGTCCCACAAGTAAAATAGCAAAACAAAGTTGCTCATTAGTTGAATTGGAGAACTGGGGTGCTTATTCTCACACCCATTGGCCCCACTCCCAATTAATATCTAAGGCAATTTCATGAACCTCAGAGATCTAGAAACCGTGATTTGAAAACCCTTGAGATAAAGGATAAATTGAGATTTAGACATATTGTTTTTGAGGTATCGGCAGAACCACAGGGGAAAAGTTTCAGCAAGCAACTGGACAGAGAGGAGAGAACAGGAAATTGGGAGAGAGTTAAGATCTGGATATAGATTTAGGACCCATTAGTAAGATATTAGAAGTGATATTTGAAGTCAAGGTAATGGATGAGGTTAGTGAGAAAATGAGTGGGCAGAAAGATGAAAAAATGCAGATAAGAATAGGACTTTAGGGAATGCCTACATTTCTAAGAAGGTGAAGAAGGAAGAATCAGCCTGGTAAACAGATGAAATAATCTGACAAGTAGCAGGAGAATCTGAATAGTACAAAATATTAGAAGCCAGGGAAGCAGATGAAGATAGAGAAAGTTGACGCAGGGTTGGGTACACCAGGAAGGAAGATAGGATTGAGGAGAAAGGTAACTTCTTAGACCACTGTGAGACTCCTTAAAATGTGGCCCTCCAAGGAACAACTTCATAATTATGGTGGGGACAAGAGGCAGAGTGTAATTGGGATAAAGAGTGAACAGGCAGAGTATCTACTCTCTTGAAATTTTGAAGGTCAAATAAAAGGCGTAAGTAGTGTGATAACATGAGGGCCTAGCTAGGAATATGGAGAGGTTGCTAAGAAATGTTAAGTTAGATGAAAGTCAAAAACATTTCTATGGCAAGTGAATGCTTATATTCCTTTAGTATAACACAGCAGAAATGTAAAATGTACCCAAGTTGTCCACAAGTAGTTCCTGAATTATTATAGGGGTAGCTAGGATGGAAGGACTAGTGAGGTCTTCTCAAGCCCTGAATGTCTATGGTAATGTATCAGGTAAAACCTCAAAGCAACTTTCATATATGTTCATTGGAGATTATACATCAATAAAGGGAAAGGAGCTTGTTTTGCCTATGAGGAGACAAAGGAAAAGGAATCATCCCAAGATGATGAAAGCAAGTGAATCACTTGCAGACTCAGACATTCTGCCAGAATATGTCAGTACTTGCTATGATAATTTAGTTCTGCTCAAAGTTGTGAGATCATGGTCTGGTTTAAATCCTTGTGTAATAATACACATTTCTTTATTTGAGCTGTGACTACATCATATCCAGGGCCAATACTCATAAATGTTCATTGCCGAACATAAATAAAATTGGAGGAGAGGGGAGGAAGAGGTGTGTTTGTGTGGGGGGCGGGGAGGGAGAGAGAGAGAGAGAGACTATGAATGAGAATAGGCATCTGAAAAAATTAGCCTGCTGTAGAAAATAACTCTAAGTAATGCTGTAGTGATGGTGGGTCAGAGAGACATTTTCCTTTGTGAAGGGCAATTCTTCTGATTGAAGCTAAGTCCAAAATGAGAGAAACTGAACATACTACATGGAATTCAGAATCCTGGAATTGTGATCATAGAGACTATAATGCCAATATTTTGATGATAAAAATGGTAACCGTTATCATTTATGGATCCACTATTACTCTCCAGGCTCTGTCTATACCATGTCTCATTTAATACATATAGAAATCAATTAAAGCAGGCATCTTAAAACAGAGATCCACAGAGGTAAAGTAACTAATCAAGGTCACTTGGTTAATAAGCGATAGAGTAGAATTACAATGCGGATCTCTCTTGTTTACATGTCTGCGGTCGCCCACAAGTCTGAGTCCCCTGGCATTAGCGTTAGATAGAACCCTCCGCTTCCCGTGTGCGAGCGGACTGAGGTAGCCCCACATCACTCTTTGAAGGTCAGGCTTTTTCCAAGAGACCAAATATTATTTGGCAGCTTTCTGCCTCTGGAGAACTGGCTGCATCACTGGACCAGGTCACACTTTATATGTCCCAGAAAGGTAGACTATGTCATTGAAATAAGAATACAAAACAATGTCAATGTTGGAGCAGCAACAGACAGGAAAGCAACTATGGCTGGTAATCCCTGATACTATAAAGAGTTTCCAGATCAGCAGGCTGATTTTACCCACATGGTGATATTTAAAAGGCAAGACTATCCTAGTAAGAATTAGATATGTATGAGGATTTTCCAAATGAGAGACAATAGATATGTATTTATTCATACATGCTATTTTTCCTAACAAAGCCATGGAAGGGAAGGAAGGGAGGGGTTCCCTGCACCCTGTGCTGTCATGAGTCAAGGCACACAGAGATCCTCCCATCTCCCGCTTCAGCACAGTACGGGGCACAGATGATTAATATGGATAGCATGGGTAGGTGGATAGGATTTTACTCTTGCTGCCAAGGCTTACTGAGTGGTTTCTTCCATGCTAGGCTGGTGTGAATCCCAAGTTTTTATCATTTTAATTTGAAAATCTGCACGAACCTAAATTTTTATCATTTTATTTTGAAAATCTGTACACTGAAGTTTGCAGCCCTGGTATATTTGACTCCTCTTGCCAAAATGTGTCCCACACAACACAATAGCTACTTAAGGGGAAACAAACCACATTAATGGTTATCTGGTCCTTCCTTGTGTGTCTTAAAAGGAAGGAGTGTGGCTTACTGGTCCTCACTGTTTTTCACAAAGATGAAAGTACTCTGGTTGGGACTGTGTGCAACGAGGCTAAGCTGCTTGTCTTAATTCAGGTCGGGCATGGACACAGATCTAAGATACAGAAAAGATATGGGGCATCTGGTTAGGCATGGGCAATGGGGAGAGATGGAGCAGGTGAAGAATGAACTGGGCCAGTGGTGTCATAATAGCTGTGACTACATTCCTCATCAGTGAAAAGAAGAAAACCAATGATACTGTCCAGCACCAACATTCCATGAGTCAGTAAACAGTCCACAGAAAGACTACACCCTTTAGATATGCCACCACCTTTTCAGAATAACCAGAAATTTTTACATCTTAACTAAAGAAAGATGAGGCTCTACTAGCTGACTTTCTTATTGTTGCAGTATACTAAATAATGTAAAAAAAATATTACTGAATATAAGTAAATAATAGAATAAATAAATAAATAAATGGGGGGAAGAGACAAATCTCCAGTGCAGAAAAACTCCAAATTATGTAGATTTTGTATCCTCAAGAAAATGAAGCATAACTCTTCACACTCTAAACAAGGGTTGTGCAATGAGTTCTTCCAGACGACAGTATGAAAGAGGAGAAAAGGGAATAACTTTACAGGGGAGAAACCTGACAAAAACTACCTCAATCAGGTGATCAAAGTCAATGTCAACAGAAATAACTTTTATTAATATTATATATCCTTGATATATCCAAGGACCCGTAACAGACTAGTCATGAGGAAAACATTAGGCTAATCCCAAAAGAAGAACAGCCTATAAAACCCCTGACCAGTACTCAAAATTGTCAATCACCAAAAGCAAGAAAAGTCTGAGAAACTATCACAGCCAACAGGAGCCTACAGGGACATAATACGGATCCTGGATTTGATAAAAAATAGGTAATAAACTAAGAATAGTTGAATAAAATTTAGATGATAGTTAATAATAATGCATCAATATTTGTTCATTAATCATAGCGAATGTGCCATACTGACATAAAATGTTAATAATGGGGAAAACTGAACACTCTATACCATTTATTTGTTTGTTTGTTTGTTTGTTTGTTTGTTTAATTGTGGTGACATCAGTTAACAGAATCCAGTAAGTTTCAAGTGTACAATTCAACAGTAACTATAGCATTTTTGAAAATTTTCTATGTAATGAAAAGTGTTCTAAAAAGTAAAGTTTATTGACTGGGGAAGAAGATGGCAGACTAAGTAAAAGCAGGGTTTATCTCCTCAAGTCCATATTGAAATTACAACCAAATTATAAAATAATCAGTGGGGGAATCACTTGAAGTCCAGCTGATTGAAATCCATACATCTGATAATATAAGGAAGGAGCCACACTGAAATCAGGAGGAGGGGCAAAATCATGAATCAGGCTGGATTCACACCCACGGGTGATGGAAGATTAGTGTGAGGGAGAATGAGGCTGCAGAGGCTCCTCTGAAGGAGAGGAGGGTCCTGGTCTCATTTGGAGGCTCCCCAGCCCAGGGAAGAGGAGTTTCCAATAACTCTGACTATTAAAACCAGAGCGGATTCTGGCTGTCTATGTGAGACAGATGGAGACTGAAACTCTAGAAGCCCCTTTGAAGGGTCCATGCGTAGGCTTTCTGACCTGCAGACACTCACCTGGGACACCTGCAGTGTGGGTCAAAGGCTTGTGCAGGATTCATACTGAGAGAGTGTGGATTACCTGGTGCCAGAATAAGGGCTGAAGGGCAGCCACCATTGTGCCTTAGTCCAGCCCTCCTACTGAGCAATCTATATAGACCACCCAGCTTGACTGTGCAGACCCCTCCCACAGGGAACTCAGGAAGCGCTGACCTGAGGAGATCAGCTTGCCCCACCCAACCTGCAGATTGCCCAAGGCATTTGTCCATGGATGACTGCCACACCCTGAACCTTTTTAGGGTTAAACTTTCTCAGCAGGCAGTCAGCACTGTGAGGGCACATTTCAAAGACAGTTTCAGGCAGATCACTGCTGCCAACACGAACCTGAGCAGATCTTGGGAATCTGTGGGACAGTCCCAGACAGCAGCTGATCTTGTTGTGATATGGGACTTCTGTGGGAATGTGTGAAAGGTTACCAAAGTTGCAGAAAGACTGAGGCTGTATTGGCCCAATGGCCCTTGTCTCCCTGAGATCCCGCTTTGCCCAAGCCACAGAGAGCCTGCAGCTTATTGATAGGCAGCCTCCCCTGCCTTGCTTGGCTTTCAGGTTGTGCATTCTGCACAGGCAACAGACCTTGGCTAGCACAATGAGTGCATTTTAGGGAAAACAGTTGTGGGCAGACCACTGCTGCCTGTACAAGCTGCAATATCTCTTGAGGTGTTTGCAGGGGTCTGTGGGACTGCCCCAGACATCAGCTTGTCTCCATTTGATCTGTGACTACTGCAGGAACATGCAGACACAGAAAGTGCAGAAAACTAAGGCTACTAGCTGGACGGCCCTTGACTCCCTGAGCTCCTGCCCCATCCAATACACAAAGTGTTTGCTGCATGTTGATGGGCAACTGCCCCTGCCATGGGGTGGTGCATTCAGGCCTGAGGAGGGCAACAGTTGACCTTGATACCATTGGAAACTTATACAGGGAGCCACAGAGACAGTGATGGCATGTAAACTGACACTGCAATGGCATGGGGAAATTTGCTAAATTGATCCAGGAGACGCCCGAGATCCCTGCACCACCTAACATGCATATCACTCAGAGGCACTTCCAGTCTCAGAGACCTACAGTTAATTAACTGACAGGCAGTGTCAGTCCTTGAGGAGCACTAGTCCCTCTGCTAAACTGCCCTAGGTCAGGGATGGAGGATAATCGCCCCTGCCTACAGCATTGTCTCATCCTCTTACCTATAGGTCCAGCATGGGTAACAACCATCTGCGGATTACTTTGCGGCTTCTACCAGGTAGACCAGAGCAATCAAAAGCAGTGGCTGAACTTGGACTACGGGGGAGTCCCTCCCAAAGAGCCATAAAACCAATGCGTCTGGACGCTGGCACTAGACCACAACAGAGCAAATCCTGACTAGCCCCATTAGTGGTACACAAGAAGGGTGGTTGCAATAAGTACATAAACCTGCTAGGGCAAATCCCACTCAGTAGAGTCAGGCTCTACACAACAAATCTTACTCTCTTAGTGCATCCAAATCCCACAATTAGTCAGCTTGAATGCTAATCCCATCCACTGATGTACTAATAACAATAAAGGCTTGGTGACAACAGAAGATTACACACAATCCACACAAAGATCAAGTTCACAGCTCCTGGCATTGAGGATCAGGGAGAGTGCACCACTGGGCCACACAGGACACCTTCCTCATTAGGCCATCTGGCCAAGGCTGAGAGATGAAACAAATATTCCTGACATAGAAACAAACACAGAGAGGCTAATAAAATGAGAAAACAAAGAAATATACCACAAATGAAACAACAGGAGAAAACTCCAGAAAATAAGCTAAAGGAAATGGATGCAAACAACCCACCAGAGACAGAGTTCAAAATAATACTTATAAGGATGTTCAAAAAACTTAGGGGTAAAATGGATGAGGACAATGAGAACCTCAACAGAAAGATAGTAAGCATAAAAAAGAACATAGAACCATAAAAAAAAGAACCAGACAGAAATGAAGAATGCAATAACTGAAATGAAGAATACACTAGAAGATTCAACAGTAAATTGGATGAAGCAGAAGATTGAATTAGTGAACCAGAATAGGTAACAGAATACACCCAATTAGAACAACAAAATGAAAAAAAAAATTTTTAAATGAGGACAGTTTAAGAGAGCTCTGGACAACGTGAAGCATAACAATATCCAGATCATTGGAGTACCTGAAGGAGAAGAAAGAGAGCAAGGAATTGAGAATTATTTGAAGAAATAATGACAGAAAACTTCCCTAACCTGGCAAAGGAATTAAACATGCAAGTTCAGGAAGCACAAAGAGTCTCAAACAAGAGGAATTCAAACAGACCTACACCAAGACACATCATAATGAAAATTCCAAAGGTCAAGACAAAGAGAGAATCTTAAAAGCAGCAAGAGAAAGAAAGTAGTTATTTACAAGGGTACCCTCATAAGAATGTCAGCTGATTTTTCAATGGAAACTTTGCAGGTTAGAAGAGACTGGCAAAAAATTCAAAGTTATGAAAAACAAGAATCTACAACAAAGAATACTCTACCCAGCAAGGCTTTTGATTAAAATGGAGATGAGATAAAGAGCTTCCTAGACAGGGAAAAGCTTAAGGAATTCATCACCAACAAGCCAGAATTAAAGAAATATTAAAGGGACTTCTGTAAAAAGAGAAGGGGTAAAAAAGAAAATAGAAAAACAAATACAAATAATAAAATGCAGTAACTATGTATCCTATCAGTATACTTTAAATGTAAATGAATTAAATTCTCCAATCAAAAGACTTAGGGTAGCCAAATGGATAAGAAAATAAGACCTATGCATACGCTGTCTACAAGAGATCTATTTCAGATCAAAGGGCATTCATATGCTGAAAGTAAAGGATGGAAAAATATATTTATGAAAAAGGAATAGAAAAAAAAGCCAGGGTTGTGATACTATATTAGATAAAATAGACTTTAAAACAAAGGCTATAATAAGAGACAAAGAAGGTCATTATGTAATGATAAAGAAATCAATAAATCAAGAGGACATAACCCTAGTAAAAATGTATGAACCCAACATAGGAGCCCCAACATACATAAAGCAATTCTTGACTAACATAAAAGGAGTGGTCAATAGTCATACACTCATAGTAGGAGAATTTAACACCCCATTGACACCAATGGACAGATCTTCCAGGAAAAAAATCAACAAAGAAAAAATAGGCCTAAAGGACTCACTAGACCAGATGGATTTAATAGATATTTTCAGAGTATTTTACCCAAAAGCAGCAAATATACATTCTTCTCAAGTGCACACGGAACGTTTTCTAGGATAGACTACATATTAGGACACAAAACAAGTCTCAATAAATTTAAGAGGACTGAAATCATATCAACTATCTCCTCCAATCACAATGATATAAAATGAAATCAACTACAAGACAAAAACTGGAAAATACACAAACACGTGGAAGCTAAATAACATGCTACTAAACAATGAATGGGTTATCAATGAGATCAAGGAAGAAATCAAATGATACTTAGAGACAAATGAAAATGAAAACATAACAACTCAAAATCTATGGAACACAGTGAAAGCAGTCCTAAGAGGGGAATTCATAGCAATACAGGCCTACCTCAAGAAACAAGAAAAAGCTCAAATAAACAATCTAACCTTAAACTTAAAAGAAAAACAGCAAACAAAGCCCAAAGTCAATAGATGGAAGGAAATAAAAAGATCAGAGCTGAAATAAACAAAATAGAGTTTTAGAAAACATTACAAAAGGTTAATGAAACCAAGAGCTGGTCTTTGAAAGATAAACAAAACTGATAGACCCTTAACCAGACTCATCAAGGTAAAAAAAAGAGAGGACTCAAATAAAACAATCAGAAATGAAAGAGGAAAAATAACCATTGAATCCACAGAAATACATTGGATCATAAGAAAATACTGCAGGCAATTATATGTCAACAAATTGGACAACCTGAAAGAAATAAACACATTCCTAGATACATGCAATCTCCCAAGACTGAGTCAGAAAGAAACAGAAAATTTGAACTAACCGATAACCACCAATGAAAGAATCAGTAATCAAAACCTCCCAAAAAACAAAAGTCCTGGACCAGAGGGCTTCATAGGTGAATTTTATCAGCCAAAGAATTAGTACCTGTTCTTCTCAAACTATTCCGAAGAATTCAAGAGGAAGAAAGTTCCCTAATTCCTTTTATGAGGCTACCATTGCCTTGATCCAAAAGCAGAAAAAGACATTACAAAAAAAAAAAAAAAGAAAGAAAAAAAGAAAGAAAGAAAAGAAAAAAAGAGAAAACTATGGGTCAATCTCTCTTACGAACACTGATACACAAATCCTCAACAAAATATTAGCAAACAGAATTCAGCAATACATTAAAAATATCATACATCATGATCAAGTTGGATTTATTCCTGGGATGCAAGTTGGTATGATATCTGCAAAACAATTAATGTGATACACTACATTAACAAATTGAAAGATAAAAACCATATGATCATATCGATAGATGCAAAAAAGTATTTGACAACATCCAACTTCCATTTATGATAAAAGCTCTCAGCAAAGAGGGAATAGAGGAAACATACCTCAACATAATATAAAATAATAAAGTCCATATATGACAAACCTACAGCTGACATAATCCTCAATGGGGAAAGGCTAAAAATGTTTTACTTAAGATTGGAACAAGACAAGGATGTCCACTTTCACCACTCCTCTTCAACATTGTATTGGAAGCCTTAGCCACAGCAATAAGACAAGAAAAAGAAATAAAAGGTATCTGAAATAAAAAGGAAGAAGTAAAACTCTAATTACTTGCCAATGACATGATACTATATATATAGAACCTAAAGATTCCACCAAAAAAACTGTAAGAACTGATCAATGAATTCAGAAAAGCAGTAGGTTACAAAATAAATATTCAGAGTCAGTGGCATTTTTATATACCAATGATGAACTTTTGGAAAGAGAAATTAAGAAAACAACCCCATTTACAATTGCATCAAAAACAATAAAATATCTGGGAATCAAATTACCCAAAGAGGTAAAAGACCTGTTCTCGGAAAATTATGTCATTGAAAAAAGAAATTGAAGAAGATACAAATAAATGGAACCATATGCCATGCTCATGAGTAAGAAAAATCAACATCACTAAAATGGCCATACTACCCAAAGCAATCTATAGATTCAATGCAATCGCTATCAAAATACCAATGGCATTTTTCAGAGAGCTAGAAGAAATAATCCTAAAATTTATATGGAACTATAAAAGACCCCAAATAGCCACAGCAATCTTGAGAAAGGAGAACAAAGTTGGAGGTATCACACTACCCAACATCAAACTATACTATAAGGCTACAGTAATCAAAACAACATGATACTGGCATAAAAACAGATACATTGATCAATGGAACAGAATAGAGAGCCCAGAAATAAATCCATGCCTATATGCTCATTTAAAATATGACAGAGGAGGCAAGGATATACAATGGAGTAAAGTCAGTCTCTTCAATAAATGGTGTTGAAATTGGACAGATACATGCAAAAAAAAAAATGAAACTGGACCATCTTCTTACACCGTATACAAGAATAGACTCAAAATGGATTAAAGACATAAATTAAACCCTGACCCATAAAAATTATAGAAAAAAAACATAGGCATTAAACTCCCTGATATTGCTAACAGTCATTCTTTTTGGATATATCTCCTTGAGCAAGAGAAACAAAAGAAAAATAAACAAATGGGACTACATCAAACTAAAAAGGTTTTGTACAGCAAAAGAAACCATCAACAAAACAAAAAAAAACAATTGACTGATTAGAGAAGATATTCACTAATGATACATTTGATAAGAGGTTAATATCTAAAATATATAAAGAACTCATACAACTCAACAAGAAAAGCAAACAATCCAATTAAAAAATAGGCAGAGGACCTGAACAGATATGTCTCCAAAGAGGAAATATAGATGGGCAATAGACATATGAAAAGATGCTCAAGGTCACTAATCATCAGAAAAATGCAAATTAAAACCACAATGAGACATCACTTGGCACTTGTCAGAATGGCTATCATTAAATCAAAAAACAAGTGCTGGCGAGGATATGGAGAAAAGGGAACCTTCACACATTGTTGGCGGGGTTGCAAATTGGTACAGCTGCTATAGAAAACAGTCTGGAGATTTCTCCAAAAGTTAAAAATGGCTATACCTTTTGACCCAGTAATTGCTCTTCTGGGTATTTATCCAAAGAGCACCAAAACAACAATTTGTAAAGATCTATGGAACCCAATATTCATGGCAGCACAATTTATAATAGTCAAGATATGAAAGCAACCTAAATACTCATCAACAGACAATTGGATAAAGAAGTATGGTTCATATATACAATGAAATATTACTCAACCATTAAAAAAAAATGAAATCCTACCATTTGCAATGATATGGATGGACCTAGAGTTTATATCTGAGTGAAATAAGTCAAACGGAGAGAGATAAATACCGTATGATTTCAGTTGTATGTAGAATCTAAGGAACAAAAAGAACAACTAATCAAAAAAAGACTCACAAATATAGAAGACAATCTGGTGACAGACAGAGAGGAGGGAGATTGAAGGGGCTGGGAAATGGGTGAAATGTTAAAGAAGTACAAATTCGTAGTTAATAGTTGGTCATGGAGATGGGAAGCACAGCAACAGGAATGCAGTTAGCATTAATGTAATGGCTAGGTGGAGGGCCAGGGAAGAGAATGAGCAATTAGGGGGATATATTTATAAACTAAATAAATGCCTAACCTACGTATTATATACTTCAAACTAATAAATAAATTTTTTAAAAAGTAAAGTTACTTTTAAAAGAAATTAATCACTGAATAAGGAATAAACTGCTTAAGAGGAAAAGGCAGAGAGTGATGTAATAATAATAATAATATAAAAATAATACCATTGTGTCTCCTTACTAGTTCTGTGTTAAACAGGCTGCCTAACCTTTCTGGACCTTGTTTCTATGTCTATAAAAGGCAGTGTAGTGTTATGGTTAAGGAACATGGGCTTTGGGATCAGATGATCCTGAGTTTGTGTTCTAGCTCTGCATCTTACCAGCTCTAGGACCATGAGTTTCTGAGGCTCATTGAGGAGAATATTGCCTACCTCATAGAATTTATGTGAGAATATTGCCTACCCCATAGAATTTATGTGAGGATTAAATGAGACAGTGTGGTTGGAAGCATTAAGATAAATAGAGCATAAAATTGTAAGGAATTAGGCACTGAAGGAAGCTGGACCTTTGTAGCAATAAAGCCCTATAATCACTTATATGAATGAACAAATTATGTCAAGTGTTGCCAGCAAGATGACTTGTTCTCAAAATGAAGTAGCAGAAAAGGCAGAGACTATGGGATGGAAAATTCAGGTCAATGCCTAGTCTCTGAACCCTTTGGAGTTTACATAATCCTTCATAAAAAATTTATCCCACTCCTTTCAGCATTAATATACACAGTCTTGGCAATCTTTGGTTAAGATCACATCAGGATCATGGAGGAACCTCAGCAGTTACAACATCTCCAATATACATTTTAAAAATGATATAAAATGGCTTTGGAATCAGAGAAACTGGGGTTAAAATCCAGCTCTGCCACTCGTTAGCTGGGTAAACCTTCACACAGGTTGCTTAACTTCTCTGGGTCGTAGTTTCCTTATCTCTAGAAGAGCAACAGGTTCTTCACAAGACTCAAATTAGATGATGAATACAAAGCACCTAGCACAACGCTTGGAGCATGTTTAATATTCAATAAATATGTTTATCAGTGAAATGGAGATGATCCCAAAAGTCTATGGAAATTTGCCTAATATGGGAGGCAAAACAAGATACAGAAATGGAGCCTAATATAATTTGAAATTAGTTGGTTGGGGAAAAAATTAACTCGCAATGAGATTGTGAATCATTCCAGTTGGTTGATTGCATTTATTCCAAGTCTAGTCATCATGATTTCAATTTACAAAATGATATATGAGTTGCTTCTGAGAACTAAGAGAGTAACACAAGGGCAGTCTGCTCAGTCTCTACCGCTCCCTCCCACACTCTACCACCCCCAAACCATGACCCACATGGCCATCACCAAACTACATCTCTCCACTTTCCCTGGAGCCCTCGCCTAGCTTCTTACCTCTAGAAACAGAATTTCTTCATATATATTGTCATGACGGAAGCCCATAGACCCAGAGAGGACCACATCTGTTCCTTCCCAGCCAGGCACTTCAAACCAAGACAGTTCTATGTAGAAAGCTGACACAGAACTCCTCTTCCTCTGGCTAGTTCAAAATATGAGTGGAGACTGAAGAACTCAGGACCAATTGATAACAATTTCAATCCCCTGAGGCTTACTTGTTCCTTTTTTAAAAAAACTTTTTGTTCTGCTTACCAGCTGCTTCTGTTTATAAAAGGCCAGAGATACATTAGCACCATATGTCTTCTGGTTATCTGGGTGTCAAATGAAAAATGTATTTAAGGAATTTATCAAATCCTAATAGAAAGGCTAGAAAGGGAATCAGCCTATATGAATAACTGAAGTGCTGGTCTCCTGCAGACACTTCAAATGTTTCAGTTCCTTTCCTTGAGTGAAGCTATAGTTTGTGTAGCCACAGGACCTCCCAGCCTATTTTCTCTCCCTCTCTAGGTTTGTTTCTGGTGCCTGGTGTGGAAATTTACACCTAGTGCATTAAATTTAAGGGAACCATGAAAATAAGGGAAGCATTGTTTTGAATTATACTACTATAGAGGCTTGATATAAATTTTAACTTAGAGTTCTTCTGTTAAGTTCTGGGGATATATTTGCTTCTATGCTTATATAATGGGCTATATATTGAGAAAGGTTAAAATGTAATCAATGTTTTGTTTGTTTGTTGTTTGTTTGTTTGTTTTGATGGATGGACTTGGATACTTTGCTTCCAATTTATAAATTAGAGATGACTGTTATTTAGTACTGCCTGTGGATGACCATAAACTCTACTATTCCTATCAAAAGACTCTAAAATGAACTGGCTACCTACAGAAAAAAAAAAAAACTACCTCCCTTGATTTAAACTTAATAGTTAACAATCTCAGTGCTCACTAGAGAAAAGAAGCTTGCTATTCTCCCAGCACTTGGTTCATGTCTTTGGCAACTTGTGGAATTATAGTTAATACATCTTTTGCGTGGTTGTTCCATACACACTGAATCCTTCAGTGAATAAACTACACCTCTATATGTATCTCCAGCATCGAGTACCATGTGTGGCACAAATGGCAAGTAGCATGAAATAGGGGAAAACCCAACAGAATTCAGGTTAGAATTCAAATTGTCATAGTTGAGGCAAGTGATAAAGGACTACCCTACAAAGAACAGTGGATGCCACAAAATGACAAAATTGGAGGCCTGGTCAATGGCTCTCTCTGCATGAACATAGCACCCTGTTCTTTCTTGCCTAAAATCCGCACTGTGTGTTACTCTCTAGGCTGGGCAGCAAAGTAAGACAATAAGATCTCTGGAAGTCCACTGCTAAAACATGCTATCTAGGGATAGCTAGCCCTTTATCATCTTGTATTCTACATTGTGCAGAGAACCAGCTGCAGAACCTTCTCTGCATGCAGGCAGCACTGAGCAATCTAAGTCCTGAGTACATCCCCATCCCAACACATGATCTAATGCAATCGAAGCACGAGGTCCCAATATCACAGACAATCTCACCTCCTCTCTTTTCAATTCCCAGTGGCTGTCAGCCTGCCAGACCCACTGTGGTGTTTTTATAAATTTAGCTCTCACCGCAGACACACAGATTAGGGAAAGGGAGCACACGCAGCAGAGATCTGGCCTGAGTTAAATGCCTCTCTAGTGCTTCTGAAAGTGTGACATCTCATCTGATGTGTATTAATTTCAGCTGCACACAGTCCCCTGGTACGAGGAGCATGTCCTTGTTTCCTAGCCAACCTATTACCTCTGAATCCCTGACAGTCAAGCTTCTTTGTGCCTAACTTGTCCCAGCTACAGCAGGAAAACACACTATCTAGTGCAACTGTGCAAATGATGTATCTGGAAAGCCATGTGCTTCCTTTAGCAGCTGTGTTTTCAAAGAGCAATCTCGGAGCCCTAGGTTTGTTGGTTTGATGGCTTTTGTTTTTAAATAATTTGCAGTAGAGTGTGCAAAATATTTTTAAATGACATGCTATCCAATTAAGTAACATCTGACCTAGAGGCCAAGGGAATTGCAGGTTAGCCAGAAAGGAGTTCAGTGTAGGAGCTGAAAATTCCTCTGAATCAGAAGATGGCAAGGAGGTGGAAACCAATAGTGACAGTTACACTTGTTGACTCAGCTGTCCTGAAGTAATGATGATATTTATAAATATTTTAATATCCCACACTCAGGATGTTGTAAAAAGTTGCAAAATGGCCTTCCTGAAACCAAAATTCTTAAGAGAAATTTCAATTCATCACATTACAGCTGAGAATTCTTTGTTTGTTTGTTTGTTTGTTTGTTTGTTTAACTTTTGGCTTCTTTTTTAATAATTTGCTCCTGGAAGCAGGAAAATACCAGTTATTTCCTTTCCAGTTTTAGCCTGTTCCATTTAGCAGGCTATGAATTCTTCCCCCGTTTATCTTGGGGTTTTGAGGTGCTAAAGTGGGTGGTGGGTACCTCTTGGAAAGCAAGGCAGTCGTCATGGTGATTCCCTTTTCTTAATGGGGCGAGGGTGCTTGGAGAAGTGGCAGTATCTCTCTGACTGAATATATTTTAGTTATTCAGAAACAGTTTTATCTATATAGACCAGCAGCACCCAGCTTTTTTGGCATCAGAGACAAGTGCTCCTATGAGAATCTAATGCCTGGTGATCTGAGGTGGATTTTAGGCGGAGGTGCTAGCACTGGGGAGTGGCTGCAAATACAGTCGAAACTTGGCTAGCTTGCCCTGAATACCTTCTGCTGTGCATCGCAGTTTCTAACAGGTCCGGACAAGACCAGTACCACTCTATGGCCCAGGGGTTGGAGACCCCTGTTATTGACAACAAGAAGCAATTTCACTTTTAAGATCTATGGTAAAAGAATTTTACTCTTTAAAATTAGAGACAGCTGAGGATAAACAGGGATTGAGAAGAATAAGTCATCTACATGACTTAAACTGACGGAAATGGAATCAAAAAATAATTAAATGGCAGTTAGTTAGCCTTAAGTAAGAGACTGGTTTAAGGCATTAGATCCTCTTCCTTCTCCACTTTCCCTCCCTCACATCTCTTCTCTTTTCCAATCTCTTCCCCTTTCCTTCTCCTCTTCTTTAATTTAATGTAACTGGAAGACCAAACAGAAATCAAAGAATAAGCTCTATGGCGAGACATTGAAACTTTAAAATGGAGAAACACTAAATCGGTAGCTCTTGAAGGGTATGGGGTCAGGACCAAGAGTAAATCCCTGAACAGGGTAAATGTGAACTTTAGAAGTTCGCCACACACCTTTTCCTGATTGTTGTCTCACTCTCCTCCCTGGTGAACCTACAAGTGGGGTGCTGCTAAGGAAACTGCTAAGGAAACGGGCCACATACCTGTCGAAGCTGCATAGATCAGCCTCCCCCAAGCAGATTCTTTCCCCAACACCTACCTCTGGGTTGTCCACTGTAAGTTTCTTCCCTGCATCCCAAGTTCCTCTACCCCTCTCCTGTCCTGTACGGTCTGCTTCATGACTGGTCACAACCTGGAACTCTGGGGCCAGAAGTCCAATCCAAGCCTTGGTCTCCTTTCCCGGCGTCTGCTCTCCTTTGAGAAAATTACTCTTTCATCAAGCCCCCAATATGTAACTCTAGGTCCCATGAAGAAGAAACCCACTGAATGGGGCTCACAAAACCACAGTCTCACCTGAAAGTTGTTCTTGTTTTAGGAGTTAATCTTCAGCATTAATTCTTCCGGAAGTCTGGGTTACTTGAGGCTGACTCCATAGAAGAGCTGCAGCAAGAGGGTTTCAGGTAAGCTTTGACCCTCCAAGTCCGTGTGAGGTGCTGAATGAGGTCTCTGCCTAGTGTTCTAGGAGTAAACAGAAGCATGCCAGCACATGTGCACAGCAAACCCCGCCCACACACACTACATCTCCACAAGACAAACGTTTGTTCTCAGAATCAGTTTGATACTGGCCTGTACTGAAGAAAGATTGTCTCAGCACTCACAATCTCCCTGCCCCTGGGTTTTCATTCTTACGTAGGCTATGGCTTTGTTCAACCTCTTAGTTCCAGGGCTTCTCTATATAAGGCATAGGTCTCCTTAATCATATCCATTATTTAAAAACTTGAAACAGTAAGATATCACCTTTTTCCTCTATAAAATTGGGAGTAAGAATATGAGGGAGCAAGTATTATAACACTTGCTTGGAGTAGAAATTTGAATAATCTCTTTGGAAACCAATTTTTCTCAAATTTCCAAAGGTCTCCATATATACAATGATACTGTTTATCCATGTTTGTTATGATATAAAACAGAAAGCAATTAAAATTTCCACCAATAAAGCACTGATTAAATACACTATGGTATATCCCTACATTAGAATAATATGCAGCTATTAAAAGACAGATGTCAATTTACATAGACTCAGAGGACAGATCTTTAAGCTATATTGTAAAATAAAAAAGGCAATTATAGATACTTCAATGTCATTTATATAAAAAAGGATATTTGTGTATATGGATAGATAATCATAGGGAATTTCTGGAAGAACACTGTCTCAATCAATGTCTGGACTGAGAAAAAAGTACCCTAGATATTTCAAACAGAGGAATTTAACACACCTGTGTAACAGATGATAAAAAGCTGAGACGCTAAACAGCGTAAGGTAGATAATATTAGGTTTAGCAAAAGCAGTAAGTCACTACTACCCCTAGGCTAAAGGAATACAGGGAGGAGATGGTGCCACCAAATCCCAGGATCTAAAGCCACCCAGGAAGCTGGAACCATGATGGACCTCTCAAGAGGGAGACAACAGAAGAGGTGAAATTGCCTTAGAAATATCACCTGAAGCCAAGGGGTCTCTCCCTCTTTTTACCCTAAAGTCTCCCGCCAGTGTATTCCACTGCTGAAACTTCCTGGAAACTTGAGGATGAACCAGAAGATGGAAAAGGAGTTCTCTGCAATACAGAACAGAGGAGAGATGTATTTGAGAGCAAACAGAAATGACTGGCAGAGTATCACAGTAACTCCTTGACTGTGGTTACCTCCTGGAGTGAAACTTTGGTTTAGTGATAAAGGAAGCCTTCTTGTATTTGGAATATTTTTCAAAAGCACATGCATATTTTCAACGTAATAAAAAGTTTAATATACTAAATTGCTGCTTAAAAGAGTGTATATTTTTCATATTGCACCACTTAAGTGTATGACGCTTTATGACAAGTACTCTCCCTTCTTAAGAGACCAGGTACCCAAATGGTCACTCTCTCATTGCCAAGAGTCCAGAGTTGCCAAATACAACCACAGGGAACTGCCTAGTTGAGCAGAGGTGAACTTGAGCATGAGAATGAAAAATGTATACATTTTCAAAATTAACAACATTCTCTCTTCTCCCAGGCAAAGAAGGTGACCTTCCACTCTGGAACCATGCAATGAGTGAGGCCCACTGACTACAGTCACTCCTTTGATATGGATCAGGCAGCCAGGGACTTCTGATGGAGCCATTTTCAAACAGATTTTGTACAAGTAAACAACATTGCAAGAAATTTCTTTTTGTGGGTATGGCACTAAGAAAAGACTAAAGTTTACTTTAGAGTTAATTTTGTGATATCTAGGTTCACTATATATACCTGTTATGTTTGGTAATGTGCCTTAAAATAAATATCAGACCTGAAAAGGACCTTGGAATGCATCTTTGTTAAATAACAGCTTCATTGAGACATAATTTACTATGACATAAAATTCAACTTTTAAAGTGTACAAGTCAGTAGTTTTTAGTATATCATGGAGTTGTGCAACCTTCACCACAATGTAATTCAAGAAAATTTTTAGCAACCCAAAGAAACTCTATACCTACCTAGCAGTCACTCCCTATTCTCTTCTCTCTTCAGTCTTGGCTATTACCTATGTACTTTCTATCTCTAAGAATCTACTACTCTAGATATTTTATATAAATGGAATTAAATAATATGCAATATGATATATCATTTGTGACTGGCGTATTTCACTAAGCATAATGTTTTCAAGTTTATCCATATTGTATGAATACAAAATTTCTTTCACAGCTGAATAATATTTCCATTGCATAATATAAATATAATATTTTGCTTCTCCATTCATATAAGTTGCTTCATTTTCCATATTATGAATAATGCATCTATGAATATTTGTGTGCATGTTTTTGTATGAGCATTGTTTCAATGCTCTTGATGTATTCTTAGAATTTCGGGTCAAGTAATAATTTATGTTTAACTTATTAAGGAACTGTGAACTATTTCCAAAGCAGCTACAACATTCCATCGACAATGCATGAGTATTACAACTTCTCTACATTCTCACCAATACTCTTATAACAATATTTTATAATTTAGTTTCAGTGTATGTGTTTTATACTTTTTCTTGGTTTTAGTGAGATGAAATTGACATATAGCACTGTATAAGTTTAAGGTGTAGAACATAATAATTTACTTACATATATCATGAAATGACTACCACGATAAGTTTAGTTAAACATCCATCATCAAATATAGACACACACAAAAAAGAAAAAAAAATCTTGTTTGTTTTACACTTTTGTTAAATTATTGCTAAGTATTTTAATCCTTTTAATTCTAGTCTAAATGGAGTTTCCTTCATTTTTTATATCATAATTGCATTTCTTAATTTGTTTGAATTTCTGGTTGTTAGTGTATTTTCCTGTATGTCAATAATTTTGGTTATGAACTGACCCTCTTACAAGGGTCAGAAAATATCCTTCTTTTTCTCTGGTCACTTTTTTTGTTGTTAAAATCTATTTGCTGATATAAATATAGCCACTTCTGCTCTCCTTTGAGTATTGTTTGTATGACTCTTTTCCTATCTTTTTACTTTCAAGCTATTTGATCTGATATCTAAAGTGTGCCTCTTGTACAGAGGAGATAAGATTGTTGGATTGTTGGATTATATTTTTTATTCATTTCTGCCAATTCTCTAACTTTTGATAGAGTGTTTATCCATTTACATTTAATATAATTACTGGTAAGGCAAGACACATTTCTGTCATTTTGCTATTTGTTTCTATAAGTCTATGTCTTTTTTGTCCTTTTCTTCCACTAATGCTTTTATTGTGTTTAATAGATATTTTCTAGTATACTATTTTAATTGTTATCATTTCCTTTGAATTTTTGTTATTTTGTTATAGTTACCCTGGATATTAACATTAAAATCTTAACTTAAAACCTTCTAACTCAGATAAGAATTTTTTAAATTCTATTGGTATACAAAAAACTTTGCTGCAATATAGCTTTAACTCCACCTGCTTTGAACTCTTGTTGAACAAATCACATCTTTATACATTAAAAGCCTATCAACACATTTTTATATAATTATTATTTTATGCAGTTATTTTTCAAGAGAAAAAATTACAAAATACACTTGTACTGTATTTATATTAATCTATGTAGTTACCTTTACTACTATTCTTTATATCTTGTCTATTCACATTACCATCTATTGTCCTTTCCTTCTAGCCTGATGTGCTCCCTTTAGTATTTCTTCTAGGGCAGGTTTGGTAGCAATGAAGTCTCTCAGTATTTGTTTACTCAGAAGGTCTTAATTTCTTCATTTTTGAATCGTAGTTTTTCTGGATATTGAAATTCTGGTTGGCAGTCTTTTTCTTTCAGCTCTTTGAGTATGTCATTTCACTGTTTTCTAGTTTCCATGGTTTCCAATAAGAAGAGTCAGCTGCTAATGTTAGTGAGAATCCCTTGTACATGAAGAGTCACTTTTTTTTTGCTTTTAATACTCTCTCTTTGTTCTTGAATTCTAACAGTTTGATTCTGATGTGTCTCATGCGAATTGTTTGGGTTTTTCCTATTTGGTGTGCTCTGAGTTTCTCTGATGTGCAGATTAAAGTTTTCATCAATTTAGAAAGTTTTCAATAATTAATCTTCCAACATTCTTTCTACTCTTTTTTTCTTCTCTCTTTCTGGGGTTCTCAATATATTTACGTTGGTATACTCAATGGTGTCACACAGACCTCTGAAACTCTGTTCATTTTCTTTATTCATTTTGCTTTCTATTCCTCAGACTGCATACCTATTAATCTATATTTAAGTTCCCTGATAACCTTCTTCCTGCTAAAATGTGCTGTCGAGCCTCTAGTGAATTTAACATTCATTTATTGTACTTTTCCACTTCAGAATTTCTATTTGGTCCCTTTTGGTAATTTCTATCTCTATATTGATATTCACTATTTGACAAAACATTGCTCTCATACTTGCCTTTAGTTTTTTAGACATGGTTTTCTTTAGTTCTTTGAACACATTTAAAACAGCTGATTTAAAATCTTTGTGTAGTAGGTCCAATATCTGGTTTCCCAGGGATAACCAGATTGCATTGTATTAATTGCATTTTTCCTGTGTAATGCCAACTTTCTTATTTCTTTGCATGTCTCTTAATTTTCATTAGAGACTAGATATTTAAAAAATATATAGCTATTATTTAAATAATATATTTTAAATAGTATAACATCCACCTTAAAAATATTAAAACTTTTAAAAAATATTGACTAAGGTGAATAAATTAGATATATTCTGTGTTTATGGATAGAAAAACTTGATATTCTGAAGATGTAAATTCTACCTCACATTAATCTATAGAATAATGCTATCAATCAAATTTAGTACAGTTTGTTGAGAAACTCATCAAAGTAGTTCTAAAAGTAACATTAAAAAGCCAAGGCCCAAGAATAGTTGAGAAGAATCATATAAGAGACTTGTTCCACTAGCTATCAAGATTTATTATAAGCTATAATAATTAATGTAATTTATTGAATAAGACCCCAAAAGGCACTAAGCATAAAAGAAAGATTGATAAAATTGATTACTTTAAAGTTAAGAACATCTAAAAGAACACCATAGAGAAAGTGACAAATAACAGGAATTCAGGAGACAGTGAAATGGGAAAAACAAGGTCCAGTTGTCTAGGGAATATTGACATTTCAAACTCATGTTTATAATTGCTTGTCACTTGATATGTATTTCCATCTTTAGTCTTCAAAAAAGCTTAACAGCTGGTAAAATTTAATTTCTATTTCTCAGTTTATTGATCACAGAATGGAGATACTGAAAGCCGTAGAAATGAAAGCCTACCTTCAAAGAGAAAAGAAGGGAATGAATTTCCTACATGTCTACTATGTGCCATGCACTTTCACTTACATTCTCACGTAATCATTTTTCTCATTTAATCTTCATTATTCTTTGAGCTTCGGCTTTACCTATTCGTTCATAAAGTTAAAGAAATGATTTCTCTGAGGTTATTTTCTGGAAATACAATTAAAAATAATGACTTGTTTTACTTCAAGATTCATGTTCATTTCACTTTATCATGTTGCTTTGATATAAATTTCTTATAATTCGTTGGCCTTGGGAAGACAAGAAAAATCTATATGAAGTTAAAGAAAGACAAAACAAAAAGTAAACTGGAAGATGATATTGATAGAATTCCACTTCTATGAATCAATTTGGGAGAATTTACATCTTTACAACGTTAAGACATTTTCTTTCCATGAATATAAGTCTCTCCACATATTTAGACATATGTAATAACTTTCAAGGAAATTTTTATATTTTTATACTTTTCTCCATAGATGTCCAACACATACTTTTAATTGTTTTCTGTTTATTTCTTATAAGCAAAAATTCAGTTCATTGTTTATATTGGTCTTATGTCCAGTCACTGTAGCAGATGCTTTAGTGCTCTGCACCACATTTTTTTCATCCTGATTTCAATTCCAGCACAACTGCAGTGGGCAATTTGATATGTATTGCCAGCAACCTACTTTAAGTATATACTGTGATGTCTCTCCACCACTTCTCATCCTTTCAAGGGACTGTTCTAAGCCACGTTCTACACAGATCTTCAGAAGGTCACTAGTGGGATTAAACTCCAGTTGTCCATAGCAGTGACTAATTCAATAATACACAATGTATTGGATTCTTTTTACTCCCTAACTAATTTTCCAGCTACTTCACTGCTGCTTTTCTGAGGTCACATCCTAAATAAATGACATGCATCCCAGCTCTTTTCTCAGATTCCACTTTCAGGTAAAATAAAATAGTCACCTTTCTAAACACTTGTCTCATTTCTAATAATTTGATGTAAATTCTTCTGCACTCTCTATGTATTCAGTCATAGTACCTTTGTATAGTGACAGATTTGTTAGTTCCGATGCATTTTGTCCAATATCTTTTTTTTTTTCTATGCTAGCTAGGTAATAATGGATATTTTTATCTTATTCCTAATTTGAAAAGAAATGCTTCAAACATTTTTTCATTAAGAAGGACGTTTACATTCTGTTTTTGTGACATATCTTTTTTGGGTTAAGAAAGTTTCTTCAAATTTGTATTTCACTAAGGGTGTGTCTCATCAAAGGGTGCTGATTTTAAAAAATAAATTTTCCGTACCTTTTGAGATGATTATATATTATTTTTCTTTTATCTGTTAATAAGATAAATGACATTTGGAGATTTCCTGATAATAAATCACTCTTGAATTTCTGTGTAAGACCAAAATTGTTTATGATGTATTGATTTTTTATACACTGTTGTATTTGATTTGCTAATTTTTTTTTTTTTTAGTATTGATGCATTTATATTCACAAGACAGATTTGCTAGTAATTTTCTTACTCATGCTATCCTTTAGTTTTCTAGGCCGAAAGAGTATATAAGTTTGAAATGATCTTTTCATAGAAAGTATATTTTCCTTATAAAAAGAGCCTTATGATTTAGTTTATTTAATGATTGCTGTCATCTGAATTATTTCCCCCCCAAATTCACATGTTGAAAACTTAACCACTAGTGCGCCTTTATTTGGTAGTAAGAATGTAATTAAGGTTAAGTGAGGTCATAAAGATAGAGCTTGATTCTATAAGATTAGTGTCCTTATAAGAGCTGCCAGAGAGCTAATTCTCTCCTTCTGCATGTGAAAACATAGTGAGAAGGTGGTCATCTGCAAGTCATGAAGGTTTCTCACCAGAAACTAAGCTGGTCAGTACCTTTTGATCTTGTGCTTCCAGTCTCCCGAACTTTGAGAAAATGAATTTCTATTGTTTAAACCTCCTAATCTACGACATTTTGTATAGCAGTTGAGCTCACTGATGCAATAGTTATGAAAGTATTCAGCCTATTTCTTTTTAAGTTTTTTTTTTTTTTAGGGATTTATTCAGTCAAATTTATTGGCATATATCACCTGTCCTTTTATAGGGGATCAGAAGCCCAGAGAAGTTAAGTAACCTATGTAAGGACACAAAGTAATTAGTGGTTTGACTGAAAAAATCAAGTTTTTTTCAAATCATATTTTTGGTTAAGAGTGCTTGAAAATATACCTGCACAAGAAAGCTTTAATGAAAAATGCTGATTATCCCAAAACTAATGGACTAGAAATTTTAACTTTTAATTAAATGTTATTTGAGATTGTATGTTCAACTAGTATAACCTTTGGCAAAAAGTTTAATAATTATATTGTACATTATCCAGCTCTTTTTTTTCAGACATTCTCAATGCCTAATCCCCAAAGAAGAGAGAGCTATCATGTGGGCATTAGTGAATTATCTTTCCAAAACATATTTCAGAGCTATGTGTGAATCTGTCAAAAATCATTTTTTTTTTCAGATGAGGCTGAGGCCTCTGATGACATAATCAATCTCTATGGGTAGCTTGTAACATGGAGGTGTGTCACAGTCCTAGCTAAACATAAACAAAGCTGGGGAAATAGCCAAATTTGCGCTGTAAGGATCTGTTGGATATTAAAAGCCCAAGTTCAGACATGGGGTTCAGGGATTCACTTAGATTATAGGGGAAGGAGTAGAAGCCTGAGGGAAGACTGCATCTATGAAAATATAATGTAGTTTTAGAAGTGTAGAGAGAGTGAAAAAAATCCATTTCCTTGATAAATCCTTCCCTCAATTTTGTGCCCTTAAAGTTAAAGGCAAAAAACCCTGAAATCTTCAGTCATTAGATAAAGATGGAGCCTCATTATACCTGCAAACCCTGAGTCAGGTTCTGTGTTCTGGGAGCCACAGAAAATCAGGAGTTTAAGAAACCTGAGAAGAAAGAAATGAAATGGGAAACATGCTAGCCATTGTGGATAAATTATCAACTCTGGTCCTGCTGCTCTGTGTACATCATTGCATTAAATCCTCTCAACCACCATATAAAAGAACTGAAGCTCTAAGAGCTAAAATCTCACAGCTTACAAAAGATCATACAGATATCATCAGCACTGGCCAAAAATGGCTTAGATATTTCCAGCCCCACTGCAGAATGAATGAAGATTCTTGATATATTGACACGTTACCTTCTTTTTGTATCAGAGATGGAGCAGAGGCATCTATTGATAACTGAGCACTCATCCTGACTTCTGGAATGGAACCAGAGAAAGGCGAAGCCAAAAGATTGGCATCTCTACATTTGGCAAAAAGCAGAGTGTTTAGTTATCTATACAAACCATTGTAAGACTTAATGGCTTAAGATAATAATGATTTATTATTTCTCAAAATTCTTCGGTCTAGGTAGGCTTCAGTTGGTGTTTCTTCTCTTGGGGTGGAATTATCCAGGATGACTCTTCTCACATGTACGCTACCTTAGTTAGGATGGCTGGAAGCACTGGAGCTGTTCTAGTTGTTCTAGCATCTCTCTTACTCCACTCAGCCTCTCCAATAGAGTAGCCAGACTTCTTTACTTAGTGGCTCAAGACTCTGAGATTGAAAGGTCCAAGAATATAATACTTCACTATGCAAATGATTTTCAAGCTCTGCTTGTGTTATGTTTGCTACTGTCCCATTGACTGAGGCCCAGAGCAATATTATAGGAAACTACATAAAATGTAAATATCAAAAGGCATAGTATAGTATACATGCTATAAACCTGAGTTAGAAATTAGGTTTTTCTTTTTCCTATCTCAAGTAAAGCCATAAAGTTCAGGAAGACAGTTCAAGCAGAAGAGAACTGAAAGGAACCTGGAGTCAGTCCACCTACTAAAGATGGCCTGGAAGAGGATCAAGAGGCCCTCAACTATACAGCTAACTCCTGGAGTTCCCCTGCAGCCAGGTCAAATATCAGTAAAAAGTATTAGTCTAGGACATCAGCCAGCCTCATAGAGTCTAATGTGAAGGAAATGGCTTTTTACTATAAACATACTGTGGACATAGCAATATGAAATCCAGAAGCAAATGATGTTTAGGAATCAAAGAGGCAGGAAAATTAATCTCAAAGGAGATTAGATCCAACCATTGGATTCTAATTCCTTATAATTTCAGGTCAAGAGGAACTAAGAACATAGGAAATATGATGATGGCACATCTGTCCCCTCTGGAAATGGAGACAGAAGTGCTAAGATACTCAGAGCCTAAGTAATAGACAACAACTTCGTCTCAGGCTCTAGCCAGAATCCTATTTTATGAAAATATAAAGCACCATCAGAGCTATACTTGTTCAAATATGGCTTGACTTTGAATCTCTGAGCCTAGTTTGGAGGTGCTTCAATTCTCCCAGTTTATAAATATGGCTAGCCTAGACAATATGGAATGGATATATGACCTCTTCACATTAACACAGTCTTTCTTTTAAAAAACCACCAGTAACCCATCATGCATGGTTTTGATGGAGTTGCACCTGGCACTTCTCTCTTCCGCAGTGTCAGCAATGGGCATGTGACCCAGGCTTTGTCAATAATAACTATCCTTCCAATGAGAGAGATTTATCCTAAATTTTGAGCCTGTGTCCTAAACAGGGACAACAGAATCCTTCTCTGGGATTAATTTTTATTCATAGGAAATAACTTTCTTTCTGTTGAGATTGCCGGAGTAAGAGAATGTAAATCTGAATTTGAGTAGTTTCTCTGATACATGGAAAATTGTTCTATAGGATAAAGTGAAGCAGACACAAGTACACATAGATGATAAAGAGCAAGTCTTGTGGAATTCCCTGGGGCTAGACTTCTTAGGGTTCTTTCTTTAACTCTGAGTTATGCCATTATCTTTTCTACTATGTGAATGACTTTATGAGTCTGCTCAGGTTACTGTAACAAAATACCACAGACTGGGTGGCTTAAGCAACAGAAATTTATTTCTCATAGTTCTAGAGCCAAGGAAGTGTAAGATCAAGGTGCTGAACAATTTGGTTTCTGGTGAGCTATCTCTTCCTGACTTGCAGATGGCCGCTTGCTTGCTGTGTCTTTACATGGCCTCTTCTCCATGCATGTGGAGAGAGAGAGAGAGAGAGAGAGAGAGAGAGAGAGAGAGAGAGAGAGAGCTCTAGTCTTCCTTTTCTTCTCAGAAGGATGCTATATACTATCAGATCAGTCCTACTCTAATGACTTCATTACTTCCACAAAGGCTCTATCTCCAAATACAGGATTTAGGGCTTTGACATATGAATTTGGGATAGGGCCACATACATTCAGTCCACAGTAGTAATAAATCTACCCTTTCCCAACAATGAATGTGTTTGTGCCACTTACAACCAAAAAAATACTTATTCAACAGAGAGAAGGGCTATTGTAGGCCAGAGAGCCCTCATAGATCCCACATCTGAATTATAACTTCATAGATATGTATTGGTACATCTCTATTCCTAGTACCATTCTTTAAAGATGGCACACCAGGTGATTGCTTCATTTACTCAATGGCATTTTTCAGCACCGATTATGTCTCAAGTGTGGGAAATAGAAAGTCAAGAAAGACACAGCTGCCTTCTTAGGAGAACTCCCTTCCTCTCTTTATCTCTCTCCATGCACATCCACATATGCAGCTGGAGGCATTTCAATTTTCAAATCCAGTTCTATTCATTATTAAAAACTTGGCAAAACTAAACAGTAGTGTAGACTGTCAAGGTATAAAATTCATTACTCATATAGCAACTAAAATAAATAGTCATAAATCACACCTGACAAACTCAGGCTCTGCCCAATTAGGAAGTTTTCTTCTTTGCTTTCTGCTGGGCAGAGCATCTGAAATAAAGAGAACCTTTAAAGAATTCAGAACCTTGTACCCACTGATCCGCACATTTATAAAAGACAAAGACCTTGCTTATGGCGATTGTGCCTTTTTCCTGTGGTATATTAATCTTCAATGAGACAAGCCAATTTCTCACTTGGAAATTCCAAATTTTGCCACAAGATTGCATTTGCCTATTATTCTACCAAATGAGGTTGAATTAAGAGGATGGGATTAAAACAGGGGAAAGGGAAAAACCATTTCCCCGTTTTAAATATTGAATCTAAAAAGAAAATTTTATTATTCCAAATGATCTCTTACAAGAAAAACAACTTTATACTGAAAAACAAAGCAAAATAAAATTTTTCTATTTTAACCTTTTTGGACACATAAAAGAGAATAGTGTATAATAAAGCCAAAGAAAATTTCCCCTGATATATTGAGCAAAAATGTTCTGCCATTTCTAGCAAAACATTTTTTATTCTGTGTTATATATATATATATATATATATTACATACACTATATATATTATATAATATATATAAAATATATAGTGTAGACTGTCAAGGAATATATAATATATATAATATATATATAACTTTTCCTTCATATATAATAGATATTATATATATATATATAATGTATTATATGTATATATATGAAGGAAAAGTTAAAACTGTCTTTGTTCACAGGCAACATGATTGGCTATATATCCTCCCTTGCTTACCAGTTAATTATCTGTATGTAAATGGATACATGACATACACTTGTCAAACCCATAGAACTTTAGAACATAAAGAGCTTGAGTCTTAGGGTATGAAAAAAATTAAATCATTTAGGAGGTCAGAAGATCCCAGAAAGGAATGCAGGCTGTGACAAGAGAATCTAACTGTATAACAAATGTGTGAATCAACCTCACTGAAGGGCGGGGGGAAATGATGCTAACTTAAGTAACTTTGGAAACCAGTGGATTCTGTAAGACTAAAGACAAAAGTAACTGTATAGTATTCTAGTTAATAAAGATGCTTTCCACAGAGATACAGTTTAACAACTCTGATGCTGTTATAAGTGTATATTGAGATGAGAAATTAAGTAAATGGATGGTGGATGATGAAAGGCAAGTTTCTCACTGTTGGACTAGGAATTTATAGATAGCAGGGAAAGAAGGCTAGTGATAGTGATAGATTAAAGCTGGAGACATCAGAATAAACTCACGCTTATTTTAATATAGTTACAAATAATCACATATAGAAAAATTTATAGATATATATAGATACACATGTTAGTATACATTCATATATTTCCTTGTTAGGCCAACTGAGAGCCTAAAGAACAACACCTCAGTAACAATGAGCCAGATTAGTTTCTAATGCCCACATCTTGGTTTCTAATACCATTTTCCAATGAAAAGAACCAGGCTCCTTGGGAAATTGCTGATTCCAAGACAGGACTGAAACAGAAAATATATAAGATGAGCTTGGAGCATCTTGTAGTGCCAAATGTAAAGAAATGTTACAAAATGTTACAAAAAAACCCACCACCATTTATGGTATTAAGTATATCAAAGGGGCACAGGAGACAATTGAAAGAGCTTCCAATAGCCAAAGATGAAACAATTAGAGCAAAAATAAATAAATAAATAAAATAAAGTAGTACTAGATTATAACCAATGTGTAAAATAAATATCCACGAATTTCTGTTGATATAAATAGTGAATATATGAATAAATTGAGAGAAAAAACATGTTCCTAATGCAGAATTCTACATAATTTATGTAGATACTTTACTTTTAAGAAAGTAGAGCTTAACACCCCACTACAGTGTGGGCTATGCATAGCAATTCTGTTCCAAAGAATATAGTATGGAAATGAGAAAAAGGAGTAATTTTACAGTGGAACATGCTGACAAACACTACATCAGGCATGTGACAACCAAGATCAAGATCAGTAGCAATAAATTACATTGATAGTATATACCCTTGCTGTGATGTGATGAAAACGGCATTTAATCTCTGTGATCTTTTTCCCCAGAAATGATACTTTCATTCTAATGAAGAGAAAACCATCAGAAAAATTCCAATAGAAGTGCATCTACAAAATACTTGACCAATATTCCTCAAAACTGTCAAGGTCATCAAAAACAAGGAAAATTTTGAAAAAAAAAAAATGCCACAGCCAAGAAGAGCCTAAAGAAAAATAGACACTAAATTTAAGATGGTATCCTGAATGAGATTCTAGAACCAGGAAAAAAAAAAAAGGTAGGGGGACATTAGGATATAAACTAAGGAAATCTGAATAGCCTATATACTTTAGTTAATATATCGTTATTGATTCATTAATTGTAACAAATGTACCATACTAACCTAAGATATTAATTATAGGGAAACTGAGTGAGAAGTATATGTGAGAGTTCTGTGCTATTTGAAATTTTCTGTAAATCTAAAACTGTTCTAAAAAATAAGTCTATAAAAAATTGTGTGTACCAGCCATCTACATCAGTCTTCATTAGTTTTACTTGACCTCCTAGTTCAAATGTTCATTGGACATAAACCAGAAAATCTGTGTCCTAATCCTCAGTGGAAAAAATTTGTTTGTCCAATTTGGATCAGATATCTGGCCTGCCTGAGTCTAATCAACGGTGTTAGGGGATACCTGGGCACACAGCTCCTGCTCCTAATGTTTGGAACATGAGATCAGCTTCTCTGATGTAAAGTAACTAACATGTCCACTAACTCAACCAAACACCCCAAATTAGAAGAGAACAGGCCGTGGGGAAGGCTGAGGAGGTTTGTGTAATTTTAGAGCAGGAAGTGGTCCCTTAAGCATCAAAGTAAAATGAGGTTACAAAATGATAATCTCTCATTCAATCATTTCTTCTTCATTTATTAGTTGTAATATCTTCCTGTGTCAAATACTTGGTTATTCAATAGTATAACTTATACATAAAAGACAAGTCTTACCTTTCCCTCCATTTATCAATTTTCAAAACAAAGAATTGATTTCCTAGCACCTTCTAAAATTCAATGAGTTTTTTAAATTTTATTTTAGTGTTAATACAAGCTCTTGGATTTAAACATATTAATGTATTTCAACCCACTACAGTTATTGTTCTTAATAATGTTCAAAATTATATCATCTTTAGCCAATGTTATCCTATTCAGGTTTATTTTCAAGTCCTTTGGGTATCCTAAATTAGTCTTTAATAGCTTTCTTGCTTTCTGATATGATATAATGTTCCAGACTTACCTTATACATTGTCTTCCCCAGATCTGGAATCAGCCATTTTTTCAAGAAGTCCACTTTCAAGGAAAAGCAACATTTAGAGAACATTCTATGGATGCTGGTGAGTTCATTGCTACTAGACAGACCTAAAATGTACACATTTTTATGATAAAATACAGCAAAATAAAAAATTGACACTTTCATTTCAAATTCATTACAGAATGACAAGATTTTTACTTAACCTCATCAGCAAGTAAATTTTTATGTCCCTTCAGAATACCAAAACTAGGCTCTCCACAATGCCAACGTAATTGTTACTTTGCTTTATCACACAAGCCACCCACAACTGATGCTCTAAACAATTGTTGAAAACAATTTAAGATATCTTTAGTTCCTTTTCTACTGAAGTATATCTCACTAATAATGTACAGATTACTAGGTTCTAAATATACTCAAAATAATTCCTTTCTGTTTATTTATGCCACCAATGCAGTGCAATGTTAAGTTCCTTTATTTCATTGTTTTTAATTATTAAAAATTGCTTTCTAAATTTAACTTTATTTTATAATTGTAGAAAACATTTAGATGGTTTTAAACAAGGTTTTAACAAAGTTCCCATCAAAGAAATCTAGGTTACATACCCCAACACCTTCCCTCTCCCATTCCTAACCATTCATTAAAGTTTTACCATTTGTCTTTCCACTTTTTAAATTTAAGCAAATGTGTGTTTCTGCCACCTTTCTTTGATCTCACAACAAACAATTTTCAACCTTTGTTTTACTTAAATGACCCTAAATATTATTCATTAGTAAACAAAGAAATTTCTCTTTCTTTCTCTTTAGCTGCATACTGTTCCAGTATATGAATGTTTCATAGTTTACAATACCTTGTTGATAAACATTTTGGTTCTTTCTAGACTTTAGTTGTTGCAATTAGTGCCTGAAATAATAGCCCTGTTTATATATCTTTGTACTTAATTTTGTATGTGATTCTTGGGATAGAATCCTAAAGTAGAATTGCTGTGGTCCCTGAGTTCAATATCAGTGAATCATTTATATATATATATAGTTTTATATATGTATATACACTTTATATATAGATACTGTTTTATATATATAATATAATTGTATATATGCTGTTTTTAAAGATAAGTGCATATAGAACAAGTTTATATATTTATTGGTTGATGAAAATATTGTGATCAATGACCTAGAATCCCAGAATATTTTCTAGTTCAATGTTTGCAGTGACTTTATGGAACATAATTACCATGAATAATGAGAATCAATAATATAAATATAAATATACATACAAATATGTATATTTTTGAAGAGGTATTTTGCATGTATGTTCATAAAGGACACTGGTCCTAATATATTATATGAATTGTCAATTAGATCAAGCTAGTTTGTAGTGTTCACATTTACTTACTTTGCTTGTTCAAATAACTACTGAAGAAGTTTTTAAATCTCTAATTATTTTTTTATTTCTCTATTTCTTCTTTTATACTGTCATTCTTCTCTTCATGAATTTTGAAACTACATTTTTTTAAGTAAGATGTTTGAAATTTTATATCGTTTAGATGAAATGATATGTTATAAAGAATCCCTCTTTTGTCTGGTAATACTTTTTGTCTTGAAATGTATTTCATCTGAAATTAATAAAGCCACATTACCTTTCTTAAGATTAGTATGTGTATGATATATATTTTTCCATTTTTTCATGTTCATCTTATCTGTGTCCTTTTATTTAAGATGATATTTGTTATAAAGAGAATATAGTTGGATTTGCTTTTTTAATATACAGTCTTACAAAATGTCTTTTAATTAGAGTTAGTTCATTCACATTTAATGTAATTACTGATATAGGTAGGTTAATTGAGTACATTAGTATTCTACTTTAACTTTCATATTGGCTTTTAATCTACATCTCTTTGTGTTTGTTTTGATAATTGCTCTGTGGATTACAATATGAATTGTTAACCTATCACAATCACAATCTACATGGAATTAATGTCATTTCAATCTAAGAATTTACTATAGTAAAATTCCTTTTAACTTTTTTAACCTTTATATCACTTTTGTCATACATATTTACCTCAAAACATAGTATAAATCTTACCAATACATTTTTATTATTTCAACTTTTAACAATAAGTAATCTTGAAAGGATATTTTAATGGGTTTCTATAAGGCACATATTGACCATTTCTAGTACTCTGCTTTCATCTGGGATCATTTCTTTCCAGCCTAAAGAACTTCCTTTTCTATTTCTTGTGGGCTGTTTCTGATAGCTATAAATTGTCCCAGTTTTTCATCTAGAAATTTTTTTTATTTCTTCATTTTAAAGGATATTTTTACTTGATATAAAATTCCAGGATATAGTATTGTTCATTTATAATATTATTTATTTCTATAATTATTCATTTTAAGAATTTTTAAACATTTGGATTTTCTTTTATTATTCTAATTAAAATATTTTTTATTCCGACCTCTATATTTATACCATTTCAAAACTCACCTAGTGACTTTTGCATTTTTAAATTTTTTGTTTTTGAATAATCATCTCTCAATCAAAAGGATCTATCAAAGAATTCCTTTGAGTAATTATTTTTTATGCAGTTTTGCAGAACTGGCCTATTCTAAAGCTTTGACTGCATTAAAAATCTATTTGTTACCTTCATGTATGATCATGAAAGGCACCTCTACTGGGTACTTTTTCTTTATCTTGCTTCACTTGTTTTAATGACGTAGTATTTTAAAAGTATGAAGTCAGCCTGCTTTGTGTTCTTTGCACAAAAACTGGACTTTGTTTTCTATCTTGATGGCCATGGATTTTTTTTCATTACTCTTGAAATGTTAAATGTCTTCTCTGATACCCAGTTATAGATGTATTCCATTAACATTACCTAGAAAACCATGATTCCTCATAATTTATAGACTTAAGTGGAAATACTGTATCTGTTTTAATGCATATTAAGGCTTGTGATCTATGTATGTGATATTGTTATTATTTAGGAATACTCAAAATTTGTATACTTTCCATTTATCAACTTTTGTTATTGTTTTGTTTTCTCTTTTTATATTTCTGTTTCTACTTTATGAAACTTTGAAAGTGTTTCTTAATTTCTGTGACTTAATTTTCTAGTGTCAATTTGCACAGATAATTTGGTTTTGCTTGTCTATACTGAAGTTCCTTGCATTCTTTTCTTCATAACAACTACCTTCTATTTCATGTTGTCTTTTAACTCAGACCATTTCTCTTTATTATTAGTTACTCATGCTTCAGAAAGGTCATACCTTCAAAATCTTATCTGAGAACACTAAATAGATTACCTAGATATTCTATTTCTTATCATAAATAATTTTTAGAAGCATACTCTCCCTTAGAATTTTCAGAGTAATATCACTTCTTCTTAGTGCTATATGATATTTCATAAACCTAATTATTTTGCTTCACTTTGCTTATTTTTTTATATTCATGGTTGACTGAGTTGAGACCTAGTTAAATCTAGTGTTATCAACAGACACAATAAATTGTGTGTCCTCAAGTGTCTCCTCATTGGGCATTTGTGGCATTAAATGGCTTATTTCAAATCTGAACTTAGAAACTTAATAATAAATATATCACTAATCCTATTTGTGATGTATAGCAAGCATTTATCTCTTGTGGCTCTGCTGAAATTTTATCCTTTGCTGTTAGACTCTCCATAACAGGTAATAAAATATAAATCCCAGGACGCAAAGAATTAATGCACATCTTCCTCTCCCTTTGTGTTGTGTTCTGGAAGCTGCAGTATAAAATTGATATAGAAAGAGATGATTGATTTGATTGGGTTAGAGTAGGAGGTGGAATACTGAGACAATGGTATGAACTTTTAATGTTTCAGAAAATATTCCCTGTGCAGACTGGGGATGACCTAACTGATTAGTATACCCCTTTTGTTTTTCCTCTAGGAAGACAAAGAAAATGAGTCAAAACCTTCTCATGCAGAGAAGTATTTCTAGAGAAGTATTTCTCAGTTGAATAACCTAGAGGAGTATTTCTCAGTTAAATCTGATGAATTTTTCAATTAATAGAAACACTTCAAATGCTAGCCTACACTACACTCTTCTCACTCATTTCCAATGCTGCTAAAAATTTATATATCTTCAAAGATTTTTTAAAGAAAATACAGAGAAGATAGCATCCCACCACACTGCCTCAGAATTTCCAATGGTTACTTGAAATAGAATTGGTGTTTCTACATGTTTACTTCCTCCTACTGACAGTCACTAAATACAAATTTCCAACCTGTTTTGTCTTTAAGTTTAGATGTGTAATGCCAAGAATTAGGGAAGATTCATGAGACAGACCCATATGTATGGAATTGACATCCTGATTCTCAGTGACAGAGGACAACTTCGGGAAATAATAAACATTACAGCCTGTACAGAAATTAGTCCCTTTGCACAGAATTCTCTGCCCATCTTCAGACTTGTTAGCAACAAGGAACAAAAGAGTGCATGATTATAGACATTTTTAAAGTTGAAAATCAAATGTCTTTTAAGAAATATTAAACTTGCTTTGTAAAAATCTTTTAAAGACTAACTTGAAGTTATCTACCTCCTTCAAAGAATGGTCCTTCAGAACTCCTCATATCCTTAGCAACAAGGTCACATTGTTTAGCTCTAAAAAGCAAAACTGAGTAAAGTACTTGATATTATGTTATTATGCTAGATTTGGAATACGATGACACATTTTATCCTATATTTTTTACAAAATTCTAAAATATGATTTTATGTTTTTAGTTAAAGTGATTAAAATAAATAAATAGGTTATCTTTGGAAAACTTTGGAGTCATTCATATCTATTACATAAGGACAATAGTAATATCTGCTTCAGAGTGTTACATGAGGGCTAAATAAGACAAGGTATATAAAGCACTTAAAGAAAAAGAAAATAAATTAATAAAGTCATTGACAAGAAATACTAACTATATCATTATTGTTATCACAAAATTATGTTTACATAATTAAATGAATTAAAAAGAAAAAAACAGAACAATGAACGTATAGTTTTTGACTTAATCATATTGTTTTAACATTGAGGCTCTGTTCTTTTATTTCTTTCTCTAATCCACAAAACACTAAACATGATTTAAACCAAGAACAAAAAAACTGCTTTTTCCTTCACAGACAACATATGATGGTAATTTCATATCTGGCTCCCTAGACTGTAAATTCGTAAAAAGTAAAGATTATACCTAATTATTTCTCCATATAACTAAGCCTAAAACCATACATATGGGCACCAGCTGAGCTATTTCCTGAGGAGGACACTTTGCCTGTACAGTCACATCACTGGAAGAATTTGTCTATCTGTTGTGTATATTTTCAGCTACTTATGACTCAATGGAACTTTACAATTTGTGCTATTCAGATAGCCATCTGATTTTGCACTTTCTATGAGTCAGGAAATATAGTAATTGCCAGGGAGACGACCACAAGACATAGCCCCTATCTTTGGTGATTTCACAGTCCAGGAGAGGGAATAGATTGTAAAAGTAAAAAATAAATCACAAGTCAAGGTGACAAGTGCTTCAGATACTATGAATAAAATTTGGAATGCCCTAGCTCAATTGATGGAATTATGATTAGCCTGAAGAGCAAGTAGAAATAGGATGCCCCACATGCAACCACCAAATACCACTGAGTGGTTGACATTTGGACAGTGGTGACAGACTGCCTGGGTTTCAAACCAAGCTTTGCCACTTATTAGCTGAATGAGCTTTGGCAAATCATTTGACTCCTCAGTGATTTATCTGTAAAATGAGAATTCCATTAATTTCTAATTAATGGAATTGTGAGGATCAAAATGAATTAAGTAAAGCTTTTAGTAGGTCCTGGTACACAGCAAGCCCTAGTTCAGTGTTAACTTTTATTAGCACTATTATTATTAGTTTTCTTTCCTCCAATGTCCTTCCTTGAAGTTTCCAGTCAAGTAATAAATAATCTTCCTTGCACATGCTTCCATCTCGGGCACATTCAGGGCAGCTAAAGCTACAGGCATTCAGTGAAGGTTCTGATCAGAGCTCATGAGAATTCACTTAAGCCTTATCTGAAAAATGGTCCAATTAATGAGGAGCTTAAGGTCAAAAAAGGAAGGGGCTTATTTCTTCAAACTGCTTCTACATGATTAGAGGCAAAATATCCTGCTGAATAGAACATGAGTGTTTGAGGGGACTTCATATTAAAGCTGAGATATCAGGTATGTTTTTATTACAAGAAATCCATGTAACCCAGAAAGTTAAATAAATAATCATCAATTTATAAAAATTATAAATAGTTGTAACTCCATCACTCAGAACAAAAGCACTGTGGCATTTTGGTATAAATGTTTCTAGCCCTTCATCTATACATGCACATTCTGGCAAAAATATATCTACCCTTCTGCTCATCTTACTAACTCCACACATACCTCCACTTAAACGTTCTCTCGTTTGTCTTTGATCAGCCAGAGTTCAGAATGGCCACTGCGCCATATCTAACCAGTGAACCAAGTTATGATGCCTTAACGACCCCAAGCATTTCCCCTTGTCTCACTCCTTTCTATGACTGTGATAAGAAAACCAAGGACTGCACAGGTCTTGTGTGAGTGAGTGAGTGCGTGCGTGAGCGAGTGTGAAACATCTGCTCTGTATCTATCTGTAACTAAACAGGTAAGTTAAACCAGGACAAGGTCTGCAGACCCAGCCGTTTTTGATTCAGGAGTCCTCACTTAAAGATCACTGGATTTAAGCCTGTCCTCCTTGTTCTCCTATTGATCTTTAACAAAGAGCTCCCAAGGTGAACTAGATGCTTATCCAGTTAAGTAAACAATCCCATCTCCTGTTGTTTCTTGAGTATCACTTGCTTGGTTGGCAACACTTAAGAAAGGCACATGATCAGCATGGCAGAAACCTGACATTCCTGCATCCCTGATCATAATACTGAGAAGCAGTACCGAATCCTCACCTTTTGCCTCTGACAATTTACACGAATAAACATTTATTTTTATAAAAGTAAAGTGGTACAATACATGTCATCTTATTAACTATAACACAAATAGTTGAATGATCAATAACTCAATTATGTTTTTACATTAACTCAATCATGTTTTATATGAACTCAATCATATTTGTATATTTTAAACCATATCTACTTCCCCATCAAATTTTTTTACTTAATTATTTTAATGACTTTGTTAGGTGAATACAACTACAATTTACTGAGCCAACCCTCTATCATTGGTAAGTTAAATAGTTTCAATCTTTGTTAAAAACAATGTCTCAGTGACAATTCCAGAACATGCATCTTTGTGATTGTGCCCAGTATATTACATCCAATGAATATATTCTTCTATTCACCATGGCAAATATACATGGTATCCTGTCATCCTTTTTAACAAAGCTTGACTTTCCCTGGTCTGTATCCAGGCAGCTAGAAAAAGCTCATAACCACTCTGCCTTAGATAAAACTGCAGGCAAGTGCCCTGAGCAACTTGGAGCTCCAAATTGAATTAATTGGTCCCTCAGGTAACTGATCTTGAATTTCTAATGGGCCCTCTGGAACAACGGAAACCACAGAGCTGCATTTAGTTATTAGAATCAAGCCTGACAATATGAAGCACAATCAACAAGCAGAGGGGAAAAACTAACTGGGGCTGATTTAACACACCTGCTGAAGCTCCTGCTGTCCAAGATGCTAGATTTGGAGCAGGTGTGAGGGTTAATAATTACTGGACCTCAGAATCACATCGGCCTGGTTGAAAGGACATGGGGGATATTTCAGAAAGTTTTTCAGGATGTAGCTAGAGCCAAAAACTAAAGTAATTCTCCTTTCCAAATTTATATCTCCCTCATAAGTGCAAGTGACTCAAGAGATGGTTTTACATAATAAAGTCTCCTTTAATGGACACCATGGAGCCCAATCATCCCAATTCAAAAACATTGCCATAGATACTGTGTTTAAAATAAATAACAAACATATTTATAAGTAGTAATAGTAACAATAATCATTATCATCATATTTTAAAGTAATTATCTTTCAAAATTCATCATGTGGGAGAAAAAAATTCAAAGCCAAACATGGTTGGGTGATCGCCATAAAGCAAGCTAGAGAATGAATGAGTATAGTGGGCACTTGAACAGAACTTCCAAAGATTTGGGCCACTGTTGTGTCCTCTCCAATCCTCAGAATTTTAAAAAGTCATACGGGTTACATCTGAGTTTCTGCCTATGCATTCTAACCTCTTCCTTCTTTTCATTCCTTTTCACTTAAAAAACTGTCTAGTGCTCCCCTGATAGGATTGTAGTCATCCTGCTTCCCTCACCGTAATGAAAGGCATGTGACCCAGGCTCTCCAATCAAAGTATCCCATGCCCCTGGAGATAGTGATTGGCCCAGAGGCAGGAGCATGACCCAAGCACAATGATAATCTTTTATTGAAACCAATAGTGGGGCTGAGAGAGAATTTCTCTGCTTCAGAGATCAGAAGCCTATGGATCGTGTAAAGCATACAGCTGATAGAGGAAATCTTGATTATTTCATGGAAAATAAAACCTTTCAAGATACTCAAGTTCTCTTTTTAAATTAACAAACTTTGAGGTAAATTTCTGTCTCTTGCAGCTGAAAGAATTGTCATCCAAAAATCCTAAGATCATTTGATTTTGCAAGAAGTCATCTGCCTCAAAGAAAAGGTTAATGTAGAACTGATAAATTATATCATAATTCACTTATAAGTTGACTATAACATAGAACCTTGGTTCTGGTTTGATTTATGTGTTCCAGGATTACTTGTGTTGAGGAATACATTTGACCTAATATTCATATTTCTTCTTGGGGAGAGCACTGACCAAACGGAGAACAATCAATGCTTCCTTTATTATGTACTCATTCATTGAAATGACTACCTGACAACTTTTACCATCTTCCTCAAATTCATTTAACATACATGCTTGATCACATCATATTTATTTAAATAGAAAGTTCAAGTGTTGTTCTTGTCCTAAAATATTTTTAAATAATTGTAACAAGGAGGGAAAGGAGAATTGTGGTTTAATGGGTATAGAATTTTAGTTTTTTAAGATGAAAAGCTCTGAAGATCTGTTTCAAAATGATGGGAATATGCTCAGTACTACCAAACTATACCTTTAAGAATGGTAAAGATGGTAAAATTTATGTTGTGTGTGTTTTACTACAATAAAAAATAATAATAGCAAAAAAACCCTAAAATGTATTTTAATACTTTGTAATGTCTCAGGCTGAATCCATCTGAGGTAGAAAGATATATTGTTGGATAAACTTACTGAAAAGCACTTAGGAGGGAGGCTGAACCCTCAGAACCTAGAGCTGGCACCACTGTTTCTCAAATGAGGATAAGTATTTTGTATAACAGAAGGCAAAAAAATTGGAGCTCCTGGAAGAAATCCAGGACAGAGATTAAACAAAACAAGACAAAACAAAAACAAAAACAAAAACAGAAAAACAGTAAGAGGAGCACTTGGAGGAGCCATTGAGAAGCAAGGTTGAAAAGGTCCCAGCTGATGTCTGGATTAAAATGGTTTACAAGGCATTTTTTAAAAATAATCTGATTATAATCAGATTATAATCTCCATAGTAATTTATAAAAACAGTTTTTGCATTAGTTCTATTTTATAGGCAAGAAACTAATGCCCAGAGAAGCAAGGCATGTTGTTCAAAGTCACACAGGAATAAGGTTTGAGCACAGTCCTCTAATTGAAGATCCCATACTCTTTCCACATATATTTCCACACTGTCCTCCACCGAGATTGTGTAAGTCCACAAACATACTCTCTTTAAAGGACTGCACCTGTCTCCTAGTGTCAGCTCAAACCATGCATCTACAGCTTATCTCCAGTGTGCAAAATTTGGAGATTAACATAGGTATCATCTAAGACTGAGTTCTTTTGAATGCAGGAAGCATGATGCTATTCATCTTTAAATTCCCAGTGCTAGTCTCTTTGTAGATATTTTTAATATGTTTGTTGAATATATGCCATTTCAGTTTTATGCATTTATGTGACTTCCCATTCTGACTTTGAAGGATAAAAAAATCATTCATTTCTTTATTCTAACTTAAAAAATATTTTATTATTTTATTATTAGTTTCAAGTATACAGTACATTGGTTAGACATTTATATAGTTTATAAAACGATCCCCCTAATTGCTCTTTCTCTCCTCTGGCTCTACACCTGGCCATTACATAACTGCTAACTGCATTCTCTATGCCACGTTCCCCATCCCCGTAACCCTCTATCAACTACTAATTCGTACTTCTTTAACCCTTCATTCCTTTCTCTCAGCCCCGCACCCCCTCTTCCCTGTGGCCATCACCATTGCCCTCTATGAAATCATTCATTTCTTGATGGCATACAGTAAATCCCAATTTATTGGATTGCGTTTTATATTGCTTCCTCGATCTTCTTGGGGTTTTGCAACCTAGGACTTTATTTACATGTTATCTTAAAGATATTATCTATCCTCAAATCTCTTACAATAGTGACACCAAGGAGAGACAATTGATTTGAAGTACAATCATCAAAATTCTTAGCATCAAAATTAGACCAGTAAAAAACTGAAGTGCTTTAGTCACCTTTCTTATTTTTTCCTACTAGCTTAAGCTGAAGCTTAATATCCTTGAAATGCATCGTTATTGTTATTTTTAAAAATTCAAATATTCATTTTATTCTTTTTCTTTTCATATAATCCTTGAAATATTTTAAAACTTGGTCTCCTTTGAAAACTTTTGCATTGATAATTCACTGCCTCCAAACAGTTCAAAGCATTCAGCTTCTGACACTGCCTGGGTTGCATTTGTATTCTCTTACTTGGGATATGAGAGAACTTTTGTTCTCCAGTAATAATCGTAAAAATCTAGACAAGGAAAAATAAAGAAATGATCATGTGTCTCCTTGAGGCAGAATGGCAGCATGGAAAGAATCGAGCTCTTAAGTTTGTTTTTATGATCTTGGACCAATTACATCACCTCTCTCAGCTCCATTTACTTCACAACAAAAATAAAATGTAGGATTGTCTTGAAGCCATCTAAGGTTCTGAGGCGATGCCTCAAAGGATGAAGGGGTGACCTAACCTGAAATAATGAGGTTCTTCCATCCAACACCACCAGAGAACTTTACCTTGGCCTGTTTTATTATTGATTGGACTCACAGGAAAGATTTAATTTGATCAAAAAAAAAAAAAAAGATTCCATGACTAAAAAATATTTGAAAACCACTGATCTACCATCTTTTTATAATTTAATATACCTTGTCTCTAATGTCACTAAAAACTAAAATTTCCCATTGTACTACTATTCATAACTGTAAGTGTGCCTACCACTGCAAGTTCATTATCTGAGAGCATTTCGTAGTATCTGATAGAATTTGTTTTAAGCACTTTTAAGAGATGCTTTCACATTCATTTAATTGACATGTATTTGCTTCCTTTATCAATTTGCCACCACTAGCCAGTTGTTATAGGAAGTACAAAAAGAATGCAAGGAAGTCATATTGTATAGGTAATTCTGTATAAATGTAAAGTAAAAACAATGTAGTTTTTCTTATGCCATAGCAAAAACTACATTGTTTTTGCTTTACATTTATATAGAATTATCTACATCATATTTTCAAGCTATGGCATAAGAAATATGTGTTTGCCAATGCTGACGCTACCACCGATGAATGTAAATTTGGGCAATTTCTTTAACCTGTCAACTTCAGGTTTTTTATCTACAAGATGTAGAGGAGAGAGTGTCTACCTCAAAGGGTGGCTTTTTAGGTTAATAATATTTATCATATATCGAAGGCTTGAAATGTGCTAGGTACTCAATCAAGTCTTTTACATGTATAATCTAATTTTTAAATTAATCCTCACAACAAACAAATGAGGTTATTCTTAGCATCAATTTACATGAAAAATAATAACTGAAGCACAGAGAAGCACGTCCAAGACCACACAGCTGATAAGCAAAGGAGCTAGTCTTTAAACTAGAATCCACAAACATGACTTCTGCAATATCACATAATGTGCAAGCAAGCATCTAATGCACTGCCTGGAGCTGAGCAGGTGCTCACTGATGACAAATTCCTTTCTATCTGACACAAATCTCACTCTCTTTGCTGTGCGAGTGAAGATGTTGAGCAATAAAAACCAACGCAGTATATACTAGAAGCCACAGTAAGAGCTTAAGCACACATCCATACTATCCATTCTAAAACAAAATCAAAAAGAAGAAACCAAAGTGTCTATCAGTGGGAGAAATATATTAAAGAAGTGGATTTCTAGCTGCGCCCTGCAGAAAATGGGTGGGTGTGAAAAGACAGAGGAGGCCGGTCAGCATTTCAGAAAAGCAGAATTATAAGCAAAGGCATGGAGCATAGAAAATATGGAGATTGGGGGAAGGGAAGAAAGTTGGAGATAAACATGATGGTTCTGATATATCTTTACAGACATAACCAACTTTAGGCAAATATAACATGAAAGAGAAAGATCTGGATTTTCAAGACAAAATTAGCAATCATCATTAAGCTTACAAAAGTACTCTGCTTCTCAGAAGAATAAACTAAAGAGCTTACCTTAAAATAATGAGCTCCTTCCCAAAATTTAAGTGTTTGATTTTCAGGAAAAAAAAATTAACTTACATGCTGTTTTAAAATATATATTCATTCCTAAAGCAGTGAAATAGATGCATGTTTGTTTTAAGAGGAGAAAAGTTTCCTTCAACCAAATAATTTATAGGATCTCAATAGATAAGACAGATTTTCCTGGCTGAAGTCAAAACTGTTGAAAAACAAAGTCTTGCCTCCCGTGTACCCCTGTGGAGCCTAGATCAGCAAGCAAGAGTCCTTCAGGAATAAGTAACATCTCTCTAAGCTCAAGTGATTGTGCTAATTCTCCCTGTTCTCAAAAAAGTAAACTATCTGACCAGCCTCTCTGGCTAATGTTGGTTGCGCAATATTACTACTGGCCAGGGTTTGAGCTCAAACAGCAATAATGAAAATGGAGGGAAACAGACCAGGGCTCATGCTGCCTGTGCCACTCAGCCAATAAATAGACCGACATAGAAGTTGGGATATTTAGAACAAGTGCTTATTATCAGAGCACCGGTGATCTGAGAAGGCAACAGGTTAACACCTACAAAACTGCCTTCCTTTCTTAGTCCAGCTTAGCATGTTTAAGGGAAAATCTGGACATTATTCCAGGGGCTACATGATGGTTCCAGGAGTCTTTTATGCTTCCTCTGGCAATGTGTTCCTCCAGTGCTGTTAGCAACCCAGGAATAAGGATAGGAGTACTCTGGAAAGAATGCTAAATCAGAAGGATCGATCAGTAAGCATAAAGGCATTAATCATAAGTTTCAGGGCAATTTTCTATGACAGGAGACATTCCAAGCCGCTAGGTACGATCTATTGTTAAGCTATATGACAAGGAAAAGTGAAGCTGGGGACACTGTGAGCCTTCTACTATGGGGCTCCCAACTGCGCCCTTCTTCAATAACAGATGGCAGAAGGGTGGCTGAAACCTACCAGCCTAAAACCAGGTAAAGTTAATGTAAGCCCATGCAGTATGTTGTTTTGTTGAGTAGTATTTTACTTGCCTTTTCTATTTCTGTTTTTTCTTTAATGTGTGATAATTACTTTTCACACTGATTCTTCCAAGTCAAAAAAAATAAATGACACCCAGCGAGAGATGGGACAATGCCAGGTTTCTTCATGAATGTGGGACAAAATCAACCGGATTTTTTCCCTATATTCTTTTATTGATAAACATGACTTTCTGATCCATTTTGATAAGCATGCCTCACCTAAGTTCTTTTGTTGACTCTCATTTTGTGTGGAACTACCCAAGACATCAAAAGAACAGAAAATTAGCTCTTCTGTAATATATAACAAAATCAGGCACTTGAGAAATTCAGGTCTGCCAATCGTTAGATTATTAAAAACTGATAACAGAAGAGAAGCAATTTCCTTTCTCTAAAAGCAGGCTCTATTGGGTCCTATAGAATTGCTTCACTAACAAATAATTAGAACCCTCTAGCCCTTCTGAGATGCCTGCACAAAATGAAATTAAATGTGTAGTCTTATCTCCCTCCAAAAGAAGGAGCCCATCCACGCAGGCATTCTTAATTTATCTGCATGCAATTTTTTTAGTATGGTAGAAATTGATAAGGAAATCACCCTCTCTCACTCCTCCATAGATTAGTCCTATTTTGCTCTTCCATTACAAAGTGGCCATTACATTTTTATAATCAAGAAGTCATCTAAGATGTATAGATTATGATTCTAAACCCTACCCAGAAAAAAAAGAATGATGCCATGGGGGAGGAGGATGAGCATAAAGGGAGAATGGAACAGAGAATTGTTCTAATGCTGAAGGTTGGAGTTTTGTTGATGGACCTCCAGGGATGTCTTAGAATGTGGGCCATAACTGGCTGGGAAGCATGAGTAGAAAAATTCTTTTTCCTCTTGGCCTAAGAAAGAAAAGCAAGCTGAGATTTTTCAACAAGAATGCTAACAAGGAAGTGGAAGGCAGAGAAGATGCAGGAGGATACAAATAGACAGGTTTACAAAGCAGACTTTCACTTCAAGTATGACCTGTGCTTGCCCAGTCTTCATCAAACCCAAGCGTGAAGATGCTGTCCTGAGTCTAGGGCAGCACATCCACAAAGAGGAACTTAAATATCCATCTCAGCATCTACAGGATGAAATAGGCACTGTTAGCTTTAATTTCTAATTACTCAGAGAATTGTTAATGGTTAATGGTTTTCCACAGGGCCCACAAAAGTGATTAGGCCATATACGGAACTTGAACTCTTAGATTTTCACCTTTCTGCTCATGAGCTATCAACAAGTTTTCTGGATCTTAAGTTTCTTTTGTACAAGGAAGATCCAAAGTCATCTGGTGAGCTTGTGGTCCACAAGAGAGACTGATTGGGAAAACGTTTAAAGAGGACAAAGATTCTATCCAGGTGAAGGACATGTGCACGATATAGTACAAACTTTCCCAGGGAAGCATAAACTGTGAGAGAAAATGTGAAAGGACAGTTCTTACAAATTTGGGTATGAAGAGTTTAAATAAAAACTCCGATTCACGGAAGCCTGGGAGACACGTAGTGGCGGTGGTGCCCGAGAATGACTGACAACTCAAGGAGGACTCCATTTACAGGTCAGTCTCAGGACTGAAATCTCCCTGAGGTGTTTAATATCCCTTCCATTGTGACCTAGGACAGAGAGGAAGAAGCAGCCTGTGAAAAGAGAGTTTAGGATGCTCGGATTATGGATGGAGCTGCAGGAGCCCCTCCCTCAGAGAAACCATTTCCGGAGTTGTAAGTAACATGGAGAACAGCATTCTGCAGACTTCATTAAAGAAGGAGAAAAGCAATACCTTGTGAAGATGCCATCAACAATGGCATTTTGAACCCTTTATTTCCCTTTGTTATTTCCTACAATTTAATAAAGTGAGTGTGGACGTTCAGTCTTGCTCCGCCACTTTAAAAGAGCTCGTAGAAAGGGCTCTGTCCACACGTGGCAGACAGAATCAAGGAGGATCAGCGCCCCATTTGAGGCAGGAGTGTTGGCAACAATAATCCAAACTAAGAAACCCCAAGAGGAAGTAGTCAGGAGGGGCGTTGGGTGAAGTCCACCAGAAATTTGTCCTCCCAAAGCAAAAGCTGAAGATTTCTGAGATGTCTTTCTGAAGGAAGACAGTTTCTTTCTTTTCTTTTCTTTTCTTTTCTTTTCTTTTCTTTTCTTTTCTTTTCTTTTCTTTTCTTCTTTTCTTTTCTTTTCTTTTCTTTTTTTTTTTAATGCCCTAGCTCCAAACTTGACACTTTTTGCAATATTGAATTACTTGGGATGAAATAATCTAATAATATTTGGGACAGTTTAATGCAAAACCAGGCTCTGTACAGAGCTTACATTAATCATAGAAGAGTGAGTGTCGCTTTCCTGACAAAAGAACTCATGAAAGGAGGGGGCAGGATGGGGAGGGATGCTACACAGTGACACACACAGGTTGCTGCTAGAGTAGGCCTGGAGTGAGGCCACAGTATGTGGGATGCATAGTAGGGGGGAAAAAGCATCACCCTGAGCCCTATTGCCGACCAAACAGAAGGGTTGAGAGCACAAAGGACATCTTAGTCCAGCTAGTGCAAGCCTGGAAAGCTCCAGAAGGTGCAGGACAGGCCCGTCTTGAAGGAAGCTGAGGGAAAAGGAAAGAAACTAATCTGTGGTATCGGTTTACTATCCTCCATGCACTGTGCTAGGCAGTGTATCCACCAGAGAAGTTTACCACTAAGCCCTTCATGTCCCCTTTGTTAGTCATCTTTCTACTGCCTTCCGAGTTCCCTCACCCCCCAAGAGTCAGGGTCTTCAAGTAATTTCTTGGTGAGCCCCATCTGCCCTTCACAGCAAATTTACCTATGAACTTTTCCTGCTCTCTTCTTCCTTCCCTCTTCCAATGCCCTTTTCCAAGTTCTCACTAGGTAACAGCTAATATGATCAAGCATTTGATGGATTATATAATGTATTATTGAGTTTCCTTTCCCAGACTACACCTCAGTATACGTTCGCCTGCCAGAGCTTTCAGGCCTTTACTTCTGATAGAACTGTTGGTCCAATGATAAATCAGGAGATCAAAGAACATGGTGGTTTAAATCAGTTCCAGGTGCCTCAGTTTAAAATCTTGAAGTATTGAGAGGTCATGAGTTTTCTTTTAACATGATAGAAAAGGTCATTAGAAACATAAATCTCACTTAAACTAGATTTCCAACCCTCGCTGGGAACCCTCTGCCCTCTCTTCTGTGGCTTTTGGCTTATTCCCGTCAAGTTCTTATCTGGCGTGGCGATTTTTGTTTTCGTGTTGTTTTGCAAAAACAAAACAAACATCATCAGGAAAATTCACAGAAGCATGTTTGTTCTACAAAGGTTGCCTCTGAGAGGACAAAAGAGTCTCACATCATAAAGAGAGCAGTTAGGAACCTGTCCTTGTGCAGGTGGAAGTGTAGTTCAGGATGTGAGCTACTGATGCAAGCAGGGCACGCCCAGCCTTCTTATGACAGAACTCAAAAGTGTACCAAACTGAAACCATTACATAACAAGGAGCAAGTTAGAATGTAGCTAGTTATCAACCCAGATTTTTTTTCTCCATGTAAAAGGCACAGTATGCCTCTTGGGGAATGCAAAAAAGCAGAGATGCTAGAAATTGAAGTTTAGAAGGACTTTTTCAGAATAAAGAGGGTTTCAAAAATACTCTAATAGGAAATAGTTAATATCCTGATATCACTAGCTATAGAATTTTATATTCACACAGCACCAACGATTCAGGCTCCTACGTGGAGTCAGCCTAGAAAGTCAAGAAACAAGCTTGAATTTGCCACCCCCAGGGCAAGCTGAGAAAGTACTGTGATGAAGGTGATGCTGGGAGCTGTCCCAAATCAATCACGTGTTCAACTTTTTTACCCACATAAACCTGGGTACATATAATCCTCTCCTCTGTGATTTCAGAATCAGGAAGCATGATCAGAAGGGAAAAAAAAAATTTGTAAGTATGAGGAAATATGGCAAATGTTATTTATTTTTACTTCTCTCTACAATGAGTGATCAAGTCTAAGATTTTTCTTATCTGAAAGTATCCAATATCCCGCTGCCAGCTTTATCTTCCTCAAGTAAAGGTCTGATCATGTCACACCTAAAGCAGAAAGCCTCCGGGCTGAACAATCCCATTCTTCTAACTGCATCTAGAAAAATTCACCCTCCCCAAATGCTGTCATGTTTCATATTCACTGAGAAAAGAAGAGGGGAAAACAATGAACATGGGCGTGGAGACCTGACATATGTTAGACCCTAAACGTCCCAAGCATTAATTCAAGAATTCTCTCTGAATTTTTACGAACACCTCACCTATTAAATTTCCCCTGATATTCAGTTTCTAAGAAAAATGGAATCCTGCTTTCTCATCCAGAACACTTTTATTCTGAAAGTGTATGATCTTGTTCTTTGAGTCCCAATGCTCTCCTTTAAAAACAAATATTCTCTAAAGCTCCCTAGACTCTCCAGACATAAAAAAATGTATAGATTATTCATATAACATATAATTATTCATATAATATAATATATATCATTCAAAGGTAAAGAAAAAGGAAGTCATTTATAATAATAATACCTTTTTATGTTTAAAAATCACATGGGACATGGGACATGGGACAAACCTCAGCTGTACCAATGTCTCATACAGTGTAGGCTATCTAACAGCCTTGCCTCAAGTCTCTCCACTGCCAGTAGCTCTCCCAATAAAGACAACAAAATCCTCTCACGAATTTTCTAAAGGCTCCTACCAGCTATTTATATAACTGGTCTAAAAAACTGCCTGTCCGTAAAAAACAGCTGAGAGTGAGAGGTTAACTGCCATGTTGGAGGCCCCATTTCACAGGGAAAGTAACTTGACATCATCCAACAGCTGGGGTTTTTGCTCTAACTTCTAAATTGATCTTGTAATCCAGTTAGCCCTGAATAAAAGCTTTTAAAAATAGTGTCAATAAGTGAATGAAAATGTCAGAATGGAAGTAAAACCATCCAGAAAAAAATTGGGCTGTTGTGACCCCAGACATATGGATATTTCCAAATATAGGCCTTTCATCAAATATCTAAGTAATAGACATCCAGATAACATAAATAATGTTTCATCTAGATTTTTTTTCAAGTTTTAAAGACCAGAGTGAAAATCTACGTCTGGTACCAGTCAATACACATCTGATTCAGGAAGAGATGCCTCCCACACATGGAAACAGATAGCTTTTGTAGGAAGAAGTTTGTATTTTCATTATGTTTTCTGAATACCTAACCTCCAACACAATCTTAACCTCTTTTTGGAGGTGCTATATTTCCAAGACAGCTTTCATTCATTCATTCATTCATTCATTCATTCATTTTTCAGAATTTACTGGATACCTCTTACAAATCAGTCACTCTTCCAGGCACATAAAAATTAATGACATGCCCACAGCCATCCAGAAGCTCAAACTCATATTAAAAAGTCAGACATGAAAAAATAATTATTACACATATAATGCTTTAATAATACAGTTATATACTAAGTTCAGGGTTAACAAGAGGAAGCTTAGGGTAAAGGTTCTGGAGTTAGGCTACCACATTCGAATCCCAGTCCTTCTATTTACTTTGTAATCTTAGACATTTTACTATGCCTCATTTTCCTCAGCTGCAAAATGAGAACAATAATACAACCAATAATTTTATCTACTTCATAGGGTAACTGAAAAAAAGTTTTTAATTTAAAAAAAGATATCTATAGAACAAACAGACTACATGCATCAAATGCCTATTATTATTGTTATCATGGGTGCAGATAGAAAGGATTTTACTTTAATGTTCTGAAGGGTAACAAAGGCCTTTCTGGAGATTTTGCTCAACACCCTAAATATTGAAAGAGTTTTCCAAAATAATGTTACCCTCCTCCCAATTCCTTTGCCAGTCATCGAGTGTTCTGGGCAAGAACAAAAATTTTTCTAAAGATGTTGAAACAAACTGATTAGCCTTCGATAAGAGAATATTTAAACAAGTTAGAGACCTTTTTATTCTTGTTCACCACTATGTCTCAGGACTAGCACAGGGACTCAATAACTGTTCGTTAAATGAATGACTGGATCAATGGAACATTATTTAGTGCTTAAAATATCTATAAGTCCTTGTTTAATCATACAAAACCCATTTATTAAATGAAAAATGATTACAAAACAGAAGAGTGTGACCCCTGTTTTTGTCTTTAAAAAAAAGTTTATCTATTTATATGAATATATATGCATACATTTTACACCAGAGTAGTAACGATCTCTTAGTAATCAATCAGACTATGGTTGGCCTTTGCTTTCCTTTGTAGTTTCTAAATTTCACTTTATCTTTTTGCAATAAGCATGTATTTCTTTTATAAGAAGAAAAAAAAGAGAATAAAACCAATTTAATGGAACACTAATGAGCAGTAAGTAGCCAAAGGTAAAGAGAAAAAATAGTAATAAAGGATAAAAATTATTCACAAAGCAGCCATTGGCCTAGTCCAGAATTGACTATTACATATATAAGCTTTTGAAAATTATACTAAAATTATATATTAACATTTCTGTGTTCTCTAGTTAATTACCTCTCTACCTGCCTTCTGTACCCACTTTGGTTACCATAAGAGCTGGTCTTACCATTTTATTTACAGTATTAAGAATTATTATTTCTAATCCATAGTAATTGACCATTTCCAATGGATTATCCATTCCGTCTTGGTTTAAAAACTAAATACTGAAGCTTGAAAATTTTTTTATCCCTTTAAGTTACTTCTCTATGTGTTTCAGAGCTTCCCTGAAGTATGGATCAATCAATATCTTTATCCTGAGATTATAATAAAAGAATTATGAATTAACTGGATCCAAGGGCCTTCTGGCAGTGCAGTGGATAAAACTCCCAATGGTTTGGTGTCTCTTTTGAAAAAGTGAAACATAAACTGCATTACCTAGCTTGTAGGCTAAGGACAAAGTATAATTACTAAAAATGACAAGTCAGCTATAAATAATAATTTAAAAAACTATAGCAGGTGAATTTGCATTTGAAAAACTCTTCTATTAGAAATTTCCATGCACAGTGTATCAGGAAGGTCTGGATTTATTGGCCTGTTGAATACTGCAGTGAAAGAGTGAAATGGAACATTTGAGGAAGATGCAGTTTCTTTGTGAAAATCTGAATCTTGACTGAAATTTCCAGTGCATCATGCCACACAAGGACAGCTTGATGGAACAATAAATGCTACTCTCCATATGTTAGCAGAAGCAATGTTTTGACAGTCGATGGCATATTTTGCAGGTCTGAGATCTCCAAGATCATATTAAAGAAAGGATTTAGCCTTGTTTCTATGGCAACCATAACTACACCTTAATCCTGTTAAGCAAGACAGTTTGCAACATGGTATCTTATTCAAGATGAAGTCTTTGCAATACATCATTGATAAATTCTTCAATCTGGATTTCAAGATCTGCCTGAGAAAATTCTAAATCTGTAATGTTCTTGTGAAAAGGATCAGCTGGCCACAGCGGAAGCAAGCTCTATTGCACTCAGGTTCACAGGCAAGAAATCACAATGGCCTCTACTTTAAGGAAAAGGGATTCTGCCCAGAACCCAGGGATAACATTTTTACTTTAAACTACTGATGAGATACCAGCATTTTCTTAATTAGCTTTATTTGCATTTCTTTGAATTTCTCAATTTTTTTTCCTTGCAAAGAGATTAATGCATTTAAAATTACATTGGTTTGAGGATTAAGAAGCAAAAAACATGTGTTCTCTCTTCTATCTATTAGTTAGGAATATTTATACAAGTGCACTAGACTGTGTCTTTGACTGTTAGATCACCAGTACCTGTCACAATGCAAAGCACTTAGGCAATACAGCAGTAATAATAATGTGACAGCAATATAAGCCACTATTTTTATTGAGAAAAAAAGATGTTCTAAATAGTGTGTTTAATGAATTATCCTATTTAATTATTTTCTTTTTATTTTCTTGCCTATAGCACCTGGTATTCCTAGTGGTCTCCCATCTAAGTACTAACCAGACCTGACCTTGTTTAGCTTCTGAGATCAGATGAGATCGGGCACGTTCAGGGTGGCATGGCCGTAGACTGTCCTATTTAATTCTTACTGCAGCCCTACGAATAGATGCTTTGATTAGCCCCAAAGCACAGATAAGAAAATTGAAGTTTAGTGGGCTCAGAAATTTGACCAGCATCACACAACTACTAAAATAGCCAGAAATGGAATTAAAAGTTTGGTCTGATTCCAAATTCTGTGATCCCAACACTGTGCCATTCTGCATATTGCTAAATGAATGAATAATTAATGAGCGCAACTCCTCTAAGCTTTTGTTGACTCATCTCTAAAATATTGTAGATGATCCCTACCTCACAGAGGGTTTGTAATGATTCCATGGTTTACTTTATAAGCCATAAAGAACTATAAAAAATTTAGCATTGATATTAATTATTATTCGTTCTCTGTATTTTAAACAAGACACCATCTGGATACAAGAAAAGAACAGTGCTTGAACTTATTTTTTTTCCCCATGTGGATAAATTGCTTTTAATAATAGTGTCTTGAGAGCATAACATATATATTGAATTACGAAAAAAATATGAGTATAAGTTGAACCCTAATGACAAAGTAGCTCTTTTATATATTCTTTTACCTTATCTCTGTACCAAGTGCCTATTGAGGACTAGAAAAGTCTCCATCAAACTGAGAGCATCTTTTAGCCAGAGCTGGTTACCATCGCAAAGCAAAAGGGAATCACACTGTGGCAGTATTCATTGTGGAGGAGCCAGTTTCTGCTGATTAAAAAAGTTCAGGACAGAGAGTATAAAGTAGTAGTGGCCAGGTGGGAAGGGAGTTGGGGGGTTGGGCAAAAAAGGGGAAGGGATTAACAAGTACAAATTGGCAGTTACAAAATCGTCACAGGGATGTAAAGTACAGCACAGGAAATATAATCAATAATATCATAATATGTATGGTGTCAGGGGTACTAGACTTATTGGGGGACCACTTCTTAAGTTACATAAATGTCTAACCATTATGCTACTTGAAACTAACATAATATTGAATGCCAACCGTAATTGAAAAGTTTTTTTCAATTTTTTTAAAAAGTAGTGAATAGCACATGAGCACTTAGCCAATATTTGTTAAGTAATTGATGACATGGCTGATGATGACATGTATCATTGTACACACAGATGTTCAAGTACCAGAGACTGTGCTCTGTGTCTGGTGACAGTGGGCACTTATAAGAGCTGTCACGCTTTGCAGGCCATTGTGCTATGAGGGCGAACCTTCAGATGCTGGGGTGGAACCAGAAAAACAAAGACCTCAACATTTCTGCTTGATCCTATTGAGCTGAGTGGGGCTGTGACCAGCAGAAATTTGGGGACAGAACCGAGGCTGGTGAGACAAGCAGTATAACAGATCCCACTTTAATTTCCAGTTGTGTGGTCTTAGATAAACTGCTTAACACATTTTAGTTCCCTAATTTGTAAAATAGAAATAATAACAGTGCCTGTGTTAAAAATTTAAAAAGAAAAAGTGTCCAGAGTGGTATGGAGAAAGGGCTCATTGAATGGTAGTTGTCATTATTTGGGGAATTACCATATTTATTTTCTCAATTGAGTATCTTATTTTTTTTTAATCAGCTCTTTGAGTTTGTAAACCAGACACCCTCTGAGTTGGGAACACTACCAAGTACGTGAATTGACAAAAAATATTTTTAGACATTCTTCAAAAGGGTGCTTGAGTTTTCTATGTCTGGCCTATCATGTATCCTCCATATTTCTGGAGTGTGAAATGACGATGACTTAGTCTCTTCAGGAAATTCACAGCAATACCCAGAACACAGTAGATGTTTAATTATTGCTTATTAATTTCATAAATGAAAAAAGTATCATTAAACTCAGTTTATTGCATTCATTGGAATAAATATATACTTTGAAACTTAAAACCAAAATTTTAATACGAGGTATTCTGATCATTTGCTAGTATCAAAATAAATTGCTCTCAAGGAAGAGGAAGGCCTTCTTTTCAATATATGGACTTATGGGCAATATTTCTTATCCATCACTAAAAGAGGGAGCTGGACCCAGGGTCAGCAGGAATTACAAAGCAACGCAGAACTGAGTATTTTGCTAAGGCCATTTGGCTCCAATTCATAACTGATTCTGTTTCCCTGATTGCAGATGGTGAAAAAGCAATACACTATATTCAACACACCAAGAAGTTCAAGTTAGTGCCATTACTATATAATCTTTGGAAAATTAATGCTGCAGAAATCATAGTCCCTGCATCTTAACATTATTAAATCACAAAATTTTAGTGTTGAAGGGATCGTAAAGATCAAATTTTATCTAACATCCTCATCTATAGATGAACAGTGTGAAATCCAATGAGCTTAAAAGCTTTTCTGTGATCAGTGAGTTAGCCCAGTGACACGGCTAGAGCTGGAATCTAACAAAACAGTAATAATAAAACTACCATGTTGTGAGTGCTTACTGTGAGCCAGGCAGTACCACCTAGCACAACTCTTTCTGCCACAAGATTCTTTAAAAAGGAAGAAGCATAGATTTGGCAAAAAAAAAATTTGCCTCCATCTGTGAAAATAAAAAAGAAAGGTGGGTTTTTTGTTTGTTTGTTTGTTGGGTTTTTTTTTTTTTTTTGATATGGCAAAAAATATCATGAAATTCCTGTTGTCGGTTCTTTGTCTATAAGGGATTCAAGGTCCTGACATTAGAACCCACTTTCCCTTTTAAGTATTTGCACGTCCCTTAGCAAACATGGGAATCAAAACAATTCTTGTAGGGCATGTGCTAATTTAAAGAGGGTACGGTCTTAAAGAGAGGATTTATTGTTTCTAAAGGAGAAGAACTGCATGGGCTGTAACCACACAATGATGTGAGAAAAGATAAATGACACAAGGCTGGGAAGTGAAAAGTCACTCCCTTTAATTTCCTGTCCTTACATCCCCCTACCTTCCAGAATCTTCTCCTAAAAATGTAAAAGGATGTGCCCAGGAAAATATGTCTTCGAAAAATTTAAGATAAATGTGTGAAGTAAGGTTTATTCCAGACCAAGTCAGCTACCTTGTCTTGTGTGAGCTACTTTAGAAGATAAATTAGCTCAGATCATGTTGCAAACTTATTATAGTGCCTGTCTTGGGGAAGCTGTGTCAGTGTGTTGCTGCTGGCACTTCTGGGAACTAACCTCCCCTGAAAAGGGTTGTACAGTCCAGGGCAAATCATGTTATAGCACATACTTTGAATTGCTACTGTGTTGAATCAATTGTACTCTAGCATTGATATTTTATGGCATCAAGGAATAATAGAATTAGAGATACATTAAACTTGGGGAAACTTTTCATTGGTTCAAATTTGTTTTATCATCTTGTCCATTTTCAAAAGCCCAGGATTGACAGTTGTTTTTGCCTTCACTCTAGCCATCCAGTTGTTCTACTTACACTTTCTTATCCCTTCCAGATGTTCCCCTGCCTCCTATCAGGTTGGTCTCTAAACGTTTCAGAAATGAGCAGAGAGCAACCTGGTCTCCATGTCTTTTTTGGCAAAGTTTCCACTTCCTGAACGTATCATTTGCATTCTTCCTCTATAAAAGTGATAATGCAAGTAAACTCATACAGTCCCAAAGGCCATGATAGATAAAAGCACTAGCACCATTTCTACACCCTACCCCATCTCATTTCTCAGAGGCAGACACTTTAACTCTTAGTTGTTTGAACACTCTACTTCCACATTCCTAAATAATTTATGTATACTGTTACTCTTGAATTTTAAACATTATCTATTGACTTGCTCTTATAGTAAAAGAGAATTTAGTTCTCTTACTATATCCTCAAATATTTTAATAACAAATTCAGTCACTATTTGACTGTGTTAAAATTGTTTATGCAGAGCCAAGCAAACTATGATTACGGTTCCTTCCTTGTACAATTTTTTTCCCCTAGAGTGATAATTACCTCATTTTTTCATTAATTTAATTTCTTAATTTCATAATTTTCTTCCACATTCTCTGAAAGCTCTATAAAATGCTTAATAAAATTTTCCTCTTGGTCAAACCTGTCAGATAACTACGAAGCCCATTTCTCTCCTGGAGACTTCTTTCCTGGAGCCCTCCCTTTTCCCGATGTAGTCTGGACTGGCTGGTCCCGCCTTGGAATAAACTTGAACTCCTCTTTGCTCCTCTCATGTTGACTTCTCTTTCCAGACTCCATTGTCCTCTTCTTTTTTGCTTTAGCCTTACTTTAATAGAGTACTTCTTTAGGATCTTCCTGAAATAGGGCACTTGGCAGCCATATTTTTGAAATTGTTCATACCGAAAATATTTTTATTCTATTTCACACTAGAACAATCATTTTGTTTGGTTTAGAATTCTATGTTGAAAATTATTTTCCTTCAGAATTCTGAAAACCTTTTCCACTGTCTTCTAACATCCAGTGTTGGTATTGAGTAATATAATGGCATTCTGGTTCCCAGTCCTTTGTGATCTTTTTTCCTTCTCTCTGGAAGTTTTCAAATCTCCTTTTAACTCATGTACTGTGAAATTTCATGATGCTTTGCCTTTCATTTATTATACTGAGTACTCAACAGGCATTTTCAATTGACAAATTCATATCTCTCAGTCCGGGGAAATTTTTTAAATTATTACATTGACTCTTTTCTTCCCTCCTTCTTATCTTCTGGAACCTTTCATTTTGATGCTACTGTTCCTAGACTGATCCTCTAGCTTAGTTATCACCTCTCCTATTGTCTACTTCTTTTATTCACTTTCTAGAAAAGTTCTTATGTTTGATATCCTCTACACTAGCGGTCCCCAACCTTTTTGGCACCAGGGACCAGTGCTCCTATGAGAATCTAATACCTGATGATCTGAGGTGGAGCTGAGGTAGTGATGCGTGCCCTGGGGAGCAGCTGCGATGAAGCTTCACTCACTTACTGGCAGCTCACCTCCTGCTGTGGGGCCCAGTTCCTAACAGGCCATGGACTGGTACCTGTCCACAGCTGGACCAGAATTGGGGACCCCTGCTCTACACTATTACCCATTTTCCCCCTTTCTGCAACTCCTTTAGTCCAATGTTGAATTGATCCTCTAATTTTCTTACTTTTCTTTATTGTTCATACTTTGACTCTTTAAATCTCATGAAAGTTTTCACTTTTACATGTTATCATTTTAAAAAATTTTCTAAGAGTTCTTTACTGTTTCTGATCAATTATAGCATCCTAAATCTTGCTTATAAACACCACACACAAAAAAGTCTCACCTCTCTAGGCCACTCTATCATTTTTTTTTTTACTCTCTGTTTGTTTTTGTTTTCTTTTTCACTATTGCTTATTTTAGATTTTGTTTTTCATGTTCCAGAGCCATCTGGGGAGACATACCCCATCTTTCCATTTTTTCACATTTATATAATCTCTCACTTTTAGGTCTGATATCTCACCCTTGTCCACCTCTAGGTCTAGTGTTCCAGAGCTCAGCTAAGCAAGGTGAGGATTGGGGTGAGGAGAGGCAATTACTATGCAGAGTGAGGATTCTCACTTCTTATACAAACTTTCCAGTAACCCCATCTTTTCAGCCTCCTAACTCATTACACTGCCTCTAGCCTCACACTTTCTTGGCACCTGGTATATCCAATTACTAAACTTTCTAGGAATCAGTGGAATGAATTGGCTTATTTCTCATCAGGATGCTCTCTGTATGCACCTAAACTTGACTTCCTTTCTGCCACAAACTTACCATTCCTTCATCTGCCCTTCACCCTCATGTGCTGGTTGAGATACACCTATTTCTTGTTCTCCTCAGTTTTTCTTAAATTTTGTGTTTAGTTTTTTTTCTAAGAGGAGGGGGAGTTGAAATATCATTATTCCACTTTAAAACAATTATTCTCCTTTAAAAACTTTTACAGGATACTCTGAGTCATATTTTTCTTTCCCTTCTCCCAAATCTTAAAGTCAGAGCATAAGTGACCACTGAGTTTTACAGGTGTTGCAGACCTTGTCTGTGCCATTTCACTGTGATCTAGTCAACTTCTGCTCCCATCTACTCTTCTCTGAGGAAGTTTTCTCGCATTGCAGAAGGATGTTCTACCCGTGTATACATGGTAGTCTAGAAAGAATAGAAAATTATCACATGAATAACATTTGGAAGCTGATGTAGAAATACCCCCAGCTCCTTTACCTCTGTGGTGAGATAATACTGGTTTGTGTTCTGTTTTTCTTTCTTTCTTTTTTTTCATAGTTTTTCCACAAGGTTAAGCTCTAGTGGCTCATGTTGGTGGATGGTTTAATAAGAACCACTTAGGAGGGCACCAAATCTAAAAAAATTGGTAGCCTCAGTGCTCCTAAGAAGAGCCTCAGGAATTGGACCGCTTAAGGCTGGATGACAACCAGAACTCCACTGACAAGTGGAGTTTTGATGATGCCTAGCATGCCGTAGCATCACTGTCATTTGTAGTGAATGGACAGGCACACACTAGCTTGTGCAATCTATCCAGCATGTCAGATAGATGGTAATTTGAAGCACTATGGAGTTTGTGGGTTGCTCTTAAGTGTCACTGATCAGTGAAGAAAGAAAATGACAGGCTCAAGTCATATCAGCTAAGGTGATAATAGAAAACCAGAAATCCATCTAACAGCAATTAAAGGGACCTTTAACTTTAGCCCAGAGTCTCAGCATCTTGTCCCCAAACCAAGAATCAGTAAACGGTCTGAGGGTAGCAGTGGCATGGAGTTCACTTTATCTCTGGGAGAAAGCCTTCAAATTCTGGCTTCCTCAGCAATTCTCCAATGCCTTCAAACACATTTTTTTTTCTATATTTTGCCCGACTTTTTCAATTTTTCTCAGTAAAAGTATTTGTCTGCCACAAGCTAATCTATCATAACTGTTTTTTACTTAATCTTCTTTCTATAAAAATCTGTTCTTTCATATTTCAAGTAAGTTCACCAAAAATTGGTTCATCACATATACTAAAAAGTCTACCAATAGTTTTATTTAGAGAGGACAATCTGTTTTAGTCAGTGTTGGAGAAGGTCAAATGAAGGACATGACCTCTGGTTGACCTGAGAGCTGGCCCCAGGCTATCAGTGGCTCCTCACCCTCCCCTGTCCTTGGAATGTATGTTCCACCCACCATTCCCACACTAGGAGCTGTATCAAGGACACAGCCTTGAGAGAGTAAGGTGTTGCGACCCTCCGGACTAGATATGTAATTTCACACAGTTAAGGCCTCTATATAAACTTTTAAGATTCTGGCTGGGTGTGGAGATCTACTCATCTTGTGATCACCCAAGACAAGCTGTGTATGTTAAGTTCCTTGCTTATTAAACCTGCCATTTACCAATCTTGAGTGGCCTGCTTTTTTTTTAGTACCTCCTTGTGCTCCATGTATGGGGGCCAGTTTGAGAATCAACAGTCATTCTACTGATTTAAATGCAAATCTCATCCTAAAATACTCTCACAGAAACATCCTAAATAATATCTGAACACATATCTGGGCACCCTGTGACCCAGTCAAATTTACACATAAAATTAATCATCTCAAGCAAGCACTTTCAGGTCTTATTCTACCTCATCCAAGCAGCTTACCAAATAATTACTGCCAACTACACACCATACTCACCCAAGAAAAGTTCTGAATCAATACTTACACTGTGTCTTGTCTCCTTATAATGCAGTGGTATTTTAGTATTTCTTATAAATGGTTGGTCAGCTCATTGCCACATGGACCTGCTCCTTATCTGGTTCTGCTTAAAGTGCTTTAAATAATACTAGTTATAATCACAACTATTTTTAACAAATGAACGATCAAGGAATATACTATAACAATTTTTCATTCTAGCTCTTGAAAATCCATCTTGGAATAACCAAAACATATTCTGAAGCTAATCAGATTGTTAAATTAGTAAATAATTACTAATTAAATTTAATTTAATGTACAAATTAAACCAGAAGAGAGCAGATGGGAGGGGGAAATGATGTAAATTCCCTCTAAGTAGATAAACAACTTCCTCTCATCAGAAAGAGATAGCAATATGGATCTGTAAGTAAGGGCAAGTTGTGTCTTGTTTGAAGTGGAGAGAACTAAAGAGGAAGAGAAAGAAACTGAATAAAGACCACTTTTTCTCCGCTCTGGTCCTCCAATCATTTTATTTCTCTCCATCTCTCCTGCCATTCTACACCCAAAGCCACCAGCATCATTCCCCAGAATTACTGCATTAGCCTCTTAACTGCTCTCTTGGCATCCTGGATTGCATCTATTTACTATACTGCATAATTCTTCCAAATTATGACTATGGTCTGGTTATTTCCATGCTTCAAACTCTTTACTAACACCTTTTATTCTCAGAATAACCTCTTAATTCCTTATCAAGGCAGACAAGGCCTTCTCAATCTGGACCCTGCCTGTACGTACATCTGTCGTCAGTTTGGCACTGCTTACACGTTATGCTTCAGCCATTCTCAAATATTATCAGTTCTAGGAAGCTACCATGCTTTCACTCACTTTCAGATTTTGTAAATGCTTTTCTTTTTTTACCGATAATTTAATTAGGTTTAAGTTGTGGTGCTAGGGACAATGACTTACACAAGATAGTTTATTTCTTGCTTACATATTCAAGTCGCTACCTAGGATTGTTGTGGAAATTCTCCTGCAAGGTGTCAGGGCTAAGCAGTATTTAATTTGCTGTTCTGCTATGCATGCATGGCCTCCATGCCTAAGTTTACTCCAAGGTCTGATATAGTTACTCTAGCTCCAGTCACAACAGGATTGCACTGAGAAGAAATGAAAAATGGGGACGAGAAATACATATCTCCTTCCTTTAAAAATACGTCCTGGAAATAGCTCCCACCATTTGTGCTTATTTCTCATCAGCCAAAATATAGTTAGTTACATGTCAGACCTAACTACAAGGGAGGCTGAGAAATGCATTTTCTGTTTTGGGTAGCCATGTGCCTAGCTAAAATTCTACAATTCTATAATTGAAGAAAAGGAACATAGATGTTAAGAGACAATTAGAAGAGTCTGATATCACCTGACCTCTACTCTCTTTCTGCCACTAGCGTGGCTATCCCTTGAGTACTCTAGCTCTCAGCCTCATTGTCACCTTTTACAGAAAGCTTTCCTGAACTCTACCTCAAGTCTAGGTTAGATGCCCTTCTTTTACACATCCAGTCCCATCCCGCCCTCCCCAGTCAATCTACTAACACCCCCTCCACATACACTGCTGTGGAATCAATGTTTGTATCCTCCTAAAATTCACATATTAAAAACCTAATGCCCAGATGATGATATTGGGGTGGAAATTTGGAAGGTGAATTAGGTCATGAGGGTAGTGCTCATATAAAAGAGACTTCAGAGAGCCTTCTCATCCCTTCTACCATTTAAGGACACAGCAAGAGACAGCTGCCTATAAACTAGGCTGCCTATGAACCTCAGCAGATACCATATTTTGCTGGTGCCTTGATCTTGGACTTCCTGGCCTCCAAAACAGGGAGAGATAAATTCTACTCTTTGCAAGTCACCCAGTCTATGGTCTTCTGTTACAGCAGCCTGAATGGACTAAGTGGATTACCTAGGTCATAAAACAGCAGGGGGTGCAGCTGGTATAGGAACCCAGCCAATCTGTCTTTAGAGTCAATTTGATGCCCTGAGCAGCCTCATTAAGTTTACCTCAATATTTCCCCACTAATTCCTGTGGGGGTAGTAAATTGCCAGTCTCAGTTCCCATTGCTTTCCCATTACCTAGTCCAAAGCCTAACACTTAGTGAGGTCTAAAAACTATTTGTTAAATCAATGAAAAGGCAAATAACAAGGTCTCTCACTGCAATCTGCAGGTGGCCTGTATTACCTCAGGATCCAGGCAAATTATACAAGATAGAGTGGCTATAGCTTGATTTATAATGAGATCGTCTGTTCCAGGCCTTTATTTAACAAGAGAAGAAAGAGAAACGAGAGAAAAAAAAAAAAAACCCGCCTCACACACACACTAACTTCAACTTGTTTTTGAGAGACTTAAGGCTCAAATCTTCTGAGTCCTTGCCAAGGTATCATATAGGCCTTGTATGAGAGGTACAGCTCTGAAATTCTAAGATATTAAACCCATAGGTAAGAATACCTGCTTTAAACAAAGCCATTCACAAGAAAGTAAGGGAGCCAAACAGTCTCCACAAATCCGATCTCCTATGGCCATTTATCTTTTTGACAATCTGGGTATAGAACTTCTAGTTACACTATAATGTCAAATAAGAAAACATATCTTAAATAAACCTTTTCAGAATGCAGTTGACTGTTTTATAGCTTTGCTTTCTGTGTGTGTACTCATTTACTCTCTACTAGAAAACCACAGTGCTTTTATATTCATTGCTGTTCCACATACTAAGAAACCAGGACTATACCCTGTCCTTTGGGAATAAAGCGTCAAGCTGTCTCATTCTTAGCCCAGCTGAAATTTTATTGCTTTTGGTCAAAGACCACTATGAGAGTCACATCATTTATATGATCATTTTTAAAAACCTAAGCACATTTTCCCAGATATATAAATGTAGATACATATTTGATGAGTTCCTACATTATTTAGAGCAAAGAAGAAAAGTCTAAATGTGATTTAATAAAAACTTCTAAGACATCCAATCATTGTGCTGCAGATATGACCAAAGGGCTGGGCACAATGAGACTGAGAGGGAGGGAGGAAAATTGGATCAGGGAGAATTTAAATGAGTCAGAAATAAACTCCCCTGTTTCACCACCACTCTTAGCTTCCCTTTCGTTCTCCACTCCAGCTCCACTTCACACCTCCACTCATAAGCCTATGTTAATAGGCGAGGTACAATTAACATCTTGGATTGTTTTTCCAAGAGATTCTGTTTTTCCAAGAGATTCCGTATTTGAGCATTCCATCTTAGCACTCAAACTAGAGTACAAGTCTCAAGATGTTGAAAACATAATTTGCATACAAATAGAATGAGATGAGCATTAATGCGGTACCAAAAGAATAACAAAGTTGATTTGAAGAGAATTTGAAAAACTAAGATTGTTATTGTAAATGGAAAAAAAAAAAAGAAATGCTGAAATTAGACTGCTATATTAAATACAAAATTGCTTATTTTCTTTCAGGGCAATAAAATCCGAACCTTTGGTGTTATGTACTCTACAGAAAAGGAAAAATATAATCTAAAACTATCATATCTTATTAAGTTTACAGAATTGTTTACTCAATTGTACCAAGTTTATTCACTTAAAGAGTCAAAGGATATTTTAAGACCCATTAGACGATGCTCTTTGTACAATATTAAAACTTCACCTAATTATCTCTTTGCCTCAATTCTATCAATGCACTTGAGCCAAAGTCCACCAAGAATACACTTACAGTTGAACAAGTTGGGTTTATTCTCATTGCAGTGAGAGAGAATGCTCACTGTGGGGAACTATGGGGTGTCTCAGTAAGAGGGTATGAGAAAGAACCTACAACAAGATTTAGGTTGTGGTTAAGTATTTGGGTTAGGGGTCAAAGAAAACCAGGGGTTTAGCCTAGGTTGGGTGCTGTCAGAAAGCAGGGGCAGTTCTATGATTGGGTGCCTCATTAAGTCTTATCTATAGAAGAAAAACTAGAGTAAGGACAGTTATGTTTGGCAAAGAAGCAGCAGTCACTCCTTTCGGCCAAAAGGGATATTTGGTATTTTGTAAGTGGCATAGTGACCTTGTTTTTTTCTATCTTTTTAAAAAATGGTCTTTTTTGTCTCATTTTTCTCTGAGTAACCTTGTCTGAAGTTGAAATTCTGTGAAATTGTTTGTATCTAATTAGAAGGAACACAGCCTAGTCGTGAATGCCAGGCCATCTTATGAATGCCAGAAGCTGATTTCTTTCTTTCTCATTTCCAACTTTTGGATAATTTTTCTCAGCACCATAAGAACATGAATAAATAAATGACTTGTAGGAATGAATTTAATTGAGGAAAATAAAGTAGCATTCATCACATTCAAGAATTATGAAGTAAAATTCAAATCTGTTCACATTATCATGTCTTCATCATTATCAAGAAGAGCTGACTTTTTAACATCCCACCACCTCAAGGAACACCTTCTCTGGCAGCATCAAGAACAGTGCACAGTGAAGATCAGGCTGCTAAAATCTGCTATGAGCTCGAGCCCATTAACACAGATCCCCCTCATCTTTCAGATAGGACATCCCTTTCTTAGTGATGCCAACAGGTGAAAGAGGCAAGACCACTCAGTGAGACACTAAGTGTATTTACACTTGCTCAGCTGCAGCCAGCACAGTAGGAACGCTCCATGCCTAGGAAGTTCCCAATCGCTCAGTCTCAACATTTTTCTCTACTGACCACCAGGGTTATGCAGATAATATATAGTAGAGACAGGGCTCAAACCTATGTCTGTCTGACTCACAACTCCACCTTTTCTCTACCATTATAAGAAATCTCACTTGCTTAAAAAAAAAAAAATGAATGTCATTAACTTTCTCTTTTTTGAACAAAAGTTTAATAACCAAACTAAAGAAAATGTTTTTGAGCATGGGTGGTTAGAAAGTGTGGGACAGTCTCTGGATGTGCACCACAAAGAGAAAATAAAAATGAAGCAAAATATCAAATCCATCACATGTTTGGCTTCCACATGAGTTCTTTGACTCATTCCTATCTCCTCAGATATGACAAATTTAGATCCTCTCTTGAGCTGTGATTCAGTTGGGTGTCCCTTAAACAGCAGGAGATCAAGCGAAAAAGGAAGTGTGAAAGACCTGATGAGGCATCTTCCAACTCTGCATTGGGTTTGAAAATAAACAGCTTTCCCAGGGCTCTTCTTTACTGAGTGTATTTTTTCTTGAATTATCCATTATCTTTCCTCTTTCTGCTAAAGTTCAGGGGTTGAGGGACCCAGCTCCTCCATTACTTTAGCTGATGGAGCCCCGATCTCTTAGCATCTAGCCTCAGTGTTCCAATATAGATGCTGAAATCAGATGAGGCATGAGGGTACTTTTGTGGAACCTCAGAAAAAACTTACTTCAAACTTGGGGTGGGAGATTATGTTTTCCAAAGAAGTGTGTGTGTGTGTAACACACATACACAACTACATCTCATTTCAGATACTCTACTTATACCATGACTCTGACACACCTCCATTGAGGTGTGGCATCTATACATGCCCCCATTGAATCTGAGCTGACCTTTGTAATGTCTTGACTAATCAAACATGATAAAAGTGACATTGTAGACTTCTAAGATTATGTCATAAAAGGAAATATGACTTCCACCTGTCTGTCTGTCTGTCTCTCATGCTTGCTTGCCCTTGGAACCCAGCTACCAGCTTCTTTTGAGGAAGCACAAGCCACATAGAATAGACACATGTACATTTTCTATTTGACACAGCTGACAGCTCTAGCTAGGACCAGCCAGCACCTACAACCAGACGCGTGAGTGCTTGAGACTCCAGATGATGCTAGTCTCTAGACCTTAAGTATTCTCAGACATGCGAGACAGAGGCAAATCATTCACATTTTACCCTATCTGAATTCCTGACCCACAGATACCATGAGAGGTAATAAATGATTATTAATTTAAGTGATTACAGTATGAATTATTTGTTATACAGCAATAGATAATACAGATAGATTTATCAAACAAGTCCTCTGAAAAACAGAGATATGGAAATCTTGAAACATAACTCTAGAATGTATACTTCTTCATCTCCTCTTTCTACTGCTTGTTCACACATGAGAGAATAAGCAGAAATTTCCATCACAGTTTTCTTCAGGTTAATTATGGAAGCACTAAGTGTAAAGTTAAAAAAAAAAAAAAAACACTACATTTGCACATTTGTTACAACCTGACTCTCAGAAAATAAACTAACTTCCATATGATTACAGTGTTGTTTTCATTAATGCAATTGTCATACCAAGTTCTTGATTCATCCACTATGCAGTGGGAAATACTGCAAATACAAAAATGTCAACCTCTGAGGTACAAAATAAAAGTTTGATGTGATATTTGGTAAATTAATCTATTCATCTCTTCAGTCCCTTAAAGATTTTTCTTTGGTATCACCAATCTTTTTCTTCCCCCAGGGGCCTAGAAAGTGGTGGGGCAGCCAGCCAGGCCTTGAGAGCATCAAGGAATCCTCTTCTCCAAATAAGCAAGTGTCAGACACTCTTCTTACAATGTTTTATTTAATACCATGTGAACCCTGTGCTGTTGATTTAATTCTCATATTACATATGAGGAAACTGAAGCACAGAAAAGTAGGATGGAGTTCTTCCTAAATACATTTAACTTAAAAGAATTCAAATATACAGATTCAGTCAAAATATAAAACAAAACACTTATTTTTAACAGTGCCCATGGCTCCAGACATTTCACTGAACGAGCATTTGCTTCAGATGTCAAACGGGATCTCAAAGAGAAAAAATGTAACCTTAGAGAGTATATGACTACACAGAAACACTTGAGTTTGCACTGAAAGATGATGAAGAATTGTCAGAAGTAACTTTGACTATGCACAATGACTTGAAAACCTGACCTTCAACATGATCAGGGTCCCGCGTGGTAGTAATTTGTCCAAGGTCACAAAACTAGAAGATGGTAAAGCTAAGATTCAAACTCACATCCACTTGACTCAAAATCCTATGCATAATTCATTTCACTATGTGTATGTTGTATGTGTGTGTGTATGTGGTTTCTCTATAGATCCACTATTTTACTTTACAGATTTACCCTCCTACCTGCTTAGAGACAACACATCTGTAATCATCATCAGAAACAATATATCCATAATCATTATCATCAGCATCGGAGGGTCAGTGTAGAATTCTGTTTAAGAGCAAGGGTTCTACACCCAAGCTGCCTGGGTTTCAACCCCAGCTCTGCCATTTACCTGCTGTGTGAGTGTTCTGGTTACCTATTGTTATGTGATAAGTCACCCTAAAACATTGCAATTTAAAACAATTATCAGTTATTGGCTTTCATGGTTCAGAAGGCTGACTGGTTTTAGTTGGGTGGTTCTTGCTTACAGTCTCTGATCCCATTGCAGTCAGATGTTGACTGGGGCTATAGTCGATCATCTGAAGACTCAGCTGGGTTAAACATCCAAAGGGGAATCTTATGGTGGTCCCCCAGGGCACATTCTCATGGGCCTCCCACTGAATTCTCAGGCTTTTTACAAGTGACTTGGTTCAGAGAGGGAGAGCCCAAGAGCAGATTCCAAGAACACTGAGAAGATTCTGTAAAGCCACTTATAAACAGCCCTGAAGTCATGTGACATCACTTGCACTATATTTTGTTCGTCAAACACGAGTCACAGCAGCCAGGAGAGATTCAAGATATCAGGAGGCATGGTTCATTAGAAAACTTACCTTTGGAGATAAACTACCACAGTAACCTAGGGCAATTCATTTCAATCCTCTGTGCTTCATTTTCTCCATCCACAAAATGGAGACAATAAAAGTAACTACTTGGTAAGATTGTTGTGAGGAGTCAATGAAGTAATACATGTAACATGGTTAGAAAAGCACCTGGCATATAACAGGTACTCAGTGAAAGTTACATTGCTGTTTGTTATTCTCTCTTAGGGACACCATGCTAGGTACTGGGATCCAGTGCTCAGTCACATACTATACTGCTTATAGAGACCATCACCAGGGCCATGATCATTCTTGGACAGAGATCTTCACAAGGGCCTCCTGGGGACTTTTTGTTATGCTCTTTAAGGCTTATTCCCACCATGTGCAAATGCAGAAATGCCACCACTTGTTACTTGTTGTAAACATAGACTCTCGATGAGGATATTTCAAAGCCAGCCACACTCAACAGGCTCTCAGCCAGCAAGATCAAGGAGCATACTCACCAACAGTCTTCATAATTTTAAACATGGCTCTAAGTGAATCTGTTTAGCAATAAACTGTCTCCCATCTACTCCTGGACCCAAGCTGAGAAATTCTGTTCTTCTAGAGGTCAGCTTCAAAGACTCGAGGGCAAAAAGGGACTTTGTGATTCCCAGGAACCTTGGCCCCAAGCTTGAGAACTTTCTGTACAACTGGCCAGCTGAGGTTCCTTTTGGAAAAAGAAGGGAAAAATTACCCCAGGCTCTACAGAGCTGAAAAAGCTGCATAGTTCTGAGGAAATCCATGACATAGCTGGCCCATGGTCACATCCTCTGTGCCAGTGCAAAGATTTTTCTCAGGCTCCTGCCACATGGACTTGTGGCATCAAAGCCGAGCATAGCTGTTAGGGAGGTTAGACCCCTTGGGCTAAATACAGAAGCGGTGCCTACTGCAGGTTTACCTTCTCTCCTTCTAGATTCCCTCAGAGCTCTTGGAGCAGCTGGACATTGCTGTCCATTTTAAAGAGAGTCACCAGGTCATTGGCCTCTAAGTGCTCCAAAGATCCTCGATGAAGCTAGCCTTTTCCGTGAGTGGCCCAGATTAGCACTGGTGTTGTGGAAGTTAAGACTCATCAAGGTGAACTCTTGCTCCAAAATGTTTTTCCTCCAATTATGATACTGCCTAATGTGCTACCAGATGTGCTGTATTAATCTTAGTGTTATATCTTCTTGAAAAACAAAAATTTCCTAGATTGAGTTAATTTGTTATGAAATTAACTCCAACTAATATTTAAGAAAAAGCAGTGAGCAAAACAGTGAAAGAGAAGAATAGACATTTCTTGTCTTGACTGATATGAGCAAATTGCAGGGAAGGCGAGGGTCAAGCTGGGCCTAAGAGAAAACTGCAAGCAGAGGCTTAACATCTGTAGGACTCTCTCTAACTCTCAAGTGCGTCAGCTTTTTATCTTAAACAAAGTCTTTATAATTGCAAACCTGAACACTAGCATTTATAGGCTTCTACAGGCTTCTACTCTTTCACCTTCAATATCAGAGAGGAAAAAGACTATTCTCTTCCTGATGTGTTAAAAAAAAATCCTAGGGAGGACTCTGATTGGCCAGTTTAGAATAAGTTTTTGTCCCTGAAACAATCACTGTGTCCAGGAAGGCAAAGTCATTAGAAGACTAAAAATGCTCATCTATATATGACTGTGGGTCCAGGTAGAGAAGTGATTCATGAAAGGAAGAAAGTGGGAGTGTCAAAAAGAAGAAAGAGGTCCTGGACGCACACTCACATGCAATCATCACTAATATTCACAATAGGTGTTATCAGCCAATAACACTTTAAAGTTATTATTTTATCAAATAAATTTTAAGTGAGACCAGTGGACTGAAGGAAAAGGAATGTTACTGGGGCGGGGGGCAGGGATAAGAAAGGTCATTTTCAATCAGAATTTATATATATTTACAAAGATTAACTATAATTTGCATGACTTTTATGTAAATACATTTACAAATTTTTGGCAAACCACATGACATAATTTTTATCTATAATATATAATTATTGCAGTCCTCATTTTGAACAAGGCAAAAAATTAGATGTGAGAGCATCAGTTATGAGTATAAAAATGCTATGGGCAGATTAAGTGGGACGAAGTGGGGTAGGACCTGCAAGGAGCAAAGAGAACAAGAAAGACAAAGCGAGAGACTCTCAAAAATAAACTTCAATGTTATCAGTTTTGCCTTTGACTAACAGACCATTTAGGTTTTTGGATCTATCTGCTTTTGCATGTTTTTCCCATTTAGTAGCTTCAGTTTTTCTCTAGGAAAAAAAAATATATATCTAGACACATTTCTGTCATGCTTCATATGGAATCACAACATTCATATGTGACTAGACCTGCTTCTGTTTCTGGCCTGGAAACAGCACACAACTCCAGAGGTTTTTCAGTGCAAATCTAAGTGCTTAAAAGCACTGCACACCTGAGAAGAATCATAATGAAGCTTCTCTATATTCTTCTTCAACTTTTTTCTGAGAAGTTTCATGGAATGATAAGAATTAGGACAGAGAAGATTTACATTTTATGGCTACATTTTGCCAAATGATATTTCAAACTTTCTTTAAAATATCTTAAAACGCCTAACCTCCCACATGAGGTAAGACCATGTTTACCTATAGAACAAATTGCTAAAATAATTTTATTTGCATGGTATTCACCTGTACAATGCGCTGTATTATGCACAGCAGAAGCTCCAAATTCCACTCTCCTCATTTGTAAATGACAATCATGTAGTAATAGCAGCAGGCACAGTGGTCCTGTGCCCGGCACACAGGAGTGATGATTTCATCCTCCTGTCGAGGAATGAATTTCAATAATTAGGGATTTCTCTTTCATCTTTGTAAAAATCACTATGTCTAATTGGCCTTGTCAAAAAGTCCAGGACAATATCTGCTCCTTAATTGCTTTCCATGTCTCAAAGGAAAATTCGCCCCTGTCCCTATTTAAGGTAATACATTACCTCTGAGACCACTGATTCCGTTCTTTCAGCATTCCTCTCCCCACTCCACCACCCCCTTCAAGTCTTATCCCCACCAATATCCTCCTTTCTTCTCCCTTCAGTCTCTCCCTTCTTCAGGCTCTTTCCATTCACTTCCAAAGCACATTTAGGTCTCTAAATGAGCTCCCTGTGAAGAGGAAGTTATATTTTCCTGTACAGACACAAGTGCTTTCTTAGCAAAGCCAACATTTTAGGGGTGAAGGAAGAGTGAGGTAGAGGAGAGGGAAAAGAAAGAGTGAGTGAACACAGCAGCTGTTGTGTTTTCCTTAGAAGATGTTTTACTGAGTCCTCAGAGCTTTACTTTAGCGCAAGTTGAATCTTGCTCAGGTCGGTGCTGGCAGAGGAAACTGTAAGACTCCGGATGAGAACCATACAGGCAAAGACACAGCTGAAACCTAAGACAGACAAGCTCCAGGCTGCATAAATATCACTGAAACTGGATGAAAGAAAAAAAAAAAACCCTTTGTCGTAACAAATATGACCCCAGTATAACTGCATAATTTCCAAGTTGATACCAACATGAGTATAGGTACAAAGTGATAATTATGTGGAAAGTTGGGGAGATGTTGCCAGATTCCTGGGCTATTAGCACAGAGAGATTTCCCTACATTTTTGGATGAAATCTCAAAACAAGAAATTTGCACTATTCCTAAAAGGTCACCTTCCTGCCTCTCTCCAACAGGTAAATTTAAATTGATTATTTTGTAAATTGAATTATTATTTTTCTCAATGAATGGCAATTACCAAGAGGCTCTTTTTCATTTATGATTGATCTTCAATTGGCTATTTGTCTTTAGTGCTATAGCTTTCAGTTTGTCTTCCCTAGATCTCTCTTGTCAAGTGGCTAATGATCTATAGACAAGAATTTAAGGAAAGAAAAGACTGCTTCTGTAAGAATTATTTTTTAATTCAAATAATAAACCTTATTCCTTCTTTGTTCATATTACGGTCTGATTTTTTTAAATGTAATAGGTTTTCTTAAAGACAGGTGAATACGACAAAGATATTTGGAGCTGGAGGGGGTGGGGGAGGATTTTACTGCATCATGTTTCTAAATCCATAGGAAGAGTTTTCTCTCTTTCCAAAGCCTCAGGATAAAGAAAAGCCAAGTTCTGCCTTAATCTTGGCGTTCACTTTGAACAAGCAGCCTGACCTAGTTCTCTCATGTAGTGTCGCAAAGTCCTCTGAGCACTTGCAGAAAAACAAGTAAGACCAAAACCCGTTTACTGGATCCCTAACATCAGACATGTATATAAACATGCATATCTTAAAGTAAACATTTTAAAGAGTATAAATTTTAACATAATCACAAACTCAGATATGCAAGAATATAACTGACTTTCCTTATAATTGGACTTTGCTTTTTTTCCAATATCCCATTTTCACTAGTGACAGAAAACCAAATCTTTCAGTTCAGCATAAATTCGATCATTTCTGCTTTATAACTCAAAACAGCTCTTTCTGAGATAAAAATTCAGCAAATTTAAGATTCTCAAGCTTTTTCTTAATCTTACCTTCTCTTTCTTAGGCATAGAACTAAATTATGGGAGGAGCCCAAGGGCTTTGTATCACCATTGTTTGACAGGAGAGGGTCCTGAGGCATGACGAACTGCTTATACTGGCCTCTGCTCTGATGGCCTTGGCTTTTAGCATCTCTTCCACTGTACTTGCTGTTCATTGTTCACCATTCTTCCCTAGAGACACCCCACAGGTTCCTCTGGCTATTTCATCCTCACCATGAGTTAGCATCTCTCTCTCAATGCTTTTTAAGATTCTTTCTTTGTATTTAACCTTTGACATTTTAATTATGATGTGTCTTGGGTGGCCCTCTTTGGGTTCCTGATTTGGGGGACTCTCTGAGCTTCCTGGAATTTTATGTCTATCTCCTTCACCATGTTAGGAAAGTTTTCCATCATTATTTCTTCAAAGAGCTCTTCAACGTCTTGTTTTTTGTGTTTTTTCCACCCCCATAACCCTATGACATAGATATTTTTACATTTAATAGTGTCCCATAGACTCATTGTATTATTATTATAGTCTTCGCTTCTTTTTTCTTGCCATTCTGATTGTGTGTCCTTGGCTTTCCCATCCTCTGTATAGGTCATTTGATCCTCTTCTTTATTTACTTTGTTTATTCCATTTAATATACTTCTCATCTAAGATAATATGTTCTTCATTTCTAACTGCTTCCCTTCTATAATTTCCATTTCCATTTTTATGTTTTTTTTAAAATTTCTTCGTTCAAGTTCTCACCAAGTTCATCTACACTTCTAAGTTCATTGAGCATCTTTATAACCAATGTTTTGAACTCTGCATCTGTTAGATTGCTTGACTCCATTATTTCTGGATCTCTGTTCTGTTCTGTCATATAATTTCTGTTTCTTTGTCTTCCCATTTTGGATTCCTTTCTGTGTCTGTTTCTATGTATTAAGCAAAACTCCCAAGTCTCCTGGTCTTATTAGTGTGGATTTGTGTGGTAAGTGTCCAGTGGCACAGTCCTGAGAAGGGTTCAGCTGGAGGCCAAATTTAGCCCCACCCTTTTCCCCTCCAGGGCCACCTGTTAAGATTCAGTAAGCAATCCACAGATGCTGTGCTTATAGTTACCTCAAAAGGCCACACTAGAAACCAAGGCCAGCTGCCACCAGTGTGAGTCTAGGCACTGCGCAGCACATGGCACCTGACTAAGTGAGGATACATCCGAATGTGGCTTGGGTGGGGCCACGAGTTGAGGCAGGTGGAATTTCAGGGAATCCTCTGGGCTGAGCGACCTCTGCTATCCAGTTTGACAACATCATGGCTATGACGGCACTGTGTCTGGCACATTGGGAGTGGGGAGGGCTCAACAAGGAGCAATGGATACCTTCGGCACTTCTGTACAGAGCGAGTCCACCTCAGCCCTCACTCCAACAATTTAGGGTCCCCCTGTAAGTCCCTGCTGCCTTCTGTGCAGCTGAACTGGCACTGGTGCTCAGAGCGAGCAGGTCTGTCACCCCAAAAGTCTGCTCATGAACACGGCCCCTGTAAGAGGCATCTGCCACTACAGCAGCCTCTGTCTCACTCAGCCTCTCTGGACAGGCAGCCTTGTGTCCTCGCCCTGTCCTACCTTCAGCCATTACAGGGTGATTCCTTAGTTTTCTCTCTAATTGTATGGCTTGTTCATCTAGATCTCAGGTCATTTTCCTTGCTATTTGCTCCTTGTTTCTGTTATAACTTTGTTTTGGTCACCAGAAGGATGAACAGAGCCTCTATCATCTACATCATATTTTCCCCTTTTCTCTATCATATTTTTATATTGAAGACTGAGATTACTCCCATCAACAAAGATTTTTGAGACATGCACTCTTCTAGGCTCTGGGAGTCTCTATATTCATGGAACTTGCACTATAGTTGGGTGACATAGATAACAAACAAGTAAAGGAATGAATAAATGAGATAATTTCCAATTACTGTAAGTTTTATGAAGTAAATAGAGTGATATGATGAGGGATTGGAGGAAAGAGGGAAGGTTGGGTAAGTTATCTCTGAGTTGGTAGCATTTGAGCTGAGACCTGAAGGATGAAGGGAGCCAGGCATGTGAGGAGCCAGGTCTTTCTAGAAAGAGAAAACAGCAAGTGCAAAGGCCCAGCAGTGGGAAAGAGCTCCATAAGTTCAAAGAACAGAAAGGAGGTCTATGTAACTAGAACATCATGGACTTAAGGGAAAGGTTAGATAAGAAAGCAAAACCAAATTGTATGACTCCCAGTAGGCTATGGTAAACTGCTTGAAGTTTTTTCTAAATAAAATAGGAATGCATCGGTGAGTTTTGATCACAGAAATTACATTTGTTTTATGCTTTTTAGAGATTATTCTGTTTGGAGAATGGCTTATATGGGGAGTAAGAGCAAGATATGGTGGCATTCACCCAAGTGTATAATGAAGATTTTAAAAAGTAGATAGATTTAATAAATTCCCTCAAGGAGAATTGTTCAGCTCCCTGTGAAAGAGGGTTGGAATTTCAAATTCTCAAATAATATAATAGTGCCATTGTTATTTCTCATTGATACCAACACTGCAGTACCAAGAGCTAACCCACAAATGCTCTTGACATCACACTTCGTTGATTATTAAAGGCTCTTGAATATCTGTCTAAAGGAAAATCAAGACCATTGAGGATGCTAAGATAAGGCCAAGCATCTCACCAGCACGTCCTTTATCTCTAACCCTTTCTGATCCAAAGAATACTTATTAGTTCTTGTATCCAAGCTGCATGAGACTACTTGGAGCATAAGAATGCTTATGCATTCTTAAATTCTTATATTGTGCAAAATAATTTGGTGGTTACTAGTTATGTGCTATTTTAAATACAAATATTAGAATTGATTTATAAAATCCAGATTGATTTCCTCCTTTAGCATTTGCTCACCAGATAAACCACCCGTTTAGAGTTTTAGACTAACACATGCTTAACTCAGTTCTGCTTAGAGCAGGCCATTCTGTATCTGAAATAGGAGTTACATGAGAGAGTAACCAAAGCTCCTTTGAAGAACAAAGCAAAAAGTATTTGAAGTCAGCAAGTAATAGTTTCTAAAATATGCAAAGGTTAAGGATATTACTAGGAGGTTAGTTTGGGGTTTCCTGTTGGTAACTGGAATAGAGTTCTCATATTCACATTATGGTTCTAGTCATTAGCGCACACAAAAACTGATAGTCAAATGGAATTCAATTCACTTGACTGCATTAATTGGTCTAGCAAGTGCTTGAGGACCTCGCAGGCTAGGAATGGGCTGGCCTGGAAAACAGCTTGCATATGAGAATTAGAGGTCTTCCTGGGAGACATTCCAGAGAGAGCTTGGCCTGAAAAGCACATTTAATCTATCTCCACGTCCAGCTGTACAAACCTAGTTGCTAGAAGAATAGAGAGAGAGAGAGAGAGAGAGAGAGAGAGAGAGAAATGGGCCCGTATTGTTTTTTTCAATGCCTCTATCCTCTTTCCCCAATAAAAATGTTATCCAATGAATACCCCCAAACCCTGCCCAATTGTGTCAGCTACTCTTCCTACCTTCACGAGGTATAAATAAATAATTAAGTTGAGAAGCGTTCAGTTCAATGCAATCCTCTCATATTAAGGAGAGTAAAAGTTTTCCTCTCTATTGAATACTGAGAATGGAAAGTTGCAGGTTCACGCTTATCACCTCTTCAAGAGTGCAGTGAACTATAAAGAAGATTTTAAAAGAACCTGGTGCAGTAATAACCTGGATAAGAAATTCACTTCATCTTTAATCTTGTATATAAGCATGACTTCTTTAAAGCTTGGCCCGGAAGATAGAGATCTTTGAGAAGGGTAGTGTTTGCCATTCCCTCACTCCTCTTTCCCAACAAAACTAAGGGTCTGTTCTTGGCATCCTGCTCTTCTCTCTTCCCACATTCTCCACAAAACATCCCCTACCCTTGCATTACTGTTTTTAAGCTTATGACTCCCAAATCTTTATCTCCAGCCCTAACCACCCCATGGATTTCAGACTCATTATCTGACTGCCTGCTAGACATGGTCATTAAAAGTTCCATAAGCATTTCAAAATCAATACAACCCAAATAGAATATTACAGAACTTATGAACTTCCCTGCCTGTTCCCATTCCAAACTGTTTCTTCTCTTATATTCCAATTTCTGTTAATGGCATTTTTACTATCTACTTAGGCATCAAGCCAGAAAACTCAGTTACCCTAGAATACCAGCCTCCCTCACACATTCCGTATCAATGTCCAGGTTCTTCTGATTTAACATTTTACATGTCCTTAAATCTTAACTCCTAACACCTACTCTGGTTTGGGTCCTCCTCAGTTCTTATCTGAACTGCAAAAGCAGTCTTCTAGCACATCCCCCTACCTCTAATTTTGGTTCTTTAAACTCATTCTAAACAATGTCATCTATCTAAAGTGCACATCTGACCTCCTGTGCACTAAATCTTTTGGTAATTTCCCGTTCTCCACAGGGTGAAATACAAGCTCCTTAGCATGGCAGATAAGCCTTCCAACACCCACCCACCTCTTAAACCTTATCTTTCTACTTCACTTTTTAAGTTATAGTCATCAAACCACTTGTTCCCACCACACACCATGATCATTCGAATCTCTATGACTTTATAAATGGTCCTTTGCCAGAATGTCTTTTCCATCTTTTTTCTCCAAATTTTTTCACCTATTATGAGTCAGCCCACATCATTACTTTCTAGATGCTTCTCCTAAACCTCCAATTTCTTCCAAGTGCCCCTTCCCACTCTGAACTTCTATGACACCTGCATTTATCTCTTTTACTAAATGCGCAATAGTGTACTAAGATGATCTATGCACATTTCTGGGCTTTTGGAGAGTCAGTCAGTAACAACCCTTTCTTCCACACAAGTTAAGTACCAATTTAAAAATAAAAGAGCTGGGAAGATGGAAACAAAAATATCTCCTTTATTACTGATAAAGCCAACAGAGGAGGTTGTAGCAGACATTTGTAAGCCAAGTGGGCTGGGTTAGACTTACCCTGAGCAATTTCTGGTGGTTCTGTGAATCCACAAGCCTCCCCCAACCCTCACCCACATGAGGATCTGCCTGCCCATGAAAATTTACATGGAGGAGTCAGGAAAACACATACTTTCTTCAGGTAAGCATATACTAAAGAAAAAAAAAGAAAGAAAGGCTAAACCACTTGGGCTCTTTTTTCTCAAAGAGAAGCCAGCCCTCCTTACCCAGCTGGAATGAGAGGACGAGCTGGGGAAAGAGGCTATCAGTGTCATTCTCGTGGGGCTCCCTCCACATGGAAACACAAAGCCAAAGAAGTGAGGTTTACCTCCAAATATCTCTCTCCCCCATTAGATGGTAAGCTCCTTGAAGGCAAGACCATGTCTTATTCCTCTTTGCATTCGTAAACTGGCCTCAGTGAATTAGCTTATTGAATTTAAATGTTTCCTTAGCGGTAATCATTAAAATCAGTTTTGGGTAACAGTGACTGAAGGCAACACAGAGTCAAGGTAGAAGCAAAAAATAGAATGGTATCTAGCCTAAACTGGTGATTATTTTTAAACGTCTGCAATATAATAATAGAGAAGAAGGCAATGGGAAAATGTAATTGGAAATGAAAATTATTACAGTTATTATAGAATTATTGGTGATGTTTTCAATAAATCATATTTCTTCAACATATTTTTGAGGAAAACATTTTAATACATGAGACAGTTTAGTGGACACTTATTTTTTTATCTACTCAGAACAGCACCTTCCTTCTTCTGTGAAATCGTTGCTTCTTGTCTCCAACCAGGTGACTTTGGTAGGAACTGCCAGATACCATACCTTACTCCTAGGCAGAGGGATGGGCACTTGATCACAGTCAGATCAGAATCCTGGATAACATGGGAACAGCCAGATCAGAATCCTGAATAATATGGGCAGGTGACAGGAAGAAGACTCCCATCAGCATCCCTGTTGTAGAAGGTTTGGTGTGCTTCCTAAATGGTATGACACTTACATGTACTACCTGATTAGAATTAAGTGTAGTTGAAGACAAATGTTTCCTCAAAAAAGCAGCACCTGTGTTATTTTCCTCTTCTTTCTCATTACCATTTTTCTGCTAGTGTTTATGAAAACAGCTGCTCGAGCCCTGTGGATTTGGGCACCTCCTCGTTAGCCAGTAGAGAACTCTGTTAAACCACTACCACTGGACCTAGTGCCCTCTTTCCAATTATCTCTGGGAGTCCCAGCGGGTATCTCAGTGTTCAGCAAAAAATCTAGCCAGCCAGCAAATGGCCTCTCTCTCTCTCTCTCTCTCTCTCTCTCTCTCTCTCTCCCCCCCCCATCACACATCACTGAGGGTGCTCTGGCTCAGTCCCAGGTAAGCAGAGAGGTCACTGTTCCCAATGGTCCTTCTGAATGAGATACAAGGGAGTGAGTGCCCCAGCTCAGAAGAATGACTCTATCAAAGTTCCCTGAGGTGTTTGAATAAGGTGACCCAGCCACATACCTGGGTTGAGAGAGCCCAGCCTTGTTCTTGCCTCACACCTGGAGAGCCCAGCTCCTCCCAGCTCCTCCGGGTCATAGCCAAAATGATGTGCTTGTTTATACCCAATTAGAAATGTGAAAGGTCTTTCAATTGAGTAAAGTGTTTATACTTTAGTAGCTTATGATGCAGAAAGTACATTAACATAAATTGCCTCCATTCGTTTGTTCATTTTTCTTTCCATCGTTTCTCCAAAAGTGACTTAGAAATAAAATGAAAGTTAAACTTTCTGAATTGTACTATTTAGGAAAACTGACCATTATCATTTTGACCATGGTGCTCTGAAGTGTGTTCTGTGGTTAAGTGAAAGAGAACGTCTCTACTTTTTATAAATTCTTAGGGAAAATAACTTTCACTTTTTCATCACAGCCTCAGTTTCCATGAGTCTCAACACTAATGTATATGAAGCTGTTTCAGGTACAAAAGAAAAGTCATAAGCACCAGAATGAACCCAGGGTCACTCATCCTCAAAAAAAGGAAAGCTCTGTTGCTATATGTCAGAGTTTTCATTCTTAAGCCTGTCATACAGCGCTAAATACGTCTGTTCCCTGCGGTGGACATAATTGAGCTCTCTGAAAACTACAGAATATCTCCTTAGAGTAAACCACCTAAACCCATCAGGCTTCCTACCAAGGTGTTTGTGTCCAAAGTGCTCAAATATACTATATTGAACCTTTCTATATTAGTTCTATCCAATAGAACTTTCTGTAATGATGGAAATGCTTCATATTCGTACTGTCTAATATGATAACCACTGGCCACATGGGGCACCTGCACACTTGCAAATGTGGCTAGTGACACTGAAGACTGAATTTTCAATTTTATTTTATTTTAATTAATTTTAATTTAAATAGCCACATGTAATGAATGACTACCATTATATAAGACACTTCTATAGGAGAAAAAAACTTCCTTTAAAGTGACCAAGGACTCCAAAATAGGTAACTGCAAATGAGTAAATAATATCAAGTTAATTCTACTCAAGGTTTTCCTTTAAAATGTCCATAATAAATAAATAAAAATGAAATGAACTCGTAAGTCTGAGGCATCAGGGCTATAAAATTTCTTGGAAGTATAGGTTTTTCTAACGTACGCATAGATTCTAATCAGATCAACACTAGTATATTTTTAATTAAAAAAAAAAAACACTTAAAATTACTTTCCAAGTAAAACTGGTACTTGAGGAAGATGCTCCCCATACTCCCAGCACAAAGTCTTGTTTCCTCTAGTACATATATTCCATTTGGGGAAACATGGGATTAACTGATGAGCCAAAGGTAATAGCAAGACGGAGCACAGGGAGATGCAGTTTTTCTGGCCCCAACCGCCACTTCCCGTCCTCTTAGCTCAGGCCTGCAGAGTTCACTACCTTCCTTTTGCAGATTAAAGAGAAAAGAGGTAGTTTAGGGGCTAAATCTCAATCAGATTTGGGGAAATCCTCAGGACAACCGCTATGGTGTGCTTTGGGTCCCTGTTATTAACAAGAGGTTAAAAAGATTAAACACGGGTAAAAGCTCAAGAAGTGCTGAATATTCCCAGACGACGGTGTGAAGTGGCTCTTGTGTTCTGTAGGACAAAGAAGTTCTATCCTGGACAGTTTCCTTCCTGCTTTTTCAGTGGCTCTTTTCATCAAGGCACCTAGGGCTGCCATGTTACTGGGTATCTCTGGTTAACTTGAATATAGCTTATAATCTTTATTTGCAATAAAATATAATTGAAAATTAGCTCTTTCCTAGAGTATGTACATTTTTATAAAGAGAGGCAGGTAATTATATGTGTAGCTATGTTACCAAGTAGAAAGTTCAGAGTTGTCTGAGAGTATAAAACAGAAGATCCAATCTTGTCTAAAGCACTTGAGATAGCCCCTGTGTGACTGTCAAATTAAAGTGGAAGCTCAAATGGTAGCAAGGATTTGGAAGGTAAAGACAGGAAAGAAAAACATTCCAGGGCAGAGTAATATAATAGCATGAGGGAAGAATGAAAGTTAACAGAGAGTGTGTGGGGGTTGTTAAAATAAATTCTGCTCAGTAAGATTGTTAAGAGAAAGGAAGAGCGGTGCAAAAGAAGGCTGTATGTATGATTTGGAGAATGTTCTGGTATATAGCTACTCAGGCTATTCAGGCTATTTGGGCTACTTCTGCATTCAATTCAATATGTCTGGAGATTCGATAGGTATTTGCTCTGGAAAGCTCCCCATTCATTCAATGGAACCTGATCCCCTCAGCAGATAACAGGTTTTTTTCTCAACCTCTTTCATGTAAACAGGAATCCATTTTCCAGAATGCCTCTTCCATATATATCTACATTTGTTGGTTTTTATGCTTTAAAAATCTGTAACAAGCTCAAATTGAATTGCCTTTTGAAACCGTTAAAGATTCCCATTCAGAGGCAGACAATCCAGGGTCAGAATGTGTGTCCTCCTAGATCAGATTGTACCAGCAGAATTAAATAAGGGACATCACTCACATTCTGCATGCATATCAATAAGCAACAAAAAAAAAAAAAAAAAAAAAGATTACTGCCTCTGATTGCCTGAAAATTAATGCAATAAGCCCCTATCTATAATGTTCCCCTTGGACACCTGTGAATGAGTTCTAATTATATGAAAGGGAGTCTATTTTTCCTAGATGGGTGTACATAAAACACTCTGAAAGAAATTCTGTTTTAGGCTCAGAGAAGATGTAAGATTGCCAGGAGGCCTGCCTCCATAATTAGCTAGGCGACTTATTTTTTCCTCCAGTGGAAATCGGCCCTCTCCATGGCATAAAAAGGTAGATGCTTTGGCCAAGGTTGAACGAGTAACCCAGACAGAGCTAGATAAATAACAGATTTTCTACTTTGTGGGCACTGCTTAAACCAGAAGGCCAAGCACTGTCCTGGTTCCTTAGTATAGTGGGATTACAAGTAATTTTTTCAATACTTTTCAGTTATTTTAATAGGTAATTATTACTTATATAGACCAAAAAGACCCCACATTTTAAAATATTGACTCTGTTAAACTATATAGACCTCTACTAGCTATTTTTATACTTGGGGATAGGGCTTATCCTATATTCACCTTCCTTTGATAAAAATAAATAGCTCCATTAGGATTTTATAAGACTTCCGGTCAAGATGGTGGAATAGGTAAGTGCTGTGCTCACCTCTCCCTATGTCCACAACAAAATTACTACTAAATTATGGAACAACCACTTTCTAAAACTAAAAATGTAAAAACGAAGCCATGTCAAGACTGGTAGGAGGGCTGAGACATTAAACAGGCTGGTTCCAGGGCTGCATGCGGCAGTTAAGAATGAGAAGTAATGTCTCAGCTGCAGAGGTCCCTCCTGAGGAGCAAGGGATCCCCGCCCCACACTGGTCTCCCTGGGCCAGACAATCAGTGCAACATCAAGTTGTGAAAATCAGCAGAGGTTCTGTCTGGGTGAGTCAGAGGGCCGCTGAAATCCAGGCATCCTCTTAAAGGGCCTATGCACAAACTTACTCAGTGATGAACTCACTTGCTCTGAGCTCTGGAGCAGCAGCTTGAAAGGTACCAGGAGCATATGCAAAGGAACTGAATTGTCTGGCTTCAAGGTGAAGGTTAGAGCAGCAGCTTTCTCTGGGACTAAAGTGACTGCAGGTATCATTTTGTCCCTTTGTTGAGCCCTCTCCCCACCCCCCACGAAGCCTGCAGGGGGTGCTATTGTTCCTTTGCTGAGCCCTCCCTGAACCCAGCATGCAGGTGTAGGCAGGTGCTAAATCTGAGTCTCCATCAAACTCACCACACCCTGGTAATTCCCTGAGGCCCTGCCCCACCCAAGTCACACACAAGCCAGAACCTCTTTCAGCAGCTGTTACTCAAAAGCAGCTGGCCTCTGCCTGCACTGTGGACTTCCCTAAAATATCTGAAAGGTCCACAAACCCCAAACAAGCAGTGGCTGGCCTCAACATGCCCTCTACCTCTTGCCAAGTGGCCCCCAGCCCAGTACTAGTGGCAGTTGACCTCAGTTTACAGTTTAGCCTCTCTCAGGTGCCTCTTTGCTCAGCATGGGCAGCTACTAGCCTCAGTTCACTTCGTAGCTCCTACCAGGTAGCCCGAGGCGGGACACAGGCAATGGCTGGCATGGGTCTGCCTCGAAGCCTCTCCAAAGAGGCCCCAGAACCAACACATCCAGTGACTGGCTTCAGACCACACCAGAACACCACCCCCAAATAGTATAATATTGAATGTCAAGTGTAATTCAAAAAAATTTTTTTAAATAATAAAGAGCTCAAAATGAAAGAAAAAATAAAATAGTTCTATGACTGAAAAAAAAAAATGATTCCGAGAAATAGCTACTATTCTTATTTTACAGATGATGAAACTCGAGCTCATAGAGCATAAATAACTTGCCAAGGTCATATTTTAGTAGCACAGTAAGGGGGTCAAACCCATGCACTTCTGATTTAAAAGCCTGTGCTTTTATATTAAGGTACAAGTTTATCAAGCTTTTAAGTTTCTGGCATTGCATCTGTTTTAGTTGAGGCCTAGCCATGGGGAGTAAAGAGAAGCTGCGATCTTCTATGAAGGGCAGTCTACCACTTTCAAAGACCCAGAAGTTTCAGAGAAACTTGGAGCTTTACAGTTCTGAGGTGCATCTACCCAGAAGACCCTAATACTAATCCCAGGGTCTCCAGAGCCCTGATTTTGGTGCGGACAATTTTATGAGACTGAAAATTCAGCCTTCGATGAAGTTCTGCCAAGTTTGCAATTAGTTCTTGGGCCTGGTCTTTAGCAGAATTGGACTCTACTGCAGGAGATGAGAAACATCTTTAAAGGCTGTCAAAACGGCCTCCAGCTTTCACATTGCGTCTTAAACTGGTAACTAATTGACCTGAACTTATTGTTTCCTCTCTTAGATTTGAAATAGTTCTCAGCAACAGCCAACCACTTCCACACAGTTCGATAAAATAGAAACAATTGTAAAAATTTAGTATGTGATTAAGGTGGAATTTCAAATAATGTGGAGAATTCTGAATTGTGCAATTAATAGTGTTGGAACATCTATAAAGCAACACAGTAAGAGCCCTACTTCATATCATATAGAAATAAATTACAGATGTAATTAAATGTAAAACTCCTAGCTTCAACAAAACTAAGAAGAAAGTATAGGTGAATATTTAAATAATCTTGACTTAATAAGGCTAAGTATTTCACAAAAGAAGAAACAATATAAGAACTATCTTATAATTTTATTTGTCAGTTATATCTCAATAAAGCTGAAAAAAGTTTGATAGTTTTAAGTAATTTTTAAATTTTTTCAATAGTTTCTTTTAAAAAGTATTCCTCAAAATAAAAAACCAAAGTACAAATTGCAATGTTTGTAACAGATGTGACATGTAACTATATGTGTTTGTGTGTATGTCTGTATATAATTATATCCTTATGAAGGCATAAATTTTTTAACTAGCTGTTAGAAAAAAATAAATACATCAATATAAATACAGTAAATGGTGAAATCACAAAAGAAAAACTTTATATGCCTAAAATACATATGACAACATATATAACATATGGTTTTAAATAAATTTAAAAAAATACGTTAGTATTTGGGAAAGGCTTTTTAATAATTATTTCCATTATTTACATGAAAATTTAAAACAACCCAAATGTTTAATAATAGAACACTTCCAAGATATATAGTTGTATATTCCTAAGAACGAAATATTCTTGAATTTATTAAAATTACTTATGATTCAAAATAATAGAAATTGTACTCATGCTACATTGTGTGAAACACGGATTTCAAAACGATTTGGATTGTATCACCCGATGTTTTAAAAAGAAATGTTTGTGTATAGAGAAAAGACCTAAGGGATAGGATATTTTAACAATGTTTTCTATAAGTGGTAAAATAATTTGATGAGTTTTTTTTGTTTATCTAGGTTGAGTAAATGTCCTAAAATGAGCATGCATTTTTTTGAAATGACATATATAGTTATCATTTATTGGTTTTTAAAGGTATAATCTTCCAAATTCCCCTGAATTAAATGTTCATGGGGGTATTCAACCACACTCGTCATAAAGTTTTGGGGAAGAATTGGGGAAAATGCAAACTGGATAGGTGAACTCCTAATAGCTCATTGGAGAGTCTAGGTGTGGGGTCCGGAAGTCCTGAAAGGCGGGTCTGGACTTTCTCCTCCCTGCCCTAACACCTGGCTCTCGCTGCATCACAGGCCTGGCCTCACTTTAGTTGAACGGTGACTTCTGCGCTCGCTGGAGCTCACATCAGCATGACTCCCATTCACAGCCTCTGCATCAGTATATCGGCCCTATATTAACACTGTATCCTCAGAAGCCAACTGCTTCCCCGGTGATGACAGGTTTATTGCACTGAAGGTGAAGGTTCTGCAAACTTCAATTAGGACCAGACAGAATTCTGACAAAAGCTCTACAACAGTTAGGCAGGAATATGAGTCATCAAAGCTCACTATTTTGAAGTTTCGGTAGGGCTTTCTTTCTTCTCTGAATGACAAATATAATAAAGGCCTATAAAATAAATGACAATAATCTGCAGCGTTTTTTTTCTTTGACTAATAGAATTGTTCAGATTGTACCCCACCCCCGGGCCTTAAAGCATGTATGTCATGAAGACGACCTTTCAAGGGTTAATGATGTTTATAGTTGCCTGTAGAGTTACAATGTGGCTACCATAAAGACATTTTTCAGCTGGGCATCACACATGGCCAGTTAAGGGAGATTACTTTCCGGAGAGGCAAAGAGAAGCCGCTTCCTGGACCACAGTTTTGCCATCCCTGAAACACAGAATTCCATAGAGCGAAGCAAGCAAGAGAATATGGGCTATCATGGCAGCCCCCAAGCTTGCTACCCGAGCATTAAGTGACCAGGATTTAACACAGTGGTCAGGCCATTCCTGATAATGCTGATGCTGTGTGTGTATATTGGGCTTTTTGCTAAGAGAAAAGCTTGAAAAATGGGTGACCTGCCCCATCTAGTCAGGATTCTTGGTTTACAGCTTTGTAAACAAGAGTAGAATAACTGGGTCATGAAAGGTTTTGGTATAAGATGATTATAGGCAGTGTTGGAAGGGAATACGTTTTCTATTTCTTTCTCTTACTTATTTGGCAAAACATTACCCATACATTCGCTTAAGTGCTGAAGAGCTAGAACAAGGAAAGCAATGTGAGGAGGCTAATCAGAGCATGGAGCTGGTTCCTCAATACGTTTGACCAGCCAAAACCTTCAAGACCCTCAAGAGGCAAACACCAAACTTTATAACAGCTTACATTTATATATTTGTATATCCAAATATCTACATTTAGAATTTATATATATTATCTTACATTTTCAAATTTAAAAAAAAAGGAAAAAATCTGAGAGATTAAATGACTTGCCTGGTCAGCAGCAGAAGTAAGTCTGGAAGTCAGGAAAATGTCTTCTAGTCACATTCATTAGCGAGTAAGCGAAATGTAGTAAGCATTCCGCCTTTTCGGTGAGAAACACATATGCGGAGGACAGCGCTATGTATGGCTTCAGAATCAAACTTCTTCATTTTTAATGACATCTGCAAGGCATTGTGCTAAGAGCTTTAAGGGTTACAAATACAAATAGAATATGATCTCATCTCTCAAGGAGAGAATTAACTGACAGGAGGGAGATATATATAAATAATCATAACAGAGGGTAGATGATGGCATTGTAATAAAAGAACAGAGTTTAAAAGATATCATTGAGGCGGTCTCTCAACGGTAAGATTTGGACAGACATAAAAAGAGGGGCGTTTTACCAGGTAAAACAAGAAGAAACAAATAGGCAGAAGTGGAAAAGTTCAGGGCATGTTTGGGAGAGTGTTTAGTTTGACTGGAGGTCAGGTTGCTCTTCATAGCCATTGGGACCCAAAGCACAAGTGCACCTATAGCTACCTTTGGGGACCCCCCAGGTAGTAGATAAGAACCTTAGAGTTGCAGTTGGGCTCTAATCCTATCTGGGTTACTGCTCTAATGGCAAATCCTGATGACACTGAGCAAGTAACTTCACCATTCTGTCTTGATTTTCTCATTGGTATATAGAAACAATAATGCTGACTTTGTGGGATGTTTGGAATATTTAGTCAATCCACAAATATGTGTGTGGGCCAGCACTGTTCTGTGCACCACAGATAATGCAGTGAACAAACTGAGGCTGGCCCTCGCCCTCTAGAGATCTGTCTAGCAAGAGTATCAGATAGCAGACAAACGAGAGCTATTTATTTTTCATTAACTAGCTTTAAAGGCTTTTCCTGAGCCCTCCTTCCCACTTCCTCCCCAACCTAAATTAGGTCTCTTCCTTTTTTTATTTTTCCTTCATAGCTCTACATACTTTTCTTTCAAGACATTTGTTCTCATTTTAAATCATTAAGTTTATTTCACCAATAGCTAGATGAAAAGTAGGCGAAGGAAATTCCAAGCAGAGTATGTTCCGGCAGCGTGCTGACGTGGAAAAGATTTTGGATCTTTTGAGGAACTGAAAATTTAGTGCGGATGGAGTGCAAAGCAAGGGTGGGAGGAGGAATTTAAAACATGGTTGGGGAAGCAGGCATGGGTCAGAGCATGCATGATTTTTTAGACCAGGATAAAGAAGTTTTCACTTTATTTTCATAGCCATTGGAAGCCATTAATGGTTTTAAGCCTGTAAGTTTTCAATGATGATGACGTGAGTGAACACTGATGTTTCCTACTTAGCAGTTATTCCATTTCCTCTCAAGTAAAGGTGAGACCCCAGAAAGCTACTGGTTCATGTCCCAAAACAGAAAATTAGAATGAACTCCAGAAATTCATTTTAGCAATTAGAGGAGAGAGAAATCCCTTATCGTGCCCAAAGAAGCATGCAGGCCTGGGAACCGCCACCATGTTGCCATCAGAGGGAAGCCTGGTGAGGATGAGCAGAGAGATGGGGCAGTGGTCCTGCTGGCATCGAAAAGTCCCACTGAAGCCTGCCCCTCCTGTGGATTCAACGGATACCCGAGCCCATAAATTTCACTCATGATTAAAAGCAATTAAAAGAATTAAAAGAATTAGAGCCAAAATGGGGACCTTAACTGCAGAGCTCATTAACATGGAACTCGGGAAATGGGAATCTACCAGGTGACCAAAAAAAAGTGACCGCAGGCAAAGAAAGTAGGTTCCATATAGCCTACGGGGTCTCTTGAAAATGGAAGATAGTCTGGAACCCAGCTCTTTATGAATATTCACGCAAACGCTCTGCTCCCAACTCACCTCTTCTTCGCATGCTGCTTTTTCTAGTTCCAACTGCCTTTCTTGCCCTCCACCTTGTATAGATTTTTTTTTCTATATAATAACTTTTATTTGCAACTTTGGCTTACTTATTCATGGCCCATCATGGCTTTTGGATCGGCCTCTCTCAGTAATATTTTTCATCAGCTTCAGATTCCGCTTCTGACTGCCTGATGCATCCGCGATGCCTGGGAACCCAGGCAGTGCAGCTCCTTCCGCTTTGTGCACAGCTCATCACACATGACCACCTCGCAGGCCTGTGGGTAGACAGCTCTGGGGTCATATGTAACAAGAGCGGGGATTCCTTGACTGCCCCCTTCATTTACCTGAGAGGCATTTGCCACCTAACCACGCACCAGTGTTGGTAGGGGGAAAAAGCTAACACCTTGAAATCTCAGTCCAAAATATCGGTTTTACTATGAGGAAAAGTTTTTCATTTTTAAAGGATTAGAATGCTAGGAGTCTCTAGTGTCCTTGAAAAGACTTTCTTTGAACCAAGAACTAATCATTTACTTCATTAGGAAACAAAATGAACCATGCAGATGAAAATTGTGAGTTACTCATTTGGAGACTAATTGTGGAGAAAACAGAGTCTGCAATCGAATGTGCATCTGCCTAAGAGCAGAGTGTCCATGATTCAGCCAAGTGTGCTTTCTTTCCTTTTTTTTTTTTTTTACATTTCTCCCCATGCTTTTGAAGTGGATGACATGCAACTATAAATCCAAGAGCATTTCCCTTATTGCTACTAGGGCCCAATGGAACGCAGGCACCCAAGCTTCTTAGAGAAAATTTGAGAGAACCCTGGGATCGTGCTGCCATAGATGCTTGTGAGTCTGGCATCTGTGTTGCACTATCGTCTCTAGTCTGTTTTATTTGCAGACGATTGCCATGCTTAAAAGAATACACTATTATTCAAGCAACATCAGAAACTTTAGTTCCAAGTACCTTTCCATGTAGACTATTGATTCTGCTTTTCCTACTACTCTTTTCTTTCCTTCCTCTCCACTCAACTCATCCTTTCTTCAGCAGCCAAGTAAATTGTCAAAGTTAGATCCTATATATGGTCTGCTTCTTCCTCCTCCTCCTGTCTTGCTACCCCGTCACCAACCCTCCCCCACCCCACCAAAAACAGCAAACCTTAGGGGTAGGTAAGAGAGAGGTGAGGTACCCTCCTCACAGAGAGACAACCAAGAGATTGGATCTAGTCTCAAGTGTGGCAAGCTCTGATCATTGTGTTTGTTTGCCTAAGGATCCAGTCACATTCTAGGAGCCGATTCCTGCTATCCAAATTCACAAGACACTGCCATGAAGGCTGATTTAATTTAGACAGAAAGCAGACCTTATTGGTAACCGGAATACTTATGAATACTGTGCAGGGCCACAGCCCTCCCCCACCCCTGTCACCTCACCTCCAGCTGTCATATTACTTGGGAAACTGATTTGTCACTAGAAGATCTGTGGGAAGCATACTATCCCAAACAAAGAAATTTGGGTCATGTTTTTGGTTTTATCCTGACTCCACTAGGTAGTGCAGCTTTAATGTCACTAGAAAACTCTTGTCTGCAAGACAGTGTCTCTGTGCCTCTGCCAGTGACAGATTAGCAATCACAAACTCTTTCTAAACACTTGCTTTTTCAATGTTCCTTAACAGCCACCAAACACTTCTGTCATTACATGCCCTCAAGATAGACATGTCACTATTTCCAAGATGACAGCCTATCTTTCATCAGTTACATTCTAAATTGATGCCTGCTTTCATTCAGTGGAAGCACCTTAGGTCCCTGACTTTATGAGAAACACATGTCAAAATCATTTCCTCCTGAAAAGATTTTCACAGATAGACAATCTCTTTCATTTATAACGCTTTGTTAATTTTAGTTTCAAAAATTGTCATTTTCTTACTTTCCCCCTCAAGTAGTTGGAAGGAACATGATTCTGAATCTGCAGCTCAGTTCAAAGTGTCTCGAGCGTGTATATTGTGCTGGACACTGGGGTGGGGGTAGGATGCAGAAAAAGCAGACAAAGTCCTCACCTTCAATACATGTATACTCTGGAAGGAGAAGACATCTCCAAAACCAATGACAGTAATACAAATAGCATACAGCATGCAAAAGGGATGAGAGAGAGATGAACTACTCTGAGAGTTCAAGTTAGACAACCTCAGGAACTTGGCACTCTTAGGCCCTCCAAAAAGATATGTTCATGCCCTAACCTCCGGAACCTGTGAATGTGGCCTTTTTGGGAAAAGGGTCTTTGCAGGTGTAGCTAAGGATATTGAGATCATCCTGGATTACTTGGGTAAGCCCTAAATCTGATGACAAATGTCTTTATAAGAGACAAAGAAGTGAGAAGATGATATGAAGACAGAGGCAGAGATTGGAATGATGTAGCCACAAGCCAAGGACTGTCTGGGGCTCCAGAAGGTGGAAAAGAAAAAGGAAAAATTCTCCCCTAGCACCCTTGGAAAGAGAGTGGCCCTGCTAGCCAATACCTTGATTTTAGACTTTCAGCCTCTAGAACTAAGAGAATGAAGATCTATTGTTTTAAGTCACCAAGTTTGTGGTAACTTTTTTACAGCAGCCAAGGAAACTAATACAATCCATTTGCCTGTGACACCCTTTGCTCCCCCAGTTCCTAAGAGCTTGGCTTTAATATAACTTCCTCAGAGAAGCATTCTCTGATGTTCGACCCAACTAAAACTAAATAAGGTCCTCTCCTTATACTCTTATAGCCAACTCCATATACTTTTCCTTTCTAGTAGTTATTAAAACATATTCTTACCTATTTGAGGCAGAAGAATTTATTGAGATGTTAATATGTTTGATTTGGTCTAAAAATCCCCCTATTGTGCTCCTCAAAAAGAATTGATTTTGTTCTGCTTTGTTTCCTTAAATCCTGACCCACTGATGAGATCACATGGAGACACTTACAGCAAGAGGGAAGCAGCAGCAAGGAGAGATACAATTCCCCAGGAATGGGGAGAGGAGCATAGCACACATTCCACTGCCTACCTGCACCCAAAAAGGCAGGGAAACTACCAAGAAAACCACTGGACCTCGGACACTGGAACTCGTGTCCTCACAAGGACTCCCAGCCTTGAACACAGAGTGTTAGACCACGAGGGACCCTGTGAGATACATCAGCAAGATCATGTGCAACCAGGTGGCCAATTACTGCATGCAACTTCCTAATGTTTTTGTGCTACAAATGAGTAGATGTATCTTCTGGGAGAGGATGGAGGAAGGCGTAAGGAGGATAGACGAGTATTACTGTTGCTTCTTGCCAGTGTACCTTATTGTAAAATGATGTTAAAATGGGACTTTTCCTGTTTTCTCAGTTATGGCTGATATTACAAAGCTAAGAACAATTAAGTACCCACCCATCCCAAGGAGAGATACCAAGGTTTGCAAAACTCTTTAGGATGATCTCTAAAATCTAGTCCAACAAATATTACGCATCACCCAGGAGGGACACTTCATAGTAGAATTAGAGATTGTATGCTGAGGATTTCTTTAGAAGGGAAGTTGTCTGAGTGCTATGGTTTAACAGCCCTTCCTTGTAAAGGAGTAGAGGGCTTCAGGGACGCACCGAGAGGGTGACATGTTTCTCCCGAAGTTGGAAGGAGGTAGGGACAGGAGATATTCTAAAAGTGAGAAGCTGCCTGGGGCAGCTTTTAGTGACAAAAGAAAGAACAAGGACTGCTTCAAGAATAGCTCTGCTTCCAGAAGTCATTAGTACCTCCCAAGATGCAGACCCCCGGAAAGATAGGTGATTTTCATCATTTTCGAAAAATCCTTGCCAAGAGGATCATCTTGAGGGGCTGAGTGACCCCCCAAAAAGAAATCTGTGTGGGATAGACCACAGAAGTTTAGAGCAGCAATACCAGTACTGGAGAACTACAGGAGAGGGAGCCTCCAGTAAGGGGATTCTCTGAAGGTTCCTCAGAACTAACTTCAAGGAATTGCAGAAAAAGGTCAGCTTTGGGACATCCGACACCCCCAGAGGGACCGGATACCAGGGTGACAAGTAAGAGCTTTTTGTTTTTTGCTTTGCCCCTTGCTTCCCTTTTCTCTCCTGTTCCAGCTGTGGTGGAGCGAGTGGCAACTTAGCAAACAGAGCATGGAGAAGGACATAATTAAAGCATCACCAGGATCTCCTTTCTACTGCAGGTTTCGCAGTCTGGGCAGGCTCAGCTTAAACTTTTAATTGGATGAGACACTGAAAGTTATATGTAGATTGGCCTGCACTTTCAATGACTACAAAATGAAATTATTAATTAATATATAAAAATGACTTGCCAAAGCTATGGGATTTACCCATGACATCATCCAGAATAGAGAAAAAAGATGCACTGAATCTTGTTCAGAAAACAATAGTGTTGAAAGATAAAGCTGCTTTCTCCTTATATCTTTCACAGTTCAGCTTAGACAAAAGCAGGTACAGTTCCTTGGGCTTCTCCCCGACAGTGATACCAGCTTTAGATTCTGCATAGCTGTAGTGGAACTCTTGCTTGGGTTCAAAGGTTACTCTCACAGTCACAGCCCAGGGACAAGCTGGGCCTAGTAACGGCATGCACTGCAACAGGGTCAGTGTGACCCTAAATGCAGCACCTAGTCACTGCCTGCCTTTCCTTTTCAGGACTAAGGCATTTTCATCAGCTACTCAAAATTCAGTAAGGTCTTCTTATATCCACATCATAAGACAAGGTGACCAACTTCCTTCCAACTGAAGGAAACCCTGAAAGTGGTCTAGTTGACTTAAATTTGCATAAGTAAGCTAAGGCAGCCAAGTGACGCTTCCCAGAACAAAATGTGTTTCAAGTGACCTGTTCTCCTCACTCTAGGCATTGGAAGAAACTTTCTCAATGAGCACCCCCTATATTTCTGCTTTAAAGGGCTACCTGCTACACCTATGATTCCTTTAAACAAGAAAGAAGAATATTGTTTTTATTTGAGAGATGACAGACTGAGTAAATGAGAAGAGGTAGCTCAATAAAGATATGGGATCTATACAGGCTAGGAGAGGAGCGAAGGAGAAGGAAAAGCATCAAATCACATCTTTGAATGTGAACCTGACCCCAGATTCCATTTGCCTAATTTTAGTTCTCAAAAATGTATCATTTTTGAAACTTAATTCTTTCCTTTGCTGCATTTAAATAGGACAAACAGCCTTTACTGTTTGTAACCCAACTGTAGCCAGTTTTTCCCCACGTCATTGCTGAGCGTGCTGAAGTGTCATGGCTCTGTGTTATTTCTCTGCTACAGGAAACCTGTGAAAACAAAAGGGGTGTGTTGCTTCATTATAGCTTTCCAAGGTTCATTAAATAAAAATAGCTCTAAATGAAGTTACATAAAAAAGCACTCACATTAAATATCAACTGCTAATGAGCACCTTTTTAAGACTGTCCCCTATAAAGCAGAGCTTGTCACCCATTAGCAATTTTTTTAAGATCAGCTAGGGAAAAGAGTGGCTTTTCCCTGAAAATCAGGGTGGCTTCCCATGGAGATAGATGTCAAATTGTGCAACCAGTTTACTGAGGAGTCCCAATTGTTAGGATAAAAAAAAAAAGAAATCTTTTTTTTCCCTCCTAAAACTGACATCCAGTGATATTATGCCACACCCATCTTTCCTCTTGACTAGATTCCATGACATTTTAGTCACTTTGATTTTCAAAAATGTCCTAATTGAGAATTACAAAGATGTGTAGGAATCAGTTCCGTTCATTTTTAAACTTCAATTTCATACATGATTAAAGCTCTTCCCCTGCCCCGTTCCCTCCTCAGTCCTAATTCGGGCTCGCCTTATGGTTCCAGCAGCTTATGGTGGAGGATGCGGCGTGCCTGCTCCTCACACATCTCCTTACACTCCTTCTTCCCAGTCAGTAGGCAAGAGGAAGACGGAAAATGGATCTCTCCTTCCTTGTCTGAGCAAGGTCTCAGTTCTGTCTGTGAACAGAGATAGTGGGCGTCCTGTGGGCTGGTGGCCACTCCAACCACTTCTGCTAATTAGAGGCCCTCTACCCAGAATCAACTCCAGGCCTCGGCAGTCATTGGGCGATGTGGCCACACCTTGGGCACCATCAGCCCATGTGGGAGCCATCGTCTCCAGCCAGGTAGAAAAGCAGCTTTGGCCTCATCTTTGCTTAAGTTCTTTCTCGGAGGTGATGCCTTCCTGCTTTTTCCCCTGCTGTGGTAACACAGAGGCAAATTAGCAGCCCCACTATTTAGACAAAGGCCCAGCTCGGGACAACATGCTGGTCTTTCTTCCTACACTGCCCCTCATCTTTACAAGTGGCTCTGCTGGGACCCTTCTCCCTTCACTGCAGGAACAGATGATCCCCCTCGTTGTCTCTCTACAACAGCAGGTCTTGAAGGGAGAAAAACAGTCTCCTCAGATACACTGCATGGCACTTCCCAAAGGCAGCCTCCCTGCTTGTGGATGTCTTTAGAGCAAATGTGAGGAGTAGGAAAGGGGAAAAGGCAGTTGGGGAAACAGAGGCAACGTTAGGCCAGTTCTTTGAACTAGATTTTTTGTGTGTGTGTGCGCGCTATGGATAAATGGCTGTTGTGCATTTTGGCAGTTCTCTGGGTTTAGACTATTGGTATATGTAGACCTTTTTATTCTTAACTTTGAACTCCTGGGACAACAGAAATCTTCTCACAGGACATCTTGATGCAATAGTTTCCATGGAATAAATGTAAAAAATATATTGCTTTATATAGTTTTTAACAATTCTAGAAAGACTGTAAATGTTAAGAATATTCTATTCTATTCTTCTTTTTCTTGGCCAAGTAATTTGATGATGGAGAAAGAAGTGGTTGGTGAAACCACAGTGTATAGAAAAAGCCCAATAAACATAGAGGTTACCTACATGCACACATACATTTATATCCATACATTTGAAGTTGCATGTCAAATACATCACATACTTGCATTGGGAACAGTGGAGAATCTAAAAGACCTACTTACAAGGATTCGCAACCATTTCTTCTGGGTTACAAAAATTCAAGTGATTCAACAGGGTTCTCATGGTATACAATACCATTTCTGTCACTGGCAACATCTCTAAAACTGTATGCTCTTGTTCTATATTGGTATTATTCTCGCTATGTTATTTTCTTTTTTCCCTCTCATCCATTCAATCAACATTTACTAAGTACCAAAATATCTTTGGAAACAAAGACATATAAAAACCATATCCTTCAAGGAATCCCATTCTAGTGGGAGAAGGCATCCACATAAATCATTAAAACATAAAAGTGCAAGAACGAAGATTTGTACAGGGCACATAATTGGCATTCAATAAGCACTGGTTGAAAGACTAATGAATAGGGAAGTGAAGTGGCACCCACACTGACTGGAGACAGGGTGGAGTGGGAAGTGATCCGAAGGAAGGAGCTTTCTAAGAGAACTAACATTTGTGCCAAGTCATATAAAGGATTATAAACTGCCTTTTTCTATAACAATGTACTGTGAACATTAATCCATGTCAATCCACATAGCTCTGAATCATTTTTATCAGCAGCATAGCACATCATAAGAGAAATATGCTGTAATTTAACCATAATTCATACATATATATGTACAGATTCCACTTTTGCATCATTTAAAACACTTAATGGTACAGTTGAGCACTTGTGTAATTATTTTCTTAGGATAAATATTATAAGCAGAATTATCAGGTCAATGAATATGCACACTTAAAATTTTGAGTGTCCTTCAGAAATGTACTAATTTGTACTCTGGCTCAACTCTGACTCTTGTCCCCCACCTCTCAATGCCATCCAGCAATACACCGACAGCCACTTTCTGCTGGGGACCCCTTATTCTGGTTGGCAGTCTACATCGGCAGGGTTGGAGCGTCCATGGCCCGTGACCTGAGGGAACTCACATATCTTTCATTCTAGTCTCCTTCTACACAGGCTGGAGGTGAATGATGGATATCTTTCTTCCATCTTTGTGCAGATCTTGTATGGATGAGTCTAGCGATTCTTCTTACCAAGTGTGGGTATATCTCCCTTTTCATCCTTAGCTTTGAGGTTTTAGTTGAAATTAGGAGGCAACAGCATATGTCCCATTTAACAGCCTAACATTTGTTAAAGAAATTTGACAGTTCATTCCAAGAATAAAGAATTTCGTTTTGGCTCTGCTACTGACCAGTGATACACATTTCCTCTATTTCAGTTGATCTTAGCTACGAAGTATCCAGAAATCCTTTGGGATATTCATAACTCTTCTTAGAGACTGGGAAGAAAAAGAAGCCAGAAATGGGGCCTTAGTTTTAAAAATTCCTTTCTATTTTTGCTATGTGTGAGTAACCAACTTGAACCTGTTTATAAACTAAAGACTGGGGAATAGGTAGATCCATTGCATTTCTCCTTTGATACCTTTGGCTAGGAAGAGCTTTCGAAAAACTAAATTTGGATAAAGAATAACAAAGGCCATAAGTGAGGCTCAAGTGCATTCATTTCTTCCCAAGTCAAAAATCTGGTTAGCTAGGGTGGGATTGGAGGTTGGGAAACAGGAAACAGTGAGCAAAGTATCCACTCGATTGACAAGTATTTACTGAGCACTTATTATATGTCAGGTACCGTGCTAGGTGCTGTGCCTTATTGACCAGAGTAAGATTATCTTTGGGTTTGTTACTTAAAACAGCAGTATCCTTCACTTTTACAGATAGCAAAATTCACCACTGTTTCAAATATGTAGCTTTCCTACATTTCCTAGCAATAAATGGAAATTAGGATTCAGGCCATGTTATCCAATAAGATCGGTGAATATGTTTGGCCTATTAATATTCCTTGTCTGGATGTGTAGTTTATGAAGATTTTGAGTATAGTTTCAACACAGCTGTGAAGCTAGAAAGAACTTTGGGATGCTTTTACTTTGTGAGCAGCCAAGCGCATCCTGTCTGACTCTGGGTGTAGCTTCATTAGCCTTCTGAACTCAAGTTCTCTTTGCTCAGACAGAACCTTGATCAGGCCAGAAGGTTGGCTGGTGACACCGTGAATGGGAATATTTTTCACAAAGCTCAGAATGGAAGAAGGGCTTCTGGCTCAAGAAAAGTTACGTTCTTATAAAAAATTACAAACTCTCAAAAACTCCACTTAGGACTTTTTAGTATTAGATCTATTTCCTCCTAATATGCAGGGGATGCAAAGGGATGGGGAGAGAGTTGGTTGGGACAAGCTGGACTGAACTTTAAGATGCAGAAAGAGAGAAGACAATTTCACCATTGCCAAGTTCTTATTTCATAAAGACATTTAACAACTGGGCATAAAAAAGAACAAAGTTCAAAAATATCTATTTTTATGTGCACCTGTAATCCGAAGTAATTAGACAGTAAATACCAAATAGAAAATTTGAAGGAAAACACTCATCTTTTTTTTTTTCTCCTTAGATGCATCACATTTACAACAGCTTTTCAGCTAGCAACCCCTGAAGGCAGCTTTCTTTGAAGTTTGTCGGTACCGTTTCTTTGATTGAGTGAACATTAGCTCAATTTAAAATTTGCAGTTAAGTTGCAAATTTTATATCCCTAGAATGGGATAAAATCCATCAGCAATTATTTACTAGGCATTACTATGATGATGATGAAACAGGGCAGGATTCCTACTCTTAAGAAGTTTAGTATCTATGTCAGAGATACCATTCTTTGACTTGTTACTTCTTACAAAAGGAGGCAAACGGTTGCTTGAGGAATGGATATTTAGGTTTGAGTAACTGTGGGAAAAAAAGTCCATTTTTAGGCTAGGATCATTCACAAAGTATGTGAACGTATTCTATTAGCTTAGTCCTTTCTAAAACAGATATCATCTTTCCAGGTGAATTTGTCTCCAAACATTTTAAAGCACTGCACCTAATTCTAATTCCAGGATTCTAGATCCTTGGTGAGGACGGCCAGAGTTCTGACCCAAGTTCACAGTGCCTGAGTTCAGTACAGGACCTGGTGTCCACACATCTGCATGTGAGGTTTATCTTGACATGAAAACAAGGCACATTACATAATCCTCATTAGTGCAGATGGCTGTTCTGACTCCAAAAGTCTATGCATCATTTCAAGAACAGTTGCTTTAATTTCCAAAGAAAACACCAAGTAAAATGTATTTCTTTAATTAAGAAAGTAAGGTTTCATCTGATGCATGTTGTCCAAGTGACAGAGTATATTAGGCAGCTGAGTAATTGGTCTGTAGTACGAATATACTTGAGAATGGAATTTACCTTTTTTCCATCCTTGGTCAGGTCATGAATTGAAATCACAGTAGAAGCACAAAGCTGTCAGGGCATGGCTAAGAAGGAAAATAGGATTGTCCCCTGGAACACTTATACTCAGCCAAGAAAACATGCCAAATGGGGCTTAAAATGAAATTTTCCTGTCCATATTTCACAAGTTCAGACCAATAAGAAAAACCATTCTTCCCCCTCCTTACCATGCCTTCCACTATACTTTATCCTTTAGATGAAATACTCCAGAGTCATATTTATACTAATTATGATCGCTACACTGGACAATCCTTCAATTACTCAGGTGAGCAAGCAGAAGGGAATCTGAATTCAGAATCGAAGATCAGGACTTTCATTTTGGTTCTGCTACTGACCAGTGGTCGACCCTGGGCAAACTGCAAACTCTCAGAGCTTCAGTTTTGCCATCTGTCAAAGATAATACGCGACCTGCCTATCTCGTACAGCTATTATCCTTTTCTCTTTCCCTTCATAGTCAAGCTTCTAGAAAAACAGAAGTCACGATTTTGACTTCTTCACCTCTGCCTAACCTTAAATTGACCCTCGACTGAATGCTCTGCCTAAGACCATTGCTGTCAAATATAATGCTTTGCAACCTTTTACTTACTCTTCGATTCTTCTGGCAATATTGAACACTGCCGTTCTGAAGCTTTCACAGAAAGCCACTTTCATTACAGTATCCTCTCCATTCTCCCATTTAATATTAGTGTTCTTTTTGGCTTTGTCCTTGGCCTTCCTATTTGTTATTGATTTTTTTCCAGTTTTATTAAGATGTAATTGACATATGACATTGTGTAAGTTTAAGATATACAACATAATGGTTTGATAAGTACATATTGTAATGACATTAATATCACCTTACAGTTAGTTTTTTTAATGAGAACTTGTAAGATCTACTCTTAGCAACTTTAAAATATACAATACAGTGTTGTTAACTATAGTCACCATGTTGTGTATTACATCCCCAGAATTTATTTCAGATCATTTTGGTTAATTTCATCCAGGCTGTAGATTCAACTATTATCCATGGATGGATGACACTCAGATTTACTTTCAGTGTCACCACTCTCCTGAGGTCTATTTTAATTTGGGAAATACCCTCCTGAATGTCCTAGAGCAGTGGTCCCCAACTTTTTTGGTACTAGGGACCAATGCTCCTATGAGAATCTAATGCCTGATGATCTGAGGTGGAGCTGAGATGGTGATGCTGGTGCTGGGGAGTGGCTGCAAATACAGATGACGCTCCCCTCACTCATCTGCTGCTCACCTCCTGTTGTGTGACCTGGTTCTTAATAGGCCACAGACTGGTACTGGTCCATGGCCCAGGGGTTGGGGACCCCTGTCCTAGAGCTCTCAAAATTCAAAAAATCTGAAATCAACTTCATTTGGTTTTATCTCCCCTGATCACTCTTCAAACTGTTTCTCCTCCTGTGTTCCTTCTATCCACCCAAAATCTAGAACCCATCTATGACCCGTTTTCAAAATTCTGTTTACAAAATATTTCTCAAATAGATCTTTAATTTACTATTGCCACTTCCTTGGTCCATGTCCTTTTCATCTTGAGTAGACTGTATTGCAAATGCCTATAAACTAATCTCCCTTTTTATGTCACATCCTTCTGAGGCATCCTCCACAGGAGTGACAAAGTGGTCTTTCTAAACAAATCTGACCTTCTCGCTGCACTACCTTAAAATCATTAATGATTCCCCTTACCCACAGATGATGTCCTAACTTGTGAGTATAGATGTCCTTTTATGTCCTGGCTTCTTGCCATCTCACCAGTATCAGTTCTTGGATCTCCTCTGTTCTCATCCTGTGTTACAGACATTCCAAAATCTTTGTCATCACTTCCTATATGACAACTTGATGAATTTGCTCTTATCTTCTGCTTATTTAAATACCATTCATCCTTCAAGGCTAAGTTCCCACCTCATCTTCCTTGTTACATGGTCCTTGACCTTGCTCCTCTTCCCATCTACCTCAAGTACTTTAACTTCCTTCACAATACTTTGTGCATCCCTCTCTTCTAACATGTTACCCCACCTTGTAGTTGTCATGCTATCTAAGTTTTCCTGAGGATGAGAATTATGTTTTGCCTATTATTGTAATATAACCTATCACAGGAAGGCTTCAGTAACTCCTTGATCTGCCCCCACCATTTGCTTCTTTTTCTAGCATTTACCTGGTTTTTCAACCTTTGTCTTTCACTTAAGGTTCTCCCTCTCAGCTTAGCCTTCTTGGATCAACCACCTAATTGAATGGCCTGCCCCAGTGTGATAGAGACCGGCCTACAGTGGCAGTCTATGAAATGCTCTACAGCCCCATGCTGACAGAGGGTAGTGTCACCTAGTCCCAGGTTCCTAGATGAATAGCCCAAACCCAGTGCCCCCATCTTGCAGGTGTGGGAGACAAAGGAGAGAGGGGGAGATGTTGGGCACCCACCTGTCAGATGTGGGAAAGAAAAGAAGGGAGAGTCTGGGCAACTTGGACTGTTATCTCGTCTTCTAATAGTAACATTTAAAAAGATAACTGTGTATTAAGATAGGAGGTACTCTGCTGACAAGCATCACCGCACTTCTAACAGGATAGAAAAACAATGAGTGAATTAGGATAGCTATAGGAAAAGAACAGCAAGGTACGGTTTAAGGGAAAACATGAACAACATTGTTCTCATCCTGTATTCCTATATTGTCTATTGTGATGCAACTGGAGGAATGAGAATGTCTGAAGTCAGATTGAACTGTCATCTATTATTCAGCTTTGGTAGATTTGTTAGATTGTTGCTGAAATGCACATGAAGCCAAGTATCTAATTAAAATGCCAGACTATTTATTGCCTACTCTTAGCTTTGTAAGACAATGAATGCTTTTATAGCAATGTGTAAACTAGCTAACTGGAAAATGTAATGGAATAAATTATAAGAACACACTCACTGCATGCTTCCAGTCAATTCAAGGCTCAATAGTTTTATAGCAAATATGTTAAAATAAAGTATGTAAATTAAAAATCCTAGCATTTGTCATTGTTAGAAAAACAAACATGGGAGATTTTCTAACTTTGTCTCGTAACAATAATATATAATTTAGCATATTTCAGGTTTGTCAGGAACTCAAAGAGAATTTATTAAAGGAATTCAATACAGCACTCACACCTAGATTACAGTCCTTCCAGATTATAGCTCTGAAGGCTTCTGGAAAATGTTTGAATACTTACCAGCACCCTGCATCATAAAAAAGGGTGGTCATGATTTTCACTTCCAAATCAAAAGATCCTGAGATGTTAGAAATTCCTGTAGATTTTAGGTTGAGACTTAACAGAACTCCCTTTTCTGTCATCTAGGCCTAAGAATTATGCTTCTTCCATAGCAGAAAGAACCTATGGTCTTTGGAGTCAGAAAGATGAGAACTTAAATGTTAGCCAATAGGACCACTGTGATAACTGTACAAAGTATGAACTGCTCGACTCCACAGGGTGCTGGCTCCTAGGCTATGAGGTAATAATGCCCCCTGGAGCTGGGCAATGTGCTAGCCTTGGTTTGCCTTCAATTGTCTGGTACCTGGAAAGGCAGAAAACATTTAGTGATCAAGACATGAGGCTAAAATAATTGCAGAGAGCCTGGCAATAAGAATTTGGATTCAGCTAACCAATACAAGTGGTTTTGCCTACTCTTAGATTTCTTGTTATATGAGATAATTAAGTTTTACTTCACAAGTCAGGTAGTCTAGCTGCATCTGAATATATTCTAATCATTTCAGTATTTCTCTCTTAACAAAAGACTATATAATTATAAGCCTTAAGAAATCTAATAAGCTCTGCTCTTCACTTCGCTTATTTGGCTGACAGGCTCACTTTATCAGAGATAGCACATTTTACTGTTATTTACCAGAGAAAGGTCACGCAGGACATCTCCTACGAAATCTCATCAGGTTATACTCAGGCATCTCTAGGGGTATCTCAGAGATACTCACAGTCCAGTTTATCATCTCTACTACTCCAGGCCCCTGGTTGACATCTGCTACCCGTTTGGCCACAGAGGGCACTTCCTCATTGCTATGGTTTGCCTACCGTAAGAATGCTCATATACATTCTAAGAAAATATCTTCTAATGTTCCCAAATCTGCCAAGTCTGAGGGCACCAGAGCACCAGTTTGTTCTATATAGAAATGGAAAGGATAACAATTACAAGTTATTGAGCACTTACTATTATGTCCCAGGCCTAAATGATTTACACAGAATATCTCATTGACTTCCTATAAGACCCTATGAATATGTTACCTTATTTTACAAAAAGGTTAAGTGACTTGTCCAAATTGCAAAACTAGTGGTGGGATCCAAAGTCAAATTTAAACGTGACCCCACCATGTCTAGCCGCCTTGCCCCACTGCACTGTTACCTGGGAAATTAAGGAGAACAGAATGCTGAATTGGGAGTTCCCATGGAGGCTCCACCGTAAAATAGATATCAAATTCCATAATGATTTGTCATAATAAGGTGCAGACTTTGAAAGAAAGTCACATCGAGGATATAAAAGGATCAAAGCAGTGGAGAGTCAGAGAGGATTTGTGAAAATATTTGGAAAGAGCAACTGGGGACTGTGAGAACCACCCATTCCCCAAAGCTGAAAGGCAAAAATGCAACTCTACTTCCTTCACCTCTGTTCTACAGAGAGGATGTTAGTGCGGTCACTCGAAAAGCTTGGCAGGTATCTTCTGAAGTTTGGAAGGTACAGTGGACTAAAGTCTGATACCTGCCTAAGAAATCTAATGGCCTCTCTTCCATTACAATGGGACCAGCTGGGTGTCCAATGGTGAGCGCAAAGTGGAGACATCTATCTGTGTTGGGACTGCCCTGCTCTCCTCAGTTTTGTGTCAAAGCGTTCATGAATGTTTTCCATGGACCAAATGTGGGCCTACTAGAGAAGAGAGCCAGACTGGGGCCTGCCAGAAAACTAGAACTGAGAGGCAAGTGACAATTTAGAGAGTTCATCAAATGTAACAGTCAGTATGGCCCAACAGGGGAGCCTCCGAAATGCCATGAACACAGCCACAGGACAGTCAGCTCTCCACAGCTGCCAGACCCAGAGAGTTTGAAGTTACCTTAAGACCTATTCAGTGAAACTCTCTGTCCTCCTTTCCCCTTTTCCACTCAATGTTCTAACTCCATCTGGAGGAGTCACTAGGTAAGAGTATTTAGTAAAGGAGGGAGGAAAAAAAAGAACAAGAAGGCACCACGCCCTGTTCTAGGGACAGTAGGGGCCCACCTACTACAGGCCCTAACTGGAGAGCGGGAAGTCTGTATCTTGGAATGAAGAATTTTCTAATATACTGAACATCTTAAACTATGGAATCAGAACAACTTAGAGTTACTTACATGTGTTATCTAATACTAATCAGGAAAGCTATGAGCTTGCCCAAGTTTCATCCAGGGGTATGGGGAAGACTTCCTCCATTGTATGAATTTTAAGAAACTAAGAGAGACTAAATAAATTTCATTCAGCAGTGCTGTCAACATGACAATACACAAATAACACACTAGTGTCTATATCTCCCTCAGCAATCCTACAAGGAAAAAAAAAACAGTTTCTTCGACTTTCTTCTTTTACTAGGTCCTTATTCTTTCATGAAGCTTATAGAAAATCTGTGGCAACCAAGTGGGAAAACACATTCTATGGTACTTTTTTACCTGTAACTCAGGTACCTACTAATTCCCCTACCTGATATAGCCCCAAACTCAAAAACTTCAGGCAAATTAATGCAGACAGATTGATGCTCCACGGGCCTTCTCATCCACTCACCAAACACACAGTCATGTTTTAGCTGCACTGATGTCCCAGGGTAATGTCCTTGCTACATGAGCAAGGGGTCAACCCAGTTGTTCACAACATGGGCAGTACCACCCCTTAGGGGTGAGTCTAGAAATCTATAGGGACATTTAAATTATTCCAACAGTGTAATTGTGCCCAAGAATTAAGCCACTGAAAAATGTGATCTTTTGTTCTTTTTGTTAGGGAATTCTATCAATTTTTAAAATTTCATGTATAAGTAGGTTTTATTATCTATGGATTTCATCCAAGATGGCATTAAAAATATTTATTATGAAAATGAGAATTGAGTCTGATATAACTGATAACTAGATTCACACTACTTCATATTGCTCACCCAAAATCTAATTCTGATTTGTATACGCATTTCCAAATTATTTATTTTGAAAAATTTCACAGATTCGGGATTTGCATGACTACTATTACATTAAATACTTGTTTGCTGTTCCTCTAGATTCACTAGTTTAAACATTTTGCATCGTTTGCTTTCTCTGCATATATTTTTTTCCCCTCAACAATTTGAGAGCTACATGCAGACTTTGATACTTCATCCCTAAACAGTTCACCGTGTATCTCTCCTACAAAATTTGATGCATAAAAAGCATTCTCCTACATAATTTGATAATTACACTCAGGAAATTTAACAATGATTTAAAAACAACAACAACAACAACCAGAATCTAAGATACAGTCTTTTTTCAAATTTTTGCCATTTATTCCAATCAAAATTTACCAACTGTTCCTATATAGTTGTTTTCTTTTTCTTATCCAAGAACAAATCAGGAAACATGCATTGCATTTAGATGTCATATTTCTTTAGTCTCCTCCAATATAATCAGGTCATCAGCCCCTCTGTATCTTTCATGTTATTGTATTAATATATATCTGCTCCTTTTGAGCCCAGGCACACTTTAAGTCCAAGTGCCAGATTAGCAAGAAGCTGGATGAGCAGAATCTCATCACTGCTATGTAATATCTTTTCAAAGAATATACCTTACTAGAGGCAGGTCTTTAAACTCAAAAAACAGTTTGTAAGATGTAATTATACTAAGCCCCCTGAGAAAATAGTTTTTGTCTTCTAGAAGAATATATTACCATGGACATTCAAATTCCTTGATCACTGATTTGCTGATTATGCCCATTTGGTTCTTATTTAGAGTACTTAAAGATGAATCTTAGCAGACCATAAATAGTTTGAAATACTTAAGTAAGGTCTAAAAAACTGAGTTTATTTCCTACTTGCTAGAAAAGTAAGCTCCTCTGAGTATTACGAACACCTTATATAGTTGTACAGAAGTTCTTAAAATTATGCCAGCTAATAATTTAATACATCCAGTGCTAGAAAATGTATTGGGAAATAATTTAAATCTTACTGATCTTCCCCAATGGGAATGGGGCAGATTCCTAACTAGATAATATGAACTCTGACACAAAATATTTAATATCTCAGAGAAAGACCACAGAGCCCAGCAAATGTAACAAAACAAGAAACCATCTCAACAATACCTCCTCTCTCCACTCTTCTCCACAATTTCCTCAGACTATAAAAAAAAAGTAGAGAGAATATGAAATATCCAGGCCTCAAACTAATGAGCTGACTAGAAAACAAACTGGTCCAAGTTAAAGTGTAAAGAAAGTCAAGTGATATCATTTTTGGTAAAATGTTCAGCACAGACCTCCAAGGAAGAGCGAGATGAAAAGAAAACATCCTGGTAACTGCGTATACGCAAAAATTGTGTAAAAGAATAAATGTATAAATAAATTGGAACAAAGCACGTGGACAACAAAGAACATGACTAGAAGAAAAATCACACAAAAGAAATAAATTTTTATAAATTGCTTCTTAAAGAGTTTGAGGAAAATCTAAATAACAAGCAAAAGCTCAAAACCAAGATGATTTTAAAAAAAGAATAAGGGAGATCACTGAGCAAAAAAAATATGGAGCAAATATCACTACATAATCAATTAATAAATTAGAAATAGCAGGAAATAGGCAAGGCTAAAAAATAAACCACACTGACTTTATGCCTTTTTACTCAACACCAAATATGAATTTAGATCAACTCAAAGGAATGCAGAGTACTAGAAAAAGCAGCTTTAAAACTATTACATTTCAACTTAAATGTGAAATTTTATAACTACAGATAGACCATAACATTTTTTTAAAGATACTAACAAAATAATGAAATGTCAATATTAAAAACAATTATGTAGAGCTATGAGTTACTCTAGAGTATGCACCATACTGAATCTAGGTATTCAACATTTTGTGACAAAATGTCAAGGTTCAACTCCAAAAAACCGGTATCTTTGAAAAAGGGTTACTACAAAAATATCTTCCGTATAAAAAAAAAAGTAGAACTCTTACACCATGGCCATATTTATAAGTATATGGTTTTCTCTTGACACCAAGTATGAAAAAAAGAGAAATGAAAGACAATAGAATGTGCTTCTGATATTTAGAGTACTCCATTACTTAAGATTTTGTAATAATCAATACAATGCAATCAATGCAAAAATGATGATGTGGCTAAAATTTTTATTTTCATACAAACCCCAAACAACTGTAAATTGTTATTTGGAACAATTAATTTTAAATTACCAAAATTCAAAGACATTATTTAAAAATCTAGGAACAAAACAAATCATGAACATGTTATACTTCATTTAACTCTTTTATTACCTTTGGGACAATCTTTTTCCTTTAATAAAAAGAATATACACAGTGATATATATGCTACTGGTAGAAAATGAAGAGTTCTATAAAACACTATAAGAAGAAATTTCAATTATTACTGAATGTGCCAATTCTTAATTTCAAAAATGTCCAAGTCAGTCAATAGACTTAGCCTTGAAGCTGACCCACTTCCCTCTGAACCAACAATTCGCTATACACTTCCTAGATAATGCTTCAGAAAAGTCTTTGTATATATTCACTGAATAGTTCAGAACATCAAGATGGACATACAGAACAGGAATGTGAACAGGTCACCCCATATCTCCGGTTCTTATCCCCAGGTTACTACAATCAAGTCCAAAGGAGCAGGTGGGGAAAGAAATGACACAACCTCATGAGGCACAGTTATCTGGGACCCACGGCATGACTTCCTTTCCCTGTGACCTGAGGGTCAGTCGTTTAATTAGAAACAATGGAAATAAAACTGAAAGGATTCTGAAGAAGAAATAAAAATGAAAGATATGACTCAACATTTTTTACTTTTGGTAAAGTCAAATGGTTTCCACCACTGAGCAAACTGCAGTGCTTTCTTCCTCTGATCCTCAAAGCTTTCTCGGATTCCCTTCCTCCAAAGTCTTGGTTCTATATCCAGCATCCCACCAATGATTTCCTTTTAAAGAATGAGAAAAATGCAAACATATGTATGTATGAATACTGAAAATAGGAATGAAACTATTTACTTATTCATCTTTCTGTACATAGACACTCACAAGCATAAATTTGTTTAATTTTGAAGCTAACAGCTGAGGAAGAGAATCATGAAGAAAATAATAACAGTATAATAAGCAGATAAAATCCATTCCTTTTAGGGTTTGGGAATGTGACTTAAAATGAAAATGATTTATAGTTTTTAATTCTCGATTTACTTAGATTAGTATCAAAAAATGCTTTTGATTCCTGAAAAAAGATCTCCAACTAATAGAAGAAATTGGTTTATAAATACACTGGGTAGCCGAGAGAACATTAGTCTGAGATTCAACTGCAGCTGAAAAACAAAGTTAATAATTGCTACATGTTGATTAACTTTTTCTTCAAACTGTTTACCAGAACAGCTAATAAGGACCAAATTAATTAAATTTCACTTTCTCTTCTTCCCCTTTGCTGCCTGCCTCTGGTAGATGTACTAACAAGCAACGAAATAAACCAATTGTTTGACAAGCAGACACAGCCAAGACTCCTAAGATTAAGGGTTTTGTATAGTCAGATGTGACATCCAACTGTTATATTCTGGGATCATTTTATTAATAGTTTCTACGTTGTTCCTCTAAAAATTGGTTAGAACAGTATTCACCAACTTCACTCTATATTGTGACCAAAGTCTTGACTTACCTTCAAAAGAAAAGTATTATGAGTTGCTAAACTCTGGAATTTTATTGAATTTGTAAGCATACCTTTCCAAAATAACGAGGGAATTTGTGTTGATCTTCAATGACATGGGCAAACCCTCCCTGGAGGCCAAAATCCACAGAGAAGTAAGGTAAGCCTTTGGGTACCTAAATAAATAGATAAATCACACATGAACACAGCATGAAATCAGAAAGTCATGCTTAATCCCTCTTCTTGCTCTCTGACATGACAGTAATTAAGCAACTCTCAAGACAAAAGTATACAATAAATTTCCAATTCTAAAAGATACCAAAGCAATGACCTAACTTTCTAAGTAAAATATTTCATCTGGTAGCCTTTCAGCCAGATAGCTCTAATATCCAGCAATTATAATTAAAAACAATTATTTTTGATTTGGTGAAAACAGGAAAGTAAGGTTAATTTTTAAAATATATAACAGCAGAATAATTTTCCTTAGACTACATAAACAGAATGAGGATATGCTTTCTTATATTTTCCTCACAACGCAGAACAGGAAGAGGGGCCTAGTTATATACTTAGAGCTTTGTTTATAATATCCCTGAGGCTTTACTACTATTTATCAAAGATAAATTAAACCTGAACAATAATAACTTTTTTGTTAACTGGTGATGATACGGGTATAGCAACACTTAGTTTACCAACCACATTTCAAAATATCTCCAGAATTAACTACAGTTGAAACCTAAACAATGCAGGGGTTTAGGGATACTGAACCCCGAGCAATCAAAAATCCACTTATAACTTCTGATGCCAGAAGAATTTAACTACTCAGTATCTGTGGGGGAGTGGTTCCAGAACCCTCTGTGGATATCAAAATAGCATGCATCAATACATACAGTTAGCCCTCTGCATCCATGGACTCCCAATCGCGGATCAAAAACAATATAGGCATTCATTGAAAAAATATCCACAGTATAAGTGGACCTATGCAGTTCAAATCCATGTTGTTCAAGGGTCAACTATATTATCTTTCCCTCCTTCCCTCTTTCTACACACACACACACACACACACACACACACACACACACACACACAATTTTAAACTTCATCTTGATTAGAAAAGTTCGCAATTTATTGCTTTATCAATTAAGTAAACTTTGTGTCCTTGCAAGTTTTCTGTTCAAATTCCAATTGTTACTAGAAACCATCTGAATGAGTCCATTTGTAGTACTATTTTTCTTATCCCCTCAAACAGTCAGCATTTACTCATTTTGGTCCCAAATCACATATTTCTACTCAACTTGATGTATTTTGTATTGTGTTCTCAAGAAGGCACAACTTAGAAGTAGATAGTATGGTATAGTGGAAAGAAAGTGGTCATCTTGAAATAATATAGAGCAATTAAAATTAGGGCTAATAAAGAGTTGTTCATGTTACAAGAAAAGCATAAGTAAAACAAATCAGTTTACGAAATAGTATAAAACATAAAATGCATAGAAACAGGCTACATTTTATGACTATTTTTTTTTATATTTTCATGTTTTAAATACAAACATGTATGATCTAGACGATTAAGAAAAAAAAAAGAAACAAACAATGCTCTCATTCCAGCCTGATTCTTCTAACTATGTAACCACAGGCAAGTTATTTAACATCTCTAAGTCTCATGAGAATTATGAAGAGTTCAGAGGTTTGCTATGAGGATCGAATTGGAAAATGCACACAAAATGCATGGCCCAATGCTTGGCACAGACAAGATTATTCAAACATTACTTCCAAATAATAGTGCTTTGTGTAAAACCAGTGGTCAAAGAAAAAAGGATGGAAGTCTCCATTAGAATATTTTTGCTATCTGAAGTAGATCATGTGGGAAACATGACTCTGAAGGGATAAAAGAACGTTACAGAACTATATCAACTAAAGGACAATACTTCGAAGGAGAAAGAATGTGAGGAAGCAATTTGTGATGACAGTGCCCATGCCTGTCATTTGTATTAATTGTGTCTGGTAGAATAATAGCCCCTTAAATATGTTGATAATCTAATCCATTATTTGCCATGAATACCTTACCTTATATGGCAAAAAGGACTTTGCAAATACAATTAAGCTATGAATCCTGAAATCAGGAGATTATCCTGGGTTATCCAGGTGGGCCTAATGTAACCACAAGGGTACTTTAGGAGAGGAACAAAACAGTGAGATCAGGGAAAGACTGGAAGACCTTACATTGTTGGCTTTTAAGATGAAGGAAGAGACCATAAGCCATAGAATGCAGGTGGCTTCTAGGAGCTGGAAAAGGGAAGGAAACGGGTTCTTTCTAGAGTCTCCAAAAAGAACGAAGGTCTGCTTAACACCTTGATATCAGCCCAGTGACCTCTATGCAAAAGGTGCAAGCTACTGTCTTGCTAGAAGAGTTGTTAGTGGACAGGCATTGCAAAGCCTCTACTACCAAAATATATGCACATTTAGCATTTTCCTTTTCTTGCCTTGACTAGCCAGAGGGAAAGAAGTTGAAACTTAGGTACCACTCTTGAAAGGTACTAACAGAATTAAATTTTCTGCAATTACCAGAATTGTGAAAAAAAAAAAATGTTACTGATGGTAGAAAACCAGTAATATTTGAATTTTCTCCTCTTAATATTCCAGATGTTACTCCCGACTTCCTATAATTAATTGTCCTTGAGTTTAAAGGTCTCTGGGTAAATCCAAAGTTTCCCTGAGCCTGACTTTCTTCAGCTAAAAAAAAAAAGTTAAAAAAAAAATCAATCCCAAAATGTTTTAGATGTTTTTCTACTATTGTTATCACAAAATTAAACTTAAAAACCATAATATTTAATAGTTCAGAAAGAATTCATCCGAAATCTCAATAAAATAGCCTTGTAAAAAATGACCACTTTTCTCGACAAGTTATTTAATATCATGTAACTTCTTTGTAATGAATATCCAGATGTTTCCCTTACATATTTTCATAAACTTCACACTACACTGCATATCAAAAGACCCATAGAAAGTCAACAAAATGGGCATAAAAAGAAAAGGTTATACTTACACATCAAGGTAAAACATAAACCAACAAAGAATAAGAATGAATTATAAATCTGTGAATCTCTCATAAAAGATAAGAATCTATTGTGGAGAAAAAAAATCACCCTACCTCCAATAAAGCAGGTCAAATACCTCATGAAACTGCAAAGGATAGAGAGCTTTTAAAAGTATAATGAGGTTATTTCAGAATAAAAATTATGTTAAAATAACTAAAAACTGTTCACTTCATGCTCAGAACATTTTTATCTTTTGAAAAGGACACTGGAAAGCCTGTTAACCTAAAAAGTGACCTGCTTTGGAATTATTCTTATACTCGAGTTCCCTTCACAATTCCATCCACATAATTACTGAATCCTAAAACATAGAAAGACCTCAGGAGGTCAGCAAGCTCACACCCCATCCATTTGCTGTGACTCTTAGATACAATACTATGTGGTGATTTAGAAAAGATGATTGGCACTGTATTTGAAACGCTTCAAAGTTAAATATACAACTACCATTCCTACAAGTCTCTGTATCTGTATCTTACTCTCCATACTGGTTAAGTTAAAATATTAGAACCCTCTGGGTACTTAAGTACTTATCCAAGTTTTAAAAAACAAACAACATAAGTAGGAGGAGATGGTTTACCAGTCAAAAAAAAAAAAAAAAAACAACAACAACTAAATATGCAGTGCAGCAAATGAAGAACAATACATTTCTTTTAAAATTTCTACTTCGAAATATTTTCAACTACCATTAAAATCATGACCTAAAAGAATATTTAATGTCATTGGAAATTATGATATGAGAAGTGAAAAACTCAGATACAAAATATGAGTGTACATTAGATACCTTTTTCTATAAGCTCATAAGGCAGAAATATATAGATTATTTAGAAGGGGTTTTGTTTTGTTAAAATATTTTCTGGCCCCATTCACCAGCAAGGAAAGAGAAAAAGATCATAGAGAATATTTTACCTTTAAATTAAAAGTATCTTCGATAATGCGAAGAAATTTGAATCTTCTGACTGGGATATAATAAATATAATAAGGAATCCTATCAGTCACATATATCAGGAGTCTAGCTTTCCAAAAGAAGAAATGGGAAAAAAATATTCTAGTGACATCTACTAGAACAGGGGTTAGCAAACTTAAAGAAAAACTTGTCAAAGTTTCAATTTAAGTAAAATATTTTGGGCTCTGTAGATCATTCAGTCTCTTGGTAACAACTCTTAACTCTGTCCTCATCTCATGAAAGCTCCCAAAGACAATACATAAATGGGTGCAGCTGTATTTCCATAAAACTTCACTTTTACAAATAGGCAGCAGGATTTAACACACAGGCTGGAGGTTCCCAACCCCTGCACTAAAGTATAAGCTCTCTGAAGTCAAGAATTATCTCTATTTTGTTCCACTATGTATAAAAAGCACCTAGAATAGTGCTTGGTAAAGAGGAGGCATTCAATAAACTTTTATAGACTAAATTACTTTTTTAAAAAAAATAAAAAGGAATCCACAATTCTATTATATCTCTATTCCATTTAATTTATATTTCTAGAAGAGAGGTTATCACAGACGTATTCAACTTATGTGTAACTTGTATCTACAAGTTGATCCAAGCAAATCAAGATTCAATTATGAAAAATAGTAAAGAAGCTTTTCCCCCAAATTATGAATGTGCTAAGTCACCTGTTTTAAAGAAATATAACAGGGAACCTTTGCATAAGAAAAAACAAACAAACAAAAAATAAGTTCCAAATTCGAAATAGAGCCTCTAGGAAAGTGTTGCTCTCATTATAATTCAATTAATGGGAAAGTCCCTCTCACCACTTGTCCCTCAGAGACTAGAGAGTCCATGAGAGGAGTTCTGATCAAGTCTGATGGCTGTCACAGCCAATTAAATGACAGAGGGCCAGAAGGTCAGGAATAAACATTCAGATAAGCACTAGAACAAACATGCATTTGTTAGATCAAGTAGAATGAAAATATTTTCTTTATTAGTTACTTTTTCATTTGGTCACTCAGCCAAATGGTCTCTTTCTCAAGTAAAATGTAGAAATTAATGAAGATCCTGAACACTAGGGTAATTTCTCATATTAGAGGGAAAAAAAATACTTACAGACTTTCTGATATCTTTTGAAGAAAGGTCAATCAATTTCTTATTCATAGACCACTCTTCATCAGATTCCATTATGGCTTTCTAAGAAATAGCCATATATTAGTAAAAAATAATACATGTGCAAATACAAAAAGACAGTTTAAAAGTTAAATAATACAGTACATTAATTGCAAGGTATATTATACATGGTAAGTCATTATTTTGAATAAATTAGGCTTCAATTTCTGTTATTTAAAATTGGAACTTCTTGATTTTTTTATAGTACTATCTTTAGCCAAAATAATACTATTTTACTCATTCTTAAATCTGGTATTGGAGTTAACTTCAGCTCACCTTTATATGATAGAAACAATCCTTAATAAGACCAAGCAATTTAATATTGCACATAATGTGTGAACATAAAAGTTCAAAAATTCCTTAGATTCAAAGAACTCTACTCAAATACACTTAGCTTTATTGCTCTTCTTCCAAAGATGAAAAGAGCAATTTATATGCTTTCTGGCAACCAAGTACTTAAACTGTTTCTGGCCATATAACAAAAAAGTCAAATGCAGGGGGAAAATGATAGAAATGGTATTATAAGCCTTTCTAAGCTTATAGTGTGACTACTATTTATGGTAAAGAAATGTTTAATAGAAAGAAAGGCCAAGGTGATAAGTATATAAAATAAATTTTGTACAGTATCATTAATGAAGCAAATTTTAAAGAAGAAATTAACATTCAAATAAGCACAATTTAAATACAACACATATACTGCTGTTCCCTATTAAAAAGGCATGGGATGTTTGTGTTGACACAATAATGTAGCATTCACTATAAAACTGAAGTCGAATACAATAAACGCATCTTTAATGAGCATATAAAAGGTTTAGTGTAGAAAAGTGACATACCACTCTGCTAGGAGATGATAATTCTGTCACTCAACATGAGCAACAGCGGCTGTTCTATGTTGTGCCCTATACTTCAATGCCTATAACCCTGATCACCGAAGTCTACTGACACCCCGGAAAAAGACCACTGAAGAACAATATAATAATCTTTCTCAACTGATTTTTTTAAATATAGGATTGACATGGATTTTGAGATTATATGGCTTATCCTCCTATATTTTAATAGCATAAATCTTCAAAATCAAATAATCAGATTGTTTTTTAAAATTCCTAGAAAGCAGATTTTCACTTCAACCTTAAAAAGTTTCATAATCTTTTTATTTGGAATTTCACATCAATAAACTTCACCACCCTAAACTGTTTAAACATTGTACGTGCAAATCTTCCTACATCCACCTCACAACATATTACCTCCTTTTCATTACACACGTTATTATTTCATGTATGGTTCCACATTTATGTATTTAGTCTATAAATTATATAGTATTCAAGTCAGCATCAAACACATGCTATTTAGTAAAAGCTGCTTGAATATTATAATGACATTTAATTAAGAACTATAGTCATTTACTATACATCCAAAAATGTATGTCAAGGTTAGATATTAGTTGCTTCTTACAAATAGCACAAAGAGGTATTAAATACTAAACATACAGCAATAACTTGTCTCAGCAACTGTAATTTTTACTGTTTGTATGTAACTATCTATAGCTCTTGTGAATTTTGGTAAGTTTTTTAGTTATGACTATAATTTTGACGTGAAAGTACTTAAAGGTAAAACTCTAATTTTTCATGAGAAATTAAAATAGAAATTACAAATTACCATTTGATAGTATATTCACACTTATAAATAAGCATGCTTTTAAAGGTCAAAATCTTTCTACCTAAATTTATTCAGAATTTTTTATGCTTTACGCCATTTCTTTACATAAAATTTCAGAATATTGGAGGGAAAGAAAAGAATAAAGATAACTCTATTCATAAAATATCACCACAGCAAAAAATAAGTATGCATGTAAAGACTATCTATAAATACCTTAAAATAGATGGGAGCCATATCACCCACTTCCTTTGGGAGAGGAATACATTCATAAACCATATGATACAGTTTCTTCATGTTCATATTAGTTTCTAAAAAGATGCAGTCCAATCCTTTATCTTCAAACATCTTGACCAAAGATTTTCTAAACATCTGAAGAAAGGAAAATGGTTACACAAAGCATTTAGAGAAGATGCAAAACACAAAAACAACAATAAAGTACAATAAATCCCTTTAAAATAAAAATAAATGGTAAATATCTGAACTCCATAATGTTACCTTATAGTTATTTCACTTTCTAAATCCACTACATAATTTCACATATTTAAGCAACATTTTTTAAAACTAAAACTCACTCTGCATAGTTTTATGCGTATTAAATGGTTCCAGTAAACTAAAATAGAAAAGAAAGCGATAAAATCAAATTCAGATGGTAAAATATGCAGAACTGACAGTTAAATCACAGAAAAACTTCCATAAGCCCAAAAGGTGCTCTGAGCAGGCAGGTATCCTTAAATTCAGTAGGAGACAAGGAGAATTCAATTCTAATTGTTTCTGTATGCTCACGGCACCTTCATTTGCTTGTTTCCATTATGTCTGCTGACCCTTCCCTTGTAACCTATTTTCACATACAATCCAGTCCTATATGAAAATTGAATATACTAAAGTTGACAAGAGTGTTTTCTTTTCCCAAAGAGCCCATCATTATTATAAAATCCATATTTTTTATGACTTTTTACTTATCCACTTATCTATTTATTTATTTTACACTCCTAGGCCTAAAGAACAGTCGTTTATAGAGGGTAGTTGGATTGAGCTTAGACATGGGGTCCAGGATGTTTACATGTATTCACAGGATGCCCCTTGTAGTACAGGGTGAAGCCGGGGGTTAGAAGAAAGGGGAGCAGGCTGCAGACCAGGAGCCAAAAGCCACCTCCACCCACACCACCATGTGTGGACCTCCAAGGTGTCTGAGCATTACATATTCCAACTTGGTCTTGTAGAATGTGATGCAAGTGTATGTGCCTGAGTAGGAGGACGAGATACTTTTTTAAAAAATTTGTCACCTTGATTTATAACTTAATATTTAATTAAATTTTTAAATTATGATCCCAGATCACATGTAGAAATAATACAGAGCAACCCCATGTACCTTTAACCCAATTTCCCCTCAAACCGCGCAGAACCAGGAAATTAATACTGATATTCTAGATAATGAACAACTCCAACACTATGAGGATCCTTCCTGTTGTCCTTTTATGGTCATGTTCACTTCCATTGCCCCTTTCTTAAACCTTGTCAATCATCAATCTGTTCTCCATTTCTTTAATTTTGTCATTTCAAGAATGTTATATTAAAAAAACAAAACAAAGAAAACAGAAACAAATTCATAGAACCAAAGGGATGGGTACCAGAGGGAGGGGGTTGGGGGATGGATAAAAAAGGAGTAAGGGAATATTTTCAAACACTGTGGTAAGTTTATATGGTGTCAGATAATTAGTGGGGTGATCACACTATAAGACATGAAAATGTAGAATCACTATATTGTATACTGGAAACGAATATAACCAATCTAAGACTGTATACCAATTACACAAATTTAAAAACGAAAAAAAGAATGTTATATAAATGGTATTACATAATCTTCTGGGGTTGGCATAGTTCACATGGCATAATTCCCTGGACAGTCAGTCAACCGGGTTGCTATTGAACATTGTCTAGTTACTACCACATGGAGACAGAAGTTCAGGTTCCTCACTTGCCTCTGTTGATACCTACTCTGCTGGGTAGGAGATGAACATTCTGAGTTCCCACCAGGCCCTCACTCATATAACATTATTGATCATTCATTACTTTTCTGTTTTCCACTTACTTGATAAAATAACAGCAAGTAAGTAAAAAACAAAAAAAACAAAAAAAACAAAAACAAATAAAAAGAACTGAGTTATTATTAATTTGAGGTGAATTAGAAAGATACCTAGTAAGCAAGGGATACGGGATATATGCACATATATATACTGAACAGTCTCTCTACTTTAGATACTCAATTTGTTGTTTAATTCAAAGTCTGCCAAGATGCTAAATTCAAAGTCCCAATAATGTAGGGGACTGCAGTCTTTCTACCTCTATAATCTCATTAGAGGTGACTGTTAGATAAACCATTATAGATGATTATAGATGAATATTTCCCCTTTTAAAAATTCTGAACTTAGGTATTATACTTTATAAAATCACATTAATAGAAATAGCATGTGCACAACTGAAGCTAAATTAAAATAAAAATAATAAAATATAAAATATTCATATAAATGCCTAAATGGTAAAACTGCTCATTCAAATTTTATAAGTCGCCATGCCCCCTTCCCAATAAAGGCTGTGTTAACTACACTGTTTCATTTTCCTCTTCTTAGGCAAACAAGGAGACTAAATTTCCCAGCTTCTCTGGGAGTTAGGTGGGGCTACAATCAGCTCTGAGTAATAAATGTATATATAAAAAATTAATTTTGCTGTCTTAAGTTATTGTGAGTTAGGTTTTATTTGCAACAGCAATAAGAACAGTAAGACAATTAACTGACATCAGTGATATGACTGAAGCTGCTGATGAACCAGAAAGTGAGAACATTTAACCCTATTGTTCCCTCTAGTTAACTGCATGTCCCAGATTTAGTTGTTCTCATGCCTGAAACAACTAAAATACCAAATCAAATGGGAAAATAAACAAATTTGGTTTTTTAGATTGTCTCTATTTTGTTAATTGTTACTACGTTTGTGAATTTTTATTTATTATGAATATTTTCAATTAATTGTCATTTATTTAATTATCTAGTTCTGTGGTGAGAAGAAAATTTTATATACCAGAAAAATAAAAAATTATTACTAGGGTGGAACTATATTTTGAAAGCCAAACTTTTTTGAAGGATAGAAAAGCAGCAGTAACAATAATAAAAATTTAGATAATCCAAAGATTATCTCACAAAGTTCCTCCTTCCTATTTGTTCATAATCCTTTCCTGGTTTAACTGGTTTAGATTCTAACCTGGACAATAGTGATGACAGACTCAAGACGTCATGCATTATACTGAAAACTCAACAGTACTAAATTAGTAGTGATACAAGAATAGTTCAATATTATAAAATATATAAACATCATACTAATACTTTCAAGGAAGACACACACATTTAAGTACTCCTCTATGTATATAAAAGACTTTACTTTAAAAATATGTTTAATGGTATAATGTATAATTTGAGGTTCTCAACTCCATTAAGCAGGATTTCCTCCAAGCTCAATATAATATTTTATACATATTTAAATAATACTCATTTTTTAAAAGTTACATGATAACTAAACAGTGAAGAAAGTTTTTTAGTTCATTATCATAAGATATCCAAATTATTTTATATTTCAGAAAGAGACAGGTCTCATGTTATGGGAATGACATAAAATTCCCATTATTCTGAGCAGAAAACATTTATATCCTTTGGGTCATCAATATTTTCCACATTTCTAAACTATGATTACTCATCTAATTGCATTTCTCATTTAGTTAACACAGCTAACTAAAATTATTTCCAACATATTTAAGTAAACTATACTACAGGGTGTTATAATTCTTAATATGCAGCAATTCATGTTACAAAAAAATCAAGAAGTATGAACAATTTTCAAATAACGTATTTTCCTTAAAAATATTAAAGCTATGCAGGATTGATCATGTAATATTAATACTATAATTATTCAATTTTTTTCTAAATAGAATATGTCTAAAGTCATCCAAAGATAAATGCTATGAGATAGTACAGAATATACATTTTAAACTCTATACCCTTCATAGAATGACCCCTTTTGAAATGACATTAATTTTTAAAACAGCACAAACCTACAAAAACAAAGAGAATGAGAGAAAACACACTGAGAATCAGATCAGCTCGCATATCTGACTTAAACACTAGAAAGCTGATTCAATACGTGGGTGGTGTAGTGGGGAGGGAGTAAAGCAGGGATAGTAAAGAAAGCCAAGCTGCACCACAGAACCCTCAAAAGGCTCAGGAGTTGACAGTGCCAAGTAGCTATGGAAGAAGAAGTGAAAGTGTGGTGAAAAACAGATGGTGAAAAAAGCAACATGCCAGATCCCTTCCTCCACACCAGCAGAACACTATACAATTATCCTTTGGAGAAGGTTGCTGGGCTGGGGAAACTAGAGAGTTGAAAGTACACAGTCTGAAAAGAGGGGCATTATAGGAGGTGTTACTTTATGTTTTAAAATGTTCAACATTCTGCCCCACCCCACACCACCCCAGCCTTATTTATACCCCAACTCAGCTCCCAGAACACTGACAAGGACTTAGTGCTCTAGGCAAAAGATTTAAAAGATTCTGATTAAAAGGATTAAAAGGATTCTAAAGATTCTGACTGGCCCCAAGGAAAAGACCTAAAGGTACCAACACTAGAGGTGTCCCAATAAAATGGCCCCACCAAATCACTCTGCAGTGAAGCCTACTGTAGATAAACACCAAGGGCCCCCACTATCATACTGCTAATTTGGGATATTTAAAAAATGAACCTACAGTGTCTGACTATAACATATGTTCCAGCATATTTGTCAAGCTGATAAGAATAAATTTAAAGAGGATGGAGTTTCACTATATATTTAATAAACTAAAAATCTGGATCTTATTCATTCGAAATTTATGATTATTCCCATTGCTCTGCTAAAATTTATCTTCGCATCTTCTATGAAAGATCTAAAAACTCATTAAATGTTACTAGAGGTTGGTGATAAAAATCACTTGAATGAAATGGTTCCTGTATTAGCAAACAATATATTTTTCAATACTTTTTTAAATACATATATTCCCTAAAAGAAGTGAATGGCTGACCATCAGGATATTCACCAAGGCATATGAGTTTTTGTACATTTTTGAAAGTAAAAACAAAAATCCAAAGAGCTACATTTCTTGAAGTAAGCTAGAATTCAGATATTCTGTGTGTTCACTATCTTACAGTAATTGACAACTTCTAACAATTTTTTCTTTTATCACACAAAGAGCTATTATTTGCATAAAATGGTTTGGCTTTTCCTCCCTCACTCAAATTTCCATAATGCATATGGCTTAGACAATCTGCTAAATTATAATGTAACCTGTACTAGAATATACCATCCTTTGGGCAAAACTGATAGATGATTTTGTCTCTGCAGTTTATACAACACCTGAATTATCTTATACTCACGTACTCAGCATATGTTGTACTGAATAAATTTCTTCTTTATCTACCTCAATGTTTTTCATCAAGTAGCTTAATTTCTCACAGAAATATAAAATACACAGGCCAGATTCCTATATTACTTAAAATATTTTTGGCACTGTATTTTGCTCTAAGTTGAATCAGTTTTGCATGTATAAATTTTTAAAAGGCATTTCAGAAAAGTCCCAAAATAATTCTGAACATCGAATTTGCATGCTTTCCATTTTAAATTATTTACAGCACTGGTATCCACTACTAGAAAAAAAAATTTCACATCAAATATATTTGTCCACATTCTTACCCTTGTTAGGCAATAGATGCATTAAAACAGTCTGCCCTTTAACTTTCACAGCAGACTTAAATATTACAGGGAGGAAGAGACTGAATTTCACTGAATGTGGTCTAATATCTCCACTTTTAGTAGCTTTATCAACACGATGCAAAAACTAGTATATAGTCTTTTGAAATCTTACAATTTTCACATTTTTAACTAAAAGTCACTATAATACCTACTAAGTTGTTAGGTATTAGAAACACAAAACTAACTTCTCTCTCTCTCTCTCTCTAACTACCTCCTTTCCTCCCTCCCTTCCTCCTTCCTTCTTTTTGGTCATTATGAGATCTTGATGTAATTTAGGTCTTGATATAATTTCCCCTATGTTGTACCTTTCAATTTCTTGAAAATCAGCCACACGCACAACCCTGAATCCAAACTCTGGGTCAGGTTATGAAGAGAATAGTGAGAGAAAAATTAAAGCTGGTAACAAAATCACCACAAAAATCATAGTAGCAGAGAAGGTTAATAATTCTATTATAGGAAAATATGACAACTGCTTGAATATAAATCTCTGACTTCCAAAATTTATTTTTTATTATCTGAAAATATCTTTCTTTTGGCTGTAAATTATTGGCTTACTATAGTAAGAATGATGATCTCAATGTTCCACAAAAGCATGGCTTAGAAATGTTCCACTGATTTTTTTAAATAAAAATAATTATTACTTTGTCACAATTTATTTATTTGACAAAAACTTTAAGTAATATATCTAAAGCTAATGTGTTATATGTATATTATATCTCAATAAAGAAAAAATGTAAAGCTTTCAAAATATGGAGTACATAAAGGATTATGGTGAAAAGATCCTGATCCATATATACCACACTATGAAAATGTATACAAATATTGAGGTTCAGAAAGTAAAATCATCCGACGAAAAGTATAAAACTTGTTATAATTTATCACAATAGCTTTGTAAAAATTGCTTGTGAGCTTTACTATAGCAATGAGCATTATCATACTGACCTGAATTTCCTCCCAGATGTCTTCATCTAATAAGGTAGCTGCTCTGTGGTGCTGCAAAGGGACTATCAGGCAGTGCCCCTCGGTAAGAGATCGAAAGTTAGGTAAACATAAATAAACCTACGGGAAAAAATTGTAAAGGTGAAATGTTATTGCTATTTATTCTCAGTTGCGACAGATGAATCCCTAGTAAGGAAACATGTTAACATTTAATAAAGGATACTTGTTTTATAAGCAATATTATTTTTAAGCCTTAATAGATATTTAATATTTTAAAAATATTTAAAAAGCCATGAAGATGGCTTTTAATAAACTGGAAATTAATAGCAATTTTAACTATTTAACATCAAAGATTAAGCTTACCCAAGGGCAGAATAAATGACACTTTTTCCTTGATCTGAGAAAACTGCATGTTATCAAAGCCCTTGAAACAACACAATTTTTGCAAGAACAGAAAAAACATCATGGTCTAGTAATGGCAGGGAAATCTAACTGATGCCTATTAATTCAGGCCTTCCTTCTCTCACTGGCTGAGAAAAGAGAATTAACTCAACTAAGAAAGACAATGAAATAACCTCTGTATGTCTTTATTGCCCTGGTTAAGTTCCATTTGTTTACATACATGTATTACCTACAAGCTAGTGCTACTTTTCCATTATAAACTGCTCTTTTTAAAATTAAAAGGCTCAATTAGTATGTATGTAGTGAGCAAAAGGTATTCACAGGAGCATAATATTCTCTAAAAAGGCTTGATCTTATTTTGTTACTGTTTGTTGAGATCTTAGCTAGAAATATTTTGTATAGAAGACAATACATGCTTGTTTAACAAAGTGATGCAAATTTTTTAAACCTCCGAGAAAGGACAAAGTACTAGATATATTTACCTAAATTTAAAGCAAAGTTACGACCGTATTCACAATTAAAAACAGTATCAGTACTGATTCATTAATTGTAACAAATTTACTAATGTAAGGTGTTAACAGAGGAAACTGGGTATGGAGTATAAAGAGCTCTGTATTCTCTTCTCAATATAAATCCACAACTGTTCTAAAAAACAAACTCTTTAAAAAAAAGTAAAATATAGTATTAAGACAAAGAGATGGCTAAATAACTTTTATTTTCAAAAAAGAAGGAAGAGGCAGGGACAGCTGATGACCAGAAAGTTATTTAACTGACTCTAATGAGTACAATATCGTTTCATTAATGCATTTGGATTTGAAACATTAACTTCAAATATTAGACACTCAAACTCAGTGAGAATTATTGAATTGCTTTGAAATATTATTTATCATTTCTGCTTAACTGTACACTTAGAATCTCATTATCAAATATGATTAACTTAGGTAATAACTAAAAGGAATAATTTGTTATTGTTTATTCAGATTAATAAAATAACCTATTAGCTACAGTGGAATAAAGAGGCAGTCAGATACTGTAGGAAATGCATTAGAAATAACTAATTGGAAAATGTAGATTACTTCACAGAAGAGGAAAGCTGAGAGGAATGGGAAAAAGAACCTATGAGAGAGTTAATATGAGTTAAAAAAAAACACAAAACACAGAAAATGTCTGTTTACTGGCCAACAGTTTCCTTTCACCAGTGAATGAAAAATGCCTACTATGTGATTCGGCCTACAGAAGCAGGAGGCTAAGAAAAGTTTTGTACACTTAACCCTCTGTGCTTCCCTGGACCCAGCCTGTCCTCAGTACACTAGGGAAAAGGAAGTCACTGAAAAAAACCTAAACTTCTGCTAAAGCATTGTAGGAAATTTTGTTTAATTTATTTTACATTTTTTTAAAGGTAAGAAGTCAGACTGAAGAGGAATGAAATATTTATACACAATCGTAATTATAAAAATGTAAATGTGTATGTAAAGATCTGGAAAAGAACTTAGAAAAAATAATACAAGTAACTGGTTAAAGTGGGGTTTTTTTAATTGATTAAACTTTGAATCAAATTTTTACATTCACCTTTTTCATAAAGTATGGAAGGAGAAGAAAAAGAAAGGTAAGGGAATAAAGAAACCACAACCCAAACTGATAAACTGTGTTAATGACCTAAAGATAGTAATGACTGGAGTCGGAATGGAAAAGCTAATTCTTTGGATACATGAGGGTGTGTGTGTAAGTGTGTACATAAAATAGACAAATTAAGAAAAATGTATATGTATGTTCCCCAAACTATGTCTTCCTAAGACTAGCATTCATTCACTTAACCTCCTCTCATTACTTTTTCTCACTCACTCCACTCCAGCTACACTATAGCCTTTCTCTTTCATGAATGTCAAGTTCATTTCCTCCTTAAGGCTTTTCACTCACTGATGCCGCTTCCTCAAATATTATTCATTCATATTTTCATGTTACTTGTTCCTTCTCGTCTTTCATATCTTTACAAAATAACTCCTCAGGGAAGCCTCTTTGGCCACCATCTCAAAAATACTCTCCAGTCATTTTATTTTATTCCCCTTCCTTTTATTTGCTCTATGACTATCACTTTATTCAATCAGGAAAATTATCACCTTGTTTATTTTCTGTCCTATTTCATTAGAATACAAGCTCCAAATTTCTACTTTCCCTAATAACTAATTAGAGTTTGGGATATATTGGGTACATGATAATGGTTTACTTAATATAAGAATTAAATCACCGAATATTTATTGAAATAAGTGACTATTATTAGTGACTATTAAATAAGTGATTATTGAACAAATGATTGTAAATATGCATGTTTGGTATACGATGATGAGTAAAAGTTATCTATGTCTTCGTGGAACTTACAGACTATAGGGGAAGAAACCCAATAAACAAGTAAACCAAAATACATTAAACTTCTTCAAATTATAAGATAGTCTATGAAAAATAAATAGAAATTATGAGGAAGCAGAAGCTACTTTAGACTGAGTAACTTTGAAGTGATTTTAATACTGAGAATCAAGTGCCAATCTTGAAAATAAGTTTATATGGCTGGTAAATGGCTGAGCCAGAATTTGAACTCAGGTAGCCTGGCTCCACAACCAAGGCCTTAACCACTACCCAATGCTGTCTCTCTTAAGAGCAGAACCATGCAAAATGTGAGCTTCATGTTATTTAGATATTTATATACACTATAAAGAAGATTCTAAGAATCACGGGATTCTAGAAAAAAAATATCTGAAACACAGAATAGAAGAAAGATTCCTTAGGAATCTTATAAGAGTATGAAGAAAAAGATAAACTACATATTCCACTAAATTGTTTCTTTAGGGCAATAAATGTTATATGTCTTACCTTAACACCTATTGCAACAATAAGGTGCTTGGGAAATTGAGAGCTGTCGAAACAATACAGACATTTTTCCATTTGTGCAGCAAGACTCCGGTGTTCCGCAATAGCTTGTTTCCTCTGGTTCTCTTCCTCTTCACCAAAACGCTCTCTCTCTGCTGCTTTGGAGACAAACATGTCATCCAGAGTATAATAGTCTCCATCTGTTTTTCCCATAAACTGCAAAATCAAAATAACAGTAGTGGGAAGATAGTAGTTAAGACTTTATTGTACTGTAGCACATGGAAGTCATGTCCATAAGTTCTACAATAAAACTTTTACATTAGGGAAAAAAATGATTAAAATTTAAGCTTGACCTTCAAGGGTCAATCCATCATCATCATCATCACAGCTAAAGTTTACTAATTACTATGTGCAGTTCTATGAAATTTGATTGTTTTATACTCCTATGAAGAGGGGATCATTCTCATTTCCATTTAATAGATAAGGAAACTGAACCACAGAGAGATTAAGAACTAGATCTCTTTAAAATTAGCATACACTCCATATAGAACATGAAACATTTTTCAACTATATCTCCAGGTACCTTCGCCACACCTCCCCAACATAAACTATAACACAAACTATAGGTGATGTTTTTATAACGCAAAACACAAATTTTATTTACTTATTTTATGTCTCTGATTAAAATCCTCAAAGAGCTCTACATTGTGAATAGGATCAAGATCAAACTCTAGTTTGGTCTACTGAATCACAGAACAGAAAGGTACAGTGGTTAAAAGCTTGCACTCTATAGTTTGAAAGACCATGGTAAAACTATCACCTATCTATATGACCTTGGGCAAGTTATTTAATCTCTCCATGCTCTCTCTCTGCTTTATTTCTTCATTTTACAATGGTTATAAAGTATCTATAGTAGGGTTATTTCACTTAATCCTCACAACACATGCCTTGCACACTGAAAAGATTCATAATTGTGAGCCACAATTATTACATATCTTTTCGTGATCTGGCACTGATGACTTCTCCAGGAACAACTGATCACATCCCTATGCAAACTCTATGCTCCAGCCACCCTATTTTCAGTGTCCAAAAGTACTGTTTTCTTCAGGTTTGCACATATAACTCTGATCAATTTTGCCATCAATTTTGCCATTCTGCTCCTACTCATATTCAATCTGAGGCTCCATTTCAGTTGTCGCCTCTATAAAAGAACTTCCCTAGATCTTCCACTCTCCTCCAGCACTATAAGCACATCAGTTTCATGACCACATAGTATCGTAAGTGCTCATTAACTTGTGTTTTCTTCCATTAGACTAAGTTCTAAGTTCTACTTAGCCTACTAATTACCAAAAAGAAACTACCTTTTATCATTGAACACAAAGCAATAGCAAGATGCTTGACCTTATCTGATATTTTAAAAGAGTTCATGAAAGCTGGAGGGCTCTGTGTCAGAGAAAGTAAATTGGAAAGCAAAAAATATTTTGAAGGATAAAGAAGGTCATTTAATAATGATAAGAGTCATAACATCAAGAAGACATAACAATCCTAAAGTTTATGTACCTAATAACAGAGTTTCAAAATATATTATGTAAAACTTGATAGAATTGCTGGAGAAATAGACAAATCCACAATTGTAGTCATAAATTTAAATACCACTCTTTCAAACATTGATAGAACAAGTAGAAAATCAATAAGCACATAAAAGACTTGAATAAACTATCAACTAACTTGACCTAACTGACACTGATAAAGATTCTATCCAATGTCAGCAAAATACATTCTTCTCAAGTGCACAGAGTACATTTACCAAGATAAATAACATTCTTGGCCCTAACATAAGTCTCAATAAATTTAAAAGGATTAAATTAACATAAAGTATGTGCACTGAACACAATGGATTTAAATGAGAAATTATAACAGAAAAACACTTGGAAAATTGCCAACTATTTGGAAACTAAATTTCACACTTCCAAATAACCAATGGATCAACCAAAAAATAAATAATTAATTAATTAAAAAGCAAAAAAAAGAAAAAACAATAGATGCAAATATGTGGGACAGTGCTAAAACAGTATTCACAGGGACAAAGCACTAAACACCTATATTAGAAACCAGGAAAGGACCAAATCAACGTCACCCTTCACCTTAAAAAAAAAAAAAAAAACTACAAAAAATAAAGAGATAATGAGAAAAATGTAAACAGAAGAAAATTTCTAAAATATTATCATTGAGAGAATCAGGTAAAAAGGTTATTAGGTATTTGTCAGAGCACATCAGCTTCCTTGTCCATACTCGGAACTGATTTTTATCCTCTTTTTCTCCATATTAATCCTTATATATCTTGCTATTCTTTCAGGTTTGTCTATTTGTGTAAACTGCTATAACTTACAAATTATTGTTTTAACTTCAGTCCTGTATCTCAATCATAGTACATTACATTTTGAAAAATGTCAGAACTGTTCACTAAATGTTTTCCATAATAATGACCAACTATGTGCTAGATACTGATAAAAACTTTAAGTACTCTCTCCAAATATCCCTGGCAACACAGGAACTGTCATTCTCACTTGCACATGTTAAAAAGCTGAGGCTAAGAAGACTAAATAACAATCAAAATCACACTGCTACTAAAAGACAGAATACAGAATCAAACACAGGTTGATCCGACTATGAAATTGAAGAGTGCCAGGTATGTAATAAGCCTCTCTCACCTAAGAAACCACCTTTAAAACATAGAAAGGGTATATCTTGAATATAGTCTTTGAAGCAGAATAGAGAATTTGAAGAAAACTTAAATTTCACCTAGAATAAACATACCCAACTGGGTTAAGGTACTTAGAGAACACAGATCTCTAAAAGGTAATTATCTTATTTGAATTATATTAGTAGGAAAAAAAATAAAGACTTTTATATATTAACTGGGCCTTCATATGATATATTATTATGTTAACTATTAAAAATTAGTTCATAACTGATCATGGAATATATTCAATTCAAATGAAATCTCTACATGAGACAGTGTTTTTATTCTTTATGTTCACGAGTGTTGAGAAACTTCTCTGATTTATTCATAGTGTTGACTTAAATAGGGTACAGTCTTGCCAATTGAGTCTGACAGATTCGTCAACACAAAAGAAATAAAATATGATACTCATCAATCCACGAATAATAACTATAATTCCCTCCTCCTACATCCTCTAATTTTTTGCATTTTTTTCCCATTATCTTCTCTTTGGGGTTAGATCCAAAATATTTTAAATTTATCAGTCATGTACACAGCATCTATAACCTTTAGCCCACCATCTTTCTATATTTGGCAATGTAATTAACATTTAAAAAATACTGTTTTAATGGACGGACTATTAACAAATAGTGGAGAATGTATTAAGTCTAAGGGGGAAAAGTGAAAAAAACTGCTGGAGGAAAGAAGGTAAGATGACCACCAGACAATGGCCCATCCTCATTTAATTCACCAAGTTCTCCATCATCCTGAAGTAGCCGGCTGGACAGAACAGTGAACTGGCCTTTTCAAGATTTAGTTACAAGTGCTGGTAGGTGACATTTCGCGACAACAAGGCAATGTTCTCCAGGATGAAGTGTATACTTTAAACCAGCATCCAAACCACGATGTTGCCTCTCCCACAGCCAGGATTCACAGGTCTGGGAAGCTAGTAAAAAAATAGGAGTGACCCATCTCGCTATTGCCCCTTTTGACATACTAGCAAATTTTTGCTCCTCATCTCTTTGACTTTAGGCCCTACTGGTCTAGGGGTCTTAGTTCCAAAGAGAGGAATACTTCTACCAAGGGACACAACAATGACTCATATAACTTGAAGTGAGACTGCCATCTGGCCACTCTGATTCCTCACTCCACTGAATCAAAAGGCAAAGGGAGTTACTGTACTGGCTGGAGTAACTGATTGACTGTCAAGGGAAAATTGGGCTGCTATTACACAATGGAGGTAAAGTGAGGAATATCTAGAATGTGAGAGATCTTTCGGGGCACCTCTTAGTACTCTCATGGCCTATGATTAAAGTCAATGATAAACTACAACAACTCCATTAAGGCAGGATTGCTAATAAGTGGCCCAGACCTTCGGTAGCTAAGGTGCTGCTGAAAGCGAAGGGAATATGGAATGGGCAATAGAAGAAAGCAGTTTTAAATGCTAGCTAAAACCACATAACCAGTTTCACAAATTAATACTGTAATAGTTGTAATATACCTTTAATATTTTTATATGAATACTTATGTGAATGTACATTTAAACATTAACCAAAAATTTTTTTTCTTTTCATTCCCTTACCACCTAACACAAAATATATTATAATGTAGCTTTGTATTCTAGTCCAGAGAAAGCATGTTTTTGACTGTATATAAAATAGTTATATAATGTTAGACAAAAGCATGACTTTCTTATTTTATCTGGAGATTAAATATAGTTTAAGGTGATATACCAAGGTAGCATATATATAAGGCACAGTCACTCTGTCAATTTGACTAGTCTGACATACATTTATTCCCTTCTGTTTGTCTTATGGTTAGGATGGGCAATGAAAGAGATTCTTATGGAAGGCTTGGAATGCCAGCCCTCTAGGCTTCAAGCTCCAACATCAGATGCAAACACAAAAGTCTTAAAGAGACTGCTTAATTAACTCCCACAATTTCATAAGGTCAAATCACTGTATGAAATCTGTACCTGTTATCTTAACAGTGACTGTTATCTACTAAGTGACTGATACAGATTTGACCTTCTAAAAATAGCAGTAACAAGCTGCTTTTGTTCAGGGACTCTGCTTATACATTCTTTCAAGAATGTTCCAGGAATAATATTATTTTTAATATCATTAACCACTGTTTAGAAGCAGTATGTAACAGTAAAGAAACTCAGACATTTCAAACGTCAATTAAAATTAATGTAATAATGAAGTAAAACCATTCTCTCTCTGCTTCAGTCCACTACCTCTAATGACCAAATCTAAAAATACTATTTTAGTATGGTCCAATTTGAATGTAGTCAATTACCTCCCTTCTCTAGTCCTATGTCCTGGTTGCCATGTTATGACAAAAAAGTCACTAAATATTCCACTATAAACTCATAAGCTGAACTGACTTTTCAACATAATTTTTTAAAATTCCCATTTTCCACAGTGGCTATTTTGGAAGATGCCATTAAATTCTGTATACTCCATCAACTCCCGTCTCACTCCCAGTAGATGGGCTCAAAGAGAAAATTAAAATCAGACACGAATTTCCTCATCTTCCTACCTCCAGACCTACAAAGCACCCAGCAAGCACAGGGCTTGTACTCCTTCTCTACTGCTATAATAAAAGGCACATGTGCTCCTGTTCAAATTAATCCTGACATCATGCCCTGAACCCTAATCCCTTTTCTATACACTCTGGATAGAGCCGGCTCAGATAAGCCACTCATAACTTCTCCATTTTTTCCTTTATTATATAGGCCTTTCCTTCACTTGCCAACAACTCTTCCAAATCAGAATTTAAGTATTCAAGCATGCTAAAGATTATTCTGTTTTAAACATGCCTTTGGAATGCATTCCACAGCCAAAAGCTAAACCTCTTAAATATATTATCAAGAGAAGTCAGAATTTTATTAAATAGTGACTGATAACTGATAATAATGTGGGAGATGCCAAATTGTGACTGATATTTAGAACACAATCATTATTGTAAACTGGTAGAATAAGTCCTTCTGAACAGCCAAATTTCCAAATAGCTATAGGTTCACCACTGATGTATAAAAACATTTCTTATTGTAGTCACTTTAAAAAGAAATGTTCCCAAACAGTATTATAAATGTTCCTGCCTTTTAAAACAGAATATATATATGGAACTTAATCTTTCCTTGATAATACAGGATCATTACTGGGACAATTACTATAATGTGTCATAATTCTAGAAAGGCCCTCTGGAGGTCTGGTTGCTCTATGCTAGCTATATCAACCAAGACATCTGTGATTTTTTTTAGTTATTTCTATTTTTCCATCTTATTCTTTGCTCTCTGTATTAAGTCAGCTGTCAGTTCTCATTGCTGTAAGCATTTCTCCTTGTGGTAGTCTGTTTACTCACTTTAACCTCCTGATTGTATTATACTTCTAGTCTGAAACTGGATAACCAGGCATATTAGAATTAAATATATATGTAAATATAAAAAGTAGGGCTCTTGAGGCACCTTCTCCAGGTAATCAATAAACAGTTGTTATATTTCGAGTAAAAACAGAAAAGCTAGCCTACAATCTATAAATATTTGATGAGCATCAAGAGAAGAGACACAAAATGCTATATTTTAAAAGCATGACATATGGGGAAAAAATGGTTCATATGTTTGTCTTACTGTCTGGTCTACAATGACATCCTAGCTAGAAGCAACTTTTTGAATCCTGTTTTTTCTACTACCAAATAGCATTTGTGCATTGCATTATTATGAGGCTAAAATAGTCACTATAATTTGTTAGAAGAATAAAATAGGGAAATTAATTCTATATTCTCAAAATTGTTTAAGATTATTTCAAACTCAAAGACTCAAGAGTAATTATTTTTCGAAGTGGAACTAAAGCCAAGTGGCAAAGACAAAGAAGAGCAAATGATGTACTAAGACAGCATAACTGTGCTTTTGGTCTTCACCTTACACATCCATACTATGTAAGTATTACATTACCTAGCTCTTTTATAAATAGAACTCTCATAGTTCATAAAGAACTAGCATCATTACCACCTAGTTTGTTGATAAATACTAATTTTCAAGTATCAACTTCATGAAATGACTAAAAACATACCCATGTTTCAGTTATTCATATAACTACCAAACAAGCATACAAGTGAACTGATGATTAAATAATCATTAAGTTTCAATTGACAGAAAAATCTCAATTGAAATACATCCGATTACAACAATTCTTAGTTAAAAACTATTTTTGCAAACTGCTCTCTTGTTAAATCACGTACCACTGTAATGCTAGAAACTCAGCAGCTAAATAGATATGCCAAATGGATCATAAAAGAACAAGGCAAGAAAAACCATGGAATAATTCCATCAAATATATTAAAATCTTATGAAATAACATAACAAATCATTCACTTCCAGATGGTTTAAATCCTGAAGTTGATTTCTTAATTGTTATCTTTTTCCCTACAAAACATCTGGAAATTAAAACTAACTTATTAGAAATATCAGTTTTTATTGAACCAGAATGAGTCACTTTCATAAGTGATTGTCTTCTTCATGAAAGAAAAAAGAAATCACACACACAAATTATTATGAAAAGAGAAGGAATCACTGATATTAAATCACAGAATTAAAAAAACACTTTATATTTCATGAAAATGAAAACAAAACAAAATAAAAAGCTAGGGTAGCAATACTTATACCGGACAAAACAGACTTTAAAAACAAAGGCTATATAGCAAGAGACAAAGAAGGATCCAGCAAACCCACTTCTGGGTATTGATCCAAAGAAACCCAAAACACTACTTCAAAGAGACATGTGCATCCATATGTTCGTTACAGCATTATGTACAACAGCTGAGATATGGAGGCAACCTAGCATCTATTAATGGATGAATGGATAAAGAAGAGGTGGTACATGTATATAATGGAATATTACTCAGCCATAACAAGGAATGAAATCTTGCCATCTGCAACAACATGGTTGGTTGGACCTGTTGGGTATTGTGCTGAGTGGAGTAAGTCAGACAGAAAAAGACAAATGCCATATAATTTCACTCACATGTAGACTCTAAAGAACAAAATAAAGAAACAAACAAAACAGAAACAAATTCATAGATATAGAGAACATTTTAATGGTTGCCAGATGAGAGTTGAGGGGGTGGGCAAAAAAGGGGATGGGATTAAGAAATACAAATTAGTAGTTACAAAATAGTCATGTAGATGTAAAGTACAGTATAAGAAATATAGTCAATAATGTAGTAACTATGTATGGTGTTAGATGGGTACTGGATTTATTGGGGTGTTCACTTCATAAGTTATTTAAATGTCTAATCACTATGATGTATACTTGAAATTAATATAATATTGTATGCTAACTGAAAAAATTTTAAAATTATTTTAAAAAAAGGAAACCTTATCTGAAACACTGAAAATGGAAGTGGATATTTCTGATGCCATAAAAAGCATAAGAGATTCGACCTATCTAAGCAAACTCTAGGGTAGTTTTTAATTCCACATTCTCTTACTACCTACATAAATAAAAATAAACTTTAATGTTAGCTTTTACAAACAACTCGCAACATTTTTCATTAGAATATTTACATATCTAAAAGACCTGGGAACATTGTAAGTAATCCTTGTCATCCCTGTTTTGCTGTGCGGATAATTTCGTATACACATTTAATAAGACTATTCGATAACATTTATTCACTTTTTAAAAAAATCAGTATTCTGTAATTTTACTCTTCCAGTGTTTCCATCTATAGCATTACTGGGTCATGCATATTACACCAGGAGGTATAAATATCCTGATCCCTCCCTAAGGTCTTTGCTGGAAGAGGACAATAACAGGAATTAGGGGCAGAACTTGAGAATATTTGCTAATATGGTGTACTGACTTATATGTAATTCTATGTATTTGATATTTAAATTAAGGCATGGATTACAGACAAATGTTTAGTTTTTCTAAAAGGTGCTTTAAAACTTTGCTAGTTGTATTCAAGCAACTTAATAGTTAATATATTCTCATCATGGTATTTGTTAAGCATTTGAGCTTCTAAAAATATCACTGCTCTTTTTGAAACTTAAAAACATATACATTCAATTCTTGATTCTGTGTACTACAAATCAACCACACATTCCAGGAAATTTTCTCCATTATCTGACTATCCCTATCACCACACCTCTTCTATCTGATAAAACCTGAATGACTATTTCTCTGCAGTTCAGTGGTATGACAACTTCAACCTCTGGAAAGGTAGAGACCAAACTATTCAAGGTCTGGTTAGGCCATATTTAAGAATTTGTTCTTTAACCTAATAGAAACCAAATGGCATTTGAAATATTTTAACACAGAGGCCAAAAGATCAGATAAACATTTTGGAAAAAAAAAATTACTCTGTCTTGAGTGAGGTAGAGTTAAGAAAGAATTAGAAGAAGGTAAGAAGGAATGCCAAAAAGCAGCTGCAACACTACTTTCACAGACCTGGCGTAGCAGTGGGAATAAAAAGATGATTGATTAGGAATAGGACAAAATTGGTGACAAATATGATGTGGAAAATTAAGGAGAAATGTTGCTGATAAATCCTAGCTTTCAAACCTAGTAGTACCAAGTACTGATAAAGGAAAAACTGAAAATGAACCAGTGTTCAGGAAAGGGAAATATGACCACTAGCAAGCTACTCAGTATCTCTGAGCAACAGTCTTTGTTTATTAAATGGGGTTAATAATACCAATGCTGTCTGATAATTATAAACATCAATGTATGTAAAGAGCCTGGTATGTAGCAAAACCTAAAAGAACAGTAGTTATTATTCTCTCCTAGAGCACGGTTCTCAACTGGGGGTGACTGTCAACTGGACATTTGGCAATGTCTAGAGATATTTTTGGTTGTCATGACATGGCGTGGGTGTGGATGCTACTGGCATCTACCTACTGGGTAGAAGGTTAGGGATGCTGCTAAACATTCTACAACAGACAGTCTTCTGATAACAAAGAGTTAACCAGCCCCAAATATCTATAATGCCACAGGTGAGAATCTCTGTTCCAGAAAAATATGATCACATTATTGCAGCAAGGAAAGTTCCTTTGTATTCATTAATTATAATGACCATCCACATGAACTGAGGAGTTAAATTATTAGATTGTTTAATCTTGCAAATAGTTTCCAAATTCAAGCCTAGAAATTGAAGATGTTTGTGAATAGCTAAATACTAAGCATACGAAAATGTCTTCTAACCAAGAAAGTGAATTTGTTTTCCTATTTTGATGTTTGAGTAAAAAAATGTGACCTATAACAAACTGTCACCTTATAAAAAATCAGATACTAAGAAAAACTACATGAAAACTGAAAACTGAAAGCTTTTCTTAGCTTCATTATGTATAAACAATGTTTTGCAACAAATATATTTAAGTAATATTGCATTACTACACAGGGATTACAAACAGAGAAAAACAGATTGCAGTCTAATTCTTACATAAGCATTTCAACTTTTATGACAATTTTTAATCGAAATTTTTATCAAAACTGTGAAACTATCCTTCAAACTCCAAGGCTTCAAATGTACTAGAAAAACAATTAGTTGATTCTAATTACTTAACAGACCAAAATCTGAGAGAACTGCAGACAGACCTCATAAATCTCACCATGGTCAAAAACTAGGACCTGACCACAATAAGATACTACTTCACACCCATTTAGGATAGTTGCTATTAAAGGATTTAAAAAAAAAAAAAAAGGATTTAAAAAAAAAAAACAGACAAAAGAAAAATGATTGGTGGCTCCTCACAAAGTCAAACATAGAATTACCATGTGATTGAGCAATTCCACATTTACGTATACACGTCCAGAAGAACTGAAAGCAGGGACTCAAAAGACACTTGTACACCAATGTTCACAGCAGCATTATTCACAATAGCCAAAAGGTGGAAAATGACCCAAATGTCAATCACCATATGAATGGATAAAAAAAAAGTGTGGTATATATATATACAATGGAACGTTATTCAGCCTGGACAAGGAATAGAATTCTGGCACATGCTACAACATGGATAAACTTGAAAAAAATTACACTAAATGAAATAAGCCAGAAACAAAAGGACAAGTATTGTATGATTCCACATATGATGTACCTAGAATAGGCAAATTCATAGAGACAGAGAGAGAACAGAGGTTGCCATGGGCTAAGGGAAATACAAGGATGGAAAGAGGAGTTATTGTTTCATGGGTCTTGAGCTTCAGTTCAGAATGATGAAAAAGTATGGAAAAGATAGTGGTAACACAAAATCACAGATAAGTGCACAACATCATGAATGTACAGGATTGCACAGTGAAAAATGATTACAGTGTTAAATTTTTGGTTATGTATATTTTACCCTAAAAAAACAAATAGGATCAAACCAAAGTATATTAAATAAATTCTGGTGTTCCCACACCTAAGTGATGTTCAGGAAAAAAATAAAATTTGTTATGCAGCATGGACTGAATTTAAGCCTAAATCTTTTATAACATAAACAAACTAAATGAAAATTTATTTTATTTTGTTCCATGTAAAAGCAAAATATCACCTCTATCAATCTATGAAACCAAACTTCAAATTTTCATTAAAGGATGTCACAGGAAAATATAATTTCACACTCTTGAATTAACCATTTCCAACACTAATTTCAACTCCTTATCAATGAAAGTTTATGAAAATGGAAAAGGCTACCATGAGAACTTAAACAATGAAAGGATGCGGCAATGGGTTGGCAATTTTGACATTCCTTGCCTTCTTCTAATCGCACCTTTAAGAAAAGTATGTCATATAATCTCTTAAGATCTGTTATTAATATTAGCTTACTAGAAAATAATAAAAGCATTTAGGTTCTATTATACATTCTGGAAATATGTGCTTTGTATTTAAAGACTCCCATCAAAAAATATATCAACTTGTGAGTGTCACAAATTCAGGAAAAATAAAACTATCAACAGAAACACAAGCATCTTTTAATAGAAAATAAAATCATCTTTTCTTACAATTTAAAGTAAAATCTTAATTACTTTAAGTCACTCTTTCCCTTCCTGTCTTCTCTTGTACCTTCCATTTGCCCTCCCCTCCAGTCCATTTTTAACACACTATCAGTATAAAAAGTATAAAATTACTGCCCACAGTGCTAACAAAATTAATGAGGAAAGATGTATATAGATCTCATGAAGATGTGCCTAAGTTTACGTTGCCAAGGAAACACTGACGTCTTAGATTTTAAATGGAAGAGTTTATATTTAAAGAAGGTTGTAGTCAAAAGAATGTATTTTAAGAAAGAGCAAAGCACACACCATTTATTCCCAAATACCAACAAATGGCACATGGCAACTGTACAATTAAATTTAGGGAACAATCAACAACTATCCATTAACCTGAGTCATTTGAAAGGCAGTACTATTTCATGAAAAAAGCTGGACTGGGAGTTAAAAGTTGATGCTTCTGGTGCTGGCTTTTACAATTCATTAGCTTTGGGAACTTGGAACACTTACTTAGCCTCACATGAGCCATTTAATTCTCTTAGTCTTAGTTTCATCATTAGTAAAATGTAGAAGGTTAAAGCAAGATTAGTAAAGTCCCTTCCTAGAATCGAATATTCTTTAGTCCTAGGATTTTGAAGAAACTTTCCAAGAGTTACTATATACTTATTTTCTTCTAAGAAATCATAATAAATCCACTGTCATCTGTACTCTAAGATACATACATATACAGTATAATAGATGCACATGCTCTTCTTTGTCAAGATATTTTTTATTTTCCCCTTATTTCATTAATTCTCAGAAAAAAAACTGAAAAATACAGAAAGGATAAAAGACCAACAACCACAATTTCCCTAACCAAATATAAAAATATAATCAAGTTTATATTTGTCATGAGATACCTTTCTTAACCTAGATATAAGAAAGAGATGGTATTAATGATTTAGTGGTAAAATACAACTGTAAAGAAAGCATAATCTGAATTTCAGAATTACAAAAAAAGAATGAACAGTAAAAACTAAACAAATAAATATATACAAAAGAATAAAACTGAATACAGACTGGAAGTAGTATCAAATTTGCTGTTCAACCTGAAATATTTCCTCTTCCCAATTTAGGTGACGACACCAGGTATTACTCTCAAAAGACTTCCCCTGGTCTTTCACAGTAATTTGCATGTCCATAATTACTGGATTCATTTCTCATAATTATTTATTGAATGCATGTTTTTTCTCACTAGATTATGAGCTTCCTAAAAGCAAGGGTCATGTCTTCCTAAAGTACCAAGTGTATCAGTAGAACACCTCACACACTGAATGTAGTCAATTAACATTTTTTGGCTGAGTAAACAAATAAACAGGAACTTGATTTATATCAATCATTACTTACTGGTTACTTCTCCCAAGGCCTTTTATAGATCCATTTTCAGAATAACTACTAAGTAAGGGAAGGATCCAAATTCAAAGACATTTGCCATAAAAATACATATCATTCTGATATCCTACACCAAGGACTGACAAACCATGGCCCACAGGCCAAATGAGGCCACGTGCCTATCCTGGAAATAAAGTTTTGTTAGAATACAGTCATACCCTTTTACATATCAGCTCTAGCTGCTTTTATGCCACAATAGCTGAGCTGGTAATTGCAACAGGAAGCTAAAAATATTTACTATCTAGCCCTTTAGAGAAAAAGTTTGCCAACCTCTATCCCAGACTATAAAAAAAAAAAAAAAAGAGGGTAATGAGCTCTTGTGTTTTCTTCACAAAACTGTTTAACATCTAAACTATATACCAATGATATTACTCTCTAAAAATGCAGTTAAGTCTTTTTGCTCTCAGACCTGGGCACATCACAGAAGGATGTTATTATCAAGCCAGATGCACCTGACATCCTATTACTGGAGAAGCATGTAGATTACATATCACATCCTGTGTCTCAAATAAAGATTATAAGTATTATATGAGTATCTGAGAATGAGTAGCATCTTTTGGGGTCTGAATATAAGAGATCTCATTGGACAACTACACCGCATAAATAGGGAAGAAATTCTCACATTTATGAAGTCATGTCAACAAAAGTGTGGTGGAAAGGTGCTAGCACTGGACATGATCTCATCTTCCGTATACTCTGTGTGCTGCCCAGATTCATATTCTTTATGTTAGTATTAATGTTATTGATATAAAGAAAGTTGTGAAATATGTTCAGAGTCTACAGAAAGAAGAGGGTTCTTTTGCTGGAGATATCTGGGGTCCCACTAAGCAGCTGGTCTAACTGGAGTTAATGGTCTGCTTTAAGTTCCAGCATGCACTGTGCTAGTTATATCAGCATACAGGAGCACTGGAACAGAGCGGGGCTGGTCTAAAAGATAAGAGCTGAATACAGTGCAGGCCAGAGAGAGGAGCTGCTTCATGGAATGTGAAAATCTACTTTTATATACTAGAAAGAAAATAATACAAGATTCCCTTTTTGTGCGGTGACAACTTTGGCTCTATTGGGGAAACGGGATGTTATTAATGTGGAAAATGCAATCATGCTTTTACCATGTATGAACTTCGACGGTAGATTTCGTAGTAGGCCAGGTTCTGAATCTCATACTGGGCAATTCCTGGCTATTACTAAGCAGCTGAATCAAGTAAATTCTGATTCACTCGGCTGGTGGCTTAGTGAATGACAGTTACCTTCTAGAGGACTCAATGCAAGGCCAGAGATGTTACCAGATGTATGCTACTCATGGGGGGTGCTGGCTTCCCTAAGGTAATTGGAAGGCTTCACTGGATTGATAAGAGAAAAACTGCACAGTTTTGTATTTGCATGTCAAGATGAAAAAACAGAAAGATTTGCAGACAAGCCAGGAGATATGGTAGATCCTTTTCATATTTTATTTGGAATCGCTGGATTATCATTTTTTGGAGTTCAGGTTAAACCTATTAATTAGTCCTGTTTTTTGCATGCCTAAAGAAGGACTTAGGAGAGTGAATGTTCAGCAGGAACTCGTGAGCTAGATTTACTGACGCACGTTTCTTAGTGTAGCTTTGCCATCTTAACATTTTTGTATTTGAAGTGTTTATCAAACTTAAAAATGACCACTACATTAATATTTTGTATGTAAACTATATTTTTAATAAATTACATAATTATACCTATTGTAAAATAAAGACCTGTTGTGTCTTCGACTTAAGATTTTCTTCTAAAACGCTGTTATTCTAAGGACAATATTTTGTTTATGTTTCAGTGCATTTATTTATATTCTCCATAACAGTAATCTTTAGTTTAAGAACTGTTTAGTTTAAAGTCTTGTGTTCTACTTGATTTTCCCACATGCTCCCTTCATGTTATGAAATGACAGTTCATGTAAACTGGTCTGAGTCAATGATAAAAAGGAATAATCTCCATTTTAAATATGAATGAAAAGATTCCCAAAAATAAATGGCTACTGAAATTTTGGAGTAAAATATGCAGTAACAACTACATTAGTTCATACTTTTTTATGAACAAAATCACAATGCCAAATCAGCATTTTTATAGTAATCTGTAACTCCATTAACTCTACCACATACAGGTATTTAAAAAGTTTATCTTTTCTATAAGAAATTACCTAAGATGATTCAAGCCAACCTCCTTCCTTCTGCTATCATATATAAACTCATATTCAGCCACAAATAAACAAGACACGATAAAGTTATAACAACTGACTGGAGGGGAAATGGGAGGGCACTTAATGCATTTCCTTGGTTGCTACAACAAAATTAACATCTCCATTAAATAATACAAAGGAAATTTGCTCAGAATAAAACGACACCCTTTTGAAAATCTTAATATCACCACTACAATATCAACAATACATAAATGATCAATCAATGCTTTACATAAAATCTGAATTTTATGTCTATCAAGTTTGCCTAGTTTGTAGGTTTACTTATTGCTATTAGCTCTGGCTGATTCCTGCCAAAAATTATTAGGCAATATCTAAATCATATAAAAAATATTTACTTATGAGTAGTAGAAAAAAATGAATGGATGATGAGAAAGACATTTACTGAGTGCCTACTGTCTAGATAAGAAATAGATTTCTTATAAATCCATTTAATAAGGATGATTCATGTGACTATTTAATCCAAAACATGTCATTTTATAAAACTGGAATATTATTTTGTAAGTCAAAAATTTCTGCTGTAGCTAATATAGCCTGGAAATGAAACTTTTAAGAATCATATGTTACTGATAAACTTTTTTCCCTAGTTTATTGAGACATAACACTGTGTAAGTTTAAGATGTACAATGTGAAGATTTGATGTGTCCATACTGCAAAATGGTTCCTTAACATATCCTTTACCTTACATAATTACTATTTTGTCATTGTTGTTATAGTGAGACCATTAAAAGCTTTACTCTCAAAGCAACGTGCAAGTATACAATACAGTACTGTTAACTATAGTCACTATGCTGTACATCAGATCATCTTATAACTGAAAGTTTGTACCTTTTAACCAACAGCTCCTCTCTTCACCCACTTCTGGCAAACACCATTCTATTGTTTCTAAGTTTGGTATTCTTAGATCCCATATATACATAAGATCATATACCATTTGTATCTGACTTATTTCATTTATAATGCCTTCAAGATCCATTCAAGTCACAAATAGCAGGATTTCTTTTTTTTATCGCTGACTTTTATTTATATATATAAACATCTAATATTTAGATAGATAGATAGACAGACAGATAGAAAAGTAGATAGAAAAACAGACAGATAGACAGACACACAGACAGATAAACAGACAGGCAGCCAGGCAAATAGACATATATCTATCCTCATCACATTTTCTTTATCTATTCATCTGTTTATGAACACAGGTTATTTTCACGTCTTGGCTATTTTGAATAGCGCTGCAATGAACATAGGGATGCAGATGTCTTCGAGATAATGATTTTTATCTCCTTTGGATACCCAGAAGTGGAATTGCTGGATCATATGGTAGTTCTATTTTTAATTTTTTGAGGAAACTCCATACCGTTTTCCACAGTAGTTGTATCAATTTACATTCACATCAACAGTGAATCAGGGTTCCCTTTTGGTCTATACCCTCACCAGCATGTTCTGTTCTCTTTTCAATAAGTCATTCTAACAGGTGTGAGGTGATATTGCAGTTTTTATTTGTATTTCCCTAATGATTAGTAATGCTAAGTATCTATTCATATACTTGTAGAACATCTATATGTCATCTTTACTAAACTTTGTCTATTCTGCCAATTTTAAATTGAATTATTTGGTTTTTTGCTATTGAGTTGTATGAGTTCTTTATATATTTTGGATATTAAACCCTTATCAGAGAGATGGTTTGCCAATATTTTCTCTCATTCAGTAGGTTGTTTTTTTAATTTGGTTGTCTCCTTTGCTGTACAGAAGCTTTTTAGTTTGATGTAGTCCCACTTGATTTTTGTGTTTGTGGCTTGTGCTTTTGGTGTCAATAGAATTCTGATAGAAATTTCACTGAATCTATAAATGGCTTTGGGTAGTATGGAAATTTTATGGACACAGGATGGATACCTTTCCATTCATTTCTGTCTTAAATTTTTTTCACCAATGTCTCATAGTTTCAGTGTACAGATCTTCCATTTCCTTGGTTAAATTTATTCCTTCCTAAGTATTTTATTGTTCTTCATGCTATTATAAATGGGAATGTTTTATTTTTTTAGATAGTTCACTTTAGTGTGTACGAATACAACTGACTTTTGTATGCTGATTTTGTATCTTGAAATTTTATCCCATCATTTATTAGTTCTAACAAATTTTTGATGGCATCTTTAGAATTTACTATATACAAGACTGTATCATCAGCAGAGAAAATTTTATTTCTTCCTTTCCAATATAGCTGCCTTTTACCACTCAGAAGCAGTTGACGCAGTTCCTCACAATCTCCATCCTGTCTTCTGAAACACCACACCCTCAGTTTTCCTTCTACCTCTGGCTTCAGTTCTCAATCTCGTTTTTTAAATTCTTTTTGTCCTCTACCAGACAGTGCTCCAGGGCTCAGTCTTCAGACTCTCCTCAATAATTTCTTAAGTCCCATGGCTTTAAATACCATTTAAATATTAACAGTACCCAAATACACATGAGAGAACTGACAACTACTTGAAACTCCACACTACCATGTGAACTTCAATGGGCATTTCATACTTTACATGTCCCTAATAGTATACTTGACCTCCTACCTCTTAAAAATTTGTCCCCCTGCAAAGTTTTTCTATTTAAATAAATGGCACCAGCATTGCCCCAAATCCTAACACTTCTCACCAGTTTACTAATTAAAGACTCTATTGGAATTAATGCAATAACAATGTGAAGTGATGGCCCTGCTGTATGCACTGTTGACTCTCTCTACATTAACTTCTCAGAGAGCCATCAGAAAAATCTTTGCAAAACATAAGCCAGTGGTTTCCAGTCTGAAATTTAAGGAGCTGAGAAGCTGACACTCTGAACAGACTGAAAAATCTACATCTCTTCTTAGATCCATTAGGAAAGTGACTGCTCCCAAAATCAGACAGATAGGAAGATGGGTACAGAAAATATAATTTATCTGTGCAGAAACCTAGTGGTTCTGTGGGAACCAGTGTCAGTGTAGGAAAACCTAAACTGGAGGCTCAGCATAGACAAGTCTGAGAGTTAAAAAACTCCAAGTGGACTCAGTCATAGGTGTTCTCCTTACCTCTGGGAGCTCTACCAGGTCCTAATAGAGGTCAAAAAATCTTCTCCTGGTTCCAGGGGAAAAGAAACCATTTTGAAATACACCAGAGCATTGTGTTCTTAACAAGGCCTGTCCTCTGAAGAAACTATTTTACTAGAGCTTAGCCTGCTGGGGTTTTATCAGTGCCTAACCTACCTGAAGGAAGAGAAAACATTCAACTGCAGCTCCATCTAGTCATCCGGTCCCAACTAAGCAGGGAGAACACTGAGAATTACTGGTGAAGTTCATAGTCCAGGGGCACATGCTCACCAAGAACATATGTAAACAGAGAGATGGACATTCTAAGAAAAACAAAATGCTAGAGATAAAAAACACTGTAACAGAAATGAAGTATGCCTTTAATAGGTTTATTAGAAAATGACATGGGTGAGGAAAGAATCTCTGAGCTTGAGGGTATGACAACAGAAACTTTCACAACTGAAAAGCTGAGAGAACAAGAATGAAAAAACAAAACAAAACAAAAAACAATATACAGGAACTGTGGAACCACACACACAACACACACAACAAACCATAAATCAGATCATGATACTGTCCTACTAACAACCTTCAAATGGCTTCCCATCATTTAAAACAAAAACAAAAGTTCTTACACCATAGCCCATAACACCTTACATGATCTGATTCAGCTATGTCTCCCATCTCATCTTTTATTTCTCTTTTTCTTTCCCTGTCTAGTGCTTGTCACATATGTCATCTTGTTGTCTTTTAATGCTCTTTCAACTTCTCTGCTTCTTTGTATTTGCTGTTTCTCCTGTATAAATATTCTCCCCTCAGATACTCACACGAATCGCTCCCTCACTTTGTTCAGAGTACGCAGAAACATCACCTCCACAGAGACCTTTCTTCAACACTCTACTGAAAATACTACCCTTTCTACTTCTATTTTGCATTATTCTCTACAAAAATATTTTCTATTTTAGAATATATTTTCTACACTAGATAATATTTTATATCCTGTTTTTGTCATATTCTGTGCCATCCACTGGAAACATAAGCCCCTTGAGGGGAAGAACTATAACTCAATCACTCCTCTATACACAACACTTAGCATGGTACTTAGGACAAATTAGATGTTCAATAAACAATTGTTGGATTAATAAATGACTCTTGCAATTTTCAACAAGATTTATCTTGTGTATAAACCTAAACAGACTATGATAAGATTACTAAAACTATATTTAATTCAGACTTGTACATAAAATGGTCTGTCACATTTCTGAGGAAACTTTCCTAAAAACATGTCTTTCTGCACTGAATTTCCTAGGAGATTTTGGGTAATTCCCCCAAAATAGAGAAGTAAAATTATCCTAATGGGCTAAATTTAAGATCCCACACAATTCTTGGTGGAAGAATGGCCATTTCTATTTAAACCCAAGTTTGTTTTACCCCTCCCCCAACAAATATACACACAGATACCTTGGTTACCTTTATTCTAGTTTTCACTAAGTAAAATTTTTTCTAGGTAATTATTCACGTAGTTTTTTAAAAAAGTTTGAAAAAGTACCGTAGAAAGCCTCCCTCCTGTCCCTCAGATACCTAGTTCAAACTCCTACCATCTAAAAGTAAACACTAGTACAATAAAGCAGGGATGGGCACATTTTTTCTATAAAGGGCCAGACAGTAAATATTTCAACAAAGAATGCTATTTGAAACAAAAATTTATACTACCAATAATGATATATTAATATACATTTTCATACAAAGTATAAATATAAAATTTTCATATAAATAGACAAGATTATTCCAAAATGTCTTCTCTATAATCTATAATTATTACTCCGAATATACTCCCTACGCATAATTATGAAGAACTGTAGGAACATTAAGACAAAATGAACTGGTAACCTAACTAGCAGCATGCTGTCAACATTAAACTCTGACCTAAAACTTTCCCTTAAATGATCAATTAAATGTATAATTAACATCTTTATGGAATTAATTTAAAAAAACTAAACCAGAGTCTAAACCAGGGTAGGGGGTAGACGGGAAGTAGATGGTTAAACGGGTCAAATATGTGCTGACAGAAAGAAATCTAACTATGGGAGGTGAACACACAATGTAAATACATATGCCTTATTGTTAAAATATATAGCTGATACTTTCGGAATTCATTAACCAATGTCATCATAAAAAATTAAAATAAAATTTAAAAAATATATAAAAATTTAAAAAAAACCCCACTAAATCCTAAATGTATATTTCCCAATCAAATCAATTCCAAAATGAATGTTCCTAATATGTCTTACACAGGTTTTAGTTTAATAAAATAAATCAAGATTAGAAAGAACCAGTTCTGTCTGAAAAGTAGATCGTTGCTAAATTGAAAAACCGGCTTCTCAAAATTCAAAGGTATCCTAGGAATACATCTTACCTTAGATGCCATTCTCATAAAAAGTTTGTTTTGATTTTCTGCTGTTCCCATCTTTTCATTCTTGACTAAATCATTTAGGCTTAGATTATCATCATCATGAAAGTATCGAACCCTTTCTTTTTCCTCATGGGTTGAAGCCTATGACAAAACGAACATTATTAATTTAATAAAGATATGAGTCTTTAAAGTATTTTAATAAATTACATATTAATCTAATATTAAATGAAAAAATGCCCTTATGTATCATGATATTCCAGTTTATCCCTATACTATCTGCTTCCACTTCTACGAATTTCAATTAGAATAACACTCCCTACTTTTCTGCTCCTTTACTTTCCTCTTCCCCAGGGATAGAGACAGGACCTTATCTGATTTCTAAGTTTGGGGGAAAAGGCAGAATTGTTTTATCCCTTCTTCTCTCTTCTTTTCTCCTCACTGTAGTAAAAATTCCCTACTCCTATGGAGGGAAGTCTGTGGTTATCCATAGATCAAGAAAGCATATTGAAAACAGGTGAAGTATTAGCAACCTACTCCAAACAGCTCTATCAGAAACAAAGTTGATATTCTGATTCTTATCTAAATCAATCCTGGGTTTTCCTATCAATTGGTTCCATACCTACAAAGGGAAAGGGAAAGTGCTCTTTATTTCCTCCCAAATCAAATCTCTCCCATACTGTTCTCATATTCGCTTATACAAATAAAACCTGCTCTTCAACTTCTTTGAAGTCTTTGGAACCACTTGTTCGATATTTTTTCCCAACATTACTATTCCTGTCTTCATTAGCTCACATCTCATATTCCTTAATTTCAATGACTCTCTGGCTCCAAACCCTTAATTCCTGGCCCTCTTATCCTTTCATTGCAGTTGAAAAGCAAATCTCAATCTTGAATAAATGTGTCTGCTCTCTTTACTCGCAACTAGATTGCTTGGTAGCAACACAAAAAGATCCCATGATATATTCTGACAATGCATCTATGGATCCCTAGCCAGTGCTGTCATTTCATACAATTCAAAACTTTACTATTCTCCTGCTGCTTTGTCCCTCCAAATCCCTAATTCCACCCATTTCATTAGAAGAGGTATCTATCTCACTTCTATTTGCTGAATAAATTAAATGCTATCTCTAGCAGCATAGGTACTCAACAAGCAAATGATAAATATTTGACAGAAAAATTCTGAATGAACAAATCTTTTATGAATCCAATTACCATTTGTATGACATTTCAAATTTAAAACAAAACACCTAACTTGGGAAAACTGAATACACCGTTTTTGTCATCTCAAGAGCCTCAAGGTACTGCTAAAAACTAATTGTAGAGCTGGAAGATGAAAAAGAGTATTAGGTTTATAAAGAATTATAGCAATTACATAATTAAGACATTATATACTCCATCACCAGGTCTCAAATTAGCTAACAGAGATAACAGGTCTGGAAGACCAAGGTTTTCCTTAAAAGCTACGGTTAAGTATATAATAAGAAATGTACATTATACTTAAAATTGCCTTAAACATTTAATGTTCACAGTTATTTGAAACCTGTAATAACATATTTACTACCTTCTAATATTTGTATTACACAGAGATTTCAGAAAATATTTTAAAGTGATCTGTTGCAAACAAAGCCCCAAGAGGACAAAAAGAATTCTGAATAAGCAAAGACATATGTTAAATGTACCATCTGTCTCTTCCTTCTTCCTCCCTTATATTCCAGAGGTTTCCCTGGTGAGTTCACAGGCCATACTCTTCCAGACTGATCTGTTCTGACAAGAATCACTTCTTGCTGGTCTTCATTCTATAGGAAGATTTGGAGATAACTTTTGAAATTATTGTGAAGTGTGTTGAACTCTTACATTTAATAACAAAAAAAATAAATGAAAATGATTCTAGCTTTCATATAATATTACGGATTATCTTAAGTACCCTCGACTTTCATTACCCACTATAATATAAAATGACCACAATCTTTTCATGGAAAAGGTAGGAAAAAATATCCAGTGTTTTTTACTGTTGTTTTTCTAAAGCAATCATAGAAGCAAATTTCAAATGAAGTTTCATTTAAACACTATTAAAAGACGACAAAGAATCGATATTCAAAGACATGAGAATATCCATCACCTACGTAGTCGGTGTTTCTTTAATTTAAAAAGATCTTACTAAAACTTGATTTTAAGAAATAAAGCAACTAAATGACAAAACAAATTTGTTAAATTAGCCACTCCACGCACAATGATACTTCATGCAATTTCTATTTTTCCCATTAACAGTCCTGAAATGCTTTTCACATCTCTGAATCTTTGGAAGAAGTTATATCTCACATACTTTTTCAATCCATATCTTTTTTCTACAAATTTTTAGCCAAATACATACACACCCAGTACAGTGTAAAATAAAAATAAACTTTATACTATGATGAAAATAGAATGTTATTAGAAAGGTTCTATTCTAATGAAAAACACATAAATGAATAGTAACTACTTTATTAAAAATCATTTTGAAACAAGACCAAGCAAATTCTTCACATTTCAATTTTCTTCTCGAATCAGAATCAATTATTAAAAATCGATTCCATTTAATAAAGATTTAGTTCCCCTGTACTTATCAATTATTGATCTTACTTTCATGCACAGTACTAAGTAGATGGTAAAGAATATTGCCTCTTTTCCTCAAGTTATTAACATTAATTGTCATATTTTTAAGGGTATCTCAATTCACTCTCTTACTGCTTAACAGAGATGGGCAAAACACTACAATCTGGCTTCTAAGTTTATCATATTGCTAAAGCTGATCTCCAAGGATTTTCAAATTACTAAATCTAATAAATATTTATCAATTATCATCTTCCTTAATTTGAAAGTATTTGATTCTGTTTATTATATTCTCAGCCTAAAAGTCTTCCTTTTCCAGTTTTAAATAGTCTACTTTCCTGATTCTGCTGCCTAACCTGACTCATTCATTCATTCAATATTTTTAAAAGTGCCTGCCTTATGTAGTAACTAAAAGAAATATAGTCCCTGCCTATGAGAAGCTTATAGCTCATTGAAAGAATTATTCTCTCCATAAATTATCAGTATAAAGAAAGTTAATTTCACTTTCGCCTCCATTTTGAGCTACCTTTCAATGCTGAGGATTCTAGGATTCCTTCATTTACATCCAGTCTGAAACTTAATTATCACTTGTACTGCCAAAAAATTTGTTATATTAAACATAAATATAATTATGCTTTTCCTGGGTGAAAACCTGCAGAGACCCCATATCATCTAGGAAATCAAGACCAAAGTGTGGCCCACAGGCTAATGTCAATCCGAGAATTACCGGCCATGAAATATTTACCAGTCCATGATGAGTTAAGCATAAAAAATGAGTTTAAAAACAACCTTAAAGAGTAATCTTATGCTTGTTTAATCCAAATAAAATTTGGACCTATATTTTCTAAAATATATTACATTTTTCTATAATTTTTGTAGTTTTACAAAACTATCAGTCCATGATGCACTGGAAAATTAAAAATAAAAAAACAAAAAACATTCCGATCCTACATCAGTCTGACAAACACTGCATTAGACAGTGGAATAAAAACCAGGCATCTTAATATAGTATACAACGCCTGCAAATTCAAATACTAAGGAGCTCTTCAAATTCACTTTTTTTCTAGCTCTTCACACTTTTTTAAATTTATTGTACATTTTACTTACTAAATAATTTTAGGCATACTTACATTGCTAGACAGTATTCTTTTAAGTAATTCCTTGTCAATTTACAATTATATGTCTTTGTCACTTTTCTAGGCCAAAGACCAAGGTATATACTACTTGGTATGTAATGGATCTGGCACAGTGTCAAAAAACAGTGGGTATTCAATAAATGCTTAATAAATGTAATTAACAAGCTGGCGTCTCAAACAAATTAACTATACTTCTAAAGCTAAACCACTATCCTTCCACTTTCCTCTCCTTCCAGCTTTTCTACTTTCTGTTCCTCAGGCATGCCAATACAAAGGACACCAAGTTCTCCCACTTCCAGAACCCAAGACAGAAATATTGAAAAAAAACTAGAAACCCTGAGTAAGTTCTGTATTTGCTACTACATTAATTCAGAAGTTCAGGCTTATTTAAGAATCTATATCAGGGTCAACAAATTATGGCCCAAAGGCCAAAAAAAAAAATAAAGCAAATATTGATGCCAATTAAGTTTTTTTATATGAAAGAAAGACAATATAATTTGGCTTAACAGTGTCTATTTACAGAATGAAGAGATAACTTTGCTTAGAGAAGTAAAAGCCAGAAGCAGCAGCTGACAACTAAAAGTGGCTGGATCCAGTAAGGTCTGGAAAGGGTTCAATTGTTATTCTTTGATATAGGCCTGTTAGCACTATTTGTATATAACGCATTGATTAAAAAGGAAAGGAAAAAGCATACATTGCTTTGATTCAAAACTGGTATTAAAAATTCTAAATGTTTGTTTGAAAGCCTTTTTCTAGCATTTTGGAAAGAAAGGAAAATTCTTCTACTAGATCAGATTTTCCCACCAACTGGGATTTTGCAAGTTTGTCGTTATTGAAAGCCATATAGCATCAGTTTTCATTTTTATCTTTTAAATTTTCAAGAAATAAGCAGTTATTAATAGTTCTTAGTATTTTCATGACTTTTGAACACTCTACTGTATTTCTAATTACGTCCACAGAGAACGGGTTGTTCACTACACACACAAGTACCTGTCCAAGGCAGTGAGTAGACGAACACCAAGCTACATTACATTAACTAAGATGTGTATCCTAACTCAAGGCTAATTTTTAAATTTATACAAAGACATTCACAGGACTGCATCTGCTCAAAAGAGGCACCTTTATCTAATCTGATAAAGGCACCAGATGCCTCCTCTTTTCAATTCTCAGTACTGTTTGTGTCTTCTTTCTATCCTGTATCCCCTCCTAGATCAGTCTTTCTAAAGGCTTACCTATTTTTTTTTTCAAAGAATAAATTTTTGCTTTTTTGATCACTTCCGCTTATTTTCATTTTTCTATTTTAGTAATTTAAGCTTTTATCTAACCACCATACTTCATATCCACTTTTTAATATATTTTTTTTCTTTTCTCTTGTGTTGTTATTGGCCAATATCACTGGCAGCATAGTGTGATGGTGTGGATGCTAGAGCCAGAACACCCAAGCTTCAATCCTGCCTCATTAGATAACCCTGCAAGTTATTTAATCACCTCAATTCCTTCATTTGTAAAATAAAATAATAGAGTGTTTTCAGGATCAAATAATATATGTAAGGTATTCAGAACAAAGTCTAGATATAAAAGTGATCGAAAAAATGTTAGCTCTAATTTTTACTTATCTTTAATTCTTTCTTTGATTGAGTTCTGCCTTGAATTTATCTCATTTCGCCTCCAAATATCCTAAAATTTTATTCCTTCTTTATATCTACCTATTATTGTTTCACTTGATTTTGTTTCATATCTTTTTCTTTTTACAAACATTATTCTGTTCTTATAAGTGAAACTACTAAACATTCTTATTTTAAATCATTTTAAAGTTGCTCTATCATTTTAAATTTACTAACAAGGAGTATCTATCTCCCAATTATTTTTTACTGTCTTTCTGAGGGAAAACTAATGTTTTCTGGTATGCAAGCAGATTTTAAGTAGGTTTTTTTCCTTCTTTCCTGTCTGTCTGCCTACTCTGACCACTCACTGATTGATAAGTTTTGACACTGTCTCCACTCAGTCTATTAGGCTTCCCAGTTCTTACCATACCTCCCACGTGATATTGGGGATATTTCACACGGCCGAAAACCTGTGTCTGCTTTCTCTACACCTCGCATCATAAACAATTTCCTATGAGCTACAGCCTTAAGTACCCAAAAAAGCCTTTTCCACACTCATTTTACAGAAACCATCAAACTTGATTCAGGAAGAGAGAAGCTACTATGTAAGGGGATCTTATAATTCCCATTATCTCAGATTCTCAATTCTCGGCTGCTCTGCCTGTTTTGATATTTGATCCCTGCAAACTCCAGCTCCTTATTGTTTTATGTTTCTATTCAGTTTTACATTCACATAAAAGTATTTATTTTTGAGCCATTTTCCATCTCTTCCAATTTTTTCCTTTTATATTTTGGCTGCGATTGCTTTGTTTTTTGTACAGAGTGAAAGCCTCAAAGCATTAATGTACCTCTAATCATAGCACTCAAAATGTTGCTCAATAGTTTTCCAAATTCTTTAGGTTGTAGACACCACTGTGCAAACTCTGTATCAATACAGAGACTCAGAAAGATAAGAGATAAGCCAGATATAAACTGAAAATATATTCTATGACCATATCTTTTAAGTTACTCAAGCCATCCTGCCCATCCTGGAATTCTTCTAGAGCATGCTCTAGAAATAAAATGAAAGCACATATTTATTTTAGCCTCAGTTTTATTTCTTGTAATAGTAAATAATGACCTGTCTCATGTCTCTCTCATAAAGCTAATAGACATTAAATACATTAAACATGTATAAGCTTAAGAAAAATATTAGTACAAAGGATCATCACTAAAAAATAGTATGAGTAATATTTTAAGACTACAGTTCAATTCACAATATCAAAAGGATTATTCGGAGACATGTTTAACCACTACCGATTTTAATTTTGTTAAGTAGATATTTTCTAGAGTTGATCTAATATCTGGGTCTAGCATTAAAAAACCAATTCCATTCTTTGTTACATGTTTGAGATTCACATTCTCATAAAGATGTTAACTGAAATCATGAAACTAGGAGATATAGTCAGGATGAAAATAGAGATTTGATCCTTGTCTACCTATCCAATCTCTTCTTCCTATGTTCTTACTCATTCTTTGCTCTGTAACCATTCAAGACAACCTACCATCTTATAAACATCTCATTCTCATCTTTGCATCCTTACCAAGCTGCCCTGTCTGTATCACGCTTTCCTGCCAGAGGATGATGGTAAAGTTGCTCAGGGAAAAGAAAGCTGATTTTTGTTTAAGGACAATAACTTCTAAGTATATTTGCAAGTAATGGGAAAGGGGCCGACAGAAAGAAATTAAAGAGTCCATATAACTGGTAGGAACTGGTTCCAGAGGAACAGAAAAGGAATAAAATTAGGAACCTTGTAAAAACTTGGCATTAAAGAAAATGAGAATGCCATTCCCATTGCCAAATGAGAGATGCAGAAAGATTAATTTTCAGGAAGCACAAGTAGACATTAAAACTTCCTACCCATTCATTCCTGGTTGGTAGACATCCTTTGTAAATATTCAAATTTACAATCTTTATTTTCCAAAAATGAAGTAGGAAGCAAAGTACTAAAAATAAAACAGGGAATCTGTACAGAATGGCAAAAGTTTTGAGTAACTGCTAAAAAAAGTAAAGGTTTTTTTGGGGGGGGACAAATTTACAGAAAAAAAATCATTCTGAATTTCTTCAGTATCCTTTCCTTAGATTTCAGAAATTATATTAATGGGACAATGAATAAACTGATATGATTATAATTTCATTAAATGATAAATACTGTGTACCATGGAAAAATGCTGATACAATGAGTAAAAAAGATTACAATTATGTAACATTATGCACCTGCATACATATTTATAATAGACAAAGACTTGAGGGAAATACCAAAAAGCAAAGTGGATGTTTTTCTCTTGTTTTGCTTTATTATGTTAATTGTGCAAGAATATTTAACACATTATTAGGAAGGGAAGAAATGAAGGGGAGGAATCTAGAGGGAAATACTTAAAATTGAATGATAGGATTTGGAAAGATTTTTATTTTCTCCTTTGGTTTTTTTTTTGTTTTTTGGGGGTTTTTTTGTTTTTGCATTTCCCAAATTCTACAAAAAAAAAAATGTATATTTTACTTATGATTGGCAGTCACCTAAGAATATAAAAAAAGAAAAATATACTTCAATTTATTTTTTCAAGCCCACATACAAAATCACTTTAATGGAAATTTTTCTATTACACGAGCATTTCTAGACAACTTAAATTTTTGTGTTTAGAGCTTATATAACTGTCAAATATAAAATTAATTTTTTCATGTTGGCCAGACATGGAAGCAACCAAAGTGTGCTACAATAAATAATTGGATAAAGAAGCTGTGGTACATATATACAATGGAATATTACTAAGCCATAAGATGAAATGCTATTTGTGACAACATGGATGGACCTAGAGATAACCATGACAAGCGAAATAAGCCAAAGTTGAAAATCACATAATATCACTCATATGTAGGATATAAACCTAAAAGCAACAAACAGGACAGCAAACAGAGACGCATGGAAATGGACAATAGACTAGTGGTTACCAGAAGGTAGGGGAGAGGGGAGGTAGATGGGGTAAAAGGGGTCGAATATGTGGTGGCAGAAAGAATTCTAATTATGGGAGGTGAACATGCACTATAATATATATATGCCTTACTGTTAAATTGTGCACCTGAAACTTACTGGATACTGTTAAATTGTATACCTGAAACTTACTGGATTTCGTTAACCAATGTCACCATAAAAAAAAAATTAATTAAAAAATATATAAAAGTTTAATTTAAAATTAATTTCAACATATAGGCAAGATTGCCATTTTATATTTCAAACATCAGCTTATCAATCTAAGTCATATCAATTACTCTAATAATTTTTATTTACTTTAAATAATTTTAAATTGCACACATATACTTAACCTTATTTCTTGCCACCAAATTAAAATTTAATTGAGACTCAGTTCATCTACACTTATTCAAAAAATGAAGATAAATGAATCCACAGAATTATAAAGAGAAGTAGAAGAAATTTCTCTATACAAAGTGCTTAAAACAAATCTTGGCACATAGTATGCCTTCAAAAAATATTACCCATTACTATATAATTATAGGAGGAATAGTAGTACAATATACGTCAATTAATCCCATTGTCTTGAAAAATAAAATCATATCTTGAAATTCAATGAAACAAATTTAGAAATAGAACAAGTAAAAAATAAGATATTAAAAGAACTGAAAAGCAAACTGGTTTTCTCAAGGTAATAATCCTTTATTGAACATATTCCATGGTGTTCAGATGGCACAGATTTTAAAACTAATCCATATTTTGTAACTTAATTTTTAGACTGAAGTCAAAGAAACACGCATGGATGATTTACTTAGTATTTCTGGGTAGACAGGAACATGATAAATACCACCATTTTTTTCAGATTCATTGTGACATAATTTCAACTGTTTTTCTTTTGTTTTCTTGGGGAGGGGGGGGGTTTCGGTGTTAAGTTTCACTCAACTAATTTTATTTTTATTTTCTCTTTCCTCGTAAATTCTTTATTAGTAACTGTCTACTGCAATTATTTTGGTCAGAACCTGTTTGGTTACCTGCATACTTATTATGCACTATAAAAATGAAAACTGTATTTTCAGCTTTCCTAAAAGCACATTAAATTTGACTTCTTATAACTATCTTTAATAACTTGTTACACATCTACAATACAGCTAAAGCAATTTTTGAATATATAAGGATAAAATTTACTTTAGAGTTGATTTATTCATTTCACTTAAAATGTTTTCTCCTTAAACTGCAAAAATACAGTATAGATATGTAACATTATCCCTCCCTTCTCAAAAAATCATACAAAGGGAACATATAAGGATCAAACTCTTCAAGAAAATATGAACTAACATTTCATTTTTCTCTTAAATTTAATTAAACAGCAGAAAAATAAATGAAATGCTGATGACAGCAGACTTAGTGAGAAAAAAACTAATGGGCACTTGGGGAAACAGAAGCAAATTGGTGGAGCAGAAAGGTTGTTGCTGTTCATTCTTCCTTCTCCAAGGAAACCAACTATATGGCTTCAGTATCTGTTGCAGAATCCCGGTTCAAAATTTGAGATAGTCCACAAAAAAAATCATCTCAAAATTCAATCTAAAAAATATACAACCACAACTATCCAAATTAAAAGTTTCTCTAAATTATCACACTTGAGAGAATATTCTTCATAAAACAAAATTAGAAAAAACTGTTCCAGAATGCATTAACAATTAAATATGGCCTATAATCATGTGAATGGGTGTTTCCTATTCAATGACTGATGTCTGTGGGTTATCACTCACATCTAGGATAATACTTAGCAGCTGTGTTAAAGATTATTCCTGGGGCATAGAAATAAATCTTACAGATAATAGTCGTAAAGAGAATAGCTTTTTCCTTTGGCAAAGATAAAATGGTGATGAAACCCAAGAATAATGGCTATATCCTTAAGACATTCTCTGGATACCCAAATTGCACTGGGCCTTCTTCACTTCCCTCATATTTCTATACTGTTCCTTTGAAGTACCATCAAAATTATAATTGTACATTTGTATAATTAATATTATTTATATGTTCTATTTCCAAAGAGGATGCTTTCCAAAGGAAAATATGATGTCTGAGTTAAGATCTAAAAAATGAACAGAAAGGACTAAGAAAAGAGTGGGAAAGGAGAATAATATTGTAAACAAAGGAAAGACTTTGTACAAAGGCACTGAGGCAGGAATAAAGCTATATCAGAGGTACAGATGATGATGATGATGATGATGATGATGATGATGAAGAAGAAGAAGAAGAAGAAGAAGAAGAAGAAGAAGAGATGGTCATCTTAATGTAGTAGATAAGGAAAGCAAACAGTAGATTTAAAAAATATTTAGCAAGTAAAATTGATAAATCTGATGTGACTAACGTGCACCGATACAAGATTATGTTACTATAAAATGTATTTGTATTTCTATATCATCTATAAAATCATTTTGCTTTAATTTACCTTAAAATGTTTGCAAAAAATAAGCCCTCTAGTCATGCATAAGATACTATTATTTCTAACTGCAGAGCACGGAAATGAGGCATACCTTTGGGAGGGTAAAAAAACAGGCTGAACTATGTACAAAGTAGGTACATCCATTGCACTGACCTATTCTTCTTGGCTGGGAAAGATACCAGCTAAATGATTACAAGTAGAAAATATTTTTATGCACCTCCTATGTCAGGAAACACTATACTATCAAGTAAAGTGTACCTATGGGAATGTGATATGGTAAATAGTGGCATAAATGCCAAGCTAATGTTTATTTTAGATTTAAAATATTTGATCTGGAAAACTGAGAATGCAAATGACTTCTACAAAGAAGGAACTATAAAGTATTTTTTGAAGAAATATCACTGCTAAAAATGGAAAGCAAACCATCAACACTACAGTTTTTTTAATCTTGTAATTAATTTTTTTTTCTGTTTTACTATGTTTATAGGGATCAGCTGCATAGACTGGGATGCCAAAACAGAAAACCCGTCTAGGCGTTCATATATCCTGCAAATCCCACAAATGATAATACAGTGAACTTAAAAGATCTAAGAATTAGCTTTAAAAGACAGTGTGTTAAGGTAATAATAAAGTACGATCAAACTATTAGAAATACTTTAAATCACCAGTAAGTACCTGACTTTCTGTCTAAAATGCCATAGGTGAGTTCATCCCGTTAATTATTAGTTAATGTTCCCCTATGATCTTCTAAGCCCTTCAGTTAATTCCCCAATTTCTTTCAAGAGAATGTCCGAGGATTATAGAGCAGCCTGGGGATTATAATAATATATTTCCTTTCTTTCTCAGCAGTATGAACTAAACTTTAAAGCTGCCACACAATTATGCTGTGACTTTCATTATTTACTGCAAACAGCTGAATTTTCTGCCCTCCTAGGGGAAAAAAAACAGTGTAGAGATGAATTCCCTCAGATTAAATGTGTCCATGATGTAATTCCACTAAAAGATGATTAACAAGCAGAAGTTATAGAAGGGCAAATTAACATCTAATATATTAACTCAATGAATTTTATTACTCAGTGTCCAAGTACAAGTTAGATGGAGATGCTATATTTAAATAAGGAAGCTATACTCATAAGAAGAACAGACTAGAGGGTTTAGAAGTTCATGGATCATTTTTAAGTTTACAATTGAAAACTATAGGGCAGAAAATAAATGGAAGACACTCGTACAACAAATATTTCAAGTATTTCTTGGTTATCTACAATGTACCATTACCCTAGACACCAGATATGAACTAAGTATGATTTCATATATCACTAAGATATAAAGGAAATAGCCCTTGCCCTAAATATTAAATAGTGCACACTCTAAAATGGAAGATAAATAGGCAAACCAATATTTGCCAAGTGCTTGGGGCATTGAATCAAGAGATTTACCTTGTTCATATAACCTAACATTATCCACTCTTTAAAACCATTAGCTAGCACAACTTAGTAAAAACAGCCAATTTTATAAACATACTTTCTATACTATTGTCTAAGTCATTAATAATGCTAGCTTGAAGAAAATTCTATGAAATTTGACTTCATACATTCTCATCTCCTCTCATGCTAACATTAAATTGTATAAATTAATCTTTGAGAACAGTCCTTTAAAATTAGTTATAACCTCATTATAAACCTCTCAGCACTGTAATGCACCCAATTTGGCCCTTCAACTTTTTCTATCTACATTTACTCTCATGGTGACTTCACGCAATATTGTAGATTTAAATGCCATCTATGTGTTAATAGCTACCCAATTTTTATTTCCAGCCCAGGCTTCTCCCAACTCTCAACCATATATATCCACCTGCCTATTTGACATCTCTGTTTGTTCCACATCTAAAAGACATCCAAACTCAATATATTAAAAACAGAACTTCTGATTGTTGCCCCAAAAAACTACTCCTCCTCTTTCTACTGCATCTCAAACAATGGCCACTCTATTCTTCCAGCTTTTCAGGCTAAAAAATGTAGAATCCACTTTGCCACTTTTTTTTTACTTCTTACTCATCTCCCATCTAAAACGTCATAAAATTTGTCAGCTCTCCTTTCAAAATACATACAGAAAACATTTATACATATTCAAAATCTAATCACTTCTAACAATTTCTCAGCTACTATCTTGGTCAAAGCCACTACCATTTCTTGTGTTTATTATTGCAAAAGCTCAACTAGACTCTAGCTTCTGCCCTTATTCTCTTTCAATCTGTTCTTTAAAAAAGCCAGGTTGATCTGTCAAAATATATTTTCTGCTCAAAACCCTTTATAGCTTTCATCTCACCCAGAACAAAAGCCCACTTCCTTACTATGACTTTCAAGTTTAATATGAACTGGCCTTCCAGTCTCTCTAACCCAGATATCCTAATTCCCTCTCTCTCATTCATGCCACTCCAGCAACACTGGCTTCTCCGTGTTGTTATTCCTACACATAAGACATGTTCCCATATTTGCACCTTTAAAAATTTCTTCCTAATGACTGAAATGCTCTTCACTCAGATATAGAGATTCACTGCTTTAATTTAAGTCTTTACTTCAATGTCAATTTCTCAATGGAATTAGCCTATGTACCCCAAGCAATCAGCATACCTGGCACTCAAGATCCCCACCATGCTGCCATACAGGATGTATAACTTCCTACTATGCTGTGAAATTTATTATTTTTATTATTTATTGCCTCCTTCTCCCTTCCCAAATGAAACTCCAAGCAGGCAGGTGTTCTTACCTACTTTGTTCATTAACAGAGACATGAATGAGTGATGGAACAAAATAACTTGTTTTATATAAAATGGACATCAAACTAAAGTCTCTCACTCTGTAGGGGTAGAATTTAAAAACCAATTTGACTTGTATAAGGTCAAATAGTAAATGACAGAGTCCAGAACAAAACCAGGTCTCCCTGGCCTAGGCTTCTTCCCATCAGGACAAACTGGTGGAAAATAAGAGAATACATATGAAAATAATTTTTAAAAACAAGCTAACAGCATATACACACAAACATACCAACACAGTTATACACACATTTTATATTAAAATATCACCACTGCTAAAATAGCAGTATTACACAAGGCAGTTATATGCCTACAAAAAAACTTTTATTGCTTACCTTTACCCCAGATTTTTTTGATGATATGTGTGCTGTAGTTTCTTTAAATTTATTTGCCTTTTCAAGTTGGGCTTTAAGTTGTTCAGCTAATTCCTTCAAACAAAAAACAAAACAAAACAAAAAACCAGGTGTGATATATATAGTTTAATTCCATACTATAGACTATTTTAAACTCATGCAATAGCAAGAAAACTAGCATAGTGAACACCTATCTAGCCATCGCCTAAATTCAGTTACCAAGTCAAAGTCTAGTATATCATTTTTTTAACAAACTTATCTCAGTTACAAACTTCTCAAATACCTGTGGCATTTGTTTATGCTTTGAAAGAAAATAACTATGAAGACATATATTTTAGGAGAGTCTAGGAGATAAAGGGAATATATAACTTTAAGAATGGTATTTTTATAGTTCCTTAGATGTTATCAAGTATGATCCTCAAAATTTCAGTTATTTGTAAAAGGGAGACATCACAAGACTTAAAATATTACCTTCTTTACTGCTGATAAATAATTTAGATAAAAATTCTGAATATACTTCATTTTTACTTCAGTTAAAGTCTATGGGAATTTATGTAAAACAATTGACATACAAAGCAATAAATTACAAAGCAATAAATTAAATAAGTAGATTTATATGACAAGCAAAAAACAGCATTCTCCACTTCAGTGGTTCCATAAACACAGGAACATTTCTTTTAACATAAGTTAACCTCCTAATGTGGTGACCTCTCTATTTTAACCAATTCTTTTGTGCTTTCAAAATTCAAAGAGGGAGTGCAGCATATGCAAGATATGCCTTTTATCAGACATACAAACTAACAATAGATATATCTTGTTTAGCCAAGAGTGTATACTGATAATATATCGAAACAGAAGGCTACTTAAAGCTGATGAGTTTGAGATAAGTACATACATATGACCATGAGAGAATCTATTCTATCAAGACATGAAAACCTATCAGACTTTGCTATTCTGCCATTTGCAATGCAACATATATTAGTATAAAAGGAATGTGACAATATAATACATACATACATATATACATAAATAGATGCAGCTCTTACTAAATCATCCCTGTTTTTATTCAATTCTGTGGTAAATCAGTCTTAATCACAACATTATTATAGAAATTAAATGAACTAACCTATACAAAGCATCTAACACATTATCAGGCACAAACACACTGACTTAAAATTTGAATAAATGAATTAATCATCTTTTCTAAGATCTTATTTTAAATTCCTTAAATTCCTACCTAAAGGAATTTAAGAAAGTAATACACATTCTTAATAATATATGATATGAAAAAAGGGAAAGATGGCAGTGATATCTTTATCCCCCTCAAATATGCTTAATAAGTTAGAAATGCAAGAATAAAGCAAATAGTGGGAACATTTGAGATCTTGCTCCTTGGCACATATCTTCAGTTTCATTCAAATAAACTCAAAAAATTTCAAACAAACGAATGGAGAGGAGGGGAAAAGGGGAGGGGATAGGAAGGAAGGGGAGGGAAGGGAAGACAGGCAGGCAGGCAGGCAAGCAGCAAAGTAAAAAACTAAATTAAAAAGCATTCAGTTACCCAGGACCTTAAATTTCAGAAATCTGACAGAGAAAGTGGATAATTTAAAAGCAGAAAGACAGTATGGTTTTTAGAAGCGTTCAAGAATTACTTTAAAGAATTGATAAGCAGACGTTATTGTCAAAGTATGCTATATCCACCTGCTAAGAAACTTCCAATATTCTTCTTTAAAGTTAAATATTTAATTACTGTTCTCCAAAAACAAAAAACAAAAAAAAAAAAAAAAACAACAACAACAACAAAAAAAAACAACATAAGTCTTACCATATTTCCCATCATTTCTGCCTTAATAATCTTGGCTCCCAACTTGTTCTTTTCATCAACACTCAGGATGTGCATGGACTCATCCTCTGAACTACTTCTGTTTGAACAGGTAAAATTAAGAGCATATGAAATACAGGTACAATGCATGTAACAACATCAAGACTCAACTGTTACTTTAATTGACCTCAACAAAACATAAGCACCAACAGCTTATGATCTATCTACACACACACACACACACACATACAATCTCTCTCTCTCTCTCTCTCTCTCTCTCTCTCTCTCTCTCTCTCTCAATGTTCCACCATAAATCAATAGTTTAAAAAGCTGTTACAATGCCATGATGGCTTACAGCAGTTATAATATCTGACCAAAGTCCCAGTAACTAAAAACATATAAACAAATTACTTTTCACTATTAAATATCCCCCCACTCATTCTAAAAATAAAAAAAAATAAAATAAAATAAAATAAAAACACTATAAACAGACCATTATTCAACATATCTAGCAAAATTTCCTCCTCATTCAATAGGATGTTACTGATAATCTAAGAAACTGTAACCAGAAAATGACATTTAACTGCATTCAAATAATAAAAACAATGATCGTGTGCTCTTTTGCAAAGTCAACCCAGAATTAGACCACATAAACCAATTTACAACAAAGATCATGTACCAAATCTATACTATAGAAGCTTCACAGAATAAATATTTCCAGATTTCCTGACACATACAAAGTTGCCCTGGCTTACTCCCTTAAGGAAGATTCAAGACTACAATGCAGGGAGGGTAAACCTAGGCAAAGTCTGACTCCTCAGTGAAGGTGACATAGCTAAGAGTCCAAGTACTCTGAAGCAGCTAGAGAAGAGAGAGCTGAACAGTGAGAGAATACCAGAGAACTGCAGGCAGTTCCTCTGAAGTATTCAGCAAGAAGCTACCCACAGTCAGGAAAAGAACTATCCCAAAGGCTTAGCGAACAGTTTTCAGCACTCCTGGGAATAGTGCCTGGTCTCACTAGCCAGTAAGAAAAGTTATAATTCACAAAGCACTGGGTAGAGTATTAAGGGTCTTACTTCATTAGTAAGAAGTAATAAGCCCTAGACTAAATGCTGCCCTGGGCCCACCTAACAAATGTTAAAAGTCAAAAAGATCAAGTGGTTTCCAATAAGCTTAACATGTCCCAGAACAAAACTCAAGAATATTTACAGAATATTTACAGAATGTAAAAATATCCACCACTCAACAAATTAAAATTCCTAATATCTAGTATCCAATCAAAGATTACCAGACATACAAAGATAAAAAAAAATAAGACCCATAATTAAGAGAAAAAGCTATCAATCAAAATTAACCCAGAACTGACACATATAAGAAACAGCAGACAAAGGCACTAAAAGTTATTATTATAACTGTATTCCAGATGTTCCAAAAGTTAGGAACTAAGATATTAAATAAGATATTGAATTTCTATAGATGAAAATTACAATGTCTGAGATAAAAAAAAAATACACTGGAGAGAATGAATGGAACATTAAAGTACAACTGAAAATATTAGTAAACCTGAAGTATTAGAAACTATGCAAAATGAAACACACAAGAAAGATAAAAAACTATTAAAAAATAAAAAGCATCAGAGAGCTGTAGGATAACCTTAAATTCTTAATATTCATGTCATTGAGGACTGGGAAACAGAAGAAACAAAGGCCAAAATTTTCTAAATTTGTTGAAAACTAAGAACCTTATAGATCCAAGAAGCTCAAGGAATCCTAAGTACAAAAACACTACATGAAAAAAATATATACTAAAGCACATCAAATCAAATTGTTCAAAATTAGTGATAAAGAGAACATTTTTAAAGCAGGCATAGGAGGGGGAAAATAAGACAAATTAATGCACATAGAAACCACAGAGAAACAAGGTAAGTATGACAGCATACTTCTCATCAGAAACAATACAAGCAAGAAGACAGTAGTAACATCTCTAAAGTACTTTAAATTGTCAACCTAGGATTCTACATCGAGTGAAAGTATCTTTCAAAAAAAAAGTGAAATTAAGACTTTTTCAGACATAAAAAGCTGAAAAAAATGTTCAAGAGAAGCCTCCAGGCAGAAGAAAAAGTATACCAGACTGAAATATGGATCAACGCAAAAGAGCAAAAGAGATGATGCCTACAAGGGTAAATATATAATACTTTTTCCTTATTACTTAAATCTCCTTAAGATAACTATTTAGCAAAAATAATGACAATATATGAAGGGTGTATACAAAGTTTAAGTAAACAGTACAACAGTAACAGAAAGGACAGGAGGAAAGAAATATAAACAAACTATTGTAAAGTTCCTATGCCATAAAGGAGTGATATGATGTCACTATTCAAAGCTAAAGAAACCACCAAAATAACACATATGTGTGTGTGTGTGTATTATATATACATACATATATATCAATAAGAGAAATAAAATAGAATCCTAAAAATATTCAATTAATCCAAAAGAAGTCAAAGAGGAAAAAGAAAACAAAGGCCAGGACAAATAGAAAACACATAACAAAATTACAGATTTGAACCTAATTATATCACATTATATATAAATGGTCTAAATGCCTGAATTATAAGGCATAAGTTCAAGGCAGAAGGGATTGGCACAAAATATTCAGTGATGAAAAGCAAGGACCTAAAACCAATATTACTCTACCCAGCAAGGCTATCATTTAGAATCAAAGGATAAAGAGCTTCCCAGACAAGAAAAAGCTAAAAGAGTTCACAGAAACCAAAGCAGTATTTTAAGAAATGTTAAGAGACTTCTTTAAAAAGGAAAAAAAAAGGGTTCAAAAATACAAATAAAAATGGTAATAACTACACGCCTATCAAAAATTACTTTAAATGTAAATGTATTAAATACTCCAATCAAAAGACATAAGCTGGCTGAATAAATAAGAAAACAAGACCTATATACATACTGCTTATGAGACCCATTCAGGTTGAAAGATACACACAGACCGAAAGTAAAGGGGTAGAAAAGATACTTCATGCAACTGGAACAAAAAAAAGCTGGGGTAGCAATACTTATATCAGATAAAATTGACTTGAAAACAAAGGCTATAACAAGAGACAAAGAAGGACCCAGCAATTTCACTTTTGGGTATTTATCCAAAGGAACCCAAAACACTAATTTGAAAAGACACATGCATTCCCATGTTCACTGCAGCATTATTTACAATAGCCAAGATATAGAAGCAACCTGTGTCCATCGATAGATGAATAAAGATGTAGTATGTAGTATATAGGTACAATGGAGTATTACTCAGTTATAAAAAAGGAGCGAAATCTTGCCATTCGTGACAACCTGGATAGACCTATAGGGTATTATCCTAAGTGAAATAAGTCTGACAAAAAAAGACTAATACCATATGTTTCACTTATACGTAAAATCTAAAAAAACAAACAAAACAGAAACAAACGCACATAGAGAACAAACTGATGACTGCCAGATTGAAGGGGGTTTGGGGAGTAGCTGAAAAAGATGAAGGAATTAAGTAGTACACATTGGTAGTTACAAAACAGTCATGGAAATGTAAAGTATAGCATTGGGAATATAGTCAATAATATCATAATAACTATGTATGATGTCAGATGGTTACTAGATTCATCAGGGTGATCACTTTGTAAGTTAATAAATGTCTAATCATACTGTACATCTGAAACTAATGTAATATTGAATGTCAATGGTAACTGAATCAATTATTTTTTAAAAAGCAGAAACTGTCAGATGGAAAAGAAAGCAAAACTCAACTACAAGAAATGCACTAGAAATAAAAATACATAAATGTGTTAAACATAAAAAAATAGGGAAAATGTATCATTTTAATACATTTTAATACTAGGCAAAAGAAAGCTGAAGTGGCTTCTTTAACATCAAATTAGATTGCAGAGGAAAAAACAGGGCCAAAGAAAGCCATTTCATATAAAAAAAAGGTAAATCTATAAAGAGTACAGATGAATTTCTTAATATATACGCAATAACAGAACTTCAAAATACCAAAACTGCAAAGAGAAATAGAAAACTCTGCAACTAGAGTTTCAGATTTCAAGACCCTACTCTCAATACTTGATTGAATATGTAAACAGAAAATCAGCAAGGGCATGAAAAACCTGAATAACACTATCAACTAACATGACCTAATGGACATTCATAAAATACTCCACCCAACAGAGTACACATTCTTTCCAAGCACATATGAAACGTTTACCATGATAAACCATAGTCTAAGCCATAAAAAAGTTTCAACAATTTAAAAAAATTCAAGTCATAGGAATTATGCTCTCTGATCACAATTAAATTAAATTAAAAATCATAAAGATCTCTGGAAAATCCTCAACTACTTGGAAACAAAAAGCACACCTGTAAATAACCATGGGTCAAGAACAAAATTAAAGAGAAATTTAAAAAGTATTTTGACTGTACAGAAATAACAAACATACAACAATATCAGATTTTGTGGGATGTGCTGCTAAAGCATTACCAGGGGGAAATTTATTAGCACTAAATGTTTTCATTGGAAAAGATGATCTCAATTCAATAATCTTGGTTTACAACTAAGAAAGCAGAAAAAGAAGAGCAAATCAAACCCAAAGCAAGTAGAATATAAGAAAAAGTAAAAATAAAAATAGCAATTAAGTAAATAGAAAACAGAAAAATAAAGAAATTCAATGAAACCAAAAGCAGTTAATACAATCAATAAAACTGACAAACCTCTACCCTGAATGATTAGGAAAAGATAAAAACTACCAGTGAAGAAATGAGAGAAGCGAAATCACTACACATTCTAAGCACCCTACAAAAAGAGATCCAGATGGCAAATAAGCACATGAGGAGATGCTCAACAAAAGTAGTCATTAGAGGAATACAAATTAAAACCATGAGATACTGCTACACATCCACTAGAATAGTTAAAATTAAAAGGGTTGACCATTCCAAGTTTCTGCAAGGATGTGGAGTAACTGAGTCTCATACTGTTCACAGTAAAGTAAAATGATATAACCACTTGGTTACCATATGATCTAGCCATTCCTCTAGTAGATATTTACCCAAGAGAAAAGAAAGCATATATGCATACAAAGACTTGTACATATATGTTCAAAGAAGCTTTTATTTCTAATAGCCGAAAACTGGAAACAGTCTAAATTCCACTGACAGATGAATAGAAAAACAAATCGTGGTATCTCTTACCAATGCTATCCTACCCATGAATAAAAAGAAATGAACTATTGCTATATGCAACATGGATGAAGCTCAAAATAATTACACTAAGTGGAAGAGGCTAGCAAAAAGTGTGTGATGGATGATGATCCCATTTATATGACTAGAAAATGCAAAAAAGTCCATAATGAAAGAAAGATGATGAATGGTTATCTATGGGGGTTGGCAGGACCTGGGGAAAGGTGAGAGGGGGATTATGAAAGGATACCAGGAACTTTGGGGGATAATGGTTTTGTTAGAATACACATATTTCAAAATTTACCAAAGTGTACACTTGATATACATATATATACATATTTTATTATATCAATTACAGCTCAAAGTTGTTTTAAAACCCCCCAGAGTAATAAAAAAAAATTTTAAGCAGAAAATCTGTCATAATCTCAAATATAAAGTATGTTTTTGTACTACAAGTTTTCTTGAATGCCTATATTTCATCAAATTCTACTGAAATTAACCTGAGTTTTCAACATGCATTCTGAGCAAGTAATAGCAAAACATATAAACAGATCTCCAAATCAAAACTCGACCTAACAATCACGTATGGAAATTATTTTTAAATAGTAAATTCCTTTTGAGCAAAAAATAGAAGTCTCTTAATAGATAGAACTTCCGTTTTTTAGAACAGACATTAGTTTTTGCAGAAACTCTATAAGAACCATTTCTTCTCGTATTGGTGAAAGGAAAGGAAATACTCTGGTGCTTAGACTAAGAAATCTAAAACAGTTCATGCAAAGAACCACTAGAAAGTAACATATTTTTGTTCCCCTCAAGTTCTTTTAGTCTACATTTTAAAAACCAATTAAGACGAACAGTAGGGGCACTGCATTTGTGTAAGCAAGAGAATATTATTACTTTTTATATGCTTCTGTGGGTTGAGGTACTGCTTGTATCATTAGTAGTATTTTTTTTTTGTATGGAAAATAGTTTTCAATAACTTTTTAAAATTAAATTCTGAGGTACAAGTAATTTCTATTGTATTATAAATGTAATTCATTTGAATTTCAGGGGCGGAAGGGTAACTTTCTAACAGGAATTAAATTCTTTATTAGGAGGTGAATAGTGGATGAGGATAAATAAGATGATATACAAGAATTCTGAACATACCTGATCCTAGTATTTTCAATAATAACAGATAACTTCAACATACTTAATAGAACAGTAAGAGGTATCAAATAAAGACATTAAATGAGAGTTGTTGGGCACATAATGACTAAAGAATACATTATTTCATTTTGTTAGATAGCACAGCAAAGATACTGTTCTGCACCAAACAGCAAGAAATAGATCCTTACTTTCCCTGAACATTTATAACAATCAGATGCTCTGAAAGAAACATGACATCCTCCTCATTTATCCTCCAAAAAAAAAGTATAATCATTTCTCATTTTCTAGGACTGTTATATTTCAGAAGTCCTCTTCATAATTAACTTCTAAAAAGCAAATCCTATTTTCTCATTAAAATATATTCTCTTTACCCCACCTCCCCCACACACATGCCCCACCCCCACTGAAGACTTTTGAAGAATTAAAAGAGCTCCAGACCAATGACTTTCAGATACCTTGAGTATATTACATTGCAATTATTCTTTGCCTGCTGAGTGTTCACAGACTTCCTCCTTTTAATTATTCCTTTCTTACCACTTGTTCTCAAATTTTCCCTCCTGTCAAAGGATCTCATGACTATACTCAAAGCTTTTAGAACCTGGTATCTTTCTCTTGACCTTCTGTGCTACAATAGCAATCTCTGCCAAGAGTAACACCCAAAAGTTAAAATTATATAAAATGAGTTAGTTCCTCATTTTGATGGTTGTCAGATGAGAGGGGGTTGGGGAAGGGGGTGAAAAAATTCCCCACATTGGTACATATTTTACACACATTAAGAAGTACACATCAGTAGTTACAAACCATCATAGGGATATAAAATATAGCATAAGGAATATAGTTAATATCATAATAACTATGCACGGTGTCAAATGGGTACTAGATTTACTGGGGTAATAATTTCATAAGTTATATAACTGTCTAATCATCATGTTGATAACTGAAAAATAAGTTATATAAATAAAAAAATAATAATAAAATATGAGTTAGTTCCCGATATTAACTTTATAAAACTAAATGAAAGACATCACACCGGTTTTTGCGCACATTACATACTACCCTAGGCTTCAAACTCCTGAAAATACATAGCTAATATACTTTCCAACAAAACAAAATCACATGCACATTTTATTCTAAGAATAATAAGCTTAAAATTCTTAATCACATGGGCGTCTACTAGAGAATGTTTTTCACGTAGTTTAGGTAGAGCCTAAAAAGGATAAAGGAAAAGAATGATAAATATCATCACACTAAGAATGAATGAATAGGTGAAAAAAAAGTAAAGACGAAAAAAGGAATCTAGAAATGATGGAAAAAACTATACATATAACATGACAACTATAAAGAGCTTTCAATTTAAAAAAAAAAAACAGAAAAAGTAGGCAAAACATGACTAGTTAACAAAAATAAAATAAAAATAAACAACATTTATAAAAATATGCAAAACTTTACCCATAAAGAAATGAAAATCAAAAAAAAGATTCTGTTTCTCAGCTAGGTATATGGCAAAGGTTAAAAAGTTCAATAATACTGTCGGCAAGGAAGGGAAAAGTCATTTTCACATAATACTGTTAAGACTATAAATTGGTTAATATAATAAAATATATAAATTCCACTCCTTGGAATTTATTGTATAGCTATATTTAAATAATGTGCAAAGATACACAGACAAAATTATTCATTGCAGCATTATTTGTAAGAGCAACAAATGAAAAACAACCTAAAGTCCATCAATCAAAGACTGATGAGAAATAAAAACTTATATCTAAACAGGACATTAAAGAGCCTTTGACGTGAAAAAAAAAATACATATATACAGGCTAATGTGAAAAAATTTTTAAAGATATACTGACTGGAAAAAAAAAAACAAGGATCAGAATAGAAACGCACTGTGAAACTAAGTCATTTAATATGTATTAAGTTTTTAAACATAATTACATTGCATATGTTCTCCTGTAAAAAGGTCACAGACCTAAGAAATGGCTAAGTGCTACACATGATTGCAGATAAAATACATGACACTCAGTTAAATTTGAATTTTGAGTAAACAACAAATTTTTTTTTTAGTATAAGTGTGTCCCAATACTGCAAGGGACTTAGTTTTACATGCTATATCTGGCAACTCTAGTTACATAACACTGTGTAAGTCACAACCACAGTTACCTTAGTTTCTATATCTGGAAAATGCAGGGGTCAGACTATGATTTATTCTAGATCTGAAATCAGTTCTAAATTTTTTTTTCTTAGTTCTAAAATATATTGGTTGTAAAGCTCCCTAGAATTCTGACATTTTATAAAGAATTCAACATATACCCACAATCATGTTCAGACATACTAACAGTTTCTAACAATCTTTCACTGAATCTTTCCAGTCCCTGAAAAGACATTCTTCAAGGTTTTACCTTGGTCTCTCACTTCACAGAATTCCACACACTCAGTCATTTTTTTTTCCTTTCATATATATATGAATGATTCCTAGACTGTTCTTTCCCTTTCCATTTAATCATAGAATTCACAGAAAGCCTCAAACCACCTGTAACATCAAAATTAACAGTTAACAAAGAATAGTCTTTAAACCAAAAAAATAGAGCTTTCAGTGAGTGCCTCTACAATATATCAGATTACAATTTAAATATGCCATACAAACATGAAGCAATCAGAGAACCAGACAGAATACTAACAGTACACGATGTTGTTTCACATCCTTTACTTAACTGCAGTTGTAGAAGTCAAGATCTACAGATCACCTAAATATTAAGCCAACCCTAATGATATCAGGAAACAAATGCCTCATCCCACTAGCAACTAGGGACTGGAAACAGTCTACCTTCCAGAGTACCTGGAGTGAAACATGGACAACTGTATATATATAAAGTTTTAAGTATTCTCTAATCTCTGCCATGTTTATCTGGTAAATTCAACTGGATTTCTCCTCTGGTTTCCTGGGACCAAAGCTCTCACTTGAAAAAGAGCCCATTTGACTGGGCCTCCCATCATTCAGCACAGATTTGGCCACCTTCCTCCCACTGAAAGCTACACACTGTGATTTGTAATCCACAACTTCAGACGGGGTCATTAGCAAAAGCAATTTATCAGACTTCTGACCCAAACCACAATGCTTAAACCTACTACTGCCAACACTGAGTTCTATTATTTCCTAAAACCTTTCTTTAATGTCCCATTTATGACTTTTTGTGGTACTTTTAGAACATATTTTGATGATCATTCAAGTGAAAGTTAGTCGTCATCCTTTGAATATCCATTTCCTATTTATGGTTATCTCCTATAGGCCGAGCCCTACAGCTAAATCAAGTTTTCCTAGGTCTGATCCCAGTCAACCTGGGTTTCCTGTTCTACTGACCCAACCTTATATATAAACATAACAGATACAAGAATAACAAAACCAGTAAGTGCTACCTATTTTCCCAATCATTACAGGTACAACCACTATCCTACCTATATTTTGCTTTGAAAACGCTAACATTATCTTTAAAACCTGTCAACTGTCAAAAGTAGATTATTTTCTCTCTGTAAAACCATCACTCTAATTCATGCTTCCCCCTGCAGGATCTTTCACATATCTTTTTCACTTCTATTTGGGCTATGACAACAAATTTCCCATCAGTCTCCCAGACCTCCTTTAGGCACGCAATACTTACAATTATGATTATTCTTAACAATGGAGTAATTTCCTTTGAAAGTAATATGGCAACAGTAACAAAATCTACCAAAATATCTCCAGTAGCACATCCAGTTAAAAAGGATTATTAACTCATTCAATTTTTTAGATTGCACAAGAGTAACAAATTTTGAGCAAATATAGCTACTGAATTCTTCTAGGTCTTCATAAATAATAATGAAATGAAATGCAATCCATAAAATGATACTGAACTGATAAATATGCTTATCTTGTCTTTTCCATCAAATTTAAGAAACAGGAGATAACTCACATCTAATTAATAACTGATGTTCTAAAAATACAGTTCAGTTCTTTGAATCCTCCAACCTTAATATTCATTTATCAGTTTAAAAAAAAAATGACAAAATACCCAGCAATGACTTTGTGTCCTGTAGGTGTTCTTTTTTCAGAAAGTCTTCTCTCAAGCTTTCATTCTGTGATTTTTCTCTTGAGTCTTCTGAAATGTGCTGATAGTCAACACTGCTACTAGTTTCTAAGGGTTTTCGATTTGAACGTTTCCTCTCTCTTCCTCTATCATCAGATCGACTCCCTGATGATAAACTTTCTTCACTGTTCTCTGTGAGTTTTCGAAATCCACAATGCACAGTATCTTGAGTGACCAGTGAGGATGAACTAGATGGTTTAAAATTTCTGCCCTTGTGATGAAATGACAGTTCTTCATCATCAGAGGGTCTTAAGAATTTAGATCTCAAAATTCCTAAAGAAGAAAACTCTTGATTTTGCCTTGGATTGCAGTCTCTTCCATACGTTTCTTTTTCATCGCCACTAAAATTATCTTTATTCTTTGTAATATCTGTTGAACTATATCTATCCTTTGAACTTTTATTATATTGTACCAAGTCTGATTTTCTACTTCCTTGACAACTTTGTGCTTTATCTGAACATGTTGGTTTCTTCCAACGTTCTCGTCTACAGTCTTCTTTTGCATATGCAGTTTTTTCAGCTTCTTCTAATTTCAACTGGAATATTTCCATTGACTACAAAGGAGAAAAATTAAACAAGATATATAAAATTTAAAAAGGCTCAGTGACTTGTACGCGACATGCCAATATGTCATAAAATACTGTTACATGGCACAATGAAAGAAAAACCCAAGAAAGGGGAAAAAAGACCTATGCAATCAATCTTCCTGAGATGGGCTAAAAGGTGTCCCCCCACCAAATTCTTATTTTGAAGCCCAAACCTGTAGTATCTCAGAATGTGACTGAACTAGAAAACACGGCCTTTAAAGAGGTGATTAAGTTAAAGTGAGGTCCCTAGGTTAGGCCCTAATCCAATCTGATGTCATTATAACAAGAAACTTAGACACACACAGAAAGAGAAAATACCATGTGAGAACATGGCAAGAAGTCAGCCAAGAAGAGAGGCCTCAGAAGAAACCAAACCTACTGGTGCCTTAATCTTGGACATTCTCCTGAACTGAGAGAAAATAAATTTCTGTTGTGTAAGCTACCCAACTCTGTGGAACTCTGCTATGGCAGCCCTAGAAAACTAATATACTACTCTAAAATTAGTACTTAAAAAAAATATGAGTAATTAATGAAAAATTACCAAGTTAAAAAAAAATCTGAGAACTGAAAAGAGGAGCTACTAGGTAAAATATGTAATACAGGAAATAATAAAGACATTAATTTAATAAAATAATAATTCCTACTGTCAGTGAGATTCAAAGGTTGCTACACTTCTAAAACATAACAGCCTCTCATGAAAAAAAGCACAGTTCAAACAACAACAAAAAAAGGCTTGTTAATAAAAACCGTGTCTAATAATACATGCAGATGCAGTGAATGGAAGAATAGAAAGTACTGAATTCAAATTAGTGAAGTCAACATTAACCTGGAAATTATACTTAGGAAAAGTTAGTAAATAGATATAAGGAAAAAAGCCACATGGACAATTAATTCTAAGAGAATTTAATATGCATATTCTAGTACTTCCAGAAAGAGAGCAAAGATAGAAGCATTAACAAAATAAGAAAATTTCCCTAGCTAATTTTCCAAATCTGAAAGGATCATCCAATAGCCCTAGTAGAGAGGAGAAAGTGAAGCATACAAAGGCTTGTACATTAAAAATCCTAACTCTTAAATCTCAAAATTCATATAAAAAAATCATTCTGAATCAAAATAGATCAGAGGAAGGAGGGAATAAATATGAGAATGTAAATAGATGTCAATAGGCAAATAAATAACACATGACCTATAAAGAAAAAAAGAAAGACTTCCAACAACTTTTCATCTACAATACTAAATGCTGTAAGATAATGGAATAAAGATTAAATTTTGAAAAAAGTTATAGGGCAATAATTCTATATACAGAATTTAATCTGCAATCAAACTATCCTTCCCTGGTATGGACAAAAGAAAATCATTTTCAAAAATGCAAAGAATCAGAAAGCAAATCACTTACTAATTCTGAGGGGTAAATGGGGTTACACAGAATCATTAAGCCAAAACATAAATGAATTAGGGTAAAGATCACTAAAAAAGGGGAAGACATGCTATAAACAAAATGGCAAATGTAAAGATTAAGTCTAAATAATTGTTCTTGTAGTTGCAAAGTGTAATACAATTGTCAAGAATAAAATGTGTATTTTTAAATTTATAATAAACTGGAATTAACACTTCAAATTATTTCAATAACATCAGAGAGGGGACACGGGGGATCAAAACATGCTAAAATTATTATGTTAGACTAGGCAGAGATAATCTATAACATTTCATCTTTTTAACTATTTTTAAAATATAGATTTAACGTGTTCCTTAAATTTAATGGCAACATGAATGGAACAGGAACGAGGCCAGTGAGGAGGGGGAAATATTTTCATAATGAAAGCAACTCCTCACAGAAAGTTTTTTTCTTGTGATACATAAAATAATGGGATCTATAATTAGTGACTTTGAGTCAATAAAATATGACAAAATAAAGACAAAAACAGCAATTACCACATTTTATCCAACACTTATTATATTACATTGTTTGCATAATTTAAGTGGGCTCCAGGAACAGCACCTAATTCAAATCTACTTATTAATTAAGTAATCTTAGTTAAGTTATTAATCCTCTGCCTGCCTCAGGTTCCTCATTTACATAAAACAAGAATAATAAATAGTACTGATGTGGATATTAAATGAGTTAATTACACAAAGCATTAACAATGCCTGGCACATGAAAAGCCCTCAAATTATTATTAATGCTCACAACAATCTTATGAAATCGATACTAATAGTCATGTTTTCTAGAAAAAAAAACATAAGTATGCAAAATGCACTGTAGAAAGATGGTCAGCACACTGCAATTTAAGAGGAGAAAAAACAAAACTATAAATGTCCCTCTGTTGACAATTAAATAATGGTAAAACCATATAAATGTATATTGAAATAGTAGAAGGTCATTAAAATCTATATATTTACTGACATTCAACCATGTCTATATTAGTAAGTGAAAGAAGCAGGATGTAGTCTATGAGCCTAATTTAGTAAAACTATTTTATCTGAGAAAAATACATATGTATCAAAATGTTAACAAAGCTTGTCTTAAAACAAAGGATGCTTTCCTGTATTTTAGAAATCTTACTTCCTAAACCTGCTTTTTTCTGGAAATTAAAAAGAGAGAGAGATCAGTAACTCCTAAAATAGATTATCCGCAGACAGTGAATGGGAGAGCTGGTCCTGAAATATCATGTACTGAGGCATAGTTCCATTGTTTTAAGAGTACATACACACTCTTAAAACTGTTATATTCCAAAACTCTAGGACATAACAAAAACTCTGGAATAAACCAAAAACTCTGAAATACACCAAAATTTCAACAGTGATTATCTCCAGAAGTACACTATGGAAGCTTTCCTTATTATTTAAATTTTCATCGCAATGAGAAAACGTTATTTTTACATTAAATACACACTTAAATTTTATATACTTTTTTCATTATGTCAATTAAAATGTTACATTAGTTTACATAATAACAAAAAGCAGAAAATGGCTTCAACAGTATGTAGATTTGAAATTTAATATCAACTCAATTCAAAAGTGTTTCATGGCACCAAACGCTGACAAAGTTAAAGACACTTAATTTCTCATATAACTCTGAAAATATGCGTTTCCTTAATATAAATACTCACCCCATATCTTTCAGCTACAACGTCTTCAAAATTTCTATTTTGTTTCCCAGCTTGTTCCTTCATCCTTTGATATGACTTCCTTAGCCAGCTTAATCCACCATCTTCTATTACTGAAACTAATTTCCAATATTAAATGTCAGTTGTACTTTTCATGTGGTAAGACAACATTTATTGCTTTCAAAATGACTTCTAAAGCATAAAATTAAATATTTTTCCTTGCACACAGAAGGCAAAAGTGCATTTAAAATTTAACATATATTTGGGTGCCAATATATGCAAGATACCAAGTTTTGTGACTATGAAGAAGGAAAAATAAAGAAAACTACCCTTAAAAAATTGCAATCTAAGAGAATGAGGATAAAAGGCTATAAGTAATAACAATAAAAATAATATTGGATAAATATTATAAAGATATGAAGAATTATAGAAAAATTAGAAAGGAAAAGAATTATTTCTAAGTGGAACGTAAAATTTCACAAACAAGGCTCAAAAAAATGAGTTGCATTTCTATAACCAAAGTTAAGAGTAGGCAGGGCATTCGAGAAATAAATAAGGAAAGAATAAAAGTACACACATAGAAGGGAAAAAAGGTACCTCAGATATAACACGAACACAAGTAAGGAAATTACAGATGATAATGCTCAAATGTCCATTAGATCAAATTTTTTTACTTTAGTTATGATTACCAAATATAAAAATCTGAATGCCTTCAATGCGCTTTATTAAGCTACTTATGTTTCTTCTATACACATCACACTTTTGATGAATAAAGAAGAAATCTAATCAATTAAGTTGAAACTCTTCCTAATTTTCCTTGTCCAAATATGGACTACTTTACATCCACCCTAGTTCTATAACCAATATAAAGTTATACATATATGCCCCAAAAGACATGTACAAGAATATTCATTTAAAATCTACAGTAATCCTGGCGTGGAAAACAACCCAAACATTTACTATCAGTCAAATGGATATATATCATAAATTATGATATATTCTTAAAAGTCTAGCAATGAGAATGAGTGACTACAACTATACAAACAACATGAAAATGTGGACAAAAGCATCAGGAAACAAGAGATATGACTCCAGGAAAAACTGATTTTTGGTTCTAGAAACGAGGATAGTGTTCCTCTTCTGTAGAGCGCATAGGGACATAGAAGGGCCGCAAGGGATCTTCTGGAATGCTAACAATGTTCTGTTTCTCAAACTGTGTGCTGATAACAGAGTATTTTCATTCTATATGAATTGTATACTTCCCTGTGTTAAATGTCAATAGAAAGGTTAAAAAAAAAAAAGATTTTTCAACCCTCAAATTCCAGTCCCTCATTCAATTCTATAGAGTTTATCTTTACTAAACAATCTGTTCTAAGACATGGGTCTTTCTTTACTTCAAAACCTAGATATCTACTTAACTCAATGACTCACTTTTCCTTCAAGTTTATTTTGCCTTGCTTTTTTTTTCTTATTTATATACTCTACGAGCTCAAAATTAACAATGCAACTACTCAAGAAAGTGTAACTGTGCAGTTTACTCAGTGACAAAGAGAAAGCCATTATAATTAATATCTATGTTAATATCCTGGGTATGTAATTAAATTGATTATTCCAAAAATTTATTTGTGAAATTGGTAAAATGCTAATGGGTACAGGGAAACTTCCTGAACAATCACCAATATATTAACAGTTCAGAGAAAAAACCTGAGAATAAGAGAGCTTTTCTTCACATTAAGAAAATCTTAACAGGAATAAAAATTTTTAGTCAATTCAGCCATGAGTCCAATCTACAATTTTAGAAATATTTCTGTAAGAATGTCACCGTCAGTTGATTGTGTGTCCTGTTTCAAGAGTTTTGTTAATTTTATGATTAGATGGCAATTATACAATATTTTTAATAGAAATCAAATTTAACAAGGAAAAAACAAATTTAATATTTAAAAAGCAAACAAAAAATACCAATTTACAGCACCACTGATAATAAAATTCAATCCAACCAATATTTAGAGAAATTTACTATGAATACAAAAATCTGTTACCCATATTAAAGAGTAAAATCATGAATAAGACATGGTCCTTCTCTTCTATGTAGAGATAAAAGTTATATCAAGTAGTTATCATAAATTCATTGGTATGTAGCACTTAATATACAACTATGTAAAATTACTTTCTGTAAATCAAAAATTAAGTGACTGACAAAGTGAATGCTTCCATCACAATGAAAAGTTATAGTGTTATAGACAGGATACAATCAAATGAAGCTGGGCTGCACTCCCCATTTTTCTCAAAAGACAGGCTAATATAAAAACAGCAATAAACTAACTCTGAGGAGACCCAGATTTTCAGTCTTGCTGCAACTAGTAACAAGTTTCAAGATCTTAAGCAAGTCATTGACATCTTTGGACCTTTGTGTCTTTATCTGTAAGGCAACTGACTGAAACCACTTTTGAAATTTCTTCCAACTCAAAAGATTCTAAAAGTGAAAGCTGAAAACTAGATGGGAAAAATACGTAAGAACAGGAACATATCAGAAGAGTTTGGTAAGCAAGAATTTCTACTAACTACAATGTATAAATATAGTCTTCCAATGAAGAATCTAGAGTAACTAACCCTGAACTAGAAATCAGAAACCCTGGCTTCTAGTATTAATCACATGACTAAGAAAATTACCTAACCGCTCTAAGCCTGGGTTGCCTGAGCTACATTACAATAACACCTACTTTGCTTTTTTCACATGGTTATAACAAAAATAAGCTGTATGTAAAAGTGCCATGTAAACTTTAAAATTTTACAAAGATTCTCATTACTAAAGTATGACTAAAAATAATTTTGTATGGATGCTGAAAAGTTTACTTACTTTCCCCACTTAATTTTCTCAATAAAAAAAATCAAAATTAATGAATATGCACCTCAATAATTGCAAAAAACTTGATAAAACTTCCCAAAACATTTCATCTTAAGGACAAGTATTTGACATCATTGTCATTATTGAGTATTTCCTATATTCCATACATTGTGCGAAAAGTTTCCCAATTAATCCTCACAATAACTGTATATAAGTACTATCATCAGTCCCTATTACAGAGGAGTAAATTGGATTTAGAGAGATCAGAAAACTCCCAGAATCACAAAGCTAGCAAGCAGAAAAGCAAAATTCGAATCCCATGTAGCCTAACTTCAAAGTCTGATTCCTTACCTATATAACACTATGGCACCTCTACATACCTCAATACTAAAGTTATGACACTTTCAGGTGCCTGACCATTTCAGCCCTACCACTAGTCTAAACAGAAAAACCCACTATCTGTATATGCAGTAAAATCTACAGATCATATTTTTAAACTTAATTTCAACTCTGGGATCTGAACCTCTTGACAGACATAAGCTGTCATTTTTTCCTCTTTCTAAATAAATGTGGGAAAGAAGTGGCGAAAGCATGTTATGAAGAAGGTAGAAAGGCTCTCTAAAAGCTTTATGAAAGCTCATTTTTCTTCATTCTGCTATAACAGCCCACTTAAAGATACTACCTAAGGTAGAACATTGGGTATCCTATACTCAGTGAAGTCAAGAACCTGCTAACTGCAAATCCCCAAAGATTGTGTTTGTTAATTCTAAGTGCTCCCCATAGACGAATTTATTGACTGTCTTCTGACAATATTGGTGGTAAACTCTTGGATTACAAAATCAGCCCTACATAGTCACGGTTCACTGAGCTACCTTACTGCTCACAAAACTTTTGACTTTTTCTGAAAAACAGCATTTCAAAGAAATCCTTGGACAGTTACTATTAAATAACCTAGCAGAGACATCTCTACCCCATGGTAAAAGGCAAAAAAAAAATGTCACCAATAACTTTGGTAAACTATTAAAGAAAAATTATTAAGGAAAAAAAAAAACCTATAAGGTGGCTCTAGAGACATCTGTATATAAAATACAAAAGAATTTTAACAAATGGCCCAAATAAAAATTGTATAAAAAGCAAGAAAATATTCTGATAAATTGCTAAGATGAAAAGACAACATGATTTACAATACTACTATCTGTATGCTGGGTTAATTGTAGTTAAATAAACTTTTAGATGAGCTGTCAATGTAACACCTAATTGGCATAAGTCTTTTTTAATGAGGGTATCAAGTATAATTATGCGACACTTAAATATTTTGTCTCCATCTGCTGGAAAATGATAGCACTATCTTCAGTTCAATACCAATTTTATGAATGCTGGAAAGGTAAAAATTTCTGAATATATGAAATCATATCTGTAATATTTGTACATTATTTTTATGAAATTTCACAGACTTAATACTTTCAACATTTTGTTACAGGATATAACAAAACAAAGAATTACATCCTCACAGAATCATACTTTGTATGAACCCATTCAAAATAAAAACTCAAAAATAAGATTGATAACTATAAAAATATCATCAATATGCTCCCAAATATATCATCTTCCAATCACTTATAATTTAAATACGGCTTCAAAAGACTGCAAACATTTTATCAATGCTTGTCATATGTAAACTGAACCTTAAGTAATAATCAATAAATGCTCATAATATGGAACCATATGAATTTCATATTAGATAATCAACACATATAGTTATTTTCCAAATACAGAAGCAAAGATAAATAATTACAGACTTGGTCAAAAGGACAGCTTCAAGCATAAACAGTAAAATAACCAGTAATAAAATTTAGATATAATACATCTCAAAATCTCATTTGCATTATTAAGCATTTTTGGAATACATAACACATCTTGCCAATCTACCAACAGACTCAGTTCACTGCCTTGGAAATATCAAGTTAGAAGAAACGCCTTGGTAGCCAAATCAAAATCGAGAGAGATACCTTTATTAACTGATGACAAAATACAGTTTTCTGGTGGAAGACCTGTCCCACCATCCTTCCAGTATGGATTCAATTCTCTTTCCACCAGTCTGGTCTAGAACAAAGCATTTTCAGAAGTTATAATTTAAAAATAACCTCCCTATAAAATGTATTAACAAATTATGTATCTGATACTCAGTTAACAGTTGTAACCTTGGACAAACATTTAAAACATTCTTCTGCAAAACTTGCAGAAAATAATGGGTAAATTTATCTAATGCTCCCATTGAATCCCTACTAGGAATCACAACTGTGCTACAGACAAAAGACATAACAATCAGTATACCTAACTCAGTTCTTGCAAGCTTATGAAAGTGAGGAATATAGACAATAAACAAGTAACTGACAGTGTTTTGAAGATAAAAGTACAGAGAGCTACAACTACATATAATTCAAACTCCTCTCACACCGAAGGATCAAAGACTTCCCAGAGGAAGTAATATGTGCCTTCTTAGACATAGGATGAGCAGAAATTAGCCAAATTTTCTTCTGTGCGAGAAGAAGACACAAGGATGCTCCAGGTAGACGGGACAACAGCATGTTCATAAAACCCTACAGGAAACTAAAAAACAAGCACCTTCAGAAAACTTAAAGTAATTCAGACTGGCGAAAACTTAAAAGCATGAGTGAGTAGCTGTTAAAAAATTAGGCTGTACAATAATCAGGGAAGAGGCCCCATAAACCATTTTAAACTGCTGTTAAGGTTTTATGCTGGGGAGTCATGAAAAGGATAAGCTTTGTATTACATGAAGAGCAAAATGGTTTCAGAGCGGAGGGAAGACTGAGGAAGCGCATGGTTAGAGGCAGGAATCCAGTCAGAAGATTGTGGCATTCATCAGGAAAGAGATGATGGTAGCCTAATTACAATTCAAGTGCCTCCTATATTCCAAGCCCTATGCTGGGTACTGGGGCTATGAGTAAGCCAGGCATCAAAGTCCTTGCCATCAAAGATACTATGGTCTAGAGAAAGAGGAGAGAAAATTAGGCAAGATAAATATAGGTAAGTGCTATGAAGAGCAAAGGATACCATAAAACCACAAAGTAAGGTTCCTAACTTCACCTTGGGAAGTCAAAAAAATGCTTCTGAGAACTAATAAGGACAATTAATAGAACTAAAAATGGCAATTAGATGGAGAATGTAAAGAGTTAAATGTTACTTAAATTTTTAGTAATATGAATCTACCAAACTATTGAAAAGAAAAAAGGTAGATTTTTTTTAAAAAAAGGGCTTTTAAAATACCACGAGCTGACAAAAAGGTACAAAATCTTCGAAAGACAAAGTTTAAGTTAAAGGCTTCCTTAGATAGATAAGCAAAGCCATAAGGATTTAATTTCTTTCGTACCAAAAAAAGATTCTGTCACCCACTACAAAATTTCACAACATCTGTAATCAAGGAATGTCTTCCAGTGGTCTTATCTAGACATTCAAAGAGATACACATCAGATACTCAACAAGATAAAAAAAAAAAAAAGGAGGACAACTAATAACAAGGTAGACAAATTATGAAATACTACACAAAAGAAAAAGAACTAAACATATTAAAATACTACAAATGAGTAAGACAACGTCATAAGAAAAAAAGCAAAAAAGATAAACAAGCAGTTCATATTATAAGAAATCTGAATGACCAAAACACATGAAAAGCTCTCATAGTAATCAGACAGATGCATATAAAAGCAATGAAATACCATTTCTTACCTATTAATTAGCGTGACAAATTTTAAAGTTTGACAATGCAGATAGTGTGCTAAAAAACAAACTGATAGCAGTATAAATAAACTGTTATAATCTCTTTGTAAGTTTTTGTAAAAGAAGATAGGTGCATACTTTATAGTTCAGCATTTCATCTAGATACACACCATGGAGAAATCTGCACACAAGTGCATGAGAAAAAATGGATAAGGACTTCCATTTAGCACTGTTTGTAATAGTGTGTAATAGTGAAAAACAGCCATGTAAATGGCCAGATTCCAAAAGAAATGGATATTTACAGTATGTCAGTTAGATGATGAACACTGTACACTGTTTAAAAAATAAAACAGAAATAAAATATATCAACATGAATCGATCTCTCAGGTCTTCTAGTCAAGATGGCTTATTAAAGTTCCATTCATCACGACCTCCCTGCTCAGGATAAACAGAAAAGATATACAAAATATCAAGCATACTTGAGTTCAAAACAAAATAAACATCTCTGTGGGCCAGAACAGAAATGCAAAGCAGTAAGCAGAATGGAAGCCAAAGGCCTTTTGGGCTCTATGTGCACACACAAAGTGATAGTTCCTAGTTCAATCTGTGTAAGAGAAACACTAAAAGTGCTGCTGAAACAGAGGAATGAAGCCCGTCTCATTACATGAAGCTAAGGACTGGCGTGGGGAGATCTCCAGCTTGCAAAACGATATGCATCACTATAATGCTACAGACTGTGTCTATAGGTCTGAAGACATGGACACTGACGCAGCTTTAAGCATTGATTTTCAAACTTTTTGTAACTCTGACTCAAAGAAAGAGTGTGTGTGTGTCTGTGTGTGTCTGTGCCTATGTCTCCTCAAAACTAAGGTTTGAGGGAACCAAATATATCTTTATTATAAGTAATACATTCTGATATTTCATATTTTTAAGTGGTGATTCAAATAATTTCATCACCCACATTTTGAAAACATTAGCCTAGAAAACCAAAGAAATGATGTCCTCGAAATCCAGAAGACATAAATCAACATGCTTCAAACAAAAGTTTCAGTGAAGGGCCATCACTTTAGACTTCTCGTTAGCTTTATCCCCACTCCCATTACCAGAATTAACATCTGGCTCTAAGGCAACAGCCATTTGTTTCCCTCAAACCAAATATTTATCATGTGTCAAGGATGTGACGATGTGCACAGGACAACACACGCAAACTCAAGTGCAGATGTCTGAACATTGGCTAGTCTCACTAATGTCGATAATTTCCTTCTACACACAATCTGAATTCTTACTCCAATAAAGATTAAAAATTACTACAGATTATGAAGTTCAGAACTAAATCCAGGATTTACAGGGCAACAAGGGAAATTCCTGGGGAAAAGAATAACAAATTGACAATTTCAAATATACAAAAAATAAAAAAGCACCTACCATAGGCAGTTCATTATTAGCTAAGGAAAAGATAAACAAAACAGGTTTTTTTCTCAAAAAGTTTTATAATCTCTTAAGAGAAATAGAATAAGGCTATTAAATTACAGTTCTTTATAGAAAACTGTAAGTACTATATAGTAAAGGGGCAAATAAGTGTTGCAGAAACATAAAGGAAGAAGAGATGTATTTCAATCCAAGGAAATATGAAGAATTTCATCATACATATCAAGTCAGGTCTTGAAAGATAAAACAAGAGGCAGAAATACAGAGAGAGGGAATTCACTTAGAAAGAATGAGATGAACAAACATGCAGACACATGAAGGAAAGTAATTAAACTAATTTGGTTGAGGTACAAATTACCTAAGAAAAAGAATTCAATCTAACGTGTTTAGTTAGACTCTATTTGCAGGCAGCTTTTCAGGGCCTTTAAAGGAGAACAATAAATATAGCGTCTTTCTTTCAATCCAGGCCCGGAACAAGTTAGAATATACAATAAAAAGCACAGGAGATAAAAGACAAAAAGTAACTCTCTTGCTGATAAAGCTAAATTGGAAGATCATTTTTCTTTCAGTGAAAGCCAAATGGGCCTTTCATGTGAACCTCACATTAAAGCAGACTTTTCCAGGTGCAGACACCACTCAATCAACCTCACCTCACCTCACCTCATTCCCCACGTAGTCTCTGCATGCAGCCTGCAGGAAAGGCAGAGGCAAGCAAAGTATGCCCCTTTTATCGTTCCAAATTTTCCAATAAAAATGTACTCTATGTCCTCAAAGACAGAATGAGAAAGGATAGGATGAAATACCACTACTAGAGCTTCTTCTCCAAGAAAGGAAACATTAAAAATGGCAAAGACATATTCTCCTGATCTTGAATCACTGAAGACTTCTAAACAGCATACCATGACCAAAACCCTACTTAGAAAAAATTAACCGACCTCAACTGTAGGATGCTGAAAAACAAAGAGGTTATTATTGTAATTGCCCAGCCAAGAGTAATAAATGAGGCTCAGAAAGGTGAAGACATACAACTAATAAGTGGCATTCCAACGAGAGCAGTACCAACAGGAATAAAAAGGATGATGATACAGATGCAAAAGACAAAAACTATGAAAGCAAATGAGTAGATCAATACACCCTGCCTTAACTAAATCAGAGAATTTTATATAAGAATTTGTAAGAAAAATATGTTAATCAGAAAGCCTAAAATTCAAAAATGGAAAGTTGGTATGACAAGCACAAAAAAGTCTTAGATTCTTAGGAAAATGAAAGCAATTTTATTAAATGTATTTCAGAGAAAGACTAATCACTATTTTAATCTGTTAAAGATATTCAAGAGTTTACTATCTTCTATTGTTCATTATAGAGAACAAGTATGAATATCAGCAAAACATAAGACCACAAACCAGGGTTACCAGACATCAACACTCACTGAAAGCGGAGCATGATTTCACAAGCAAACATGTAATAGCAATGCGTACAATTAACTTCCAGACTTCATACAGTTCCCTCTTCTTGCTCCACTATCCACTGATTATCCCCTATTGAACGTCCCCCTTTCCTTTTAGTATGAGTTCCAACTCCTTCCGGACTAACTCAGAGACAAAGACGTTTTATAAAACTTAGTCGAGATGTTCCAAAACCCCCTAACTTCCATGTTCCGTACGGATAGCTACTTAATAAGCCTATACAATTAACCACACGTACATTTTCAGAATTAAAATTAAACTAGACAAAAACAAAAACAGAAAACAACATGGATAATAGGACTCTTATGTTCATTCTTTCAAATTTTTCATTTCTTAGTCCCTCTATGCTGCACGCAAGGTAAATTCTTAAAGATGACCTTCCAGTTCACTAATTCTGTCTTTGGCTATATTCAATCTGTTGTTTAACCAACTACTGACTTTCTAATTTCAGCTGTAATATTTTTCATTTCTGTAAGTTCTTCTTGGCTTTTACTCAAATTTGCCTTCTGAATAATCTTTTATTCCTTATGCATGTTTTCTATACCTACTGTTACTATAATAAAGCTATTAAATATTCCAACAGATAATGTTTTATGGGTCTGATTCTGCTGTTTATTGTTCCAGACGACTCTCATTCATAACCTATCGTGTATTTTCATGTATTTTATGATTTTATGAGCTTACATTCCACAGAACATGTTTCTGGGAAACATATGATGTACAAATTGACAGTGTGATCCTACAGAAAGGATTGTTAGGTTACTTCTGCCAAGCACTTCAAGGCACTATCAACTCAAGAATACTTTAACATAAATTCTCACCTAAAGATTTTCAAACCACACAGGAAGCATAGTTGAAGCCCTAAACCCTTACGAATCCAAGCTATAAACCAAAATCAATATATTTAAATTTAATATACCTTCAACTGATTTCCTACAGAAAACTTATTTTTAAAGAACTTATACTTCATAGTTTTTCCCATTAATTTTATTAAATACCACAAAAAATGATATCTTACAAGGAAAGCTGCATTTATATAAATGCCATCAGTTTAATAAAGACAAATTAGAAAGTTAAAGTATTTTAAATATTATCTCACCTGTTCAAGAGCTTGCGTTTTCTCTTGCTCTATTTTCTTTGCTGTTTTCTTTTCAGCTTTGAATGATGATGACGACACAGTTTTAAAAGACATAAAATCAACAGTCATCCACTCATCCCTCTGCTAAAAAAATAAGAAGTTATTTCTATCTAAATTGATTAGAACTTAACAGTAAACAGTATTAAGACTAGGTACTTTGGAGGCACGCAAACCTGGATTAAATCATACATGACTATCTAACTTGAAGCAAGTTTCGTCGTCTCTCTATGCCTTAGTCTCTCCTCTGAAAAAAATGGGATAAAATCTCTACCTTTCAGTATTGGTTTAAGAAATAAACAGGAAAACAGATTTAAGGCATCCAGACCAGTACCTGACACACAACAGACACTCAAACATTAGTTCCTTTTTTACCTTTCTGTTTTGCCCTGTGACTATCAATGGATAAATAGCATTCTTCCTCAGGCATATGAACTATAACCCAAAATCTGTGAACTATTCAACTGTAAGGATTGCTAAGAAAAATGACATGAGGAAAAAGAAAAGAAAAATTGTGGTTGAACTCTACTCACTATAAAAAGGTTAGATAGAGGTAATAGTACAAGGCTTCAAGTACATAAGGGGAAAGGACCACTTCTCTATCAAAAAACCAGACGTATAAAACCCTCTGAAGGACAAGAATAGAGCTAAACTCTTACTTCCTCAAAAAAGAAGGGGAGTCTAATGGTTCGCCAAATAGCATTACTGTCAAAATTATTCATAAAAATATATTGTTTCAAAGTTTAATTTTTCCACTTATATTTTAATTACCTTTTACCTTTTACTTCAATATTTGTCTATTCTTAAAAGTTCATACTTTTGCTTCAAATCAGGTGGCTTACCTGAATAGCCTGGTTATCTTCTTTTCCGGACTTTTCATCTTGTACTTTCCAGGCCTGTTCCTTGCCAGAAGTCTGGGATGGAACAGCTTCAACCCACTCATCTTCGGAGCTCTAAGAATATTTAGCATACAAGTGAAATTCTCAGATTTGCAGACTTTCATGTAAAAAAATCTATGCTATTGTTTAATAGTCGAAATTCAGCTTCCTAGATAAAATTCTTTATTTGCTATATACCTCCCCTTTAAATAATTACACTGGAAATTTGAAGAAAGAACATGTTGTAAACTATTTAGGAATAAACTCACAAAGCATCACTTAAATTCTTTCTGTTCTTAGTAGCTTATTATCAAGCCAAGGCAAAGCAAAAAAACAAAGAATGAGAACTGCTGGATAAAGCACTCACTTCAGCACAAAGCTACAGTCCCTACCAACATCAAGTAGTACTGACACTTTTGCTTAACTACAACAAAGGAAAAAACACCCACTCAATGGGTTTGCCTCGAAGTTTCAAATTTTCTTATCTCCTTAGATCCAAAAAGGCAAAATCTCATTTAACAGCTAGGCTGGAAAAGCACTTTGCTTGCTGGGTTTAAACACCACGTTATTAAATCAGCTAAGTAGTATTTAGTCAACATGCCCTATGTGCTCAGCATTATGCCAGGTTTGGGGTTTTGTTTTCAACAAATCTGTCAATCGACTCCTCTGTTAAGTACCATAATAAGTACTTTCACAGATGCTATCATGCTGACTCCTTAAAACAACACTACATGAAAATTATTTTGGTTTTAGAGGTAAGAAAGGTTCCTCCAAATCAAGTACTTGCCCAGTACACATGGTATCCAAATAGGAGAACCAGAAGAGAAATCTAGATCTGACTGCCTCTAAAATCTATTCTTTAGAACTATACCACTGAAGTGTAAGAAAGATCCTGAGAATCAACCACACAAACCACTTGTTAATGCATAGCAGAGAAATTCTAAAGCCAGGGAAGGAATAAATGGGTTTCCTGAATAAAATCAATATTCTTTCATTCCACAAAGTCCCTGAAAATTACCTAACTAGAGAACACAAATATGTCCAGTAAAAGGTGTAATCTACATGATATAAACATATTTGTGCTCTGCCATTTCAACTACCAACTGTTTCCCAATGCAGAGCAGGTTTTATTCATTTATTCATTCATTCATTTAGGTCTTGATCTAGATTTAGAGAAACCTTACAACTGCATGTGTGTGTTTCTGTGTGTGTGTATACTTACAATATTTTAGTAGAATTACTATAAACATATTTCTGGTCTACTCATATTTACATCAACAGATCAATTTAGAGAGACTTGGTTCCTGTCTCTTGGTGTTATCCATTAAAGTTTATAAGAAGAAAAATTAGCACTTTCCTTGGGGAATCATCAGGTTGCTAAGATCAATCTAAAAATAAAATGGTATTCCAGAAGATTGCATCAAAAGCCTTCTTCTAAAACTACAGATTTTATCTATCTACCATATGTTAACCAATGACTTGAAATTCACTAACCAGAGTCATCAGTTCCTTCACCACTACGACTGCAGCCAACCCTGGAAAAATCCAGTCGTCATGATCTACAACTTCAGTTGAGCTAGAGGCTCAAACCCAACCAATATTCCTCTTACTGGTTCTTGGTCACTTCTCTCTTCTATTCCCTTCACTTACTACCTTTTGAAGCACTTATCGGTTTTACATTTAGTTGTGTGACTATTTGATTCATGTCTCACACTCCCACTAAGCAGTTAAGTTCTATGAAGACAGCAACCACATCTGTTTTTGCCTACTTTGCATCCCCAAGGACCTGGCTTAATACCCTGGCAGACAGAAGACACTCATTATCCTCTTCAGTACCCTCCTCAGGTTTCCTATTAACTCCCGTTTCCCATACTCTCAGCAAATGATTTTTCCTCTTCCTTGACCAAGAAAAATGAGGCCTTAGCTTCCTATTGACTCTCCAACAAAACTATTTAGACCTGTGCCTATCCATACCTCCTATTAACTCTTCCTGTTTAAGGCAAGTCCTCCTTTATAGATCTTGATCCCAACCATTCCTATACCTCCAGAACCTTGCTCCATCAATTGTCTCTTCCTGTAGCTTTGACCAAACTCTGTTGACCTAGAAATATGCTCAAGTGTTTCCCCTCCCTGTTTTAGTGGTGGAAGGAAGAAGGGGCACGTTCCCTGACTCTATTCTCCTTCTAGTAGCAATTTATTTTCCAACATCCATCCTAAGCCAAACTTTTTGAAAGAGTAGTCTACGTCCACTGCCTTCACATCTTCACTTTCACCCATTTCTCAAAAACTCTACAATATGGCTACCGTCTCAATAATCAACTAAAACATCTTCAAAAGTCACCAATAGCTTCCACTTTGCCCAATTCAGCAAAAAATGTTTCTTGTGTCTCTCTCTCTAGACTTCTCTGCTGAATTTACCTGTTAATTACTCACTTTCTTGATTTCCATGACATTTCCCAGTTCTTCCATTCTTTGTTTCGCCTTCATTTTCTTCACGCACTCATCCTCCTTTGCTCAGCCCTTAAGTAGCAATGTTCCATTCTTTGTCCACTACATTTTTAAATCTCTAAACATGCCCCTTGGGCTTACCAGGTCCAATCTCATGACTTGAACTACCACCAGTTGTTACCAATTATTGTTGAACGTGTTAAGTTGATTCTAAAATTTATTTTTAAATGCAAGGAAACTTAGAATAACCAAAACATTTTTTCATGTAGCTCAGTGGAACAGAACAGAAAATCGAGACATGAACTCACAAATATATATGCTCAACTCATTTCAACAAATGATCCAAGGTAATTAAACAGAGAAAGGTGAGCTTTTTCAACAAATGATGCTGGAAGAACTGGAAATTTACATTAAAAAAAAACTGAATGTTAACACTTACTACACACCATAAACAAAAGTTAAACTCAAAATGAATCTTTGATAAGCAAAAAAGACAAAGCTATGAAACTTCTAGAAAATCTTCACAACTTTGAGATATACAAAGATTAGGATTCCAACAGCGATAACTAACAAAAATAATAAAAAAAGAATATAATTGATAAACTGGACTTCACAACAGAAAGCACAGAATGGCCAATAAACATCTAAAATGATGCTCTACATCACTGGCCCTTTGGGACGACTTTCACATTAAATATATCCATACAGTAGGATGACCAAAACTACAAAGACTGACAAATACCAAGTATTTGAAAGATGTGGAATAACTGGAATGCTCATACACTGCTAACAAGAGTGAAAAATCATTAACCATTTTTAAAAAACACAAATTTTCCCATGAGAAACAAAAACGTGCACAAAAAGACTTGCACGCATTGATAGTAACTTTATCACAAAACTAAAAACAAAAACTAAAACCAACCCAAATGACTTTCGACAGGTCAACACAAACAAATTGTGGCATAGTCATACACTAAAAATGCATCCGTAAAAGTGAAGGAGCTACTAATAACATGAAACTACATGGGTTGCAAAAAAAAAAAAAAAACTTATGTCAAACTACAGAAGCCCAAAACACGCACACACACAAATCATGTTATGTGAATAATTTATATGAAACTCTAGAACAGGGAAAAATAATCTAGAATGTCCCAAAGCAGATACATGGGGGAGGAAGGCAGCAATATCTTAAGGACAGGGATAAATAGGTGTATTTATCAAATAGTACACTTAAAATGAGAGCATTTTATTATATGTAAATTATACTTCAGTAAAGTTGATTTTAAAAGTTAAAAGAAAAAAAATAGAGAGACCCTGACAAAGTCAAGATAATGCTTTCCAACCTCACATGGATCCTCAATGCTACTCAGCAATTCATTTGCTTTTCTTTTATTATCTAAGCAAAGTTATTTCAAATTTACACTATCTCCTCAATCCTTACATTCTACTTCTCCCATATTTTCTTCTCAGATGATTTTATCTTCTACTTCACAAAAGTACCAGAGAACAGCGGCAGATACACCACCAAAAACGTTCTCCCTTTCTCCCCATACCTCCTCCTCATTTATCTGGTTTTGTACACATCTCAACTTCCCTCCTAGCTCAGAGAGAAGGTGCTCCTGATCACAGCTTACCCCTTCTTCTGGGACCCTGCTCATCCTAACTTGTCATTCCCTTCAATATTATTTAGACTTCTTTCCCTAAAAACATTTTCAAAAAGAACTCCCAGTCACACTGACTTCTCCACCCTTCTGTCTTTCCTTCTCTTCACTGTCAGTATAGACTTCTCTTTCCCTTTTCAGTCTACTTCAATATGATGTGGGCACTGAGCATTCATTCAAACAAACTACTCTAAGGTATATATTATGCAACTGATTAAATATGTATATATGTACATACTGTATGCTGCAATAAAAAGGTTGATGTATATTTCCAGGAAAAAAAAGGAAGACAAAAAACAGGATAATGTGTCTCAAGTAAGGGGAAGTAAGTGCCCTTAATGAAATGACAAAATGTTTATTCAGGCTGGGCAGAGCTAGCCCCAGGGATGTGAGCCCTGCATAAACTCAAGGGAATTTTATAAACCCCACTGAAATAAACAAATTTGCATACCAATTTCTTTTGAAGAAAGGATCACTTACTTTTATCAGTTTCTCAATGTAATCCACAAGCCAAACACACAAGTGTAAAAATAGTGTCTCTACCTTCTTTCACAATTTTCCTCTCTTTGCCTGAATATTCCAAAAAGATGTTTTCAATATAAATATTCCTACCATTACAAAATATGCTGGCTACTTACAAAACTAGCCAGTTGTCCTTCTCACTATGAATTAATAAACTGCATTCTCATATAAGATAGCCTTTTCGTGAGCCCATTATCATCTTAGGATATAGGACATACTGCCAAAAATTTATTTTCTAAAACTGTACGATGGCCAGACTTTGAAATATGATGATTCACTTGAGAGAATAACCTTCGAAGATCATATCTAGGAGACCAATTAACCTTAAACAGCTCTAGCCCGTCACTCTCTAAGCACAACATACCGCTTTCTTCCTGAAACAGTGCATGAAGGTTTTGGCCTGCTTTCCTTTCCTCTGTTAAGTCTTCTCATCCCAGAACTGATTGGACAGAGCAGTCCTAGCATTCTCTTTCTTTTGGCCCCCAAAATAAATATATGAATATATTCTATTTTAAAGATTTAAATGTTAATTTCTATGAAAAAACAAACAGAAGGAACAACAGACTGTCAAATGTCTTGGAACTCTTTTCCCTTATTTTTACAGTTCTGCTCTCTCCTGCTTCTAATTTTTCAACCACTTCTGCTTAATGTGTTTTACTTCCTGTCTGGCTCCACAGTGTTGTTCTTTCTGTTCAGTTTCCCTAGGCAAATCATTGATTCCAATGGCTTCAATAAGCAATGATCCCCAAATCTCATTCCGTCTTCTTACATTTCTCTGTAACCTAAGATCCATATTTCCACTACTTCCTGGATATCTCCAAGTAAGATGCTTCCCAGGCATTTTCATATCCTAACTAGTAATATTTTTAAAGTTCTCATATATTTTAAGTTCCCATACATTATTCCTTTCAATAAAATTTTCTCAGGTAGCTGCTTTGGTTAGTGTTAGTACATACTTACTGAAGAATTATCAGTTGACTCATTGTCTTTTTCATACTTCTGTTTCTTACTTTTTTTTCTTCTCTTTCTTTACTTTGTTTGAATGCTTGTCTTTTTTCTTCTTTTTCTTCACAGAGTGTTCCTATAAATAATTATGTGGAAGTGGTAAGAAAGCGAATTTAGTCTTATCTTACTTTAAAAGGAAGTATTTTAAGGAAAAAATCTATATTCCAAAAACTTTCAATTTTTCATGAAATGAGACAAGAACTATGACTAAATGAATAAAATCTAAGAAATCTTAACATGCTTCTGTATGTGCACTACTAATTAATCAAAGAGCTGAGATATCTGAAAATATGGGGGAAGTTTTAGTTTGATTTGTAGATTCATTGACAGATATGATCAAATAAACACACACAAACAAATGTGTGTATGTATTTATATGTATATTTCCATCTTTGGCTCCAAAAGAATTTACAAAGATTAGGCATTTAAAATATAGCATAAATTAAAATTGTGGAAAGAGAAAACAAGGATTGAAACAAAAAAAAAGCAAAAACATGACATTAAGCTTAAAATGCATACTTCTTTAGATCCCTCATAGGCCTGCTACAAGCGGGCCAGAAATTTCAAGCTAAGCTTTCTACTAGCCAACTCAAGTAACCAAATCTGTCCAATGTCATAATGTCCAAAATATTACAATATACAATTTCTCCAGAGATAAAGAAAAAAAAAGATTCTGTAATGCCCACTATGTGATATTCATTCTGTAACTTCTGAAAATAGTCTATGAAGTGGCTCCTCCAATATTAATTGGAGTAGCAAAAAGTCAGACATGCTTCCATCAGGTAGACATGTTAATATTCACCTGTGAGAACTGTTCAATCCGCTCATTCACATCAGGTAGCATCCATGTATCCTCACCCCGAAGTCGTTTAAGTTCTTTACATTTCTTCCTTTTCAAAATTGGCTTTAGCCTAAAAAGATGAAAAAAGAAAAATTAACAATTGACCCAACTGTTTTCACAAAACAATAAAATCTTTTCCCACTTTCATATATGTTCTCGTGAAGCAACTGTCTGTCCCTTACCAGGAATTTGCTTCTACCAAAGTGTAGGAAAGATTTTTTTTAAATAAAAATATCTCTCCTTCCACATGACCCATCTCCAGTGAATTTAGCCATTCATCAAGGGAACTATTCTAGACCTTCTTTCCTTAAGCTTCCGACCTCAAATATGACTTGAATCTCTTTTCCCTTTACCACCCCAGTGCTACTGCCAGAAACATTTGTAATTGTTAGGAGACTGACCTCTATGCCTTCATCTGCCCATAACCCTCTACCCACTGCCCAAAAATGCTTCAGGAATAGTCATCTGTCTAAAAACAAATGATCATTTTAATTTTTATTTATCCGTCAACCTTAGTCAAATAAAGTAAGTTCTTCCTAGGAGGTTGTTCCTGCCATTAATTCTCTCCCTAAACTCCAAAGCTGGGTTTGCTTCTTAAACTCTATACGTATCTTATGAAATTTATCACAGTGTAGAAATCGTATACCCTCCAAAAGCTTCCTGAACTATTAGAGAGACAAACGGTGAAAAATATTTATTATACATATATGCTTCATATGTTGAAATCAAAGAATACTGACCTTTTTACCTGTTCAAAACTTATCACCCACTCTTCCCCCTTTAAAATCTGGCTGTAGGCATTATGCCTTCTTCCTGTCGCCTCCACCTGCTCTTTCTCTATATTTAAACTTGTTAAAACTTGTCCGTCTTAAAACAAAACAAAATCCTCATTATACTCTTTGATGCTCTCTCCTTCACTACCACACTTACAATTTGTCGGATAATTCAATAGTTTCCCTTCCTCGATTCTGATAAGTTAACTTTTTGCATTTCAATCTTAATGAGAAATACAAAATTTCTTAATCTGTTCCAAAGGGCTAAATTTTCTGGCTCTCTTGTGTCAATCCTAGTTTGGATAAGTAAAGGTTGACAATAAGCCAGGAACGCATACCAATAGCGCGACAGGAAAATGAAACGGCCAAACTCGACTTACTACAATACGCCTTACAAGTGTTCCTGAAAACGAAAAATGTGATTTCACATGCAGTAGGAGTGAGGTCTGGAGCTGTGAAATACGCCGGGGAAACAGCAGTAGCGGCGGAGCGCCTCAAACTGCGCAGGAGCTGACGTAAATATCAAAGATGCATTATGTAAAAAGTAGTAACTCAGAGGAAAGAAACAGACCTTCCTGAAAAGAAAATGAGCAACTGGAGCCTGACAGGAAATCTAAGAAGTAGAAGCTATCCAAAAGTTTGCAGGCATCCCAAAGGGAGACCCACTTCTCTGGAGACTCACCAGATAAGGTGAGATACCGAGATGGTGAGAGAAAAAGCGGGGTGGGGAATGAGAGCTAGAGGCCTAGCTCCCAAGAAACCTCCACCCCCACCATTCTAAACGGTTCCAAAAGCCCCGAACCGAAGGTACCTGGCGCAACACCTCGGCCCTAGCGATCCGGGTCTGTTCTTTACGCTCTTCGATACTCCTCGCACTTTCAAATCGACCACTGGCAGCCGCCATACTTGTTGTCATCGTAAAGCGAGGAAACCAGCACGGAACCTCAGTTTACGACTGTCGTAATTGAACAAACAAACCGGACTTCCGACTAAAGAGGACGGGCGCTTCCCACCAGCAGAGCATGCGCAGACCTCAGTGTCGTTTAAGGCTCTGGCGTTTAATCTTAACACCAGGTTTTAGAGACGTGAAAGCCAAGCTGAGCGCTTACTCTCCTTGGTGTAGTGGCATAGCCCTGAGCAGGATTAATGTCATTGTACATTTATTACGCGCTTTGCACGATACCAACAGCATTCTCACCTATTTTCTTTTAAAATCGCCGGAGTAATTTAGAAGCTCGTAGAGGTTTCAAGTCCGTACATCTCAGAAGTTTTCCACCAAAGTGCCCGTCTCGACAAAGAATTTCCCTGTCCTAGAGCAGTGGCGCTGGCCAGAAAGGGAGCCAGAGGGCAAAATTGCTTTGAAGACGAGACGTTTTGCTTTGGTGGATTTTCTTCCCCAATATGTGAGAAAGTCATGTGAATTTTGCTCTGTACTCTGTAATTTATCGGTACTGTTATAAATTTTACATTATTTTTTTCTCTGACCTCATATTGTTTTCTTATATATCCAAGCATTTTTCGTTATGGTGTGCAATTACCTATTTCTGCGATTTTTGTTGTTTTATGTTTGTATCTCCCAAACTTTATTGCTTGAAGAATAAGACATTCTGAAGTATTCTTAAAGGGCTTTGAGAATAGAACACACCGAATTCACATAATCATAAAGATAAAGAGGCTGGAGAATAATTATAAACTAGCTACTTTAAAGGCATTAAAACTAGTTAACATAAACAGATTAGATAAATGTGCTTTCTTTTCCAGGTTTTATAAGCTAAAATTTGTGTTTGCACGAAGCTTTCCCAGGAGTTTCTACTTTACCAATCTGTGAAAATCTTAACCTTAGCATGTAACGCTTACTTGTTTGACATATAAAATAGAACCTACAAATTGACCTTGAAATATTTAACCCACTGACTGTGCCTTGACTGATTTTGTCATAACTCAAATAACATTAAAAGTCTTTCCAGATTCTTTCGGATTCAGAAAACATCCATTGCTCCTCCTTTGCATCAATTATGAGACAAGTAAGAACAAATAGCAATTATAGCAAAAACATGCAAAATTATATGACAAAAACTTTAAATCCTACTCAAGGCACAAACTAAAGACTAGAGAAAAATGAAGAGGTATACCATGTGCTTGAAGAAGAAGGCCAACATCATAAAGAAATCAATTGTTCATAAATTAATTTGTAAATATAATGCAATACCAATAAAACTGCCAACAACAACAACAAAAAATGAGATCGGAATGAGAAGAGGCTGATACAGAAAAATAAGGGGAAAGCAAGTTGTCTTCGTTAGTTGCATTTGGCCACACATGATAGCAACCATGGTTTAATTAAACAAGGGGTAATGCAATAAGGAGCCTAAAGGTAGCTGTTACAGGTTTGGTGCAGTTGCCAAAGGAAACAGGTGTTTTTCCTTTTCTGCTTTGTAACACTTAATTGTGGCTTAAATTCTTCTCAGTCAAGAGGAATGCATTGCCTTCTTCCACATCTATGCGTAGCAGCTATAAAGATATAGGAATAAGAGGGAAACAAAGGGCAAACGGTGTATGCCAGCTAAGCCTACCTCCATTTTTATTGGGAAAAAATGATGATCTATCCTAAAGCCTAGTCCAGTTTCTTCCATTTAAATATTATGAACCAGAAGTACGTCCTATGACCACAACTAAATAACTACAGAAGAGTCATGAAGATTCCAGGACAGTTATGTTATGAATGAAACTCAGCTTGGATTTGTCTGAGGTTTCTTTCAGACTCAGGTTAGGCATCTTGAGCGGAACTATTACAGAAGTCTGACTGTTCCATTACTAGTGCTATTAAAACTGATCTTTTAAAGTGGTGTCAAAATTCTTCACTGCAAAGTTATGCCTTTTCTTTCTTTCTTCTTTTTTTTTGTAATTAACAAGTATCTTTGAGGCGTTCTTGAAACTATGCAAATTCCTCCAAAAACTTTCAAATTATTCACTTGAAATGGTACTTTTTTCATAAGCCATGCTTATTGCAGGTATGTCACATCTCACATACATGGGGTTCTTTCTGGAGTCTGTCCATTTAATGACTTTATTACTGATGCCACATCACTCATATAGTTCACGTATGTCTGTTATGTGATCTAAGAAATTCAATATAATTTGCACCACACTTTCACATTCATTTTACATTTCATGTTAATTCTAGACATCACTGGGAAATGCTCTCTCATTTTCTCTGCCTTCCCGGCCTGGACAAAAAGATACATTTTGTTTGTTTAATACTTTAGAACAGTTTAGAGTTCCTGAAAAATTGCAAGGATAGTACGGGGAGTTTACCCCATGATTAGACTTCCCTATTATTAACAACTTACATTAATATTGCTTAAGTCCATACTTTATTTAAATTTCCTTAGGTTTTACCTAATGTCCTTTTTCTGTTCCCAGCTCCCACACAGTTTATTACATTACACTTAGTTACTATGTCTTCTTAGTTTTCTTACGCCTATGACAGTTCCTCCTTACTTGACCTTTATGATTTTAAGGAGTATTGATCAGGTAATTTTGTAACTTGTCCCTCAATTGGGATTTTTCTCATGATTACTGTTTAGGATGTTAACCTTGACCACTTGGCTGAGGTAGTACTTGTCAGGTTTCTGCACTGTAAAGTTGCTCTTTTATTTCTCTCCCTTTCCATACTATACACTGGAAGAAAGTTTCTATGTGCAGTCCATACGTAAGGAACAGGGGTTTACCCTAAAACCCCTTCAGAGTGGAGTATCCACATCAATCATTTCAAATTTTTTCACATAGGACATTTGTCTCTTTTCCCCTACTTATTTATGCAATTATTTACATCAGTATGGACTCATGGATATCTATTTCATACTTTCAGTTAAAATCCAATGCTATATTTTTCTATTAAAATTGTTCCAGCTTTGGCCACTGAGAGCTCTTTCAGTGGGCTCCTTATCTCTTTTATATGGCCTCATTAGTACAGGGTTTTGTTTTAATTTGGTTTGTATTAGCACTTCCTTACTTTCTGGTGTGACAAGAGGCTCCATGCTCATCTTATGCATTTCCTGCTCGAGTTCTAGAATCAACTCTTTCTCCAAAATCTCTGGTTCCTTTTCTTGGAGAATAGTAATAAAAACCAAGATGTGCAAGCTGTGCTCATCGCTACCGAAGTGTTATTCCTTCTAGGCCCCCTAACTGACAGACAAATATGTTTACATGCTAACCTATGCGTGTACGCATGTCTTTAAACATTCCTATATTTGATCATCTTATCTATATAAAGATAAACATGAGTTCATCAGTATGAACCAACTCTATTGCCACATAGATTATTCTAGCCTCCACCCCTTCTCTGTAAATTCCCATTCCAGCAATGAGAAACCTGGCTTTTGCCATCTGCCATCCATTTACTTAATTGTTCAGCTCAAGTTTATCAACTAGAAAAACAGTGTTTATGTATAGTTTTTTACTTTAGTCTTACAGATTCCACTCATTTCCAAAGTTACTTAGATGCAACCTTTTTCTTCACCCGCTTTGGTGAAGTTGTTTGCTATGTATGTAACACAGATTCTTTTATGTTCCTGCATTTCATCCTTGAATTCCCATACCTCCTATTTTAAAATCCTGCATACAGTGTTTCGCTTTTGTGCTGTATAATTCTTCAGGTTTTCACCTGAATGGTGAAAATAACGTCATGAAGCCTCCAGTAGAATATCATAACAAACAGTGTCACTGCCCTGAAATATCCCATGTTTCACCTATTCAACCTCCCTACTTTCCCCCAAACCATTGCCAGGCAGTGCTCTTTTTGCTCTCTCTATAGTTTCACCTTTTCCAGAATGTCATAGAATTGAAATCATACAACCTATGGACTTTATAAACTAGCTTTTTTACTTAGCAATATGAATATAAGATTCTTCCTTGTGTTTTCATGTCTCGGTAGCTCATTTTTTATCATTGAATAATAGTCTACTGTATGGATATACCATTATTTATCCAGTCACCTGTCAAAGGACATCTTGGCTCTTTCCAGTTTTTGACAATTATGAGTAATGCTACGACAAACATTCACATGCAAGTTTTTGTGTGGACATAAATTTTTAAATTGCACCTAGGAGTGCAATTGCTGGATTGTATGATAAAACTGTTTTTAGCTTGAAATAAACCGCCAGACTGTACTCTAAAGTTTCTGCACCATTTTGTATTCCCTTCAACACCGAATGAGAGTTCCTGTTGTTCCTTGCCAGTAATTGGTATTATAAGTGTGAGAGATTTTAGCCATTCTAAATGGCATGTATAATACCTCATTGTCGTTTTAGTTTACAATTGCATACTGACAGGTGATGGTGCGCATCTTTTTATATACTTCTTTGCAACCTGTATCTCATTTTTGGTGACGTGTCTGTTCAAATCTGTTTTCTTATTGTTGAGTTTCAAGAGTTATTTTAATGTATTTTGAATAGAAGTCCTTTATCAAATATGTGTTTTGTAAATATTTTCTCCCAGTCTGTGTCTTATCGTTTTGTTTGACAAACTTCACAGAGAAGAAGTTTTTAATTCTAGTAAGTCAACTAATTTTTTTCTTTCATGGATTGGGCTTTTGGTGCTGTATCTAAGACCTTACATCAAGTACGAAATAACACATTTTTCTCTTTGTTACCTTCCAGAAATATTTTATATTTTTGTACTTTACATTTAGGTTTAGTATATATTTTGAGTTAATGTTTGTGAAAGGTATAAGGTCTATGTCTAGGTTCATTTTTTGCATATGGTTGTCCAACTGTTATAGCACCATTTATTGAAAAAACTGTCCTTTCTTCATTGAATTACTTTTGCTCCTTTTTCAAAGATCATTGCCTCTATTTGTATGGATTATTTCTGGGTTCTCTATTCTGTTCCATTGATCCATATATCTATTCCTTCATCAATATCACGCTGTTTTGATTACTGTAATTTTATAGAAAATCTTGAAATTGGGTAATGTGAATCTTCTAACTTTTTTTTTTTTAGTATCGTGTTGGCTATCCAAAGCTTTTCTCCTTTCCCTATAGAATTTAGAAGCAGTTTGTCAATATCTACAAAATAGCTTGCTAAAATATGGTTATATCTTTCTATAGTCTATATTTTTAGAAGACTAGACTACATTGTCCAAATATTGAAATATATTATGATATTAAATATTTATATATTAAATATAATTCTTCAAACAAAGCTAGAGGTTCTGATATGCCCCATGAGGATGTGAGCCTCTGGTTGAGTATTCCTGAATTAGACTTTCCATACCACATAGAAATATCATTTGTTGCTTTCAGTCTTTTCAAAATCATAGCTCCTGAAGATAGCTTATCAACCGAACACACACAGAACATAATATGCACCAGGCATTGTTCTAAGTGCTTTATAAAAGAGAATTCACTTAGTCCTTAATACCTGTCTTACAGATGTTGTTATTATTTTTATACTTCAGAGAAGAAACTGGGGCACGGAAATGTTAAATAATTTGTAAAGTTCACATAGCTAATAAATTACAGAGCCACTCTTTGAATTCAGATAGCCTCTCCCCCTCTAATCTTAACCACTAGTCTACACTGCCTATCAATGACAAATGAGAAACTTCACCCTTTAATGAGTCATTTCTTGCCTGTCAATGAGTAAAAATAGTTTGATAATAATTTTAACAAACTAAAACATTCATTTACTTACTCTATAAACATCTGAAGGGTTCACCATGTACAAATTATTCCCCATATTTTTTCTACTACTTTTTAATAAATACAGAAACAAATTAATCTTAATCAAGCCAACCGAGTTTCACACTGTAAAATCTACTCAGTAGATTTGCATGATAAAAAACAAAATTATGAGTCAGAGAATAAGCCTCTAAAATGTGATCGATTGGGCTCAAACTTTAAATGATTAGACATTCTTTTATGTTTCTTCCACTTTAATATGACCACCTCCTAATACGATTATATCTAATCTATGTTTCTCTAAGATAATTAATAATACACATTCTGAACCAGGCACTGAGAGGAGAATAAGGGTTGTTATTAAGGGCAAAAATGTATCTTCTTCTTATGTTATTCCTTTATTATATTTCCTTACTGCAAGTTCTTTGGTGATGGCATTTCTCACAACAAAGGATTATAGCAGCAAATGACCATAGTGACACTATTCTTTCTTGAAAACTACTGTCTATGAAATGCTGCTCTTTTGGCACCAAAGAACTCATATTTTTTCTGAGTAAAATTTGACAGCTGTTGTCCATATCAAATATAAAGCTTAGAGATTTAAATTTTTCATGTTCAGTATGCAGAACTAGAAACAAGTATTTTATCGATACTCTTTATACATACGATCACTAACTCAATCTATACCTTCAAGAATCAGCTAAAACACCACTTCTTCAAATGAATATTCCTCACCCCTCAGGATTGTAATTTTCTCCCAATACCACATTTCCTTTCTTCTGTCATATTACTGTATTCCAATAATAGGCTAAGCTGCAGTAACAAAGGAACCCCAAAATACAGCAGCTCAAGTGAGACAGAAATTAATCTTCTGTTGTAGAATGGTCCAACTGTAGGAAGCTAGTTAGAGACAGGTAGTGGCCTAACTATCATGCAGTGGCCCAGGTTCCTTGTTGCTTGGCTGATCTCTAGGGCACTGTCCTCATCTACAAGATCAAAGTTGGCCCAGCACCACCACATCTGTATAGCAGCCCACTAGCAACTCGTGGCTATTGAGAATTAGAATGTGGTTAGTGTGATTGAGAAACGGAATTAATTTTCGATTTTATCTAATTTTAATTCATTTAAACTAAAATAGGCATTTTGATGAGTGGCTACTAGATTGTTAGTTTCCTTCATTTTGCTTCTAGAGAATGCAGATACGGGACCTTTCATCATCACAGAAATTTCTGTGAAAAACACTGGTCCCCTAATTTCAAAGAGGAGGAAACTGAGTTCTGAAGAAGTGAGGCTCCTGATGTTTCCTCTTCCCGTCTTCACATCAAAATAAAATAACATAAAAGAGTTCTACCAATAGATATACTTTATTCATTCTTATCTACACCATTAACTGAGCATCTATCTGCATACCAAATGCTCTGCTAAACCCCATGGCTACGAGGATCTCTGCCCTCCCTGACCTTCCATTCTAGCAGAAAGGACTCTTCCGACACCTGTCTTTAACCAGTCTCCTATATCCAGAAACTCTAAATATGCATCTCCAACCCTTCAGGGGCCAATAAAATATTTCTTTTCCTTTATTCTGCACATATTTTATGCATTAAATTGGGTGCCTCGATGCAGGCAGAGATAACTTGAAAGAACAATATGACTCTTGGTTCCCTCATTCAGCTCTTCTTTGGTACCTGTACAATAGGCAGACATGTAGGAATGATGTACACGTATACACACGTGGAGAGAGGAATAAAGAGCAAAAACATCTTTATTTTATTCTCATCTATGAAATAAATTTAAACTATTATTTATGGTTTTAATGATTTGTTCATTTTAATTTATTATTATGTATTTATAATTTGAATTTTACTTATTTTTAAAATTTTGTTGAATCATTTTATCTTATTTATTCATAAGGTAGGTTTCATGTTTTATTTTATTAAATTGTTGCCTTTAAATAATTGTAATAATCAAATGCAAGTATACCTAATGAAAAGAAAAATGGCTCTGAAGTGTTACTTTCCTGGGTCAGTGTGATATATATATATTTTTTTTTGGCTTCTCATGTACATTGAAGAACTTTGATAGCATGTTAGTATTTTAATTTTGCCTGAGTTATCCTCTTTTAGAGACATTATAACCTTCCTCTGATTTATCAGGGAAGACTGATGAGGAAATTTTAGATTCATTACCTTATGGCAATGAAATTCCAAGAGTTCCTTCATTTATTTTTTCCCCCTGTCCAGGGCACTGAATGATTGAATTCAAACAACCTTTCACTCATGTATTCAACAAACGTGTATCACACATAGAGTATATGTCAGGCACTGTGTAAAAACTTAGTCCACAAAGATGAAAATCATTGGTCCTATCTTCAAAAGCATAAAGTCTAGCAGGGAAGGCATACAAGTAACCCAGAAATTACTCACTGACCTCTTTGCTCTTTCTTGAATGTACCAGGCAGGCATGTGCAGGTCATTTGCACATGCCATTCCTTCAGCCTGTAATGCTCTGTCTAAATTATGTAGTTATTTATACAATTTCAACAAAATACACCCAGAGAAGTCTTATTTATATCCCTGGACCCTCACTTCCCTATAGGGAATCATTTTTATTAGCCTTTGGTTATCCTTTTCTATTTTCTTTTTTAACATTTTAGTACAAAAGGAAGCATACCAGACATTAAGATGCAAAATAATAGGAAGCACATAGCATCACTGAAAGGCATTTCTGTCAAAAACAAAAGACTCAAAAAGAAACATGAATTCAATCCATTCTCTAGTTCTGACTAGTTTACTGGAAACATGAGAACTAGAGAAACAGATCAAGGGCATTACATGGAAGTGATTGACCAAATCCAGAATCACAATAGACAGATAATACATCCTGGAGCTCACTCCATAGCAAGATATCTTTTCCTGATTCCCTTTATAGCTGCATTGTATCCTATTACAAGAATTTATTCATTTATTCATGGCCTGTTTTCCCCCATCACAAATAAATTTTATTAGAACAGGGATTTTAGTCTATTTTTGCTCCGGTGCTTAAAACAGTGTCTACCATAAATACATTTCTGTTTAAATAATATCAAGGCACATGGTAGCTCTGGCAGAGGAATTCCTCGAGTGATTAGGACTACAGATGGTAGGACAGGGTGAGGGATGCTCCTAGTTCAGTGTCGAGGTTTCTGAAAGGCTTTCCATTGGTAGTGATTCTAAACTTAAACTGAATCTTGAAACACTGTAGGAGCAGGGCAATGGGTGGGAAGGTAGGAGGACTCCTGCGTAGAGAGCACAGTGTAAATAAGTGTTCAGAGGCACAAGAAAACAAGACACATTCAGGTGAAAAAACAGTTGAATGGACTTCCCCCATATCTAACAAATTATCTAGGAGTGATTAGAATGATCCCGTCTGATGAAGCAACGTTGGAAAACTCTTCTTTGAATGGCACTCCAATACCTGATTCTACTCCTAGGCTTCTTTCTTGAAAAATCTACAGAGGTTGAAGGTTTAGTGCTGCTCAGGCCTGTACAAGAGGAGATTCCATCATCATGAGAAAAAATGCCTCAGTCATGAAATTATCTCCCGCCGAGGGATCGAGGGACCTCATCCTTTGTCTTCTTTACATGCCAATAAATAGCTCTCTGCATGGAGAGCCGGGCATTATGAGTACTTATTTCAATTGGTCCCTGTAGGTAGAAAAGGGAAGATTGGGATAGGCTATTTTCCTCTTTGCCTCTGGCAACTCAGGGCTATTTAAGACATATATCTAAGGGAAGAGTTCTGATAGGTAGCTAGATTTATGTGTCAGAAATAAGAATTTGCGAGAAGCCACATGCTTTTCACTTTATAGGATATGAATTCCATTTTTTTTAAATTCCAGAGTAGATTATAAGCAAAAAAAAAAAAAAAAGAAAGAAAAAGAAAGAAAGAAAGAAAGAAAGAAAAGAAAGAAAAAAGAAAGAGAAAGAAAAAAAAGAAAGAAAAGAAAAGTAGGTTTTAAGCAAAATATTCTCTTGGAGATTATCTGATTTCATTTACTTTATTAGGAAGGCTGCACACTGCACATCTCATACATCTCAGATGAAGTGACAAGACAAGACAGACGTCTGGTACCTAAGGCATACAAGAGATGCATGAAATATCACGGTTTACATAGTGACCTTGCATCTCTATTAGTCAGAGGGACTTTGAAAGGTCATTTTATCATTAAGAAAGAAACATCCATAAGCTTTTCTACTAAAAAAAAATCACAAGAAATGGACACATCAAGCAACTGAAGACTAGATTTTGATACTTCTTTTCTTGACATTCCTGTCCCCACCACCACCTCATCATGTACATAGAGGAAAGACCACTGGGTATTGTTATAGCTATGATCAGAGCTGCTTGCCCATGTCCTGGCCCACCCTCACGTGTTACCTGAATCTTCATGTATTTCACAACATCTACTCTGTCCTGTCCCCACCATTTTGTAAAGAGATATGCAGACTGGTAAGGCTTGACTCCTGACAGATCCTGAAGGAGACAGCCAAGGCTCAGGGGACAATACGAGTGAGATGAGCAGGGTGTAAGAGCTGCACAGATGTTATTCCTTCACTGTCTCTCTCACCTGATCTCCTTCCTTCTCCTCCCACACACTGTGACTTAGTCACATGAGACTCCTTTCTGTCTCTTTCTCACTTAAGCCTTTGTACTCAGCATTCTCTCTGCCAAGAACTTTTACATGATTAGCAAATTTTGGTAATTCATGTCTCAAACCAAATGTCTCTTCCTTGAACCTTCCTTGGCATTACATTCTAATAACCCTACCCTGGCACTGCTCCCCAATTACTCTATCATATCCTTCTATCTTATTTTCATTAGAATACTTGACCTCTATTTGCAATGACTTTGACTATTCATTTGCTTATTTGTTTGTGCCCTACTGTATCTCTACCATCTAGCAAAGCACCTGGCACATGGGAGCTCAACAAATTTCATAAATAAATGAATTTATTTAAAGAAACATATTAATCTACTTACAGTATAAAAACGCTCTTTTCTAACCTCATTTATTTCAAATTCATGCTAATTGTTACAGGAACTCAAAATTTTCAGTACATAGAGTATCTTAAAAACATTTTTTCTATAGATTGGCCAGCCTACTAGATAAGAGAACTTGTTTAAAAATGTTTACCCTATCTTATAATTGAAGTCACATTTCCGTAGAGTTAAATTCCATTATCCACAAAGAAAGCTAATGTCAAGCACAGTCAAGATTATCCTTGAAAATCTTTCAAATTGCCATTCAAATGCAGGTATGTGGTCTGGAGAAAACAGCCATCTATGGGAATATACATGTATTACTATGCAATGTGTACAGTAATAGGCAACTTTATCAGTACTCTGCATGTCTTTGAAATTGAGACATACCATGTAAGTATAATGACCATATGTTCCAGGATTCCTGGTGAAGTTATTAATGGCACCCATTTTATTTAGGTTCCAGTTTGGATAATAAAGCACATGGCTACCATACCATTAAACCAATCTTAATTCTTTTTCAACATAAGTCTGCCTACTTTAAATGAAAGTAGAATTAAAAGGAAAGCCAAGAGTCTTTTCTAACAATGTGCTGAAGTCAATAACCCAGATTTAAAAGTCTCTCTTTTCCAAACAGCAAAAAGAAAAAATAATTTAAAAAATGAGGATAGTTTAAGAGACCTCTGGGACAACATAAAGCATAACAATATCTGCATCAAAGGAGTACCAGAAGGAGAAGAAAGAGAGCAAGGGACTGAGATCTATTTGAAGAAATAATAACAGAAAACTTCCCTAATCTGACAAAGGAATTAGACCTACAAGTCCAGGAAGCACAAAGAGTCCCAAACAAAAGGAACTCAAACACACCTACACCAAGACACATCATAATTAAAATGCCAAAGGTCAAAGACAAAGAGAGAATCTTAAAAGCAGCAAGAGAAAGGAAGCCATAACTTATAATGGTACCCTCATAAAAATGTCTGCTGATTTTTTAACAGAAACTTTGCAGGCCAGAAGGGACTGGCAAGAAATATTCAAAGTTGTGAAAAACTAGAATTGACAACAAAGAATACCCTACTCAGCAAGGCTATCATTTAAAATGAAAGGTGAAATAAAGAGCTCTCCAGACAGAAAAAAAGCTTAAGGAATTTAAGAGGAGGGGACACCTAAATATGAATAATAAAATGGCAATAATGATGTACCTATCAATAATCACTTTAAATGAAAATGGATTAAATGCTCCAGTCAAAAGACATAGGGCAGCTGAATGGATAAGAAAATAAGCCCCATGCATATGCTGTCTAGGAGAGACCCACTTCAGATCAAATGACGCACAGAGACTGAAAGTAAAAAGGTAGAAAAAAATATTTCATGCAAGTGGAAATGAAAAAAGCTAGGGTAGCAATACTTATATGAGAAAAAATAGACTACAAAAAAAAGCTGTAATAAGAGACAAAGAAGGACATTACATAATGATTAATAGATCATTGATCATCAATACATCAAGAGGACATAACCCTAAAAGACATATATGCACCCAACATAGGAGCACCTATATACATAAAGCAATTATTTACTGACATAAAAGGAGAGATCAACAGTAATACACTCATAGTAGGAGATTTTAACACCTCCTTGACACCAATGGACAGATCTTCCAGACAGAAAATCAACAAGGAAACAGGCTTAAATGACACACTAGACCAGATAGATTTAATAGATATTTTCAGAGCATCTCACCTGAAAGCAGCAAAATGTACATTCTTCTTAAATGCATAGGGAACATTTTCCAGGATAGACCACATGTTAGGCCAAAAAACAAGTCTCAGTAAATTTAAGAAGACTGAAATCATATCAATCGTCTTCTCTGATCACAATGGTGTGAAACAAAATCAACTACAAGAAAAAAATTGGAAAATGCACAAACACATGGAGGCTAAATAACATGCTACTAAACAATGAATGGGTTAACAATGAGATCAAGGAAGAAATCAAAAGATACCTAGAGACAAATGAAAATGAAAACACAATGATTCAAAATCTTTGGGACACAGTGAAAGAAGTCCTACGAGGGAAATTCATAGCAATACAGGCCTACATCAAGAAATAAGAAAAAGCTCAAATAATCTAACCTTACACTTAAAAGAACTAGAAAAAGAAAAGACAAAAGAAAAAGCCCAAAATGAGTAGAAGGAAAGAAAGAATAAGGTTAGTGCAGAAATAAACGAAACAGAGTCTGGAAAAATAATGCAAAAGATCAATGAAACCAAGAGCTGGTTCTTTGAAAAAATAAGCAACACTGATAAACCCTTAATGAGCCTCATCAAGAAAAAAAGAGACAGGACTCAAATAAATAAAATCAGAAACGAAAGAGAAGTAACAATGAACTCCACAGAAATACAAAGGATCATAATAAAATACTACAGAGCAATTATATGTCAACAAATTAGACAATCTGGAAGAAATTAACACATTCCTAGGAACATACAATCTCCCATGACTGAGTCAAAAAGAAACAGAAAATCCAAACTGACCAATTACCACCAAGGAAATCAAATCAGTAATCAAAAAAACTCCCACCAAAACAAAAGGCCTGGACCACATGGCTTCAGAGGCAAATTTTACTAAATATTCAAAAAAGAATTAACACCTATTCTCCTCAAACTATGCCAAAAAATTCAAGAAGAGGGAAGGCTCCCTAATTATTTTTATGAGGCTCCCCTTACCTTGATTCCAAAACCAGACAAAGATATTACAAAAAAAGAAAACCATTGGTCGATATCTCTTATGAACACTGATACAAAAATCCTCAACAAAATATTAGCAAACAGAATTCAGCAATACATTAAAAATGTCATACATCATGATCAAGTTGGATTTATTCCTGGGTTTAAGATTGGTTCACTATCCGCAAATCAATTAATGTGATACACCACTTTAACAAATTGTAAGATAAAAGTCATAAGATCATATCAATAGATGCAGAAAAAGCGTTCAACAAGATCCATCATCCATTTATGGTAAAAACTCCCAACAAAGTGGGAATAGAGGGGACATACCTCTACACAATAAAGGCCATATGTGACAAACCTACAGCTAACATCATACTCAATGGGGAAAGGCTAAAAGCGTTTTCCTTATGATCAGGAACGAGACAAGGAGGCCCGCTTTCACTACTCCTGTTCAACATTGTATTGGAAGTCCCAGCTACAGCAATCAGTCAAGAAAGAGAAATAAAAAGAATTCAAACTGGAAAGGAAGAAGTAAAACTGTCATTATTTGCAGATGACACGATACTATACATAGAGAACCCTAAAGATTCCATCGGAAAAAAGTATTGTTAGAACTAATCGATGAATTCAGTAAAGTAGCAGTATACAAAATTAATATTCAGAAGTCAGCTGCATTTTTATACATCAATGACGGACTTTCAGAAAGAGAAATTAGAAAAACAATTGCATTTATGATTACATCAAAAACAATGCCTAGGAATCAAATTAACCAAGGAGGTGAAAAATCTATTCTCAAAAAATTATAAGTCATTGGAAATGAAATTGAAGAAGATACAAATAAATGGAAGCATATACCATGCTCACAGATAGAAAGGATCATCATCATTAAAATGGCCGTACGACCTAAAGCAATATGTAGATTCAATGTAATCTCTATCAAAATACCAATGGTATTTTCAGTGAACGAGAACAAATAATCCTAAAATTTATATGGTATCATAAAAGATCTCAAATAGCCACAGCAATCTTGAGAAAGAAGAACAAAGTAAGAGTTACTTCACCTGATAGCAAACTACACTGCAAGGCTACAGTAATCAAAACAGCATGGGTCTAGGATAAACCAGATACATTGATAAATGGAACAGAATAGAGAGCCCAGAAATAAATCTATGCCTATATGCTCATTTAATATATGACAAAGGAGGCAAGAATATAAAATGGGGTAAAGACATTTCTTCAATAAATGGTGCTCGGAAAATTGAACAGATACATGCAAAAGAAAGAAGTCAGAACACCTTCTTACACCATATATGAGAATAGACTCAAAATGGATTAAAGACTTAAATGTAAAATCTGAAACCATAAAACTTCTAGAAAAAAACATAGGCAGTAAACTCTCTGATATTGCTACTAGCAATTTCTTTTTGGATATATCTCTTTGGGCAAGGGAAACAAAAGAAAATATAAACAAACAAGACTACATCAAACTAAAAAGTTTTTGCACAGCAAATGAAACCATCAACTAAATGAAAAGACGATCTACTGAATGAGAGAAGATATTTGATTATGTTACATCTGTTAAGGGGTTAATATCTAAAATGTATAAAGAGTTCATATAACTTGACAACAAAAACAAACAAACAATCTAATTAAAAAGCGGGCAGAGGGCCTGAATAGATATTTCTCCAAAGAGGAAATACGGATGGCCAAGAAAAATATGATAAAAGATACTCAAACTAATCATCAAAGAAATGCAAATTAAAACCACAATAAGGTTTCACTTACACCTGTCAGAAAGGCCATCATCAATAAATCAAAGAACAACAAGTGTTGGTGAGGATGTGCAGAAAAGGAATCCTCATGCACTATTGATGAGAGTGGAGATTGGTACAGCCACTGTGGAAGAGTCTGAAGTTTCCTCAAAAAAATTAAAAATGGATCTACCTTTTGACCCAGCAATTGCACTTCTGGGTATTTATCCAAAAAAAATCAAAACAATAATTCATAAAGGTCTATGCACCCTATGTTCATGGCAGTGCTATTCACATTAGCCAAGATGTGGAAGCAACTCAAATGCCCATCAACAGACGATGGGATAAAGAAATTATAGTGTATATATATATATACAATGGAATATTACTCACCGTTAAAAATGAAATCCTATAATTTGCAACATGGATGGACCTAGAGGTTATTATGATGAGTGAAATAAGTCAGACAGAAAAAGAAAAATACCATATGATTTCACTTATATGCAAATGTAAGGGAAAAAAACAACATACTAATTGAAAACAGACTCACACATATAGAGGACAATCTGGTAATGGCCAGAAGAGAGAGGCGTTAGGGAGCTGGGAGAGTGGGGTGAAAGGTTAAAGAAGTACAAATTAGTATTTGATAGATCACAGGGGTGTGGAGTGCAGTGTAGAGAATGTAGTCAGCAGCAAGGTAATGGCTAGGTGTAGATTCGAGGGGTAATAGAGTAATTGGGAGGATTGTTTCACAAACAATATACATTTCTAACCAATATATTTTATACTTAAAACTAATAAGAAAAATTTTTAAAAGCTAAAAAAAAAAAGTCTCTATCTTCCAGCCACTATTATAATGATGTAAAGGCATTAGTGAGGTGTTAAATGCGCAGGTTCTAAAGCCACACTTCCTCAGTTAAATACCAACTCTGCCACTTACTAGCTAGGCTGGTTTACATAATCTGCTTCATGTCTTGGTTCTCTACCTGTGAAATGGAAATAACATATACCTTATAGAACTTCTGTGAGAATTAAATGAGTAAAAGTATATAAACAGTACCGCTAAAATCTAAGTGCTCAATGTATATCACATCAATTACTTTTAACCTGGGGCCTTATACCCTTATACCCTTTTCAATTACCTGATGCCACACCAAAACATTTTTCCCCAATATTTATGGCATGTATCCTTATAGAGTTCATTGCATTCATATTTACAAGTCATGTAGGAAAAAAAAAATCCCCTTTCTCAGTAAGTCTACATGCCAGTACTTTTCCAGAATGGCACAGATCAATGTTTTTCAGCTTAACACCAGACAAAGCAGCTATAGCCTATATTTACAGATCATGTTGTCCAAAAATCACTTTCACCTCATCTGGCCCACATTAGCTAAGTGCTTTAATTTTAATTGTTGATTTACTAATCATTGATTTTAAGGTTGGAGACGTCACCATGGTGAACTCCTTCATTATTTTCTGTTGTTGTAGTAGAAATGGTTTGAAAATATTCTCTCCCTCTATCTGACGTATCCTGACTGCTGTGGATACTAGAAGTCTGCCACTCAAAAAGTTCAGCTCCAGCCAATATCTAGTCATGTACTAGCGAATTATGTGACTCCTGTTTCACACAGCATCTGGTGTTCCTGGGCTGAATCTGACACAGTGAATGCCTTCCTTTTACATCTGCTTTCTCTGTGGTCTATCTGCATGACTAGTCCTGCCTAGTTTCTAATTATTCCTTGACTGGGGTCCAACGGGGGCTGGATCCTAAGACTGAAACCTGGTCCTGAGCCTCAGCTCAATTGGAGGAAAGCTTTGAGATCTCCCCTATCTACTAGCCTCTTTCCTGGGACCAGATGCTGCTTTTGTTTTCTCCCACACTCTTCTGAAAAGAACTCCCAACCTATATGATTCTGATCCCTACCAGATTCCTAAGAATCCCAACTGTGTTCCCTGTGGCCTGAACCCTTTGGAGATTGACACCTGGCCTAATCAGGGCAGAATAGGTTAAACGTCTTTGATCTTGGCAACTTAAGAATGTTGTTTCTCCATGGAGGTGGCCGTATCTTCTGCCCGTTAGTTTCTCCCAGCTCGTGCTAGTATTGACTTGCACTTTCCACTCAATAGAAACACTGGTATACTGCGTGGCAAGGGGTCAAGATGATTGATCCCTCCCATCTCAGTAAGTTGGAGACTTCCACTATTTTGCCAGGTAAGGCTTTCTCTGGTGTAGAACCTGAGATGGCTGAGCCTACACTCAATGGATTTTTAGCCTTCTAAGCAAGGAAGGCAGGGGATAACAAACTATGAATATCCATTTTGTCTTTCAAAAAGTTCATTGTGTTTGAAGTACCAATCAACTCTTCAATATCCATAGTAATGAAGGGGCATAATGACATATTTCTATACAGCATTGTCTTCAATCACATATGTTTTAGAGCACAATTATTTTTCCCAGAAGCAGATTTGCTTTGCTAGTTATGCTGTGCTTGTGATTTCATTAAATGGAGTCTGCTTTCCCCGAGCACTGTGCCTTATAATCATATGAGGAGACATCACAAAAGCCGGTTTGCGTCAGGAGCCAGTCTGTCTTGGCTTACACATTTAGAGTAGATGCTTACTCTATAGAAAAACTCTCATGCATCTGTTGAAGAGTCAGTCACTGTGACTGCTTTAGACATCACAGTGTACACAAGACATGTGGTGGATTAGGGTGGAAGTGGGGTATAATTTGGAGTGAGGCATTGAATATGTATGGTAACCAAACACTGATAGGAGAACAATCTAACAGAAAGGACAAAATTAAAGAAAACATTTATTCAATGACAACTTGATGCCATGTTCGCATGTTTAGGGACCATGGTTGCTTGCTTCATAGTGAAAATAATTTTATGCTAAAATAGGTAATCAAAACTTTGAGAGAGGGTAGGGAAAGAGGAGAAAGAGAAGATGAGGAGGAGAGGTGGAGGAGAAAACTCACATTTACTGAGTGTGTCGTCCATGCCAAGAACTGTGCTAAATCAATTTAAGTGCATTAGCTCTTTTAGTCCTTGCAACAACCCTATAAAAAAGACACTATGGTGATTCTCATTTTATAGTCGAGCAATACAGAGAGCTTAAATTCTACAAGAACCAAAAACATTCTGATTTCAACAATGATATTGTTACCCACGATGATTTATTTTCTACTGCCTTTTGCAGTAGAAAAGGCAGTGATGTTAAGTATAACTGTAATGAAACATTGAAGAACACTTAAAAGAACATCAGTAGAACATCTTGTGCAATGATTGAGCGCTTTTAATATTTGATAAGAAATGATTTGGGTGCTAAATGGAAACTAGGGGTAGATAGTGGAAAACATATTTATATTTCTATCTCCATTTTAGTCTAATCTTGATTACTTACAACAGTTCAAAGCAGATTATGTTTTTAAAAATTGTCCCTGGCTTGGGGCTGAGGTGAACTTCATCTGAGGAAAAATCATGTGATAGAGTCTAGACGAGGAAAAGCTAAGAACAAGCTTTAGCCATTGTCCAAGAGGAAACAAAAACAAAAACAAAACAGAAAACAATGCCAATCACCAGAGAGATGTAATCTGTTGATGTTTTGTCAATTCCTATCAGGGCATAAGAGAAACATCCCTCAAAACTCTTCAATTATCCTTGCTGGGATTCCGAGGTTGTCACATGGCATAAATCCAGAGGATACTATTTCCATTTTATTCTATGAATTCCACAAGAATCTTTTGAGGACTAATGCTACATTCCAAGAACATTAATACTGACAAGGGAGTGTGTGGCACTATAAGCAAAACAGTGTAACAAACGTTACTTGTTGAAGTCTAGTCTCTGGAAAGAAATATCTTCTATTATACAGGAACAAAAGGGACTTGATCAGTCCCTCATGACCTTAGGTACTGAGACAGTCTCCTGCTCCTGTTCAACTCTGACCTTTCTATCAAAATTGAGTTTCTGGACCTGCAAAACTGAGGCCAATCCTAGATTATGATAATCACCGGCACATCCTCCACTTCAAGAAGGAGGTCCTGTCTGAGTGACTGCAAGACTCCTCATTACTCTATAGCTGCAACAAATTTTTATAATTTCCTACTTTATATTAGTTATATTAATTTAGTGCATTAGTGAGTAGGTATTAGACATCTCAAAAAGTAAACATGGTCACTCCCTAGTAAGTTTATAATTTAAAGGAGCAACTCTCCAAGGCAAAGAATATCAATAGTGCCTCATATATCATATACTATGAGGGTTTTTAATACAGAAATTTGAGTGCTACCAGTTCTCTATTGTTTCCACTTATTTCCTCAAATTCAAGCTTATTTTTCATCATGACTTATCATCTTGAAGGAAAATGCAAAGGTCTGCATTGTTTTCCTTTTATTTATTAAAGCACTATTTCCCACAGGCCACAAAAACCTGTATAATTCATAGTGTCAACGTATCTCTAGAGAATAAGTAGAATAAATTTAAGAAAAACAATCATAGCAATAGGAAACCCCTTCTCTTTTTTGGCTAAGATATGGCACATTTTCCCTTCAAAGTGCCTCAGCTCATATAGAATGGTTATAATACAGATTGAGAGTTCATGCCGCATCGGACATCCAATTGCTTTCATGAACAGGTGTCACTGCAAAAGATAGCATCTACCAAAAGGGGGGAAATGTGAAAAGTAGAACATGGCATGATGCCCTTTAAATATTTTATCCCTCAAGCCAGATTTCCAGAGAAGTACTCCTGAGTTTGTGATAACCTGCTGTATTTTACATTTTCACATAGGGTTGAAATTTCCTACAACAGTACTGGCCAATAGAACTTTTGAGGATGATGTAACTGTTCTATATCTGCACTCTTTAATATGATAGCCATAGCTACATGTGGTTATTGAGCACTTGAAATATGACTGGTCCAACTGAGAAACTGGTTTTAAATTTTATCTCATTTTAATTAATTTAAATGTTAATAGCCACATGCAGCTAATGGCTACCGTGTTAGACAACGCAGCTCTTGAAGAAATAAGAGTTTAAGAAATTGTGCGTGCCAGACAACTATTGCAAAGTCTTCTCCCTCCTTTCATGGCACTCCATGTTAAAAAGCAATGACAATGTCACTCATGGCTATCAGGGCTGGGGGATAACAGTTTGTGATTTCTTTCTGCCATTCAGCGAGCCGTAGGAGACCAACTGTTGCCAAAGCCGTGGCTATGTTTACAAGTCATGGATGCCGCTTCGTAAACAAACCTTGACTTATACAAAACAGGTCTTCTAAGTGTGATTATACTTACAAATTGGGTTTACCAACAGTTAGGTACTATAATACAAAATACTCAGACAAAAATGCTTTTTAGCACATATCAAAGTTTTACTTGATCCACTAACAAAAGGCTAGCTGGTGGACAAGAGCACTGGTTCTAGAAGTATGTGAACAACTAGAATTTATAGTCGGTTAGGAAAGCGATGTTGAAATAAGATTCTAAATTAGATATTATTATTTGTTACTTTCCTACAGGACAATAAAATTGTGATCTTTGGAGTTATCTTCTCCATCTGGCCCAAGATGGAAGAAGAGACAGAGGTGGAAAAGAGAAAGGGATGGTGGCACCTCAACTCAGGAGTAACTGACACTGGATTTATCTTTCTTAATACCCAATGTCTCTTTCAAACATCTGACTTCTCTCAAGGATACCAACTATACTCTTTTGCCGTTGATCTCATCCATCAAAGTAGTTGCTAAATCTTTTTCTAAGATTTTCGCATTATTCCTTTCTTTTCCCTCCCACTGCTAACCTTATTATTTCATTGTCAAAATCAGTTAAGCAAACAAAAGTTTTATATACTGTTTAAGATTCAGGAAAACATCTCAAATCACCTTTTACTCTGTAATAAGTTGTTCATTGAACACCACAAAAATAAATAAAGTTCTTATATGTCATGAATACCCTGCCCTTTAAGAAAAGCTTAGTAAGTTTTTACATTTTTAAATCAATGAATACATTTTAAAATCATCTTTAATTTTCACATTTACAAATATTTCCTGACATATAATTATCTGAACAATGTTTAAGAGCATTTGAAGCAATTAAAAGGCACCAGAGGGCTTGAGTCTGTTGTAAGAAAGAACAGAGAGAAGGAGAAAAAAAATAAACCAATAAACCATCAAATTTCTGAGTGGTGAAAGAATTCTCTTCTTTCTTTTTAGGTTAGGAGGTTATGGATCAATTATTAAAGTGAAAAGCAACCAAAAATACATTCATGTGGACACCTTTTCATTTAACTTCAATATAGCTGTCAAGCCCTACAGTGCTTTGAAGCTGTACCTCTTCCTTAAAGAAAAGCATTTTTCTCATCTTACTTTTAAAGAGAGTTTTATATGATTTTCTTTCGCATTATTCACGACTTCTGTGCTAGCCTAATAAGTCTCCTTGCACTCTGTTCTGCCTTCCCCCCTATCAGCCCAGACCATTTTATACACCTCCACCACATTAATCTCCCTGAACTGCTGCTCTAATTTAATCACTCTGCTGCTCAGAAAACTATTAGGACTCCGCTCCTATTATATAAATTCCATTTTCCTTAACTTATGTGCGAAACCTTTTACATTCTTATCCCAACCTCTCTTTCAAGCCTCATGTCCCATTCCCTCCTGCCCCAAACGGACAACACTGTCTAGAACAGTTTTCAGCTGAGCCTGCCCATTAGAATCACCTGGGGATGCCTAGGCCCCATTTCTCAGAGGTCCTTGTTTAACTGGCCTAGGGTGTGGCCCAGACCTCCATATTTTTAAAAGGCTCCCCAAATGATCCTGAACAGTGTCAAACCAGACTAAAGCATTTCTGCTTTCACCACTTTGTAATTCTCCCACTGTTTACATCTATTGAAATCCTTATCCATTCTTCAAAGTGTAGGTAAAACACCACCTCTTCCATAAATTTCTTCCCTGGTTACCTTAGCCAAATGTTATCTCAGCATTTCTCTAAATTCCTACAACAATATGTTCCACTTATGTAAGCTCTTATTATAACTAACAAATTATCATTTATTTAGGTCTTTGAAATTCATAAAGTTCTTCCATAGATCTCTCCTCTAATAATTTCTATTTACTGTGTAATGGAGGCTTTATCTCCCTGACGTTACTGATGAAGAAACTCTGAGTCAGAGTATATGTGCTTTTATCCAAGTTCACACAGTTGGTAAAGGATAAAACTGCAATCTGAGCCTGGGTCTCCTGAGTTCAGTGATCTTGTTGGAAATATTTAAAACAGAAACAAAATTAAAACCCTTTTTGTCATTAAAGCACGAACATCACTTAGAGAGCCTCTCCAAATGCTCTTACACCTGGGTCCCAGTCTCAGCGTTAATCTAGTTTCCCAGGCCCAGGAACCACGATTTCTATAAGGCAACACCAGATAATTCTTGTGCAGTTGATAAGGGACCACATTTTGAGAAAAACCTCTCTACATGATTACACACCTTATGGAGATTGTAGGAAAACTTTCAAGCCCCGTTCTGTCCATGTAAAATGATAATTCAACAATAATTAAGAATTAACAGAGGGAAAATTTTCTTTGGTTCAGTCTAGATCACAGCCTGTGTGCCCAAAGAGTATTTTCTCTGTAACTGTGAAAGGTGCTCTTAAAACCACATCTGTTGGTTTGTCCAGACCAGAGTCCGTTTTTCCAGACCTAGTCCTCCCTTTGGATTGTGACAGGTATGTTTGCTTTGTATTCCTCTTCTGGGAAGCAAAGAAGTCACTTACAGCATTTCTCATTTCAGAAGGGCTTTGGAGGAACTCATTTGGCTTGAAGTTTTCAAACCCAATTTCCCTCATGAGAGGTTCTTGACTCACATTTTGTTCACTGACTAGTAAAAGGTCTAATGCTTCCTGGGGAAAAAAACCTCTGCCTAGATTAGAACCACCTGCTTCTGTGGGAAAAGTTTCCAGTATGTTATATGATACCATTTCACAATAACCCTAATTCTGAAGAAGTTGTCTTTTTAATATCACCCAGGATAAAAACTGTAGTTTGGCCAATGGGCATTAAGTTCCTACTGTAGGTCTAATACGTTGACAATATCCTGGCATGCATGTGTGAACTTTGTGTAATCCAAGAAGGTTACTGGGGTCAATTCATTTCTCAAGCAGAATTTTTATGAAGTTTATTTTCTAACTGAAGACGTGTAGATTTCTCACTCCTTAAGGGAATCTTCCTTCACCTGTGTAGCATTATGGAGAAAGAGGACAGAACACTGTGTTAGATGAGCCCTCGTGTCTAGTTTAAACTGAATTTTAAAGTAGAGCAGAGGCTCTCTATTCTTTTTTGATCACCACTTGACTTTGGAGCTCAGAGAACTTCTGTCTTTTCCCCTCCCCACCCATCAGAATCCTCTGGTTTCTGAGGAAGATCAGAAGTGTCCGACCAGTAATAACAATACCTAGTATAAGTTTATGAGGTATTGTGCTGTGTCTTTCTCTTGCAAAAGAATTTTCTTCACTCCCAAGATGGTACCCAGGCCTTTCAGTTCCTTGGAAAGGAAAGTAGGAAACTAACTTTTGGGTTTCAGGCCCAAAGGGAGTTGGTAGTGTTAGGTGTGGAGATATGCACTCCACACCTTTCATCCTACTCCGTGCCCCAGGAAGTCGACCTTTGTGGTCTGCATCTCTGGGTTCCTTTGCTTTCTGGTTTCCTCATGGGTTCAGCCAATGAGAGACACAGGCAGAAGAGTAGGGGTAGGAGAAAAGAGAAGTAGGTGTATTTAGTCTCCTGACTTCCCTACTCATTTGCTTGTTAATTAAATAGACTGTGTTTTATCAAAGGCCATGGCTGTGTCAGCAGCTCTCTCCCACAGCTACCCTCTCTGGGCTCCAATAACTATCCCGTATCCCCTGACTTTGTTGCTTCATGTCTTGAGAGAGTGATGCCTCCCAGATGTTGCCAGCCATCACCTTGCTCTAATGGTTTCCCTTAACCTTGTCCTCACTTCTGTATACAGTCTTTTCATGAAACTTTCCACTATTACCTAATTTGAGTGTGTCGTCTTGCTGTATGCTGAATTCTGACTACAGAGAGCAACCCTTAAACAGGCCATGTTTAACGATGTTGGGCTTCCTAGTAATCTAGATGTAAAGAAGCTAGGGCTGGCTTCAATCAAATTTGGAAACTAAAGAACAGAGTTCTCAAAAAAGATAATAAATGAGGAAGATCTGATTGATTATATTTCTAATTTTATAACTCCAAAATAAATACCTTCTTTTCAGATGCTCAGACATTCATAAAAATTCACCGTATATTAGGCCCCAAACGCAGTTTCAATAAATTGTAAAAAGTAAAAACAGCATAGATAACATTTGCTTATCACAACTACAATAAAAGTAAAAAAAAAAAAAAAGAAAAGAAAAAATAGGGAACTAAGCAAATATTAAAAAATCAAAAAATAAAAGTTTCTATGGTGCTTGGAAATTTTAAAGGCCTTATATATAAATAACTCTTTACACAAAAAGGAAACATTAATGGAAATTGTTAGATTTCTTAAAATCAATCATGATGGAAATATGATATTATCAGAATCTAAAGAAGACCTTCGATGAAAATGGAAAAATATAAAAGGAAAAGTAAAGAAACAAATTAAACATGTGCTTCAAAAGGAAAGCAGAAGCAAGGATATTAATGAGTTAGGAAACAGAAAAATAGTATTACAGAATAAAGTCAATAGCTAGTTCTTTGGAGAGAAGTTCAAGAAACTACTAACTGAATCAAATGATAATGGGAGTAATAATGGAAATACAAAATAAGAACAAAAAGACCACTTTGTTCAACCCTGTGCAAATAATTATGAAAACCTGTGTAAAAGGGATAATAGTCTAAGATAATATTGTACCCCAGAAGAAGCAGAAAACTAATTATATTCTACAGAAAAAATACTAATTTGTCAAAGAGCTAATCCCTACTCAACAAAACAAACAAAATAGCCAGATTACTTCTTAAATGAATTCTACCAACCTTTTAAGGAACAGATGATTCCAATGCTATTTAATGATCTTAGAACTTGAGGAGTCACATGGAGGGAAGTGGGCAGTGGGAAGAAACATTCCAAATTGGATTTATGAAGGAAATAGAACATTGATGTTAAAACCTACAAAAACTGCAAAAAGAAAAGAAAACTACAAACAATTCTCATTTATGAATCTCAATGAAAAAATTCTGATTAAAATAGTAGCCCATTAAAAGAAAATGTACAACATGACAATGTAGTTCTCTCAAAATTAAAGTGATGCAAAAGTACAATCAGAAACATGGTTGAGTGAGAGATGTCTCTAGGTCTCTTTCCTTCAATCAACAATAAGCTGAACATCTAAAACTCAACAAAAAATACCCAACCTGCACACCAGCATGCTGAGCATGGGATCTGTGAATAACTGCTATCACAGGTCAGAACCCAGGAGCCAGGCGATAGATTGGGAGATACAAAGACGCTGCCTCTTGCAGCCAGAGCTCCGTGCAGAAGGAGGGAAAGGGGAGAACGTGCAGTAGGTTCCCTGATCAGCCCTGCCTGGAAAAGCTTTGAGCTCCACACAGCAGCAGTGCCCAGGAATCAGGACAGAAAGCAGAGAAGTGGAAGGCATGGAAACAGTAGTTGATAATTACCAACCACAATTGCAAAACGGGAAGCGGACCCTAAGCTCTCATCCCCCAATGCAGAAGGCCCCTCTATCCATATCCTCCAAGACCAAACACTGCAAAGCCCCAGGGGAATTCGAACGAATGCTACAGAAACTGTTGCTAACACTGACAGGGACTGAGACTGAGGGTAGCAAGCGTTGATTGACTATTTATATGGGGAAAAAAGAACATTATTAAGACTTACATAAAGCAGGGATCCAAGGGGCTTAGACGCCACCTACTGGACACCAAAAGAAAAGAGCCTTTTTTGCATCAGGCTAAAGTGAGACTTTTATATAATAAATCTTTCTGGAAAAAAAATACATTTTCATTAATCTCGGGCAGAGAAATAGTCCATGACACACCTGAACAACCAAAGTGACAAGGCATCTCAGAAAGAAAGAGAAAAATTTCCAGAAAATAAGACTACAGACATAGAAATATGCAACTTAAATGACAAAGAATTCAGGATGGTATTTCTGAAAAACTCAGTGAATTCCAAAATAATTCATTCAACAATTCCATGAATTGAGAAAACAACTAGATCAGAAGAATGAGTTTTTTAGCAAGAAGATAGGAACCCTTAAAAAGAACCAAACAGAACTTGTGGAGATGAAGAACGCATGGAAAAAATTAAAAATGAAATAGCAAGCTTGGGAAATAGAGTTGGCCAAATGGAGGAAAGGATCAGTGATATCGAAGACAGAAATCTAGAAATAAATCAGAAGGAAGAAGAGAGAAACCGAAAAATGAAAAGTAATGAAAGTGAACTACAAGAACTAGCTGATACCATCAGGAGAGGAAACATAAGAATCATGGGCATATCAAAGGGGAGGAAAAGGAGCAGGGACTAGAAAGCATTTTCAGACACATAGTTGATGAAAATTTCCTAATGTGGCAGACTAGACTATTTTTTTTTTTTAATTTACTGTTGAGTTTTGAGCGTTCTTTATGTATATTATAGATACTAGTCCTTGGTCAAGTAGTTGGCTTGCAAATATTTTCCCAGTCTGTAGCTTCACATCCTCTTCACATGTCCTTTAACAGAGAAAAACATTTTAATTCTGATGAGGTCCAGTTTATCATGTTTTCCTTTTATAATCATGCATTTAGTGTCAAATCTAAGAAATTTATGTCTAGCTGTAGAGCCTAAAGATCTTTATCTGCTTTCTTCCTAAAGATTTTAGTTTAAAATTTACATTTTAACATTGTTAAGATAATTTACATTTTACAGTATAGTTTAACATTTACACGCATTTTGAAAATTCATTTTTGTGTATTGTATGAGGTTTAGGTGGAGGTTCTATTTTTGCCTTTAGCTATTCAAATACTCCAGCGCTATTCGTATAAAAAGTTGTCCTACATCCATTGAATTCCTTTTGCACCTTTGTCAAAAAATCAGTTGACCATATCTGTGTCTACTTCTGAGTTCTCTATTTCATTCGATTGACCTATTTGTTTACCTTTTCCCCAATCCCATACTGCTTTGATTGCTGTAATTATAGTAAGTCTTAATATTGGATTAATATCTTATTCTTCTTTGTCAAGGTTGCTTTGCTATTCTATGGCCTGTGCCTTTCCATACATTTTTAGAAGAAGCTTGTCTATGTCTAAAAAATCCTCTCTGAGATTTTGGTTGGAATTGAATCAAACCTATGTCAGTTTGGGAAGAGTTAACATCTTTACTATGCTGAGTCTTTCAATTTATGAACACTGCATATCTTCAAATTTATTTAGGTCTTATTTAATTTCTTTCATCAGAAAAGTTTTTGAGAATAAATATCCTATGCATATTTTGTTAGATTTATATCTAAGCATTTCATTTTCTTTGGCGTGATTATAAATGATGTTTTTTATTTTATTTTCTGCATATTTATAGCATATACAAGTATAAATGACTTTTGTGTGTTGATCTTGTATCCTCTAATCCTACTTAACTTAGTTTTTGGTTCTAAGAGTTTTGGGGGTTTTTTTAGATTCCCTGGGATTTTCTATGTAAATAATCATGTAATCTGCAAATGTTTAACCACCCCGCATACCTGGAAAATAATTTCACTTGGTGTATTATATACTTCTTTTTATTATTGTTGGATTTTGTTTGATAATTTTTTGCTGTTGTGGAGAATTTTGGCATGAGACACATTGTTGTGTAATTTTCTGGTTTTGTATCATCTTTGTTTAGTTTTCTTATCAGGAAAATATTGGCCTCATAAAATGCATTGAAAGTGTTTTCTTCTTTTCTATTTTCTGGAAACATTGTGAAAAATTGGTGTTAATGTTATTTTAAATGTTGGTTAGAATTCTCCAGTGAAACCATTTAGGCCAAGAGATTTTTCTACAGGAGCTGTTAAATTGTGATTTCAATTTATTTAATAATTATAGGACTGTTATGATTTTCTCTTTCACCTTGGTTGAAGTTTGGTAACTTATGGTTTTGGATGAATTGTTCCACTCTTGTAAGTTGTCAAAGTATGAGTGTCAACGTTATTTGTAGTATTCTCTTATTATCCTCTTAATAGCTGCAGGATCTTTAATGATATAGTGTTTTATGACTGATATTGGTGATTTGTTGTCTGTTTTTTGCCATCAGACTTAATAGAGGATTATCAATTTTATTATTTTTTTCAATGAACCAAACTTTTCTATAATTGATTTTCTCTAGTTTGCCTAAATTCAAGTTTATAGATTTCCTCTCTACTCTTTCCTTCTTTCCACTTGCTTTGGGTTTGTTTTGTTCTTTTTCTACTTTCTTGAGGTAGGAAGTGTATTGATTTGAGATCTTCTTTTTAAATGTAAGCATTGTTATAATTTTTCCTTTCAACACTGGTTTAGCAGTATCCCACATATTCTGATATGTTGTTTTTTAAAAAAAAATTTAGTTCTAGGATTTAAAAAGGTTTTCTTTCAAACTTTGTCTTTGTCCAAGGGATTATTTAGAAGTGTTCTTTGGTTTCCAAGGGTTTGAAACTTTTCATTATCTCTCTGTTATTGGTTTCTTGTATAATTGCATTGTGGTCAGAAAACATATCCTGTATGATTTCAATTCTTTTAAAATGCTGATGTTTGTTTCATGGCCCAGGGTATGGTCTATATTGGTTTATTTCCCATGGGCAATTGAAGAGAATATGTTTATTTCTATTACTGAATGAAGCTTTCCATAAATGTCAGTCACCTCCTTTTAGTTCATAAGGTTAAGTTCTAAGTCATTGCTGGTTTTCTCTCTAGTTTGATCAATGTTGAGAGAGGAATAAGGAAGTCTTTAACTATAATGGTGATTTTGCTTATTTCTCCTTTCAGTTGTCATTTTTTTTACTTTACATATTTTGAAGGGTTGTTGTTTGTGCATATATACTTAGAATTCTTATGTCTTCTTGGGGAATTGAGCCTTTTATTGCTATACAATATTCCTTTCTGCCTGTGGTAATTTTCTTTGCTCGGCAGTTTATTATATCCATTGTTAACATAGCCACTCCTACTTCCTTTTGATTAATGTTAGCATGATATATATTGTTTTTACCTTTTACTTTCAACCAACCCTATGTCATTGAATTTGAAGTGTTTCTTAAATGTAGGCTATCATTAGGTAAGTTTTTCTTTAATCCACTGTCAATCTGTTTGTCGATTGGTGTATGTAGATCATTTATATTTAAGGTAATTCTTAATGTTAGAGCTTAATTGTGCCATTTATTATTTCTTTTCGGTTTTCTCTGATTTTCAGTGCTCTCTCTCTT